>CM053033.1:102517828-103117828 GCA_028564925.1 Lithobates sylvaticus | reverse complement strand
ACAGCCACAAGCATGACACCCAGAGGCAGAGGCATGATGGGACTTGTAGTTTTGCAACAGCTGGAGGTCCGCTAATTGCATATCCCTGCTGTGTACAATCGCTGCTCATAGCTTGTGAACAGTGTGGATCATATATACTGGTCTTTGGTTCTGTGGATGGCCAAATGTGTTGCACGTCAGAGTGTCCACTGCCGAGGAGATGTCTTGGGCAGTCTGATCTGTCTATATTTGGGCATTTTTCTATTCTCCATGTAGAACCTTCTTGCATTGCCACTACATGAATAGTAGTGCTGCTACTATTAACCCCTCCACATATAGTTTTCGTTTACCACAGATCTGTAGACCACCCCATTGGCTTTCATCTGTGGAAGCTCATTGGGTGGGGGGGGGGGGTGATCATGAAATCCCTTGCCTAACGACCAGCCCTATGAATGTTCATGTGCCTGCCTGATACAGTGCCAGTTGTGCGCTGGCTGAGCTTCACATGCTTCTCAATTTGATTGGTGGATATGTGACTCACACCCAGGTTTCTCAGTACTAGCACTGCCAGTTTAGTGGTTGGTAACCAGTCAAACTGTGCTGCAGGCCAGTCCTGGACCTTATGATGGCAGGCCCTCTCAGGGCTGATTGGTAGGCACTAAGGTTCTTGGCAAACTTGGACAAGCTTTATTGAGGGAGGTTAAAATGTATGTAGAGAGGCAGAGGGTGCCTCTGCTCTGTGTGTGTGTGTGTGTGTGTATATATGTATTGGATAGAGGGATACCGTATATACTCGAATATAAGCCGAGGCACCTAATTTTACCACAAAAAACTGGGAAAACTTATTGACTCAAGTATAAACCTAGGGTGAGAAATGCGCAGCTACTGGAAGTGGAAAAGAGGGTCAACAATGCCCATTTGCAGCCTCACTGTGCCCATTTCCTTGCTTTACGGTGCTCACTTGCAGCCATAGGTGCCCTGAACTTCAAACTTGGTAGTTAAGGGTTCCTAGAGGCCCCCTAGCTGCATCCAAAATTTGGGGTCTCTGGACCCAAAGGGTCCGTAATTGACATTGCTGCAGATGGACACAGTTGACCGATTTTGGGGCCCTGTATCGCGGGCCACTTAATGCTAGGAACTCCAAATTATGTTGATATGTTGTAGTGTTGATTCCACTGGATTTGCACACCAAATTTGGGGTTCCTAGCACTAAGTGGCCCCGAGATACGGGGCCGCAAAGTCGGGTCAGAAATGTATTTATTTTTTCCTGCAGAAAAGTGCTTGACTCGAGTATAAGCCGAGGGGGGCACTTTCACAAAAAAATTTGCTGAAAAACTCGGCTTATACTTGAGTATATACAGTATATCTTTCTATCTGAAAGTTCTAACTGGAGAATTTAGAGGATGAGACACTTAAAATACTGAAGGACCTCCCAGCTTCCTTCAATAAATACAGACTGCAGATGCACCCCTGAGGCTTGTTCTGTGAGACAATAATAATATACATTAAACATAGAAAACAGAAGCACCCATGTGATTCTGGTCAATAAAGAAATCCATGCCTTGCGCAAATGACATTAAAAATTTTAAAATGGCCATTTCTCTTATCACAAACTCATATTATACTTTGTCCCTGTCCAAATTAATATTTTATATTAATGTACTTGTGTCCTAGAAAATACTTAAAAATCTTGCACTTCAGTGGATATCTTCTAAACCAATTAGCAATTTTATAAAGTTTTTTTCATACCTCCGGAGAACAGTAAGTGCCCTTTTACATTGAAGGCAGTTTTCAGGCATTTTGCTGCTAAAAATAGCACCCGTAAAGCATCTCTCATGCCTCCCAAGTGCTTTCACACTGTGGCGGTGTGCTTGCGGGACGGGAAAAACAGTCCTGCAAGCAGCATCTTTGAGGCGGTTTGGGAGCTCCCAAAACGCCCTGCCCATTGAATTGAATGGGCAGCGCTTCCAAAGTGCCTAAAAAGCACTTTGGGTGTGCTGCAGCTCAGGCAGTTTTAACCCCTCTTTGGCCGCTAGCGGGGAGTTAAAAGCGCCCTGCAAGCGGCTGAAAATTGTTGCTAAAATGCTTTAGCGCTAATGCAGCACGGGCCCAGTGTGAAAGTAGCCTAAAGAAATATGTGGAGGTTGTTGCAAGGGCTCTGACATTGCTGGTAGTAAATAAACTATATAAATTTGTTAAACACTTTGCAAGGTGACTGCTGAGGAGCCCAATTTCCATGTTGATATGGACAGGTACAGAGTCTGAGGATATACTGCTGCTATAAAGAAAAAATAGGATTTCATGGAGAATGTCTGTTCTAGCCTCAGCTCATGCCTGCCTTCCCCAGCAAGGTGTAAGACCAGGTGGTGAGAAGATGCGGGTCCTCGTCAGCAGTCTGTATTTATACTTTGAAGTTTGAGTTGGGTGCCTTTTAAGTTATGAAGTGCAGCTCTCCTTTAAACATAGTCATAATAGTTCCTTATGGAATGGCCTGCTGGATGTTTAATAGCCTTAATGTGGAATTGAAGACTTGAGAGCAGGCAGCTTATCGCAGAAGAGACATGCGGTACCTAGCTGCGAGCTAGCAGTCTTCTGTGGCATATAAACTGAGCTGCACAGCTCAATTACCATTGCCGGCATTATCCCTGTGTGCTGGGATGACTGTCTCTTGTGTATGCGCAGGAGTTGGTTATCCCATGTTGGTCCGTGGAGATGCCTGAAGACCGGCACACAGGGAAAAGATGCCTGACAGCATAGGATCCAGACTGTTAGTTTAGTTCTGCTTTAATGGGTATTTTCTAATGGTGAATTAGACCCTACTCCAGGTTAGTACATAGAGGAATCTGTAATTTTTTCAATTTAGTCACTATGCTAAGCCGCCCCCCTCCATCAAAAGTGTCTGAAATGAGAACTGTCTGTCTTGCCTACCTCTGCCATTGTGTGCTGTAAAGAACCATCTCTTCTCCCCCACACTACCCATCAGACACTTCAATAAACAAGGCCTTACTGCCCTCCTCTAGCAATGTAGATAAAGCAATGTGTGCAAGCAGCAGCGGTCTTATAACAGCACCGGAGGCTTCGCACACTGGCTGTGTCCTGCCGGCTGAAAATCTCCAGACATCTGAAAGTTAACCTGTCATGAGAGGAATACAGGGGCTGCCTTTATCTTCTGATGAAAATACTAGGTGCCTGGCAGTCCTGTTTATCTACTAGAAGGTTCACAGATGAGGAATTCCAAGGTCTCTCCCACAATCCCTAATCTGCATGCTTTCTTGGGGTGACTGAGTGTCAGGCGGCCAGGCAACAAGCACTTTCAGAAGGAGCTCATCAATGGCAGTCTCCTCATTCCTCACATGACTGGACTGGGTCAGCTAAGGGTGCTGGTGAGCTGCTGAGCTGAAGTGGATTCATGTGATGGCAGAATTTGACTACTTTCACACACAATGTACTTCATCTACATTTTTAGAGCATAGTCCTTGTCTGCCTGTCAAGGCAGGGGTCAGCCATTCTGGAACTATTCAGTCTTTTTTAATATTATTGACCCCATTGTCCACCAAGTACCATTTAGGGTTCTGTATTGCAAGAATTATGCAAGCTGTCCATTTCTGACCACCTGAAAATGCTGGTTGCCTGTGAGTTCTACTTCTCCTCGGCCTACAATACCTCTAGAGCAGTGATGGTGAACCTGGGAACCCCAGATGTTTTGGAACGATATTTCCCATGATGCCCAACTACATTGCAGAGTGAGCATCATGGGAAATGTAGTTCCAAAACATCTGGGGTGCCAAGGTTCACCATCACTGATGGGGAAAGTCACAGTCAAGTCAGAAGTCCTGATCTTCGTGTTTGGGCCAGATCAGTGACAAATTATTGAAGACATTGGATCAGTTTGGCAGAAAAGCGATCAGCATCTTCATAGGAAAGTCATCAATAAAAGCCTCCATACCTCAGTAAGTTTTCATAAAAGTTAACCAAAAAAAAATACTAACTACAAGCCAACATAATGTATAATATTGGGTGATAAAAAAACATGCTAACAGTTGGATTTATATTGCTACTTGCTGAGGAGACTGCATTGGTTTTGTTTGTCATTTTTGGTTGCTAAGAAACTGTGACAAAATAGTTTTTCCCTTTTTTTTATTTTATTTTCTGACTTTAGCATTTTGGTTAGGGGTAGTCAAATTTAAGCATTGCTTTAATTATCCACCAGATAGAGATGGTGAGCAAACAGGATTTTTCACCAGGGGCAGCTGGCATGCTCGCACAGCCTTCACCACCAGAGGGAGCTGATGAGCCAAGGGACCTGGAAGAGTGAGCTCATTGGAAATTTTAGTGCTTTATTACGTCTATATAAATGACTGTTCTTACCCCACAGTGTCTCAATGCTCAAGAGATAAGTGCCAGGACTAAATATGGACTGAAAGCTTCCACTGGCGCACAGTTAACAAGAACATATATTTTATATGGATTTAACGCTCTTGGAGAAAACAAAGACTAATTGAAGGTGAAATGAGGCAGACACTCGTCAGTCTGTGGACATTGAGGGTGACATTGAATGTTTTCTTGAGTTGTGGCGTGGACTTGGATTTTTTGCAGGCACAATATTGGTTTCTGTAGGTGAAGGATTGAGGGGGTGTAATGTGATATTTTATAGCTGTCATATAATTGCTATTGATCTGTATAATCCCATTTTATTTAGGATGTAGTAACAGCATGAAATCTCTATCCAGTGTACGTATATTATACACGATTATATGAATTCGATTTAAGCTCCTTGAGGAGAGGGACTGATGTGAATTAACATATATATATATATATATATATTATAGATATAAAAGATATAGCTGTGTGTGTGTATGTATGTATGTAAAATTTCTTTTCCTGGCCATTGCAGCCATCAAACATGATCTGTGTTTGATCAGATGCTTTGAAGGACAGGGGAGAATCTAGGGGTCTTATAGAGTTGAAGTTACATGAAAAAAAAAAGTAACAAGACAAAATAAATTCCTAGCACCCCTGTTCTCACATGCAAACAAGCAATAAGCTCCAGCACATATATGTAAACTGTGATTGCACCATACATGTGAAGGATCGTTGCGAACGTCGGTGTGAGGAGCAACAAGTCTAATGCCAAAGCTCTTGGCCCCTTTCACACAAGCGCCTCCGCTAAGGGGATCTCTTCGCTGATCAGGCAAATGGCCGGTCTGTGCTCCTCTATGCAGAACGGACATAGTCTCACTGTCCTGTATGGGGCAATCAGATGGAAATGGACCACCTGTATGTTTCCATCCGATCCACCAGACAGATGGGGAATAAGACCGCCATTCGTCTGTTTTTGGCAGACAGGATCAGATTGCAGCGTGTGCCAATAGACATGTGACGGCTGACATCTGGCACTCCATAGAAGAGATCGGAGAGTCCAATTTAGGTCCGCCTAAAAGACAGACCCGATTGGACAGCCAGTGTGAAAGGGGCCTATAGGTTATCAGTTGAGTTAAAGAATTTCCTATGAACAATTTTTAGGTACAGTGTAGTTTGACAGGTGTGCACAATTTAAAATCTTGCCCTGTTTAGTATCTATTTACTCGCTGCGTCGTCGACTTTTATATTTTAATTGAAAATGTATATTATATTGTGTATGTGCGCACTAATATTCATTTAAGTGTATTTTCTTCCTGAAAATTTGAGTTTGATAATAGGTTATTGTAGATTATTTTTGTGGCTATTGTACAACACAAAAAATTGCAACAACCACCATTTTTTTTCCTCCAGGGCCTCTGCTTTCAGAAAATATATAATGCTTGGGGATTCTATGTAATGTTTTAGCAAAAAATGCTAATTTTTTATGTGTATGTGAAAAATGTCAAAGCTGCCCTGGAGAGCATGTAGTTAAAGTGGTTCAATGCATTTAAAGACTTAGATTAATATTTTGTATTTATTTTGCTTTGGGATGGAGTGAATTTTACAGTTTCATGCAGGAATATACCATGCCTCTAATACATTCAGGATTAATATCTGGCATCTGTAGTGGGATGACTATAAGCTTTTGTTACCAGCAAGGTAAACTCTAAAGGGACATCTGTATCCCTGTGGTGGTGTTCTCATGGATGCAGTAATGTAGGCATAGAATCGTATTGCAAGCAGAGCTCACCTACTCCATGAGTATATCACCATAGGGATGTGGTATGTGCTGTGTACAACTACAGACTGAACATGGCTTCCACTGATAGGCCCACTGCAATGTACTCCTTTTTTTTTTTTTAACCATATATATACATATCGGCCTAAACTGAGGAAAAAACGTTTTTTTATGTACTGTTGGGGGATATTTATTATAAAAAAAGTAAAAAAAGTTAAATTGTCGCTCTTTTTTTGTTTATAGCGCAAAAAATTTAAACCACAGAGGTGATCAAATACTACCAAAATAAATCTATTTGTGGGAAAAAAAAGGATGTCAATTTTGTTTGGGTGCAACGTAGAATGACTGCGCAATTGTCAAAGTGATGCATTGTCGAATCGCAAAAGGTGCTCTGGTCAGGAAGGGGGTAAAATATTCTGGGGCTGAAGCGGTTAACCACTTAAAGCGGAGTTCCGACAAAAATAAAAAAAATTTAAGTCAGCATCTACAAATACTGCAGCTGCTGACTTTAATAATCGGACACTTACCTGTCCCAGGGATCCAGCGATGTGGGGGAAGCCCTGCTCGTCTCTTCCTCCTCTGCAGTGCTGGCATTGTCACTGTGGGCACGCACTGCGCGAGCCGCGCTGTGTTTGGCTGGGCAATCATCTGGGGCCTGTGACGTGTCCCAGATTGCCGAGAGGTAAACTTGCCTCTGGCGCCGCAGGAGCTGGAACCCTCTAAAAAGGGTTTTGCGCGCCCCCCCCCCCCCCCCCAAAAAAAACAAATGATGTGGCATGGCAGGGGGGGGGTAACCTTCCCTTAAAGCAGAAGTTCCATTTTTGGGTGGAACTCCGCTTTTAAAACCGGAAAGATTTGCCCCCTTAATGACCAGGCCCCTTTTTTGCGATATGGCACTACGTCTCTTTAACTGACAATTGTGCGACGTTGTACCCAAACAAAATTGATGTTTTTTTGGGGGGTATTTGATCACCACTGCGGTTTTTATTTTTTGCGCTATAAATAAAGAGCGACAATTAAAAAATATATATATTTTTTTATACTTTTTGCTAGAATACATACCAAAAAAATAAATATAAAAAAACATCAGTTTAGGTCGATTTATATATTCTTCTACATATTTTTGGTAAAAAAAAAAAAAAAATCACAATAGTTTGTAGACGTGATAACTTGTGCAAACCAATCAATATATGCCTATGGGATAGATTTAGGGGCTTTTATCTTAATTATTTTTACTAGTAATTGTGGCGATCTGTGAATTTTTTGTTGGACTGTGACATTGCGGTGGACAAATCTGACCCCAAATGACACTTTTTGGGGACCAGTGACATTATTACATTGATCAGTGCTATAAAAATAACTGCAGGGGGATGGGCTCACTGGGACATGACTGAGATCTCTGACATGTCCCCTGTCAGAATGGGGATCTGTTTGTTTATACTGGTAGATCCCCGTTCTGCCTCTGTACTAGGTGATTGCAGGTTGCTGGCGGACAGCGAGTGCCAATCCACAGGCACACTCACACAGTGGGAGCGAGAGCGCATGTTTTTATAGCCACACCTCATTAACTCCTGTAAATGTATATCTTATTTTTTGCAGCATGTACTTTAAAATTGTGATGTGATAGCGATATACTTTTGTATGTGTGTTTTCTTTTTTTTTTTTTGATACAAATTAAATATCAATGGGCAAATTTATTTTTCAGAAAAGCACTAGATCTAAATTTAGCAATGAATATTACAATCTACATGTTAAACTTGCTGCCTCCTACACATGACACCTTCCATTATTTCCTAATTGGGATATATTACCTCCCGAGCTGCACTTAAGAGCGAGGGCAATATGTAAATACACACCATACGTTTGATCACTGATGGAGTTGACATGAAGATTGTAATGCATGTCAGTCATTATGGCACCTGCTAAAGTTTATTTATTTTTTTTTTTTTACAGTTTTAAATGTGGCTCTTTTCCTGTGGGGCTGAGGCCATCTGGTCAGCCACTAGTGCCAAAGGTCTAGAGTGGAATAGAAACATGGAGGTTTCATGCCTTATTAAAGAAGTATACCCAAAGCTATTCAGGCGTGCAGTTCGTTCTACACTCCTGTGACTGTCGGCTGATGTCACTGAGCTGGTGCAGGCTCTGCCTGCTGGTAATCTGGCAGACAACTTGCATGCCTCTCTATGCCCGTGCAGTGAAATCTTTCACTATATGCCTGTTAACGGCCTCTTATTCTCAATGATACTTGAGTAGAGCAGAATACTGCTACTAACAAAGAGGCTTGTGCCCCCATTGCTAATTAGGAGCAGAATATGCTCTGTTCTCTCCGCTTCAAAGTTTGACACAAGCTTTAGGTCTTTGCCACTCTTAAAAGTGGTTGTAAAGCCTTAAGGTGAAAAACCTGTGCTGCAGCTCAACCCCCTCCCTTTTTTTTTTTTTTTTTCGTCTTGACTGAACCCGATCTGATCCAACATGTGCATGAGCACATCGGCTACTGCCTCTCCACTTTTTAGACAGATTGATAGCAGCGGGACTCAGAAATGAGCCCGCACAGGTGCCCCCATGGAAAGGAGCTTTCTGTGGGGGCACCTGACCCAGAAGAAGAGGATCAGGGCTGCTCTGTGGAAAACCATTGCGCAGAGCAGGTGTAAGATTATTTTTAAATAAAAAAAACATGCCTAATGAACATTTACTTTAATCCTGCCTCAAACATGAATATATGCATTTAAGAAGATTTAAATTTACTTTTGCTTGTAGTAGGGTAGTAAAGAAAAATATGGGCTGCTGGTGGAACAGCCATTAACCTCTCGCCGACCATCTGCCGCAGTTTTACTGCAGCAGAATGGCACAGCTGGGTGAAACTACATTGCCTTGCGTCGCTTTGGCCACTAGGGGCGTGTGCCCAGCTGACACGATGACTGCCGGGCTCCTGGGATTTGTGTGTTTAAACGCACAGATCATGGTTCTTTCAGGGGAGAGAAGACAGATCTCTCTCTCTCCCCCCTCCTACTACAGTTGGAACACACCTAGGGAACACAGTTAACCCCTTGATCACCCCCTTCCCTGTCAGTGACACTTATACAGTGATCGGTGCTATAAAAATGCATTGATTACTGTGTAAGTTTCCGATGTGTCGGCCGTAATGTCGCAGCTTGGATAAAAATCGCAGATCGTTGTCATTACTAGTAAAAAAAAAAATGCAATAAATCTATCCCCTATTTTGTAGACGCTATAACTTTTGAGCAAACAAATCAATATACGCTTATTGTGATTTTTACCAAAAATATGTAGAAGAATATATATCGGCCTAAACTGAGGAAAAAAAAGTTTTTTTGATTTAAAAAAAATGTTATTTATTATAGCAAAAAGATTTTTTTTTTTTTCCAAAATTGTCGCTCTTTTGTTTATAGCGCAAAAAATGAAAACCGCAGAGGCGATCAAATACCACCAAAAGAAAGCTCTATTTGTGGGGAAAAAAAATGTTTTGTTTGGGTTACAGCATTGCACGATTGTCAGTTAAAGCATGGCAGTGCAGAATCGCAAAAAAAATGGCCTGGTCATTGAACTGCCAGATCTTCCAGGCCTTAAGTGGTTAAAGAGGAATGTCTGCTGACATTTAACTGTAGGCTTATTTATAGGCAGTGTAAATGTCTCCTGGTTAGGAGATATTTACATTACATGAATGATTTGTATAGAGCTGCAACTGCAAACTGAATCGCCTCGAGGCGCTTGATCCGACCTGCGTTGATTCCTTCCTGCAGCCAGTGATATCACTGGCACATGTGCTCTGAAGCAACGGCCACCTGCTCCAGTCAGAGCCGGAGCCCATGAAACTGGAAGCAAGATGGGTAAAAATGGAAGCAGCTGCAGCGCTGACATTGTGGTACTGGAACAGCTTCGGTTGTAAGGCAAGTTTCACATAATGGAATTGGGGGGGCGGAAACATCCAGCTGTATACAACTGGTTTAGACCCCTTTCACACTGTCGGACCGTTCAGGTCCGCCTGTCAGTTTTGATGGCAAACCTGAACGGGCACTCCATGCTAGTCTGTGGCGCGACGGATGTCAGCGGTGACATGTCCGCTGACATCCGACCCGGTCCAATCTTCTAAAAGCAGACGGATGGCCCTTCGTTCACATCCGTCGCTGGCGGATCGGGTGAGATCTGATGGAAATGGACATGCTGTCAGTTTTCGTCCGAGCAGAGAGGGACCTGTCATCCGCCGGCTCAACGGAGAGATTGCCCGCTGAGCTGGCAGACTCCATGGAAGCGGAGTTACCCAAAGGTAAATGCTGCTTTTCACAGGATGACTGATGTGTGGCAGCAATTTGGTATCACGGTTAAGGTCTTTTTCAGGTGAATAGCTCAATTAGAAGCTTGGCTTAAGGCTTTGATCCCACCAAGCATCTCCTCTTGAATGCCTACATATTGTATACCAAGACAAAACTCTTCTAACATGTGTCAGTCCAAGTGCTGGAAGCAGTGATAAGCCAACTCTGCTCTGTTTTTCTGTACCATGCTGTTGGGGGTAAATCAATGTATGTGCTTTGGTGCCATTTATATTGAAAGGCGGTGTGTTGCTTAAAATGCAACCCTTTAATTTTGAATGGGCTGCCTAACATGACACACCCCAAGTCATGAAAATATGTATGTTGTGGCACTCGGCTTTCAAGAGTGACCCGCTTTTTTGAGTAGACACATGTTTGCACTAGAAGGGAACTTCTCAAAGCTGGCACCAGGATTTACACTTGTTAGTGGGGTTTCCATTGTAACTACACACCAGAAGTGTTGTCATTTTGCATTGACACTGGTCATGCTCAGATCAAATGATTCAGTGCCTACACATTAACCTCCTTATTAAAGGTAAGATGCACCATTTATGTACTAGTTCACCCCTCTAACAAAACTATTCATATAGATTTATTGTAGCATTGTCAGTCCATACAATACTATCTAATTATGTTATTGAACTTTTTACAAACTTTGCATGAAAAAAAATAACTGTTAAATAAAGTATATGAAATCCATTAGCTCATCTCATTATTTGGTTTTCAATTCATTTATTTATGGACTAGTCAGTGGAAAAAAAATGTGAAGAATTTGTATTACCTACCTATGTTTGGCACTGAATAAGAGACCGCATCCAGCTGACTTATTACCCAATCTCATAATACCTAGCAAACATTTGGAAGGCAATTTCAAATGAATTCCCTGAAGTTCTCACACACCCAAACACTTCACATAGAACAAACAATTTCTAGCCATAGCGGGCAGTCAGATGCGTTGGCAGCACCTGACCACCCCTTAGGGCAGAGATCTGAAACGGCAAGGCTGATAGTTACAAGCATGACTCCCACAGGAAGAGGTATGATGGGACTTGAAGATTGACAACAGCTACCTTAGGGCAATGTGTCTGCTCAGCACTCCATAAACCTGCAAGCAAAAAAAAATTAGACTTCGCAGTCACATGCAGGAAGTGTTTATTTGTACAGAGCTCTAGAAGGGAAAAATATGACAGTTGAAACTAGGAAATATATGGAAAGGATCTGGATTATGGATCTTGAAACAGTATTGGTGGCCCCAAACAGGGGCGTTTTCAGACAATTTCAAAGAAACTTAAAACATCACTGCAACTTAAAATGAACCTGTTTTGCCTTGCATGGGCGAGCCTTCTCACTAACTTTATACTGTATGGGATTGAAAATAAATTAAGAGTGATGGTAAAGTCCTGTGTAAGCAGAGTTGGAGCTTACACAGGACTTTGGTGTGGGTGCTACTTTCTCCATACCCAGAAGTACTTGGTGTTTACTTTTGGCTCCTGATATAAACAATTGTGGTGGAAGTGTGTGCTGTTGGAGATTTATGCAAACCTCTTGCTTCTACCCTAAATGTGTAAAGCATAGCGTTTGCATCAAGAGTGGGCACTTCTATTATAAAAGCATTCTACCTTACCTGGCATGGTTTATTAAATAACACTTTATACATACAGAGGTCTCCTCTCAAAAATATCACAGTTCCTGGGGGCGTGGCGACCGAGCTCCGAGATGGCGGCGTGATCCGGAGCTCCGCTCGCCCACAGAGAGCGATCGTCAGCGGACACATATAAACGGCGGGGAGACGTCCCCAATTAGAAGGTACTTACCTACATTCTCCGGGGGCACATTCGGGTGATGGCCAGACACCGTAAAAATCCCCAGCAGCCGCAGAAAATGTCGGGATACTATGCCGCAAACGGCGCGTCTCAAAATGGCGGCGGCGGGGGAGAAGCTAACACCTCATGGAGCTCGCAGGCACAAGCGGCAGACGCTAAAGACCCCCAAACACCTCATACTCCTCCTCAAAGGGGCCACAGTGACTCCTCCTCTGGGCCTACAACCCCCACAACCCGGAGCCCGGTCAAATCTAAGCCGAGGAGGGAATCCCCTTACAGGCCACAACAGCCTCTGGAGATGGAGGTAAGCAGAGAAACCATGGCGGCGGCCTTCCCTCACGCTCAGGCAGGAGACCCAATTGCAGACTTCCCCACGGATAACAAGCCAGTGTCAGACACAGTTCTAAAGGACATGTTGCTGTCATTACGTTCGTCCTTACAGGCTGATGTAGTCAGGGAGCTTGCTGTATGTAGGAGAGATGTTGATTCACTGGGCATGAGAGTGGATAGAGTGGAAAATAAAATGGAGGAATTTACCTCATCATACAATGTAATGGTGGACTCTAATAATGCTCAAGGGACTGAAATCGGATGGATAAAAGACAAATTAGCAGACCTCGAGGACCGCTCTAGGAGAAACAATTTAAAACTAAGAGGGGTACCCGAAGATATACCCCCAAATCAATTACTAGCTTATGCGCAAGCCCTTTTCTCCACCATATTACCTCAAGCGTCCACTCAAGACTTACTTATTGACAGGATTCACAGAATCCCTAAGCCCTCTTTCCTTCCTGCTGAAATACCTAGAGATGTATTATTACGGGTACATTATTTTAATGTAAAAGACCAAATTCTACAGACCTACAGGAGACTAGAAAATGTCCCTTCACAATTTGCCAATGTACGACTGTTACCAGACTTGTCAAGGCACACATTGCAACGCCGACGCAATCTTCTTACTGTGACAAAAGCATTAAGAAACCACAATATTCCTCATAAATGGAAATACCCTGCTACCTTGTCCATCACCTACAATGGTACTAATGCAATGATATCCTCTTTAGATGATGGCTTGAAAATGCTCCGCACATGGAATATTCTGCCCGCCATGGAACCCCAATATGCCAATCAAGCTGGGCCTTCTGCTAAACAAAAAGAATGGCAGGTAGTATCTAGAAGCAGACCTACCAAATAACCCGCCGGTGAAATCTAACTAATCTGTGATTGTCTCTAAGGGAGAGTTATACAATCTCTTCTCTTCCCCCCTATTTACCATCAGCAGTTATAACTGCTCTTGGATCAGTTTATGGATCCATTTCTTATGTTTTGCATATGTGTTTTAATATTTTTTCTTTCCTCCCTTTTAAGTTTTTTTTTTGATATGCACGATCCGAACTACCTCATCAACTGGATGTCTTTTCCATGGGATGCTCTATACAAAATACATAGTGCCTTCTTGATCGCAGTGAGTTTTATTATTCTTTTTTCCATCTCAGTACCACATAATTTTTTCATGCTTAATCCATGACGATATCCTGTTTGTCTATTAATGCACATGGACTTAATCATCCAACCAAACGTTTCTCTCTATGGAAGGAGGCTTACAACCATAGAGCTGATATTCTTTGTGTTCAAGAAACGCACTTTCAAACTGACAAAAACCCACAATGTTCTCACAAAGACTACCCACATATCTATTTGGCTTGCAACCCAAGGAAAAAAGCTGGTGGGGTCCTCTTAGCGATTAAGAACACTCTCTCATTTCAGCAAAAGGACTCCTTCATAGATACTGAGGGCAGGTTTATTATTTTAACAGGTGACATTAATTCTCAACCATTTACTTTAGTTACCCTATACGCCCCAAATAGACATCAACTGCGCTTCTTTAAAAAAGTTTTACGCAAGATTGATTCTTTAAAATATGGCAAAGTACTTATCTGTGGAGATTTCAACACCACTTCGGATCCCAAAGTGGACACATCTTCGGTAAAATCTAACCAGTCACCAGCGCTTCAAGAGGTTCTACACAGTGAAGAACTATTTGATGCCTGGAGGTGTCTCCACGCGAATGAACGAGACTTCACTTTTTTTTCTAATAGACACAAATCCTATTCTCGTATTGATATGTTTCTCACTGATAGAATGTTATTGCAAGATATTGATGTGGCTACTATACATGACATTACGTGGTCTGACCACGCAGCAATATCGATACGTATAGTAGAGAGGGGTGTCTCCTCTTCACCTCCCATATGGCGTTGTAATAATAGGCTGATTCAGGAATCTTCCTCAAGTAAAATATTGTCGCAACACCTTACAAATTTTTTCCAAGATAATTTTGGCTCAGTTACCGACCCCCATATTTTATGGAACTCCCATAAAGCATATATGAGGGGAATATTCATACAAATGGGCGCCAGATTAAAAAAACAAAGATCTCAGCAACTATCTAATATTCTTGCTGATATTAAAAACTTTGAATCTCAGAATAAATTGGCATCTACCACATTAATATCGGATAAACTGACCTCTCTTAGAGAACAACTTAGAACACTTCTTTCCCAACAGTTTGATAAACACCTTAGACGTTTAAAATTAAATCATTATAATAATGCTAACAAACCCGGTAGGCACCTTGCCAATAGGTTAAAAGCTGCAAATGCCAAAACACGGATCGCTTTTCTTAGACATACTACCCTATCCCATAAAATTATTCACCCAAGAGAAATAGCTAACCAATTTGCAGAATACTATAGTTCCCTTTACAATTTGAAAGATGACCCGCATACACATCAACCAACAGAAGAAGCTATCCAGTCATTTCTGCATAATCTACAATTGCCATGTCTTTCTACACAACACCTAGACACTTTAAATGCACCATTCACAATCCGAGAAATTGAAAAAACCATTGATTCACTTCCAATTGGTAAATCCCCAGGCCCTGACGGGTTTTCTAATGAATATATCAAAACATTCAAACACATTATATCACCACATCTGGTTAATTCTTTTAATACAGCTGCTGAGTCTGCCAACTTCCCCCCTGATATGCTAAAAGCCTTCATTATTACACTACCTAAACCGGGTAAAGACCCAGATACTCCGGCCAACTTTAGACCGATATCCCTCTTGAATTGTGACACTAAGGTATATGCCAAATCATTAGCCATTCGCCTATCACATATCATTCCTTCCCTAATTAAAAACGACCAGATGGGATTCGTGAAGGGGAGACAAACTTCTGATGCAACTAGAAGAATTGTGAATATTTTACATTATGCTAAATTGCATAGAACGCCTTCTCTGCTGTTATCTATTGACGCAGAGAAGGCGTTCGATAGGGTCCACTGGAGATACATGCGCATGACCTTAGAAAAATTCGGTTTTCAAGGACGTATTTTGCAAGCTATTATGGCGCTCTATTCATGCCCTACAGCTCAGGTGTACACAAATAACACTTTATCTAATATGTTTAGTATTGGCAATGGAACTAGACAGGGTTGCCCTCTGTCTCCTTCCATTTTTAATTTAATGATTGAACCTCTGGCTGAAAAAATTAGGACGCACCCTTCAATCAGGGGTTTCCGGTTTGGCACACAGGAACATACTATTAATCTGTTTGCAGATGACATTATACTACTAATGACTGATCCACTTATTTCTTTACCTGAAGCTCATACTGTTCTTCAGGCGTTTGGTAAAGTTTCTTATTATAAGATAAATTTTTCCAAATCTTTGATACTTGATATAAATATTAAGTCCAAACAGAAACTTGATCTTCAGGCTTGGTTTCCATATACGTGGAATAACAGTGGTGTGCCTTATCTGGGGATTATCCTGAAGCCCAAGATTTCTGACCTTGCAAGGGCTAATATGATTCCACTTATTGCCAAACTGGAAGCTCAACTGAAATCTTTTTCGATGAAAGAGGTGTCCTGGTATGGAAGGATGGCGGCATACAAAATGTTGATTTTGCCTCAAATTCTGTATACTTTTCGATCTTTACCGATCCATATTCCTCAACATTTTCTCTCCAAATTAGCTAACATGGGAAGGAAATATATATGGAACGGCAAAAAAGCTAGGTGTTCCAGATGCAACCTTACTTCTCACAAAAAAGTTGGTGGGGCTGGCTTGGTAGATATACATGATTATTACTGGGCTGTTCGGTTAGACCAAATCAAACACTGGTTCCAGACTGTCAATGCACCTGCATGGGTGTCTATGGAAAATTCAATAGTACCCTTACAGGAAGCTTCTACTTTTTTACTTACAGATAGTTGGCTTAAATGGGATTTAAAAACTTTAGCCCCCACTATTAACATTTCTTTGAAAGCATGGAGGCATATAATGGATAGTGTTCATAGAGAAAACAATGATGCTCCCTATGATGTGCCTCTATATATACTTGAGAGATACCTTCCATCACTTATGGTTGATGACTTGGTCACTAAAGGAATTACTACAGCATCAGAACTATATAATGATGGTCAACTTAAATCCATAGACACTTTAGTAAGGCAATATAACTTTAATGAAGATGAGATTCTTAAATGCTATAACATAATACAATTTCTTGAGTCAAAACCTATTCCGTTGATTAGAGTTCCAGCTAAACTTTGGCAATTCTACTCTACGGAAAAGCGGGATGCGAAGGGTATATCGTATTTTTATAACATCTTTGGGAATAAAACTACATTTGTTAAAACTTCAGCTATGCTCAAGTGGGAAGACGATATAGATTCGGAATTTTCGGAATTCCAATGGCGGCAAGCATTCTCGGAAATACACACGGCCTCTCACTGTGCTAAACACTGGGAATTGACCATTAAATTAACTAACAGATGGCATTACACTCCGTATAGAGTAGCATCCTTTTTCCCGGGTACATCACCACATTGTTGGAGGGGATGTGGACAAATAGGAAATCTAATGCATATGCTTTGGCATTGTCCTACAATCAAAAGTTTATGGAACAGTATATTCCGATTAATATCCTCCATCACTGGTGTATTGACCTCTCCAGATCCTGCTTTAGGTATCCTTCACTTAAACATTGACAAGTTTGATAAACATTTCAGACCAGTAATAACTCATATACTGCTGGAAACTCGGCTGCTGATTCTTTGCAACTGGAAATCTTCTATTGCTGTGAATTTGTCTGATGTCACCTCAGCTGTGAGTAGAAATCATTCTTTTGAGCGTTTATTAGCCATTAATAACATGAAATGTTCTCGGTTTGATTCACAATGGTCTATTTGGCCTATGGATATTACATAAATTACCTTTAGTATATGTAAGATTGTATCCTTATTATTGATGACTCAGATATTATTGTGCATATCCTTGTATGTTATTTTCTGATTTCTTTTTCCTTGTACCCTGTATTTATTTATGTTCTATGAAATACTCAATAAAAACTTTAATGATTAAAAAAAAAAATATCACAGTTCCTGATCGCTTCACTTGGCAAAAATCATGAAATCTGTTTTGTAAAACAGCCTGTAGAAATGGGTGTCAATAGAAAGACTGCACCAGTTTCTGGAGGCTAAATCAAAGTGATTGTAAGGCTTCGTTTTTTTTTTTTTTTTGTTTTTTTTTTTTTTTGTTTTTTTTAAATAGCATGTCATACTTACCACCACTGTGCAGTTCGTTTTGCACAGAGTGGCCTGATCCTCGACTTCTGGAGTCCCCCTGGTAGCCCCTCCCCATATAACCCCCTAGGAGAAGCGCTCTCCCGGGTCCAGCATTTTTATCCATAGACGCAGAATGCCAGACTTGGCGCCTGTGTCATTGGATTTAATTGACAGCATTGGGAGTCAATGGCTGTGCTTCTATCTATCCAATCAAAAGCCAAAACAACGGGCAGAGGGGAAGAGCACGTCTTTGGCGTGGGAAACACGGGGCTCAGGTGATGGTGGCGGTCAGTGACACAAGTTTTTTCACCTTGATGCATTAGGGTGAAAAACATGAGGGTTTACAACCCCTTTAAATACCTTCAAACAAAACTTTTGTTTCTAGTTTTGGATAAGGTGGTTTAGGGTTAGGACCTCTTGTATGTTTTTATTGCTCTCCATGGGAGTTGGTCCATTATTTGTCAGGCTTCTTTCTTTGGAAAGAAGCCAATAGGAAATTAAAAATGCTGGTTCAGGAACAGAAGGGAAATCTCCTATTGGTGACGCTGTTCTGTAAATAACCATCAAAGTTGGGATTTTTCATGGTTTCAACTCTCTTCTTGTGTCACCAGTACAGAAAGTAAAGGTATCCATTGGCGACTCGGCAATCAAAACAGACAAAATGTTCCAACCACTGTCAGAAAATCAGAGAATACAATAGACATGTTCTATTCTTAAACATATAAAAAGCACTTTGTAGAGAAGATGCTGGAATTTAAAAGGATACCAGATAGTCAGATTTAACAAAAATTGGGGCAGTTATTAGCCAGGAGGATGTAAAAGAATACACAACAAAAAATTAGGATGCCACATAATATAATGAAAATAAATATACACTAATATTAGAACTGACAAATTTCACAAGCCCTTCTGTGGTCGTTTGAAGAGTTTATTAATAGAGGAAATTCCTTCTATGCTCCTTTAATATGCCAGTTGCCTGGACTGACCTACTTCTTGATGGAGCCGTCTTTTTCCAAACATTCTCAGAAGGAGGATGGACACCAAAAGATCCAGAGGACTCCTAATGGACACATACCTCTAGATTACATTCCAACTGCAATTTCATTTTATATTCTGCCCATCGTAATCCACAAAGCAGAGATGTTGGATGCATGAATAGCCAGATTTAAAAATGGAAAAAATAAAATAAGGTGTGGATAACTTCTCAGCTCATGTGGGACGGCAGCCAAGAGCTAGACTCCAGCAGATCCACGGCGTTGCGCTGGGAGCGGGGCGAACGCCACACTTTAATTGTAAAGTCATCACTGACGCTGAGCAGCAATTCCTGATCCACCGGACAGAAAGCCACAGAGTTCACTACATCCTCATGAGGCAGCTTGGCTAGGCAGACATTATAATGGCGGTCCCAGATGTAGCCGCAGCGATCCTCTGCTCCACTGGGCCAAAAAAAAATAAAAAGCATATTAGATAATTAGTAGCTAATTTCACAGAGTGTGATGTATATACTCCATTAACGTTGATGTTTAATATTTTTAGTTTGCAGCATCATCTAAAACCTTAATTATGTGTCCCAATTTCTGGTAAAAATATTCCCTTCATAGTTGCCAAATACTACCCTGAGTGGCTGTCTTCTGGCACAGAGTTAGTAGCTGCTACTGAGAGAAGTTGCACCGCCGGTCTGCTCTCTCCACAATTCAGAGTGCTTGTAATAATATTCTCCCACAATGCATTGTGCTCAGTGAATGGAGGAGCAGCAGTTAAGTGACAAGATCTCCTGTACCCATTTACAGAACATAATGCATTGTGGGAGAATTGTAATAATCCAAGCTCTCTGAATGGCAAAGGAAAGGAAATTTTTTACAATAAGCAGCAGGCTGCAAGTTATAAGATACACATCTTTACATGTGTTTGGTGCTCTGTCACCACAAAATGACTCCAGGGTTCTTGCAAGAGTTAAATGCACATTTATATTTACAGTACTAGAAATAGCAGTTTTCTTTACCAGATTGCATTCACACACCACCAAAACGAAGGGGAGCAGCTCAGTAAAACCGATTTTTTTTCTGGTACCCAAGGCATAAATCCCTTGCAGTGCAGGGGGGCAGCCCCATTGCATGGGAGGATTTTTGTCCCCCCCAGAGATAAGCTTTAACCACTTGCCAACCACGCTATAGCCAAATGATAGCTAGTTCTGGGAGGACATCATGTAGCTTGCTGTGTCCTTAAGACAATTAGGCACCAGCACAACGTCCCTATACCACATGATCAGCGTCGTCCAATCACGATGTAAACAGAAGCCGGTTATCTGCATTCCTTTCCTCTCACTGACAGCTTGAGGAGAGCCGATAACCGGCTTGTGTGAAAGGAACATCTGCACTGATAATCAGGGCATGGATTATCAGTTCAGTTTCACATATCAGTGCCTTTTTGTGCATTATTTACCAAAAAATAAAAAACCCAGTGGTGATTAAATACCACCAAAATAAAGCTTTTTTTTTTTTTTGGCCCACAATAAAGCTCTATTTGTGTGTGGGGGGAAAAAATAATACAAATTTAATATGGTTACAGTGCCACATGACTACAGAATTGTTATTCAAAGTGTGACCGCACTGAAAATTGGCCTGGGCAGTAAGAGGGGAAAAAGTGCCCAGTAGGCAAGTGGTTAATAGAGGTCAGCAATAGCTGCCTAGATATATACAGTATCTCACAAAAGTGAGTACACCCCTCACATTTTTGTAAATCTTTTATTCTATCTTTTCATGTGACAACACTGAAGAAATTACACTTTGCTACAATGTAAAGTAGTGAGTGTACAGATTGTATAACAATGTCAATTTTCTGTCCCCTCAAAATAATAACACAGCCATTGATGCCTAAACCGCTGGCAACAAAAGCGAGTATACCTCTAAGTGAAAATGTCCAAATTGGGCCCAATTAGCCTTTTTCCCTCCCCGTTCATGTGACTTGTTAGTGTTACAAGGTCTCAGGTGTGTTAAATTTGGCATTATCGCTCTCACACTGATCACTGAAAGTTCAACATGATACCTCATTGCAAAAAAACTCTGAGAATCTAAAAAAAAAAAAAAACACACAATTGTTGCTCTACATCAGTGGTTTTCAACTCCTGTCCTCGGGACCCACTAACAGGCCAGATTTTGAGTATTACCTTGGGGAGATGCAGACTAGAATACTGCAATTACTGAGCAGCAAATTATATCACCTGTGATGTATTTCAGTTATCTTGCAAACCTGGCCTGTTAGTGGGTCCTGAGGACAGGAGTTGAGAACCACTGCCTTGCATAAAGATGTCCTGCCCTAGGCTATAAGAAGATTGCCAAGACCCTGAAACAGATGCAGCACGGTGGCCAGAAACATACAGCTTTTTAGCAGGACAGGTTACACTCCGAACAGGCCTTGCCATGGTCGACCAAAGAAGTTGAGTGCACGTGCTCAGTATCTTATCCAGAGGGTTGTCTTTGAGAAATAGATGTTTGAGTGCTGCCAGCATTGCTGCAGAGGTTGAAGGTGTGGGGGGGTCAGCCTGTCAGTGCTCAGACCATATGCCGCACACTGCATCAAATTGGATGGCATGGCTGTCGTCCCAGAAAGATGATGCACAGGAAAGCCCACAAACAGTTTGCTGAAGATAAGCAGTCTAAGGACATGGATTAATGGAAGATGGTGTCAAGTGTGTGTGTGGCGACAACCAGGTGAGGAGTACAAAGACAAGTTTCTTGCCTACAGTCAATCATGGTGGTGGGAGTGTTGTGGTCTGGGGCTGCATGAGTTCTGCCGGAACTGGGGAGCTACAGTTCATTGAGGGACTCATGAATGCAAACATGTACTGTGACATACTGAAGCAGAGCATGATCCCCTCCCTTCGGAGACTGGGCCGCAGGGCAGTATTCCAACATAATAACGACCCCAAACACACCTCCAAGATGACCACTGACTTGCTAAAGAAGCTGAGGTTAAAGGTGATGGACTAGCCAAGCACGTCTCCAAACCTAAACCCTATTGAGCATCTGTGGGGCATCCTCAAACAGAAGGTGGAGGAGCGCAAGGTCTCCAACATCCACCAGCTTTGTGATGTCGTCATGGAGGAGTGGAAGAGGACTCCAGTGGCAACCTGTGAAGCTCTGGTAAACTCCATGCCCAAGAGGGTTAAGGCAGTGCTGGAAAATAATGGAGGCCACACAAAATATTGACACTTTGGGCCCAATTTGGACATTTTCAGTTAGGAGTGTACTCACTTTTGTTGCCATCGATTTAGACACTTCCTATCTGGACCAATTCTGGCACTTCGCTCCTACATGTAAAAATCTTTTTTTTTTTTCTAGAAAATTACTCAGAGCCCCCAAACATTATATATATATATTTTTTTAGCAGAGACCCTAGGGTATAAAATGGCGGTCGTTGCAACTTTTTATGCCACATGGTATTTGCGCAGCGATTTTTCAAACGCGTTTTTTTCTCATGAATAAAATTTAAAAAAAAAAAAGTAAAGTTAGCCCAATCTTTTTGTATAACATGAAAGACGATGTTACGCCGAGTAAATAGATACCTAACATAACAGACCTTAAAATTGCGCACACTTTTGGAATGGCGCCAAACTTCGGTACTTAAAAATCTCCATAGGCAACGCTTTAATGTTTTTTTTTTTTTTTTTACAGAGGTCTTGGGCTAGAATTGTTGCTTTTGCTTTAACGCACGTGTCAATACCTCACATGTGTAATTTGAATGCTGTTTACCATATTTTCCGGCGCATAAGATGACCTTTTCCACTTAAAAATAAAAACCGGCCAAAAAGCGAGGGTCGTCTTATACGCTGGGTACTAAATGTCACCCGCTGGATTGGAGTAACAACCTCTGCCAATCCGAGCAGGCTACATATAGTAGCCTGCTCGGATTAGCTTTGAGAGTCAGAGAGGCATGGGCTGATGATGTTACAGCCTCTGCAAATCCGAGCAGGCTTTGTATTCATTAATAGAATACATTGCTTGCTGTGATTGGCTCCAGCAAGAAGGAGGAAATATGAAGCCTCAGAAGGGGGGGGGGGGGGGTCATCTTATATGGTAAGTATATATAAAAACTGGAAAATTAGGAGGATCGTCTTCTACGCCGGCAAATACGGTACATATGTGGGCACGACTTGCATATGGGTTTGCTTCTGTGCGGGGGGACGGGGGAGCTTTAAATTTATTTATTCTTCATTTTATTTTTACACTTTCTTTAAAGAAAAAAAATTTTTTGATCACCTATTACAATTACAAGGAAACATCCCTTGTAATAGGAATAGTGTGCAGGTCCGCTTAATGGAAAGATGTGGGGTACATAAGACCCCAACATCTCTCCTCCAGGCTGGAAAGGCTGGGATAAAAAAAAACAAAAAACCTCTCGGCCTTTCCAGACGCGTCCCCAGCTTTGTTTACTTCCACTGACCTCTGAGGGTCATAGAGATGACTGGGGACCATCAGGTCACTAGAAATCTCTATGGTAGACTTCAGGTGGCGACTGATTCGTCCTCCGGGTCACCAATCGCATGGATGACCTGGGAGAAGCACCGGAGGGGCGGGCTATGATTGTTCTTACGGTGCACAGAATCACCAGTGGAAAAAATATATATATCTGGATGATGCCTGTAGCTGCAGGCATTATCCAGACATCCCCACTCAAAGTCCATGACATCATAGGACGTACCTTGGGCTGGAAGTGGTTAATGGCTTTTTGTTAAGTTATTTTGAGGGGACAGCAAATTTACACTGTTATACAAGCTGTACACTCACTACTTTACATTGTAGCAAAGCGTCATTCCTTCAGTGTTGTCACATGAAAAGATAGAATAAAATATTTACAAAAATGTGAGGGGTGTACTCACTTTTGTGAGATACTGTATCAATTACAACTATCCTTTTTAAAGAACATGAATGTGATTTTAAAATTTCCCACAATGCATCTTATTAAAAGTACATTCCCATGAATTCAGGTAAGTTCACAATGCGTAGTCATACAGCTTTCTTACATACAATTGCATAGGCAGACCACACATTGAGCTGGTCTGGAAAAACGCAACTCAGTAAAGAATGTTTTGTGTCCAGCATCGGAGGGATACACTAGATACCAAAGAGTAGACAGAGAGGGCCGGACTCCATGCAAAATATTCTACAGACTGAATAAAGACAGTCCCAGCTATAAAAAGATACAACATTGTTTCATATAAGCCAATCAGATTTATTTTTTCTAGTTTAAAGCTGCAGTAGAAAAGAAGTGCCAGCTAGTATCTGATTGGGCAACATGGGCACTTTTATACAAAAATATTAGGAAGGCATAGTTTCCCCTCTGCTCTCACCTGGCCACAAAGTCCTTGCTAACATCCAGAAAGATGAAGAAGCACTCGTTATTTGGGGTGTAGGCACGATGAGCTCGAAGAGGCTCCTTCACCTCCCTCAAGGTCCGCAGGTCAAAGACTCGTAGTTCTATTTCCTCTGCGATGGGTGGAGGATCCATGGGGTTTGAGATCACACAGTCAAGAGGCCAGGGTCGGCTATTGACATAGAGATACCTATCGAGAAGGGGGAACAGGAGTCAGTAGCAGTCATCTTCACACATTCTATACAAAAACATTAGCAACACTTGTCCTTTCACTTAATCTTTTCGCTGCCAGGCTCTGTGCCCCACTTTTAAACTCAGCTGGCCATTTTTGCAATTCTTCAATTGCTTTATTATGTTTCCCTTACAGCTTTCAGAGTTTGTGCAAGACACCTCAAACCATGTATTTTCTGAAAGCACATGACCAGTAGAATAAAAATAAGGTGCTACTAATTTTTATTGCCTTGTGATATTTGCGCAAATTTTTAACAAATCAATATTTTCACCAAAAATACACTAAAATCATTACTAGCAGACACAAACACATTACAAAAAACCCTGCTCAGTTCCTAATAAATTTTGAATTGCGCCTTTTTGTGAAATTGTGAAAATCAAATGTATGCAAAACTTTAAATATGCATATTTCTATAAAAGGTTTTAATTTTTTACTTACAGCTTTCAGAGTTTGTAAAAGACCACACCATATATTTTCTGAAAGCACATGCCCAGTAGAATAAAAAGAAGGTGCTACTGTGGGGACACAATAGTTGCGCAACGCAAATGTTTAGAAAATTGCTGTTTTAACTGAGAACACACTAAAATTATTATTAGCATACAAAAACACAACATAACTTGTACTAAAGCGTTTGCCCATGGATGGCCATATGGAGAGCCATGTTCTGCGCATTCCTGTGCAGGTAGTCCCATTTATATCAATTGTAAGACAAATGAAAATAAATAGGCAAAGCAGAATTTCCCCCTTTTGGGTGGAGCTCTAACCCGATTTTATTTTCTGCCTTGACTCCCTTGCATGCAGTTTCTGCCATTGCTATCAGTGAGGATAATTCCCCTGTATGATACTCATGGAGTGGGGTGCTGAAATGGTATAAGCGTATGAGGAGGAGTATGCAGCAACCCAGGTGGTGACCGTCCTGTAGTAAACTCCTTATGGCAAAAAGATGGGCAGAAGCGCCTGAGCACCTTTCTATTATGGACTGTAAACAATAATGGAGATAAAGTTTGCAACTTGTGGTGTGATGTAACATCTGGTCATCCACATAAGACTCCGCTCGGAGTAGAGTTTTTAGTGCCAAGTTTGAAACATATTCCCTTTTATACAGTGTACATTTTTCAAACACCTACCTGATTTCATTAATGTATAAAAGCATGCTTTACAGATATGTCTCATACTTACTGTGGAGCTACAGCAATGGTACAATAAACAGGATGACCCTGGCTTACCCATGTTGCTGGTCCTCGGGGTCAAAGCTTCGCCTCTCGTGGTGGGTAAAGCTCCTAAGGGGTCTTCAGGGTCTGGGTTCTATAGGGATGGTCCATGGCCCCAGTCCTGTTTATCACACTGTGGCTAACTACATGGGTTGTACCAGGCGCAAAGGTGAGTGCCCAAGCAGGATCCAGTGCCCGAAGCAACATTACAAGCTGTCCTCGCAGTGAGGGGTCTGGGTACGGTTCCCATGGTTTTACTGAGGTTTCACTGATCCAAATGCAGCTCTTCTATTATTGCATTAGAAGACAGTGAGGAGTTGATTGAACAATCTAAAGTAAAATAAGCTAGTTAGGCTAAGAGTGTTTTCTCCATAGGAGAGAAGAGGTCCATCAGCTTAGGATGCTAGCAAAAAGCTGAGGACTTCCAGAATGGGGTAGGGTTATAGGCAGCGAGCCATCAGAGAGTCCACCTCAAAGCTACAGCTTCTGTCAGGAACACAGAGTCCCTATCGGTCATACCCTCAAGACCTTGCAAGGAACACCCTGCTTTAAAATCCACCATCCCTGGGTGGATAAGACAACATATCTCACAAGCTTACACTTAAAAAGGACAAAGCACCTTCTGCATGAATGCATGGTTACTGCACAATTTTAGATTTCTGGCCATTCTAACATTGCCCCAGCTAAGGCCGCCAACAAAACTGAGGATTCACAGGGTGGGTAGGGTTATAGGGGGACACCCAGGGCCATGTCCTCTAAAGCTTTACCAGTGTCCAATTACATAAAGGTAAAAGCCTATAACCCAGGGTGTATTATTATTATTAGCCCTGTGTTCTGTACTATGCTCCAAAATATAGAGTTTACAAAGAAGTCAAAATTCCT
Source organism: Lithobates sylvaticus (assembly GCA_028564925.1). Lineage (NCBI taxonomy): Eukaryota > Metazoa > Chordata > Amphibia > Anura > Ranidae > Lithobates > Lithobates sylvaticus. Next base: position 103,091,223 of record CM053033.1, on the reverse strand, counting down.
TTTTTCAGAAAACAGATGAGTAACTCTAAATGTTTTGTTACTTGGAAGTATGTAATGTAACCTGGCATGTCTAGAAAATTCAGATATTTCACTTTTGTAACTCTGCTTGTTCAGCTTACTTTACTGTTAAAGCGGAGGTTCACACAAAAATGGAACCTCCGCTTTTTGGAAACCCCCCTCTGGTGTCAAATTTGGCACCTTTCAGGGGGAGGGTGGTGCAAATACCTGTATAATATTTGCACCCACTTACGGGCATAGACTCCCACTCCCACTCCCTCTCAAAACTAGCACAAGGAAAGTTCAAAACCAATCTGAGATAAACAAAGTAATATATAATTAATATATACATACATACATCATGGGGGCGTGGCTAAGCAGCGGATGTAACCGGACGTGTCTGTCTCCCTCTTCGCCGAATATCCTGACATTAATCCTGTGGAACACAGCACCGAACCGGACCCAGAAACATACGCATCGGTATCCTGGGGACAGCACCACACGATTGATCCCTTCTGCCCGCCACCGAGATGTCCAGTAGGCCCAAAGAAGTGAAGGGAGCTGGGGACGAAGCGAGCCAAGATGGCGCCGGCACACATCGCTCCTCCAGGGAGAAATATAAGGAGGCCGCCCAGAAGCTCCTCTTTGGGGGATAATCATACAAAGACGCCCTGAATGCTGCACCCAACGCAGGGGAAACACATGAGGGCCCTGCGGAAGCGGATGACACCGTACCTTTGGAGGATGCAGGCGGATTGTCCCCAGAGTGGAACACAGTGAGTACCCCCAGAGACATTTTTACTGGGCTGCAGGCATCCTCTCCCCCTAACAGCGACGAGCCAGAACCCACCCTTAGGGATATTTTCTCGGCTGTAACATCATGCAATCTATCCATCACAGCACTCTCTGATGAGATTAAGGGGGTGAAGGCAGAGATCTCCTATGTGCGCCATGATATGCAAAAACAGAGAGGGGACATCTGCACTAGAAGGCAGAATGAGCACAGTGGAGGATGATATGGCTCCTATGCAAAGGAACTTCAACTTTAACTGCCACCTCACTGAACAGCACGTTGCATGCTTAGATGATTTAGAAAATCGCATGAGATGCAATAATGTGTGGGCCCTGGGCATTCCGGAGAGGGCGGAGGGTAAAAACACTAACTTTTATAGAGCAATGGCTTGTTTCCACGTTTGGCAAAGAAGTTTTCTTCCCACTGTTTGCCATTGAAAGGGCACACCGGGTGCCCTCACGCCCTTTACCACCGGGCAATCATCCCGCGCCTTTTTGTTCAAGTTGCTTAATTACAAAGATAGAGATGCAATCCTATCTAAGGCCAGAACCTTGAGTGACAAAATGGTGATCGATAACTCCAAAGTGTCCCTATTTCCAGATTTTTCTGCAGAACTGCAAAAACAACGTGCAAAATTTATTGATGTCAAAAAGAGGCTCAGAAAATATGATCTGCAATATGCAATACTATACCCTGCACGCCTTAGAGTGGTTACACTGGGAGAAGTGCATTTCTTTGACAGACCCACAGCAGGACGACAACGCCCAGCTCTAGCATGAGGGTCCTTAATCCTGCTACGTGGGGGGTGGAGGTTTGAATTGGTACCCCCCTCCACCCCTTCCTTATCACCTATGGTCTCGTCTAGACTAGGCGGGAAAAAGGGAGAACCTTGCCCTTTCACTGTATGACTCACACTATCCACCCTGCAACAGTGAAACCCCAATCACTATCCAGAGTTTTGCCCCTCTGCGGGTGTTTCCAAAGCATACCCCCCCCCCCGGAAAGTTTGATAGGGGGAAAAACAAACTTCAGCCCTGTTGGCTGAGAGCCCTGTTGGCTCCACTCTTACCACAGAGTAACCTTGCTAGATAGACGCAAGCGCTACATTTGGGGGCTCGCCGTGACTGTGCTATAGTTCAATTGAAGCAGAGCTGTTTTTTCTGTAGTGTGTAGCTTGTGCTAGGTAAAATGCTGCGTAAGCTGTTTAGGAAAAGCAAGGCTGTAGAGGGTTCTGGTGACCAGAAGGAAGTGTGCAGCTTACCTATCTGGGCCAGAGACAATGAGTGGGAGCCTCTTGCTAAAGAAATTGTGAAGTATGCTTCTCCCTTGAAGCTGACTTGGGGTGATAAAGTCTCAGATCATTTTGTAGATTTTAGCCTTAAGGGGTTGGATTAAGTAAAAAAGAGAAGAGAACGGTGTCCAAATTCGGATGGTATTTTCTTCACGCATTTTACATCGAATCACATAGAAGGGAGAAGGCAGAGGCAGAAGTTAAGTATTAAAAGACCAGCTAGCAGTTGCTTCAGAGTGTGTACGTTCAACTGCTAGTCGGGCTGATGATTTGCAAGAGCGGTGTGCAGCCCTCATGACCAAATCAATTAATGCCTTAAGGAAAAGGAAGGGCCGTAAACCTGTTAGTAAAGCCAGGGTGCGTGCCATTGTCACATCCCAAAATTTGGACTGTGAGGATGTGCTCTCCTCAAATGATAGTGAGGATGAGGAGATAGAGTTTGATGTTTCGCATGATGATCTGCTAGTGCGAAAGAAAAAGTATGCCAGACCTCTCATTACTAAGCATAGGAAACGGCAACATGATAGAGAGGATATGGCAGATGGGGAGGTGCATTATCGCAACCCCAGAGATGTTGAATTTGAAGAAGTACGGGAGTTTACACAAACTGAACTCCATGAGCTGGCAAAACAATACAAACAAAGGTCTGGGAGCCTCTAGTGAGTTGGCTCCTACGCTTATGGGATGAAGGAGCAGACAGTGTTGTTTTGTCAGGTAAGGAAGCAGTGACTATGGGAGTGTTAACCCATGATCCACAATTGCGTCAGGCAATGCGAAAAGCCAGAGTTTAGCGTGAATTTTTCACTGTTAGACCTCGTGAGAGATGGAATAGTCCGAGTATACTCTAGTCCTACTGACCTGGAAAATACCTACTCCTGGAGATCAATAGCAGAGGGTATTTCCAGGTTACGTGAGATGGGTTGTATAACCGGATTAAATACGTTTCCAGAATGGATGGGTCCAGATATGGAACCCTTTATACGTCTGCTCTGCGCTCTAAGCTGATGAAGTCTGCGCCATTTAATCTCAGGGCTCCCTTATTGTCCTTGTTGGGAGGCCTGGGATTAAACAGCAAGATTCATGAAGCTACAACCTTTTAAGCCAGTTGGGGGAGCTAGACGAGACTAGAACAAAACCTGTCAGGCAGTAGATAAGGTCAACGCCAGACAGGAGAAATACAAGCAGAAAAGAACAGAGAAGAAAGGGAATGGGGTAGAGAAGACAGGAGGTGAAGAAAAAACCAGGCTAGTTATTTCTAGGAAAGAAATGTGGGTGGACCTATTAAAGGCAGGAGTACCTAAAGATGAGATAGATGGCATTTCTACTGCAGAAATGCTGAAGAGGTGGAAAGATTTAGTAGGTAAAACTGTCAGGGTTAGAAACACTACTCCTAGTGAAGATAACATCAGCCTAGACTTAGAGGAAACAGAACAGACACCTCCTGTTAGCCCCAAACCAATTCCCAAAACTGAACGTGAACACAAACCAAAATCCCTTTATCCTGGGGAGGAGTTAGAGAGAATCGGAAAAGGGGATTGGGAGGTTCCTTTTCCTTTATGAAGGGAAGGTGAGTCTCCTGTAATAGCCGTGAGGGCAGTGACAGCAGGAGACCGACGCCCATATGCACTGGCTTTAGTTGATAGCGGAGCCGAAGTTACACTTTTGCAAGGAAATCCTTCCCATCACAAAGGAGAATTGATTTATGTAGAAGGTTTGGGAGGGCAAACTACACCAGCAGTTAGGATACGAGTGAAATTGGCTATTGGCAAGGGATCAGGATTTATGACGAATGTTTTGGTATCAGAGTTACCCGAAAATATTCTGGGGATGGATGTACTTCAAGGTCAGTCAATTCAGACTGAAAGAGGTACATTCACATTTGGGTATCCTGATAAAGCGTATCTGGTAAGGGCGGTGAAGGCTGTGGTCAGAGGTCATGCGAAATGGACCCCTGTCTACATTCCTCCACCAGAGAAGCCAGTCTGTCTCAAGCAGTACAGACTTCCTGGAGGCCACAAAGAAATTGGGGAGACTATACAAGAACTGTTGAGAGTAGGGATCCTTAGACCTGCTGTAAGTCCTTTCTCGTCTCCGGTGTTCCCAGTAAAAAAGCCTGATGGGACATATAGAATGACTGTGGATTACAGAGGTCTAAACAAAGTGGCACCTCCATTGAAGTCAGCTGTACCAGATATGATCTCAATTGTTGAAAAAATTGTTAAAGATGCAGGAGAATATCATGCTGTGATAGACCTGGCTAATGCTTTCTTTTCGATTTTAATAGACCCAGAGTGTCAAGACCAGTTTGCTATGGTGTGGGACGGCCGCCAGTACACTTTCACTGTCCTTTCCGCAAGGCTATCTTCATTCTCCAACGATTTGTCATGGACTGATTGCCCGAGATTTAAGCACCCTGAATTTGAAAGTCGCTGTGTTTCACTACATTGATGACATCATGATCTCTGGAACAAAAGAAGATGTAACTGAAGCACTGCACCTGCTGATACATCACATGGAGAACAGAGGGTGGGCTATCAACAGAGACAAAGTCCCAAGGACCTACCACACAGAGGTGAAATTCCTAGGAATGATGTGGACTGGGGCAACAGAGGAAAATTCCAGAGACAGTTGTGCCAAACTATCCAGGCGCTGTCGCCCCCTACTACCAAAAAGGAGGCACAGAAGTTTCATTGGAGTTGTGGGGTTCTGGAGATCGTTCATCCCACATCTTGGACTGATTCTGAGGCCTATATATAATGTCACCCGGAAAAAGACTGAGTTCTCATGGGGTTCAGAGCAGCGGGACTGCATTCCTGGCTGCTAAAGAAGCTATTTTGCAGCATCAGGGATTAGGACCCGTGAGACAAGGAGTACCATTTCAGCTGGATGTAGTGGAGCAGAATGGTACCATATCTTGGAGTCTGTGGCAGCCAAATGAAAAGAAAGGACTAAGAGCAATACCCATTGGATTTTGGTCCAAACAACTGACAGGGCACAGAAGAGATACACGCCCCTAGAGAAGTACCTGTTTGGGGCCTACACAGCACTTCACATGTAGAGACCATTACAGGAAAGGACACCGTCACCAATCCATACTGCACTGCCAATAGCAGGATGGGTGAAGAGATAATGGACTGATCACTAGAGCAGCTGTAGCCCAGAACCAGACACTGATGAAATGGAAGTGGTACCTTCAAGAAAGAGGGGGTATTGCAGCTGGGGATGTTAGAGACATTCAAAACAGTTGGCAGGGCTTGTTACTTTTACCAGCACCCAGCCAGAAGAAGAAATTCCTGTTCATTGTACAGACACAGTCCTGCAGGAGACCGGAATTGGAGGGTCCAGCCAGTATACTCTTCAGGAGGATCCTTCTTCCCATGTCACTATCTACACTGACAGCTTGGGACTACATCTGGAAGGAAGCTCACTCCGCGCACCATAAAAGTGGGGCTCACATGTGCCCCTAGTCCCAGACTTTTTTGCAGATGAAATCGCCAAAGTGAAGGCTTCAAGTACAGGCCCACAAGCAATCCATTTGGGTCAGAAAGCAACATACTTGCCTATATCCATGGACATTAAAGGCACTATCTGACCCACCAGGACGCTTCAACTCCAAAGCAAGTCCAATCACACTGTCATCACCGGATCAACAGTACAGCAGTGGGCCAAAGATTCTGGAGTGTACTGGTTGTGCACAACGGGCTATCCATACCCACGGACAATATCAAACCAACCAGGTAACGCTTCTGACAGGTATGTCTTACGCACATTCTATGAGGTTAAGATGATGGGCGCTTACACACCACCACTTCTCCAGGCCCGACAAAACCTTGTTATTACTATTTACCACACCAAATGGCGGACAAAGTTAAAATAGTTTTGTGGAATGTGAGAGGCCTAAGTTACCCGGTGAAGAGACTGGCAGTCCTCAGACACCTCAAATCTACAGGGGCCAATATTATATGCTTTTTCACCAGATCCGAAACCTAGCTTTAGCCCCCGGGTATATTCTATCCAATTCCATTCCACGCACTCAGCTTATCTCCAGCTCTATCTTATCTGAAAATTCGTTATTGATTTTCAATCTTGCGTTAGGTCTATCATAAAGCATTTTAATCCACCCGATAAAGGAGGGGCCAAATACATATTTCCCCAGTACTCGCCAAATGCAACCCCACTCCACACTATCAAACGCTTTTGTCACATCTAGTGACAACATAGCTCTTGAGCCCTCATTTTCGATTGGGGTTTGTAAATTAAGGAAGGCTTTTCTGATATTTGTACTGGTGGATCTATTGGTTATAAACCCCGCCTGATCGGGATGGACCAGTTTGGATACAAGTCTATTTAATCTAACTGCCAGAACCTTCTCTAGAATTTTAGCATCTGAACATAGGAGGGAAATTGGCCTATAGGCGGCAACGTCCAATGGGTCCTTCCCCTCTGAGTAGAACTATGATGGTTGCTTCTAGCATTGAGGTGGGTAAATGGCCCACCTCAACTGCCCCCTCTAAAGTTTTTAGCAATTCTGGGAGCAGTAACTCCCCATAGTATTTATATGCTTTAATGGGAGACCATCTGGTCCCGGAGATTTTTGACTTGACATACTAGCTACTGCATGTTGGAGTTCCACCAGTGTTACTGGTAATTCCAATTGCTCCCTTTCCTCCTGCGTGAGTGCTGGTATTTCCACATATCCCAGAAAATCCTCTGTTATAACCTCCACTCTTTTTTTTTTTGAGCCGTATACAGCTTCTTATAGTATTCCTTAAAATTTTTTACTATTTTAATGGGGATCCTATGGATCGGATTAAGGGAATATTAGATGGTGGGGAATTGGATTTAACCAATTGCGCCAGCATCTTACCTATACTTTCGGGCTGGCCCACCACCCGTACATTGTCCCTGTGACTTCTATATTCCATTTCCTCTAGTTTGGCCTCATGTTTGAGTAACTGTCCCTTCATACTTTTCATTTCTTTCATCCATGGTGACACATCATCTTCCAGCTGGCTAACCCTTTCTTCCAGGGCTGTAGTTCTTTCTGCTGTTTTTTGTAGGTCCTGTCTTACCATGTTTAAATCATCTTTAACTCCCTCATTTGCTCACAAAGGTCTTTAAGTGATTCATTACATGCTTTTACAGCCATAAATACATCCATCAAGGTTGGCTATTTCTCTGTAGGTATACAAGGCCCCGCTGCGCTATCTATTATTTCTACAATAGCATTTTGCTCAGGCAGAACCAGATTTTTATTGTTCTGCGATTTTGTTGATTGCGCCCGTGGGGTTAAGCCAGCTACCTGGCTCTGGCCTTGACTTTTTCTGTCCGATGTTCCTCCCTGCTGTGCTTTAGCCTGTGACCCATTTTTTGGGGGGGACTGTGATGAAGTATGTGCATATTGCTCCAGTTTTGCTGCTGCACCTCCACAATAGCGTTTATACGGGATGTACAGGGTGTCATTCAAACACAAACCGCCACAGTAGTACAAATCTTTAGAGCATTTTATATGGATATATACGCATCTAAGGTGCACCCATCAGACAAGGAACTAGAGGACTTTCTAGAAAAATGCACACTAACTCATTTGTCGACCTCGGACACAGACCTACTTAATGCCCCACTAAGAAGAATTAGCAACAGCAATAGCACAAACTCATTATAACCGATCTCCAGGGGCTGATGGTCTTCCGTCCGAGGTGTACAAAAGATATGAGGATACATGATTACCCACACTACTGAAGGTGTACAATGAAGCTCTAAATAAAGGAACACTGCCCAATTCTATGAACGAGGCTATCATTATCCTACTGCTGAAACCAGGCAAGGATGATACACTACCAGACTCATACAGGCCCATCTCTCTCCTCGCGACTGACGTCAAACTACTGGCCAGGGTACTGGCCACTAGGTTAGCACAAGTGATACACAAGCTCATACATAGAGTGCAGTCAGGGTTCATACCCACCAGGTCCACTGCTCAAAACATCAGGAGACTCTTTCTAAACTTACAGATCCCCACCAGTAACACAGGAAACAGGGCGATCTTTTCACTGGACGCAGCTAAGGCCTTCAACAGTGTCGAATGGCCTTACCTGTGGAAAGTAATGGAACATTTAGGCCTGGGCACCAAGTTTAATAGTTGGGTTAAACTACTATACGCCCAACCCTCGGCCCAGTTTAGGGTTAATGGGGAACTGTCGGAGCCCTTTCCACTGTTCCGGGGCAGCAGACAGGGGTGTCCATTGTCGCCCCTGCTGTTTGCCCTGGCACCTCTCGCGTTGCGAATAAGGGGAGACGGTGACATAATGGGATTTCAGCATGCAACGGCCACTGATGTAGTGTCGTCATACGCTGACGATACACTACTATATTTAGGCGACACACAGAAATCACTGAGCGCTGTGATGACTCTCATCAAAGACTTCGGGCACTATTCGGCTTTTCTATTAATTGGAATAAATCGTTGTTAATGCCATTAGACCCCATTACGACTCCCTTGCCAGACTGTGTGAAAACAGTACAGGTAGTGTCCTTTCGCTATCTAGGTATTCAAATATCTCCAGATGTTTCTCAATACCTGTCCCATAACCTATTACCTCTGCTTGCCAAATTTCGGTATAAGACTAAAGCCTGGTGTAAACTGCCTCTATCAGTAGTAGTAAGAATTAATCTTATAAAAATGGTGTGGTTTGATAGGATTGACTCCCAATTTAGGGAGCTAATCTGGTGTAAAAAAACAGCAAGAATCAGCCTATCAACATTGCAATATAATAAAGATGAAGGCGGGCTAGCGGCACCTCAATCTAGAGCCCATTACCTTTCCTCACAGCTACAACAGCTGGGGATTAATAGATGCATCGGATCCGATCCGCAGGCTCCTTCAGACCACGGCCAGTGATGACATTACAGCTCTGACATATTTAGAAGCCGGTTATCCACATCTAGATTCTGGGGCTCCAACTATACTTCTTCTAAAAACACTATGGGCCTATGTTAAACGGCTACTGGGGATACAGGGCTATTTGTCCCACACTCCTTTATGGCGAAACCTGAACTACAAGGAATTGAACAAACTCAGAGGCTTTAAGAACTGGGAGGACTTGGGTATAAGATACATTATACAATTGTACACTGGGACTACCCTTAAATCATTTATGGAGTTACAAATCAGAATTTAATATACCACGCACCAACTTCTACAAGTATCTACAGCTGCGCCATGCACTACAGACACAGTCAAGACAAAAACGGAGCTTAGATTGGTAGAGCACCCACTGATACAAGAAATCCTTATGGAATCCTGGTGCAAAGAAAGGTATGATCTCTAAAAATGCTATAACATGCTTCTCAACAAAATTCAGAACTCAGCTAGTCTACCTTGCAGACACAAATGGGAGGGGGATGTGGGGGCCATGGATGGGGAGACGCGGAATCTTTGCCTCGCCTCCGCCCCCTTGGTCTCAATGTCGGCTTCCCAAAAACTGGCTCACCTTTACTTGCTACACCGGGCATACAGAACACCTCCACAAATGGGGAATACGGGACACACCCCTATGCCCAAAATGCCAGAGGGACAATGGTGACCTGCTGCGCATGCTCTGGAAGTGCCCAAAACGTTTTCTGTATTGGAAGGAAGTTCTTGACACAATTTCTAAGGTATATGATTTCACTATTCCGCGAGACCCTACGATATGCCTATTGGATGCCCTGGGTGAAGAGATGTTATCCCCCTCAGCACACATGGCGATTCTTTGTTCACTACTTTAGTGGGTCAGATAGAATGCCAGAGAACGATGTGTCTCCAGAACCTGTCCAAAATTATCACTGGTTTTACTTTTCCTTATGAGGAGTCTTTGATACTCCAACTGTACTGCTACTTGTTTATCTGTTGCATTTTTTTCACATGCATCACTGCATATTACCTGTAAGTTTTATAAGCCACATATTCGGAATGTATGGTACAAAGCTTGACTAAACAACATGTTTCAATAATTGCCTTTTCTATTGTATCCTGTAATATTCTACATGTTATGTATCTGACATAATGAACAAACAAAATAAAAACTATTTTTTTCTGACTAATATATACATACATATACACACTATATTGCCAAAAGTATTGGGACATCGGTAGAGTCCTGACCTCAACCCAATAGAACACCTTCTGATGAATTAGAGCAGAGACTGCGAGTCAGGCTTTATCGTCCACATCAGTGCCTGATCTCACAAATGCTCTTCAGGAAGAATGGTCATACATTCCCATAGACACACTCCTAAACGTTGTGGTCTTCCCAGAAGAGTTTAGGCTGTTATAGCTGCAAAGGGTGGGCCAACTCAATATTGAACCCTACGAAGTAAGACTGGGATGCCATTAAAGGTCATGTGCCCCAATACTTTTGGTAAGATAGAGTGTGTATATATATATATATATATATATATACACACATATACATACATACACACACACACACACACACACTTCTACTGAATCACTAGAAGGGACATCAGCTGTGTGTTGCAAAACATTACCATTTTCTTCTAAAGATTTTGACTCAGGAGGAAAATCTAAAAGGTGTATCGAGAAAGTACCTGTGGTCAGGAGACAGAGCCATGCCAATGATGTGTCCATGAATGTTGATTACGTGGTTAAGAGGGTCAAAGAATTCATTAGGGCCACGAATCTCGCCCAGCACAGGCCCTTCTGTGGTCATCTGATGAGGAAGGAGCTGCATAAAACCTACAGAAACACAGACACAATATTAGAATCACTGAGGAGCTCTGTAGGTGCAATTCAGAATAAGGCAATAACTTCAAATGGATCTGCACTTTACCCATACTTGGGAATTTACATTTTGCAATTCTATTTCAGCTCCAAAAACAAGTACTGTATTTCTCATTCCTTAGGCTGGATTCACACCTATGCATTCTTAGTGCTTTTTGCATTTTGCAGATTTGTACTACAGTCCATTTAACATGGTTTCCTATGGAACACGTTCTGTAGTGCAAATCTGCAAAATGCAAAAAGCACTAAAAATGCATAGGTGAGAATCCAGACTTAAGGATTGTGGGTAGATCAGACCTTTATACTCCTGGCCCAGGTGTACATCCAGAACCACTGATTTACAACACAGATACATCTTAAAGCGGTATTAAACCCAAAATGTAGTTAATTCCAGCTTAACAATCATTAGATTTGGTGGCTGCATTCCTTTTTCTTTGTTTTCCCCTGGTGATCTAGCCAGTAACACACCTTCAGTATTGTATAGTCATCACTCTGGATGAATGAGCACAGGTCAGATTTGGAAAACAGCATTGTCAGTCTGGGGGAGGGCAGTTTTAGAAATACTAGCATTTTTAAACACAGTAACAAATTGATGCTGAACTCTAGCTCACACTTTACAATCAGTTACAGCAATTTTTTTTTTTAACCTTTTGGGATAAAGGTTTTACCTAAATAAACGCTGATTATTTTAAGCAGCCTGCCAGTGTTAAATGGTCTGTCTCATCCCTGCAACTGCAAAAGAGCGTTTCTGTTGAAAAACAACAGACTTACTGACTGGATCACCAGAAGAAAATGGAAGAAAGGAAGCCTAAAAAGAAAACGAATACAGCCATCACAGCTAAGACTTGGTAAGTTGCAACTTAAATGTTTTATTTGGGTTTAAAGTGGAACTAAACCCTTCTATTCTTTTCAGTCGTGGAGGCTTCTACCTTGGCCTCTGATCTGCAACTGCCATGGTGCTGCACATGTGATCAGTTTTGACACCAGCCATTGGATGGTTAGACAGTTTGGTTGAGAGCACAAGCAAATGTGACAGCATTCCCACCATGCCGAGAATGTAAAGTTTTTTTTTTAAACCATTTGGGTTTAGTTCTGCTTTAATATTGCTTTAAGGCCAATTCACACTATGTGTGATGACAGATGTTTAGCCCCAAATTTGGTGTGCAAACTCAGTGGAACTAGCACTACAACATATCCATATTAGGAGCACCTAGCACCAAGTAGCCCCGAGATACAGGACCCCAAAGTCTGTCAACTGTGTCCATCTGCAGCAATGTCATTTCGGGACCCTTTGGGTCCAGAGACTTTTTGGCTGCAGCTAGGGGGCATCTAGGAACCCTTAACTACCAAGTTTGAAGTTCGGGGACCTATGGCTGAAAATGGGCACAGTGAGGTATGCAAATGGGCACAGCGAAGCTGCAAATGGGCATTGTTGACCCTCTTTTACACTTATGGTACCCCCTTGATTGTTGTAGGCCACAGTGTGGCGTGGTTTGACTGCACGCTGATTGGGCATCCCTTCAGAAGGGGGGTCCAGTGCTGCAGGGTCAACCAGACTGTTCCGAGTTCCAAGATTGTCCCCCAGTGACCATATTCTTTGGACTGTTAAGGACAGGAACACTCCCCAGCCTGAGAAACTTGTGTCTTTTGCAATAAATATAAAGAGTTAAATTCCTTGCTTGGCAAGGGTAAATCAAGAGAAGGAGCATGGTTTTTCTAGGTCAGAAAGATGTTGAGCTGGAGAGGTTTTGAATGGAAATCTAGCGGACGGCACTGCCTCGAAGGAAGCTCTCCTGGAGAGTCTTATGCCGCGTACACACGACTGTTTTTTTCCGTCGGAATAAACTCTGGCGGTTTTTCCGACAGAGTTCCGCTGAAACTGTCTTGCCTACACACGATCACACCAAAGTCTGACCGTCTAGAACGCGGTGACGTACAACATATACGATGGGACTAGAAAAAGGGAAGTTCAATAGCCAGTAGCTGCCGTCTCGTACTTGCTTCAGAGCATGCGCCGTTTTTGGTCCGCCGGAACAGCATACAGACGAGCGGTTTTCCAGATAGATTTCTAGGTCCATCAGAATTTTCGAAAAAAAAGTCAGATGGGGCCCACACACCATCGGAATATCCGATGAAAAGATTCCCTCTGACTTTTTCTGCCGGAAAGTCCGACTGTGTGTACGCAGCATTACTGTGGGAGGTCCATTAGATCTCAATTATCGAGCATCTATTCTCAAGAGAAAGAACTTTCTTTTCTGGGAGAAAAGCCATTGCTTGGGATTAGGAATGAGCTCAGGCGTTTTCGCATGGTCCATGTGCATAGCCAGCCAGGAAGTCAGCGCTGCGCTAATCACAGGCAGTGAGACATTGCCCGATCTCTGCAGCCGCGCATCGGGCAATGTCTCACTGCCTATGATTAGCGCAGCGCCGACTTTCTGGGGGGCTCTGCACGTGGACCATGCGAACACGCCTGAGCTCATCCCTACTTGGGATGAGTCCAGGACCACACCCAAGTATTCCAGGTAAAGGGAAGCTTGGAGGGCAGATTTGTTGAAACTGAGCACCCAGCCAAAGGCCTAGAGACAAGGTAGGCAACCTTAGAGAGATGGCGATCTACTTGAACAACAAAGATGATATCGAAGATCAACAGGCACAATGTCCTGTTCTTAGGGCCGGTTCACACAAGAACGAGATGCCAGAAAGAAATGTTCCATGTGTTTTCTGCATAGTGTTCAAAATGCACTGCCTTTGTGATCTACTGCGGAAAAAGTAGAGCCCAAACGCAGTGAACACAAAAAAAATATTACAAGAGAGTGCAGTGTTTAGGAGTGCGTTGCGCACAACATGAATGCAGGGATTGGCAGAGCGTTGCGCTCAAAATGAATGCAGGGACCGGGAAAGCCTTGCGCTCAAAATGAATGCAGGGACCGGGAGAGCCTTGGGCTCAAAATGAATGCAGGGACCGGGAGAGCCTTGCGCTCAAAATGAATGCAGGGACCGGGAGAGCCTTGCGCTCAAAATGAATGCAGGGACCGGGAGAGCCTTGCGCTCAAAATGAATGCAGGGACCGGGAGAGCTTTGCGCTCAAAATGAATGCAGGGACCGGGAGAGCCTTGTGCCCAGAGTCCAGGGACCCGGGAGAGCCTTGCGCCCAGAGTCCAGGGACCGGGAGAGCCTTGCGCCCAGAGTCCAGGGACCGGGAGAGCCTTGCGCCCAGAGTCCAGGGACCGGGAGAGCCTTGCGCCCAGAGTCCAGGGACCGGGAGAGCGCTGCGCTCAGAGTCCAGGGACCGGGAGAGCGCTGCGCTCAGAGTCCAGGGACCGGGAGAGCGCTGCGCCCAGAGTCCAGGGACCGGGAGAGCGCTGCGCTCAGAGTCCAGGGACCTGGAGAGCGCTCAGAGTCCAGGGACCGGGAGAGCGCTGCGCTCAGAGTCCAGGGACCGGGAGAGCGCTGCGCTCAGAGTACAGGGACCTAGAGTGCGCTGCGCTCAGAGTAGTACAAGGATCTGGAGTGCGCTGCGCTCAGAGTACAAGGATCTGGAGTGCGCTGCGCTCAGAGTACAGGGATCTGGAGTGCGTTGCGCTCAGAGTACAGGATCTGGAGTGCGTTGCGCTCAGAGTACAGGGATCTGGAGTGCGATGCGCTCAGATTACAGGGATCTGGAGTGCGATGCGCTCAGAATACAGGGATCTGGAGTTTTTTGTTAGAAAATTACTTAGAACCCCCAAATGTTATTAAAAAAAAATTTCGAACACTCTAGAGCAGTGATGGCGAACCTTGGCACCCCAGATGTTTTGGAACTACATTTCCCATGATGCTTATGCACTCTGCAGCGTAGATGAGTATCATGGGAAATGTAGTTCCAAAACAGTGCCAGGGTTTGCCATCACTGCTCTAGAGAATAAAATGGCGGTCATTGCAATACTTTTTGTCACACCGTATTTGCGCAGCGGTCTTACAAGCGCACTTTTTTGGGAAAAATTAACTGTTTTGAAAAAATAAGACAATAGTAGTTAGCCCAATTTTTTTATATTGTGAAAGATAATGTTACGCCGAATAAATTGATACCCAACATGTCACGCTTCAAAATTGCGCCCGCTCGTGGAATGGCATCAAACTTTTACCCTTAAAAATCTCAATAGACGACGTTAAAATAATTCTACAGGTTGCATGTTTTGAGTTAATGAGGAGATCTAGGGCTAGAATTATTGCTCTCGCTCAACCGATTGCGGCAATACCTGTATACCTCACATGTGTGGTTTGAACACTGTTTTTATATGCGGGCGCTGCTCAGGTATACGTTCGCTTCTGCGCGTGAGCTTGACGGGATGCTTTAAAAAAAATAATTTTTTCCTTAATTTATTTTACTTTATTGATTTTAAAATTGTTTTCCAAAAAAAAAATTGGGTCACTTTTATTCCTATTACAAGGAATGTAAACATCCCTTGTAATAGAAAAAAGCATGAAAGGTCCTCCTAAATATGAAATGTGGGGTCAAAAAGTCCTCAGATCTCATATTTGGAAAAAAAAAAAAAAGATTTTGTCATTTGAAGAAACTGACAACCAAAAAAAATGGCCTTTAAGACATATAGGCAGAAGTGACGTTTTGACGTTGCTTCCGCCCTGCTATGGAGACGGGTGGGGGGCCATCTTCCCCTCACTCGTATCCATACCACAGAAGGGGGCCCCCTCTCCCGCCGCCGATAATGGTGATCTTATGGCGAATCCGCTACAGAGACCACCATTATCGTAAACAGAACCGCCCAGTGAAAAGATGGATATTTCGGTTGTGGCAGCATCTGCTGCCGTTACCGAGATATTCATCTTTAAAGTGCCGACGTATATATACAGTGGGCGGTCGTTAAGTGGTTAAAATTGACAATTCCAAGACACCCCATTCTAAAATGTAAAAAACGAAAACTAAATAGTTTTACATAATGCAGCGGCACCTACAAATGTATGACAGTCAGAAGCAGAGGGGATTCTTACAAAGCAATATACATTTGCACCGGTCACTGACTAGTATTGCAGTGTTTCTATCCTCTCTCAATATCTCTCTATAATTCAGCTATCATGACCCCAGTGATCAAGTGGGCTGGGGAAGCAGCAAACAAGAACACCCTCAGGCGCCTGACATCTTCCTTATCAAATCAATGAAAATCTGAGGCTTTGTGTACCAATAAAAAGGCAGGCTTGATCCCCCTTAATCCAGGCTTGTTGACAATTTTTGGACAATTTTTAGGCATCCTGTCAAGGCACCCCTGAAGAACCCAAAAGGCACTCTGGTTGAAAAAGACTGCGACATACTCTGGGAGCAGAGGTTAGACTGAAGGGCAGTGCAACAAACTGGAAGGGATTGTCTGCCACTCCAAAGCGTAGAAAAGATGAGGTGGGTAAATGGGAACAATCAAATAGGCATCTTGGTTATCCACAGATGCCATGTACAGATGCCATATACTGACCTTGCAGATTCCATGCAAAATTTGGGAATTTGAAAGAATCCATTGAGGGATTTTAAGTCCAGAATAGGAAGAATACCACTAATGGGCTTTGGTACAGTAAACAGGTTTGAGTAGAATTCTTTGAACCTATCATGTATACAATGGTAATAGACAATGGTATTGTCTCGTCTACCAGTTAGATCCAAACTCTGAGTGTGAGGTGAATGATACCTAGTGGTAAGCACAATGTACTGCGATCAATAAATATACTGATAATAGTGGTGGCCGATAGATAAATATTGGTTGTGTGGGTGTCCTAGGCCATGTACGGAGGGACATGGTAGGCTTACATGCCTGTAATGGTACATATGTAAATAAAATGCAGCGATAACATAATAAAATAAAAAATCGTATTGAATGACCACATCTTGGTAATAGTAAACTGATAAGACAATAAAATTCCTATACTCCTGACTAAAGAAATGGGACCTAATAATAGATCCAATAAAACATATTAAAATATATATTAAAAAATAAAATAAACATTATTAAAATATATATTTAGTGGACCCAATATATTTAAAATATATAAAAAAAAATATATATAAAATACATATATAAAATATATAAATATATAAAGAATATATATCTGAGATCCATAAAACTGTAAACAGTGGATGATAGTGGGAATATAAATCAGATATAAATGTCTGTGGGACTGCCAGCAGGGAGTGTATGGAATATCTGGATAAAATGCGAGGTGGAATATACACTAATAAAATCGTAAAAGATAAAAATTGAATAATAGGTGTGTTTAAAAGTCACTTAAAAAGCAGTTGAGATCAAATTCTATGTTCATTCCTCTAGGTGAGAACGTGTCTAATGTGAATATCCATCTGGATTCGATTTGGCTGAGGGTTCTGACTTTATGCCCTCCTCGCCAGTGTTTGACATACGGTTCAATACCCCAAAATTTCAGATCGGTCGGGTCTTTGTTATGATGCAATAAAAAATGTTTTGACACACTATGTTTGTCATAGCCTTTTAGTATGTTTTGAACGTGTTCTTTAATACGTATTCTTAGTAGGCGTTTGGTGCGGCCTACATACTGTAGACCGCAACCACATTCTAAGGCGTATACTGCGCCTTCTGTATTGCAACATATAAAGTCTTTCACTTTGTATTTATCTCCTGTGCTGGTAGAAGTGAATTCGAATTTCTTCTCATTTGGGCGCTTGGTTCTGGTACATGCATAGCATCTCTTGCAAGGATAAAAACCTTTCCCAGTGAAAAAGGAAAATGGTTTCTTTGGTGGGTCCAGAATGCTTTTTACAACCTTATCTCTAATTGTGGGTGCTCTCTTATAAATGAATTTAGGATAATTCAGTAAATTGGTCTGAAGTTGTTTGTCTGCTAATAGGATATGCCAATGCTTCTTCAAAATGTTTTCAATCTTTCTGTGTTGTATATTGTAGTTCAAAATTATGGGAGCTTTCATTGGTATAATTGCCTTTTTGTCATTATCTTGGATTAGTCTAGTCCTATCCATCACTCTGACTTCTTCTATTTTCTTTTTGATCATCATACCATCATATCCTTTGTTTGTGAACCTAGATCCCATGGTTTCTGCTTGTTCTAAGAAGTTTTCAATTTTCGTGCAATTACGTCGGAGTCGCATGAACTGTCCCTTTGGCACGTTAAACAGCCAATTTTTGTGGTGGCAACTTTCGATGGGGAGGTAGCTGTTTCTATCTATGTTTTTAAAATGTGTCTGTGACCTCACTATGGGACCTTCTTGAATGATCTCTAAATCCAGGAATGTCACTGTCTTATCGCTGATCTCCCAGGATAATTTAATATTTCTATCATTAAGGTTAAGTTTTTCAAGGAAATTATTCAAATGTGTGGAGTCCCCTTTCCATAGGATAAAAACATCATCTATATATCTCCTGTATATCACTAGTTCATCTGATTTTTCGTTAAAAACATAGTTCTCCTCCCATTGGGCCATAAAAAGTCCTGCTACACTTGGGGCAAATTTTGCTCCCATCGCAACTCCAGTGCTTTCATGGTAGAATTTATTGTTGTACCAGAAATAGTTATTCTTCAGGCAAAAATCCAAGCATTTTATAATGAACTTCCTTTGCATACATGGCAATTTGGTATATGTTCTTAGTCCCCACTTCGTTGCTTCACATGCTTGATAGTGTAGTATTATAGTGTAGAGGGATGAAACATCAGCTGTTGCTAAGATCCAAGGTCCACCGTCTTTAGGGATGTCTTCTAGAATTTGTAGCATCGGTTTCGTATCCCTCAAATATGCTTTTGTTTGCTGAACTATTGGTTGTAGAAAGAAATCTATGTACTGGCCCACTCTTGCTGTTAGAGAATCGATCCCATTAACTATTGGTCTGAAGGGTGGATTGTTTTTATCTTTATGTACTTTTGGTAGTGCGTAAATAATTGGGATGCGACAGGAATCTGGTATTAAAAATCTTGCTTCTTTCTTGTTGAGTATATCACTGACAACTCAACTCAACAAAGATTTAACAAGAAAAGACAGAGAAGTGCAGCAGAGAAAAAGCAAAAAATACATCAGAGATATGAACGATTTTCAAAACGATCAAGTGTTCAAATGGCAAGGGCAACTGGGAAAGACAGACACCATTTCCACATACTCAACACCGGAAAAAACAGTTAGAGTCAACCCACAGTATACCAATGGACAAACAGGACAAAACTACCAGAATAAAGGATACCAAGACCCAAGGGAGAGAAATGGCGCCATGACCCCGAGGCACGATCACCAAGCTGACAGATATGTGAACCACTATGGGAACCACTATCAACAAACCCCCTACCGTGGAGAGCGAAAACCACAATATAATGACCGGACACCACAGAATGGTTGGAAAAAACCTTACTATGGAAAGAAAAAACAGTATAATGGGAACAATTGGCATAGACCACCTCATGATCAAAGGGAATACAGGAGGACCACCTCAAGACCAAAGAGACCAGAGAAAACCGACATACGAAAATCGGGATAACAGAGGACCACCATATGAACAGTATGGACCACGTGGTAGAAGCCCAGCACAAAACTACGGATATAGAGAACAGAAAGGACCCCAACAAAGGAACTATCAACAACATGAACGTAGTCCAATACCTACCTACAACCACTATGCACCCCTGAGAAACGGGGAGGATGGGGATAGAGATGATAGACAATATCCGACACACCATGAAGGACCAGAGTACAGTCGGTCTTTTTTAGACAGGGACAGGGAGCACCATCCCCCACGAAATCAAGACGACCCAAGGGGAGCAAGAAGAAGCCAAGAAAGAAGAGAGGACAACGAGCAGGGAAGAGAGAACAAAAGAAAAAGGGAGTAAAGGGAGAAGGGATACTTAACCTCAGTGGACAAACACTCACATCAGAAGAAATTGGAACCTTGGATAAAGGCCTGAAATACGCTCCAACGAAGAACCTTGACAAATTCGAGACGTATGTGGGCATACAGAAATTCATTAGGAAACTAAATATCCAAAAATATGTTGTGAGTAACCCTTTTAGACATAAACCCCAGGAACAAAAGGACGGTGGAATTTTACATAGTAATTTTAGGAACAAATCTATTTTTAACCCTCAAGTAAAAGATAATAAATATATTGAAGTTTTTAAAAAAGTGGTTTTAGAAGAGATCAAAGACCTCAAAATAAAAAAGAAAGAAGAACCAAGTTTTATTAAAAGTGGAATCAATAAACTTATAAAAAGAAAGGATCTGGTCATACGCCCGGCGGACAAAGGAGGAGCGATTGTTGTCCTCTCAAAGGACCAATACCATGAGGGTATGAAGAATTTGCTCGAAGATGAAAACACATATAATGTATTACTTGGAAACCCTATTTTTAGATGCAGAAACGCGCTTGAACAAATTGTACACCTGGGAATAAAGAAAGATATACTCAACAAGAAAGAAGCAAGATTTTTAATACCAGATTCCTGTCGCATCCCAATTATTTACACACTACCAAAAGTACATAAAGATAAAAACAATCCACCCTTCAGACCAATAGTTAATGGGATCGATTCTCTAACAGCAAGAGTGGGCCAGTACATAGATTTCTTTCTACAACCAATAGTTCAGCAAACAAAAGCATATTTGAGGGATACGAAACCGATGCTACAAATTCTAGAAGACATCCCTAAAGACGGCGGACCTTGGATCTTAGCAACAGCTGATGTTTCATCCCTCTACACTATAATACTACACTATCAAGCATGTGAAGCAACGAAGTGGGGACTAAGAACATATACCAAATTGCCATGTATGCAAAGGAAGTTCATTATAAAATGCTTGGATTTTTGCCTGAAGAATAACTATTTCTGGTACAACAATAAATTCTACCATGAAAGCAATGGAGTTGCGATGGGAGCAAAATTTGCCCCAAGTGTAGCAGGACTTTTTATGGCCCAATGGGAGGAGAACTATGTTTTTAACGAAAAATCAGATGAACTAGTGATATACAGGAGATATATAGATGATGTTTTTATCCTATGGAAAGGGGACTCCACACATTTGAATAATTTCCTTGAAAAACTTAACCTTAATGATAGAAATATTAAATTATCCTGGGAGATCAGCGATAAGACAGTGACATTCCTGGATTTAGAGATCATTCAAGAAGGTCCCATAGTGAGGTCACAGACACATTTTAAAAACATAGATAGAAACAGCTACCTCCCCATCGAAAGTTGCCACCACAAAAATTGGCTGTTTAACGTGCCAAAGGGACAGTTCATGCGACTCCGACGTAATTGCACGAAAATTGAAAACTTCTTAGAACAAGCAGAAACCATGGGATCTAGGTTCACAAACAAAGGATATGATGGTATGATGATCAAAAAGAAAATAGAAGAAGTCAGAGTGATGGATAGGACTAGACTAATCCAAGATAATGACAAAAAGGCAATTATACCAATGAAAGCTCCCATAATTTTGAACTACAATATACAACACAGAAAGATTGAAAACATTTTGAAGAAGCATTGGCATATCCTATTAGCAGACAAACAACTTCAGACCAATTTACTGAATTATCCTAAATTCATTTATAAGAGAGCACCCACAATTAGAGATAAGGTTGTAAAAAGCATTCTGGACCCACCAAAGAAACCATTTTCCTTTTTCACTGGGAAAGGTTTTTATCCTTGCAAGAGATGCTATGCATGTACCAGAACCAAGCGCCCAAATGAGAAGAAATTCGAATTCACTTCTACCAGCACAGGAGATAAATACAAAGTGAAAGACTTTATATGTTGCAATACAGAAGGCGCAGTATACGCCTTAGAATGTGGTTGCAGTCTACAGTATGTAGGCCGCACCAAACGCCTACTAAGAATACGTATTAAAGAACACGTTCAAAACATACTAAAAGGCTATGACAAACATAGTGTGTCAAAACATTTTTTATTGCATCATAACAAAGACCCGACCGATCTGAAATTTTGGGGTATTGAACCGTATGTCAAACACTGGCGAGGAGGACATAAAGTCAGAACCCTCAGCCAAATCGAATCCAGATGGATATTCACATTAGACACGTTCTCACCTAGAGGAATGAACATAGAATTTGATCTCAACTGCTTTTTAAGTGACTTTTAAACACACCTATTATTCAATTTTTATCTTTTACGATTTTATTAGTGTATATTCCACCTCGCATTTTATCCAGATATTCCATACACTCCCTGCTGGCAGTCCCACAGACATTTATATCTGATTTATATTCCCACTATCATCCACTGTTTACAGTTTTATGGATCTCAGATATATATTCTTTATATATTTTATATATGTATTATATATATATTTTTTTATATATTTTAAATATATTGGGTCCACTAAATATATATTTTAATAATTTTATATTTTAATATATATTTTAATATGTTTTATTGGATCTATTATTAGGTCCCATTTCTTTAGTCAGGAGTATAGGAATTTTATTGTCTTATCAGTTTACTATTACCAAGATGTGGTCATTCAATACGATTTTTTATTTTATTATGTTATCGCTGCATTTTATTTACATATGTACCATTACAGGCATGTAAGCCTACCATGTCCCTCCGTACATGGCCTAGGACACCCACACAACAATATGCCACAACTTGGCCTTTCTATCTCCAACACTCCAGGTCTGTGTCCCCATACATGTAGCATTCCCGGCCGATTATCGTTCTCTACGCTGGCCGGCAATCTAACAACATAGACTACCAACAAAATGGCCGCGCCCGAGGCGGCGACACATTTACTATACTGTTATCCAGCCGGAAACCAACAAAATGGCCGCGCCCGCGATAGTCGGGAAAATGGCCGCTAATGGGAATTTACATTGGAACCACAGGAAAATGGCTGCCAATTAGACAGACTATTTAAACAACACACAAATGCCCCTCTAGCATCCCCTGATGAAGTCACATGACGCCACGCGTAGGGACACGGAGAGGCATTCATACCTGAAAGATAACGAGTTCGGTGCTCGTTTGGAGATAAGCAAAACCTTTATTTTTATTTTGTGAGTTTTTTACTGTGAGTTTCGATTTTAATGCTTGAATAAACTGCTTACTAAGCTATTATTTAAACGTACTACACTATACGGCTCCCCCTTTATTTTTCACCTACCACTCCGGCGATTGCCGAGAGAGATAAGGCTAAAGATACCAGGAGCCAGGGAAGGAAGAAGGAAACACACACCCTCCTAGGCAGAGCAGCACGTCAGAAGAAGAGGACAGCAGAACCCATATTACTATCTTTATGCGGTTAACCCTTTACCGCAAGGTAAGAGTCCATTACTTATCATAGTGTGCCCCGCACGAAGAGGAACGCCCCCCACTATTTTATGACACCCCACTGCACGAACACCACTTCTGTATAAGGATCATATCACTTACACCGAGATTTGCAATCACAGTTATCAAACTGTCAAGGACTTTTTCTCTAAATCACGGACCTATGTGCATGCTACTTGATTTTGGTCACATTTACCTCTTTACGGATATTAATTTCCAGCCTTGTTCTTATATAACAACTTTGTGCTACTCTAGTTTGCATTTTTTTTCTGTTGAAATCGCATTTTTTCTGTTAAATCGCATTCTGCGTTTTTTCCCGACTCAGTTTTTTGCAAACCGCATTCTGCATTTTTTTTTTTTTTGCAACCCAGTTTTTTTTGTGCATATCTATATATGTATAACTCTCTCTAGTCAAGCAGACTAGCTCCACTTATGCTTCACTATCTGCACCTTAAATGCATCGTGCACTTTCATTCACTGTTTAATTTTTTATTCTTGTCAGTGCATCTTACTTTCTGCACTCATCTTATCATCACACTCCGCAGATTGAGATATCAACTTTTTCTACACTGTATCGCATAGCCAGTGTTATTATATATACCAGCACCTCACAGTTCTACTATATATACACGTCACGGTTATATATATTTATTCTTTGCAGTATGCACTTTATATTTTATATTGATCTACACCATATGTTCACCTAATATATTTTTTATATATTTTATTGATATATTTTATGTCTCATATTTATGATGTTTTACTAGCTATTATATGAATGTGCCATTAGTCATTTTGACACTCTCGCACTGTTTACATATTTATCTATCGGCCACCACTATTATCAGTATATTTATTGATCGCAGTACATTGTGCTTACCACTAGGTATCATTCACCTCACACTCAGAGTTTGGATCTAACTGGTAGACGAGACAATACCATTGTCTATTACCATTGTATACATTAGGGGTTCACGCCTTTGCCTCAATACTGCCACCTTGAGGCAGATCTAATACATTCCCCTGGGGAACAGCGCAGCATCACCCCCACTTTTCTATACATTGTTCAGTAGGTACGGTCTGACCTACATTCGGTGCTTGCAGCAGTCCCCCCTCAGTCAATCCTTCCCTCCCATCCCCCACCCATCCCTCTCCACGGTAGCGCAGGAATACTCTATCACATTCTATCTTGAAGCTTTACTGGCACAACTCCCTGGACAAAAAATGATTCAGGGCATTCTGAACTGATAACTGTCCTTGGGCAGTTTTTGGTTTATTTTAAAGAAGTAACCAGTGAGGAGGTATAGTGTTTGAAGTGTATTTTGTACTCGATTGAAACCATCAACTGAACCACAGATCTTGGACCCAGAGAGAGGCAAACTGTAAAAGATGTCCCCCCTCTTAGGAGAGAGGGCAACCTTTCATTGTGAAGAGGGCTTTGCAAAAGGCTTGGTGGCCTTGTGTGGGCCAAGGCTTGCGCTGAAAGGTTTAGGTTAGGTTTTGAAGTTGAAGCCTGGTTAAGGCAGATAGGTGCTTTGCATTTATAAGAGCTAGGGGCTCCTAAGGAGGAGGTTTTTGGGATATTCTGCTGTGGAAGTAAAAAACCCACCTGTGACCTCTTTGATAGATTGGTCAAGGGCCTCACCAAAACAGAGGTCTTCCTTGGAAAGGCATACATGGGGGGAACTTTTGTAGGCAGCTTCAGCTGTCCATGCTTTCAGCCATAAGATTCTGCACATGGGAATGGACATTAGAGCCATTCTGTAAATTTGTCTCATGACACGTATTAGGGAACCCTTATGTGTCTGTGTCCTCTAGAACAGACATGTTGGAATCTGGGTCAGGTTGAGAAATGGAGTAGGAGAAGGGGCATGGTATTTTAGAGCCCTGGACCAAGATGGCTGTATTATGGCCGTAATTTGTTTAAAGAAATATATCACACAGAAGCATACAAGTCTGCTTTAGTTAAATAGGCCACTTGTTGGGTGCCTGAAAGCTGGAATCTGATGCTAAGGCCGGTGTTAGAGCAGGCTCTTGTTTTAGTGCAAGGGACGCACTGTTACTCTGAGGTTGAGTGTTGTGCTGGTGAACTCCCATTCGCCTGGTCTCCACCATAGCTACAAGTGAGGGTATTTCCCTGTATTTTCATAATCAATTAATAGGCCAGTAACCTAATGGGGTTAAAAAAACAAAAAAATTAACCCTTTATAGTACAAAAAGAGCAAATTTTTTTTTTTTTAACCCCATTATTTTACTAAACATCTTAGGCCTGGTTCACACCTATGTGTTTTTTGTAGAAACACACTACAGTTCATTTATCATGGTTTTCTATGGGACATGTTCACATCTATGCCTTTTTTTTTCAGCCGCTGCGTATTTGGAAAGGGTCAAGGACTTTTTTCAATGCAAAACAGTGCTTTTTTGGTTCAATATACTTTAATGGAGAAGCAGCAGAAAAGCATGTAGTGTGTTTTTGCAGCAATTTGTGTTTTTTTTTTTTATCTGCCCAACAGATTGGCCAAAAAAAAAAAAAAAAAAAAGCATAACAAAAAGGCAAAAACACAATTCGCAGCAAAATCATGTTTGCAAAAATCAAAAACGCACAGCAAAAAGCACTGCAGAAACAGATCAAAAGCAAACTGTATAGGTGTGCAGGGAGCCTTATGCTGGCCACACGGATCAATTTTCAGACGAGAATATTAGTACGCTGTTTGAAAATTTCACTTGCTTTTAACATTCTGTTTTAGAATGTATGTAATTTCTAAATGAAAACCACATACACTGTCTAAAAATTGTGAAGCACAAGGATGTAACCAATAAACCGCCCTTAGGAACACCCCACCCGCGCTCTTTGGATATTGACGCCTTATAGTTTACTATAAATACTTAAATAATTATTATATAATCCTCAATCATATAATAAAAGCAGCTACTTAGTAAAAGCAAAAATGAAATATGGCAATATTATAAAAATCCTTCCCAAGTCCTTCTAAAATATTGCAGCAGCGCTTAATGTCTTAAAACCAATACAGACATCACCAATCAAAATCAGATGAGCAGGGTAAATGGAAAGTCTCTTTTTGTGATCTGTAGGGTAAAGCTTCCACCAGAAAATTCCACCAAGATTTTCACCACATGTGGCCAAATCTCCCCAAATTTATTTCGATAAAAAGGCCCACACCCCCCAAGTCCATAAATGCGTACCACAAATAGAATTACATGAAGCAAGTGCAGTGCACTCAAATACATTTTCAAAACTGTACTATGCTATATGGATATTATTTTTTCATATATGCTTGGAACCATGGCCTATCACTCTGACACCTAGTGGTTGAAGGGAGACGAGCAGTGGAGAAGGTGATTTACCCTGGAGATTAGAAGGCTCTTGAAAATCTGGGTTCTGGTGAGTTTACCCCCAAAGGGGAGATTTGGCCACATGTGGTGAAAATCTTGGTTGAATTTTCTGGTGGAAGCTTTACCCTACAGATCACAAAAAGAGACTTTCCATTTACCCTGCTCATCTGATTTTGATTGATTCATTGATTTGGATTGGTGATGTCTGTATTGGTTTTAGGACATTAAGCGCTGCTGCAATATTTTAGAAGGACTTGGGAAGGATTTTTATAATATTGCCATATTTCACTGTCTAAAAATTCCTTTGACCAAGCAGTTTTCTATTATTTCTAAATTTTCCCATCACTGTGGTTGAAAACAAATATCGATTTGACCCCACTAACGATTAGAAAATAGAATGAACGTTCCTAATTACATTTTTTTTTTATGGAAGACATTGTTTTTGTATGGCCAGCATATAATATATTACAGTTCTGTTTGAAAATCTGCAAAACAGTCTTTACATTTTTTTTTCTTAAAATAAAAAATGTGATCTCCGAGTCTGATGATATTTACCAGGTTCAACCTCTAATAGTATATACAGTATATCTCTTCTGTCTGTTATTCTCAGAGTGGATTAGAGATTTTGCTCTCTAACCATATAGTTGGTTGTTTATATTTACCACTGCATAGAGATATTTAAGAATAAATTGCCTTTTTTTAAACTTTACATATTAACTAAATTATACACCAGACTTTTTTTTTCTTACGGTTATTAACCGATTAATCGAAACAATAATCGGCCAACTAATCGATTATGAAAATAATCGTTAGTTGCAGCCCTAATGCAGAGTATAAGGTAAGCCTGTCCGTAAGGGGTATGCAGCAACCCAGGTGTAGATGTCCTGTAACAAATGCTTGTGGCTAAAGGACAGGATGAAGCACCCAAGTACCTTATACGGGTTTCAGGCAGAAATGGCAAAAGTGTGTGACTAATGGTGTGATGTAACACCTGGTCATCCACCTGAAACTAAGCTCTGAGTGGTTAACTTTTAACGCAGTTTTGAAAAGTTGACACTGTGAGATGAATACATTTAAAGATACAGGGGGACCCCCATCTTGCCAGTCTACGACACTGGACTGTTTATTAAGTTCAGGCTTTGCCCATCACAGTGGGAATACTCCCAAAGGGGTCTTCAGGCTCTGGGTTCCATAGCAATGGGGTAAAAAAGAGCTGCGCCAATATACATAGAATAAGAAAAAAGACTGATGAGCAGGAGATGAACAAAAGGGATCCTAACTGAACAAGTGACCTTCAATTGTCTACAATCCTGAGTGTTGTATGCTGTGGATCGTGAGTTAGTGGAGCCGAGAATACCTGTAGCTGTGAGCCGAATGTGTCCTAGCAAAGCTTATTTGCTTTGCCATCTGGTAAGCAGTTAGTGTTTGAGGGTGTCGGGCACTTTGTGTATCACCGCCTGTTTGCAAGTCACTGAGGTATCTTCCACGCACACCTGGATGTCTGGATTACTTTCCTTATTACTGCTACCATCTGAGGATTTTTTATGAAAAACCCATAGACATATGTTTAGTAGTCTTTTCTGCATACATAGTTTCATCTTGTGCAAGCAGTATTACTTCTAAGTGCTGTTACAGTTATATGTGATTTATACTCCTTATTACTGTGGACATTCATCCAGTGGGGGTATAATCAGCCCCTCCACTAGTTTTTTCTTATTTTATGTATATTGGCGCAGCTCTTTTTTACCCTATGTGCTTTTGTGTGTGTATCCCACGTTGAGCAGCAGCCTCTAGTTATTATTCACAACCTGTTAGCGCGGTTTTTATTCTTGTTTATTTTCCATAGGACCACAACCCTGGACTTGTACAGCACCCTGCAGCCAACTCAACGCATTGCATCAATAGCCAAGGTGAGTGCTCATACAGGATCCAGCACTCGAAGAAACATTACAGGACATCTCCACAGCATGGGATGCAGGGATGGCTCCCAAGGATTTACAGAGTTTGTGCTGACCTGGATACACTGATTCTTTGTTGGTAGTAGAAAACTGAGTTTGATTAAAGAATTGGAAGATATTAAACTAGTTAAGATAAGGGTTATTTTCTCCATGAAGGAGAAATGGTCCATCACCTTCAGACACTAGTTCAAAACCGAGGACTCACTAAGTGGGGTGGAATTATATGGAAGACGCCAAGGAAGCATAACCTCTAAAGCTTTGTCTCCTGAATCATCTGAACATTTTAGCTTAAAACCGCCGCTCGCCATAGCCAATCCTAGTATGCATGTATACATGTGAAAGCCTCAGTCAATGCTGCTCCTCTGACCATGCCCCCTGACAGGTTTTGTCCCACCCACAGGGACTAAATCATAGGGTTAGAGAGTAAGAACAGAATAAGAGAATTTACACATCATCGGATGTGAAGAGCTTAGAAGTGACACAGGTGCATTGAGAAATGAGTTGAAAAAAGTGTGAGATCAGAAGATTGGAGGACTTAGTTCTCACAGCCCAAAATAAACAAGAGCAACACTCCCAAACATGGATGCTCTGGACCATGTTCATTTACTCTGATGAAGGCATGGCTATGCTGGCCACCTGAGAATGAAACGCCATAAACGACGATATACACAATAAATCCGGATCCACCTCTCCCCCACATACCCCCCCCACTTACCCCCCCCCCCCCCCCCCGTTTTTCTTCTGACCTTCTACCTGTCCTTTTCTCACTTTCTTCACTCCTTCCCTCTATTTATTTATTTTTCTCTACTTCATGTTTACTACTTTTCGTGGAGTCTCTATACTCCCAACTGTTTGGCCTCCGAGATATTCCTCGGATGTATTTAAGATCAGGGAACGCAGAGTTCAACCAGTCCTACAACCACAATACGCGGTGATATAAGTTATTCAGTCAAGTTCACATTAATCCAACTTCCATATGTAAATGTTAATCACAAACATCGAATGCTCAACCACAAATCCCGATGTAACTATTATAAGTGTGTCATGTACTCTTCTGTGAACATCTATGTTTGAAGATGGAGGCTTTACAGTGTTCTCTCTGCTGGTTTTCTGTTATCTCCTCTTTCCTTTGTTTTGTGGAAAATAATAAAAAATTTATATTTGAAAAAAGTGTGAGAAATAAAGTGAAGCTGTGAAATATGTGAACAATTAATAAACAGTGAGTGTATGAGTGAAAAGATGCATGTGTAAAAAAACAAAAAACAAAGTGTGAAAACTAAAAGAAATGCAAAAAATTAAATGTTTTTTTTTTTTTTTAAAACGGAAAAATTGAGAAAATAAAAAGTGAGAAAAAATAAAAGATAATCCATTATGCCACAAAATTATGTAAAACCCACAAAAAAGTACACGTTTTTTTACATGATTTTAGATAGCATTAATGGATCATTTTATTTTCTCACTTTTTTCATTATTTTCCATTTTAATTTTTTTAATTTATTTAATTTTTTACACATGCATTTTTCACTCATACACTTATTGTATTTTTATTTTCTCTTTGCCTGTCTTACTTTTCATCCTCTCTGCTTTTTTTTTTATTTCTTACAATTTTCAATACATTTCTTATTGCAATCACATGCACCTGTGTCACTCCTTCACTCTTCACACCCAATCATGTATAAATTATGTTATTCAGCTTTTACTCCCTTCCTACCCCTATGATTAAGCCCTGATGAGTGGGATGAAACATGTCAGAAGGCATGGCCCGAAACGCTACAGGGCTAGGACTGGCTATGGCGAGCGGCGGTTCAAAACTTAGATGTTCATTGCTCACTGGATGAGTTTTTCTTATACTGAGTGCCAATGGGGCTCCACACCTCAGCCTGAAGCAGCACCATCAAGTACTTATGGCCTTATTCTGAGTCACCTGAAGGTGCACATCTATAAGCCATGGTGCATGAATACTCTGCCTGTGTCCTCTACTATACGATTAAGAAAAGTGTGTCCCTGCTCTGCCTGCCAGCCTGTTTCCTAGACTGCCCCTCACCATATACCAGCTTCTAGCGATAATTGCAAGTAAAATCTGGCAGGCTGGTTGTACCCAAGTTGATCAATCTACCAACTTGGTACATTCAGCCTGCCCATACATGGTTTGATTCTTGGCCTGTTCCTGCTGTGCTTCGAACTGTGTATGGCCTGCCTAATGTAAACTATGAAAGGGGGCAAGAAATGTGTTAGCTTTCCCAACAGGTACTTGTGCTACTTGATATGACCTTTAGGCTACTTTCACACTGGAGCGGTGGGGGCGCTGGCGGTAAAGCGGCGCTATATTTAGCGCCGCTTTACCGGCGTTTTAGCGGCGCATTGCGGCCGCTCGCGGGGTGTTTTTACCCCCCGCGAGCGGCCGAAAAAGGGTCAATACCGCCCGCAAACCGCCGCTATTGCGGCGTTTTGCGGGCGGGTTCGGCGCGCTCCCCCATTGTTTTCAATGGGACCGGGCGCTATAGGAGCGGTAAATTTACCGCTCCTATAGCGAGCCAAAGATGCGGCTTGCAGGACATTTTTGAGCGTCCTGCAAGCGCACCGCTTCAGTGTGAAAGCCCTCGGGCTTTCACACTGAAGGAACAGCAACAGCTGTTTCGGGTCGGTTTGCAGGCGCTATTCTTAGCGCAATAGCGCTTGCAAACCGCCCCAGTGTGAAAGGGGCCTTACTGTGATTGGCTGAAGGAGGGGTGTGATAATGAGCATAACTTCACCTCCTGCATTTGTAAACCCCTTATAGACCACAGCAGTTTTAAGCTACAGGTCTGCTGATTTGTAAAAAAAATGTGTAATTATTTAAGACAATAAGAAACGTAATCATTTAGTATAATGAGATATATAATAAGATAGAGATCGAGATTTCAAGTCCTGAGCTACTAGCCAGGCCTCAGGGGTTACTCGCCACCAGTTGCCCCACACAACTCCTACCCTGCCCCTAAACACGCTCTCATAAATTATCTCATGAAATTACACTTAATATTAATTTTTATAACTTATTTCAGCATAAAACATTTAACAACTTTATCAGTGCAGCCTCACCTGTGCCCAACAATGCTGCCTACCTGTGCCCAAAAATGCGTCTGCCTGTGTCCATCCATGCAGTCTACCAGTGCAGGGGAAGAGAGAGGAGAGCAGACGGCCTGATTATTAGAGAGTGGGGACATCACTGTAACAGCTTACATTTCAGTTTCCGAGTGTTCTCACCGCCACATACAGCACCGTCTCCTGGCCCTGGGACTTTGATATAAGTCACACGTCCCGGGATTGGACAGGTGATCTGTCTATAAAAGTACCGCCAGCGAGTGCGGGGAACACTCAGCAATTGAAATGTAAGTTGTTACAGCGATGTCCGCGCTCAAAGATAACCCAGACGCCTGCTCACCTCTCTTTCCCTCCACGATCACTGGGCTCCCAATTCAACCCCACATGCCGGCAGTGCCCGCCCCCCGCTCCCAGGCAGCCCAAACTCGCCAGCCCTCATTTTCCTTATATACATATACACACACACACACACACACACATAATTTTTCTTTTACTGTTGGATTGTTTTAACTCAGGTTATATACAAATGCCTGCCCTGTGGTCTGCATACTGTATGATTAAAATAACGTAAATACAAAGTAACACAATTGTATTGCAATGTTTTTATCAATGTTCAGCACACTGTTCAGAAACTTTAGTTTAAAAAGCAGAGGCCATACAGCAAGTCCCAGCTTTCATTTTGAAAGCCCGTATTTGCAGTAATAGCAGCTGGGCGGACAGCGGCACTGTTAAGCCCCATACACACGCTCGGATTATCCGAGGACCAGGTCCGTCGGATCATGACCGTCGTACTTTGTCCGATGTTGGTTTTGCGTACACACGGTCGGACAAAGTTGTCGGAAAATCCGATCATTCTGAACGTGGTGACGTTCGTTGCGTACGACGGGACTACGTAGAGGCTAGTAGCCAATAGCTTTGGTCTTGTAATGTGAACTGAGCATGCGTAGCACTTTGTCCGTCGGACAACCGTACACACGATCGGATTTGGTGTGATCGGACCGTGTTGTCGGCAAATCTATCCAGCAGGAGATAGGACTTTGTCCGTCGGACAATCCGACGTACACTGTCCGATGGTGCATACACACGGTCTGATTTTTCAACAACATTGTCCGATCGGACAGAATCCATGCAAAAATCCGACCGTGTGTATGGGGCTTTACAGTGGGGGCATTTCTGTAGCACACTCAGTAGACTAGTTGTCAGTGGTACTATAAGGACAGCTATCAGCTGTTTCAAAAGTTAACTCATGTGTTAGCATGAAACATCAGCTGTGCTAGTAACAAGAGAAGACAGGGTACCTATCTGATGGGGTGAGTAGGTGAGACAGCCTGTGGTGAAGATGAGGTATTTCTTGTTCCCTTCAAGGTTTTGAGGACTGTTGGGCCTCCATGTCCGATATTTTGCATATAGCTGGGCTACTTTGGTCTCCAACTGATCCCTGGTCATCGGAGGTGGAAGCGGCTGCTGATTTTGGGCATCAATGTTCACAAACATTTGAAGGGCTTCTGCAATCTGAGCATCTTCTCCAACAATATCCCTTCCTTCCCCATCTTCTTCACCATCCTCCTCTTCTTCCTCCTCCATACTGTCATTCTCCTGTGGTCTGGTAGGGCCCTGTATTGTTTCATCAGCCTTCTCCCCGGCCTCCACAAGGAGTTCTGGAGAGTCCGCCACCATTACCATACGGATGGAGCTGGCGTTCAGGTTCTGTATTTTGAAAAGTCTCTTTACCACGTTAAGGTTTTCTGATTCAACATCCTAAAAAAGGTGGAGACATGTTGCAATTAAAATTGAATTGAATTAAATTTAAATGATTTAGTATCCAATATATAGAAAATAAAGAGCAATGTAAAGAGCCTAAAAACTTACCAGTTGCTGCAATGATGCAGAAAAACTCCCTCCACAGACATTGGTGCCATGGTCTCTGGTACAGGGATTTATGGGAACTGATGATGGGCAACTAGGGACTGGTGCCCTGCTGATTTCATTCCCCTAGGATCACTCCTATTCATCTGCAGTCAGGTAAGTAATACCTTTGCTTTGATAATGTGACTGGGCAAGGAAGGGAGCTTGCATTCCTAATATTACAGCTAATAATATATTTTAGCCTGTTTTCTTTGTTTTTATTGAACCCAACTGCAGCCAAAATGTGATTTTTACAAAGGTGGGGAGGGGTCAAGATTTCATAGCTGTATGCATCATTAAATGCATGAGTATTTTGAGTTTGAGTGCATAAGTGACACTTGAGGTGCTCAAAATAGTACATATAAACAATCTATGTATGAAAAAAAATTGTGCCTTATGTAATAAACAATTATATCGCACAAAGTTCATATTCATGACAAGTTTCTGCATAAATTTCCTATGCTGAAATTTTACAAGAGGTCTACTTAATTCCACTTGTAAGTAATCTCCAATGACTTGAAATAGGATGCTTCATAAAGTAAAGTTGGAGGGGGGTGTGGCTTGGCAGTGCACGCAGCCAGACGAACGACTTGTGAGCTCCACCGAATCTCCACTCTTTTATCCTGCTAACTGCCTAACATCACCTGATTTTGGAAATATTTAGCCCTGAAGTGATTGCTACACCTATAATCTACTGGCTGCTGTGTTTCCTGCTCGCCGACGAGATGTCTCTACGCGGCTCTGCTACTCGCCTTGCTCCGGACAATGGGGGCTCGGCACAGAAGGACTTCTCCAAGGAGAAGTACAGGTAGGCAGCTCAAAAGCTGTTCTCTGTGCCTGGTACACAAGACTCCTCAGAGCTGACTGGAGACATGCTAGAAGATCACTTCGGCCCTCAGTCTGACGCCAAGGACACAATGCCACTCTGGGATCCGACGGCACCATTGCTTCCATAGGACACTGAGTACAACCCTTGTTGTTCAAGCCCCGCATATGGCCATGATCCCAGACTTGGCTGGGCCAGAACCTACGCTGCAAGATATTTTCTCTGCAGTCACGTCATGCAACCTCTCTCTATCACAGCCCTGGCATCCGAGGTTAAGGGGGTGAAAGCTGAAATGTCATTCCTCCGCTAAGACATGCAAAAATGGAGAGACCGCACCTCAGCCATTAAAAGGGTGCATCAGTACATTGGAGGAGGACTGCGCCCCTATGCAGAGGGAATTGCATGCTCAGCAGGTGCTGGTGGCTAAACATTCTGCATGACTCAACGATTTAGAAAACAGGCTTTGCAGGAACAATGTCAGGGCTATAGGCATTCCTGAAAAGATAGAGGGGGAAAAACCCTGTACATTTTATAGAACAATGGCTGCTGAATAAATTTGGGAAAGACTAATTTTCACCGATGTTTGCAGTGGAGCACGCACACAGTGTCCCCACCAGACCCCTGCATCCAGGCAATCCTCCTAGAGCTTTTCTGTTTAAGCTGCTCAATTACAAGGATCGCAATGTTATCCTCTCTAAAGCCAGATTAATGGGGGATGCTCTTGTGATGGACAACTCCAAGATTTCACTGTTCCCAGACTTCTCGGCGGGGGTGCAAAAACAACAGGCTCAGTTCAATGAAGTGAAAAAGAGGCTTCGCTCCCTGGAATTGCAGTATGCCATGCTCTACCCTGCACGCTTGCGAGTGGGAGCCAGGGATTAAGTCCTTTTTTCTTGAAAAGCCTACACTGGCAATGCAGTGGCTGGATAGGGAAGAGCGCTCCCTACGAGATGAGCTGGTCAGACGCCAGAGGGCAACCTGATTATTGTTAATTACACCATCTATACCACGGCACTCACCTTCTAATAAGAGCTTGGTCATTTTTTTTTACGGTGATTCTGTAAAGGCTGTTGACCGTTTTCACAAGTCACTTCAAAACCAACTGTGCCTTTGGATAAGGCAGGAGGCCTGTTGCCTGTTGGCTCTTCAATGCTGGCTACTGAACTTAGTCCCTGGACATTACAGTTTTACTTTTGTAATAAGTTGGACCCCGTTGGTCCCTGGGTTCTCTACCTACCTAATTTTTTTATCCACAGGAAATACTTTAATGGTGGTGGACTGTCCTATGCCTCATGGCATAATGTGTGCATATATTTGCTTGTCCTAACATGTTGCTACCTGAGCAGTACCCATACCTCTATTCACCTTGACCCACTGATGTATGTCCTATATGGTTGTGTTTTAAAACCTTGTGGCTAACGCTTAATGTAATTACAAGCTGGAATGTGCAGGGTTTGGCAGACAGGGTGAAACACTTGGCTGTATCCCACATGGTCAAACACCTGGGCTCTTCTTTAGTATGTTTACAGGAGACTTGTATGTCTCCTGACCAGGCATCCCCGTTTTCTACCTGGGTATTTGGCACTCAGTTCCACTCTGTCTTCTCCTCCTATTCCAGAGGGGTTAGTGTTAGTTTGTCCGAATGTACCCTTTGCATGCTCAACCTCGCTTATTGACCCATATGGTCGCTATATATTCTTATTTTGTACTAGATGGTTTGAACTGCATTATAGTAAATATTTATATCCCTCCACCTTTTTCAGTAGAAGTCAAACTTATATCTAACTTTCTGGCACACCATTCCGGTATACCTGCACTCATTGTAGGTGATTTCAATAATTACTTGGATGCAGAACTCGACAAATGCTCTACCCGGACACCATTACAAAGTCTGGGGAAGGGTCCAACCTCCTTTGCTCGGCTTCTGTCGGAGCTGGGCTTAAGGGATGTGTGGAGACTTAAACACCCAGGGGCTAAATGCTATTCATGCCACTCAGTCACGCATGGTGGACTTTCCAGAATCTACCTTGCTCTGGGCAATGATGCAATGCTCACATTAGTGTCCTCCTCACGCTACGAGGCGAAAACTCTCTGACCATTCTGCCTTGTGTATCCAAATTCTCACATCTGGCATAGCCAAGCGGGTCTATTGGAAAATTAACCCGTTTTGGTTGTCGCTATTTCCTAACCCTGATCCCGTACATAACAATCTCTCCACATTTATTCACCTAAACAAATCGTCGGCTAGTCCTGGAATTTTTTGGGACATGCTGAAAGCCTTTTTACGAGGCCAATTTATCGAAACAATTGCTGCCATTAAGACCAAGACCAAATCCTGGGAACAATCTGTGCTGTGGGAGGTTGAGAGGGCTGAAACAGCGTTCGTCGACTCCCCCTCTGAACAAACTGAAAGGACCTGGCACAAGGCTCAACATATAGCTAAGAATATGGTTTTAAGGAAAGCTGAAAGCAAAAGGTTCTTTCTTCAACAGAGATTTTTTGAGGAAGGGGAAAATACAGGCCATATGTTCGCAATGATGGCAAAATCACAGAATGGATCAAATGGTGACAGAAGTCACTCAGCCTGCAAATTGAGTATTATTAATTTGTCATCACATATACTCACTAATGCAGAAAGCCAAGTCCTCTCATTGGGACTATCTTTTTGTCCCAATAGGAGCATGGACAATTTTGAAACCATAAAAGATATCCACCTTTTTGCTAGAAAATTATTTAAAAGTATGTACGCAAAGACAACAACCCAGGGGGCAGCTGTAGCTCCAAACCTCACGGCGGCAGATTTTAGAGCGTTACATGATCTTAATCTTCTCCTACAAGAAAATTAGTCTTCCAATATATGGGAAGATGATTTGGATAGCGAGGGAAGTGAAGATGAAAAATCTTTTGTCAGTCAACAACCAAGTAGGTTCAAGAGGAAATCACAGAAATTTCCTCCACTTAGTCAAAACCCAGCCTTGGCTTTGTTCGTCAAACAACTAAGGAAATATGAGCTATTAACATGATCGATCTGTCAAAAATCTCAGCCCTGAATTACAAACTGTATTAAAATCTTTGAAAAGTAATGTTGAGCTAACCATTAAGGAATCTGATTAAGGTGGCAACATCGTCATAATGGACAATTCCAAATACGAGGACATGTGCCTTAGAATTCTTACCAATCGTAAATGTTACAGGAAAATTTTGGCTTCTTTGGTTGATAAATTCAACCAGGAGTTTTATCTCCTTATTGAGGAAGCCTATATGATAGGGGCCATTACCGGAGAAATGCGTTCATACGTACGAGGCATCCTCGTACCCCCACGATGTACGCACTTCTCAAAAGGCCTCCAAAATTTCCCGGGACGACCCATCCTCTCAGGTAATGGCAGTATCTCGGAGGGGATTAGTCAAGTAATCAACCAACATTTAAGACCTCACGTCTAAGACCTCACGCCCCGGGGCGGGGTCACATGCTCATGTCACATGGTGACCCCTAACCCATATGATGTCACAGTCCCGGAGGATGCTGGGACTGTGACATCATATGGGGGTGGGGTCACCATGTAACATGAGCATGTGACCCCGCCCCTTGTCCCTATACAAGTCACAGCACAGCGTGTCTCTGCCATTACGGCCAGAGAGAGCGTTGTGTCAACATCGGATGAAGAAAGAAGAAGAAGAACAAGAAGCAGAAGGCGGCGGCGTCGACAGCAATGGCAACAGAAGCCCCGGCCACCGGCAAAAAGAACAGAAGAGACCCCCGAAGTCGGAACAAGACCCCCAGACAGCGGCGGCGACGAAGAAGAAAGCCGGCTCCTCCGCTAGTGAAAGAGCTAGGTAAAAGAGCAGAATATAGCGGAGGAGTCCGGCGAGAAGATTCCCCCAAGACGGAAGAAGACCCCCGGAGCTGTGCAATAAAATATTTTTAAAAATTGTGTAGTTTTTTTTTTTTTAATTTACACTTTTTTCCTTAGGTGAATGGGTAGGGGTACATCGTACCCCATACTCATTCACATAGGGTGGGGGGCCGGTATCTGGGGACCCCCTTATTAAAGGGGGCTCCCGGATTCCGATAAGCCCCCCACCCGCAGACCCCGACAACCAACGGCCAGGGTTGTCGGGAAGAGGCCCTTGTCCTCATCAACATGGGGACAAGGTTCTTTGGGGTGGGGAGGCCGCAGGGCCCCCCTTTCCCCAGGGCTCCCCCCATGTTGAGGGCACGCGGCCTGGTACAGCTCAGGAGGGGGGGGGGCTCGCTCGTCCCCACCCCCCTTTCCTGACCGGCCGGGCTGCGTGCTCGGATAAGGGTCTGAGATGGATTTGGGGGGGACCCCCATGCCGTTTTTTTTGCGTAGGGATTCCCCTTTAAATCCATACCAGGTGACGGGGCTAGCGTGGCGGCATTCACTGCCTTCGCTAGTCCCGTCTACCTGGAGTTTCGTTCTAAATGAACGGACTTGACTAAGCATAATAATACAGAGAACAGGTTTTCTCTCTGACTTCACTCAATTTAGTAGAGGGAGTCAGCTGTGGGCGATAGCCATTGGGTTGACTTCTTCTATATGTACTTTTGATACCGTTTTCTAACTGTATTCTTCCCATGTTGTTCACTGTTACAATGTTCTTTTTGGAAAATGTCAATAAAAATATTTTCAACACTAAATAAATGGACTTTCCTCCGTGTGTGGGCAAGTCCGTTCATTTCAAAAGTCCCGCAGACTTTGGCCATTTGGCCAAAACTCCAGCGGATCCGAGCTCCGCTGGAAAGTCCGGCGGTTTGTCTGCTGGACTGGGTCCAGCGGACAATCCCGCCGGAAAGTCCGAGCATGTGTACGCCGCATTACACTCAATATATCATCATATGGCAAAGATACATTGATGATATCTTCTTGGTGTGGAATAGTCCGGAGGAAATCTTGAAACAATGTCTAAAAATCATGAACAACAATGAATTTAATCTATTCTTTACTATGTCTTATGACTTTCATAGGATTAATTTCTTGGACATCAGCATACACAGAGATCGAGATGGGAAACTTTCAAGTAGGCTTTACAGGAGGGAAACTGCCGGCAACACATGCCGACAGCTTCCATCCTGAACCACTTAAGAAATCTATACCCCAATTCTTACGACTAAAACGCAACTGTAGCACCATGGAAACCTTTCAATGCGAAGCAGATGAATTAAGCAAGAGATTGCTCTTAGGAGGATACACCAAATCATTGCTTAAAAAGGCTTTTAATGCCGTTAAGGATAAAGAAAGACATGACTTAATCTTTAAAACAAAAAAACAAGATGATACGACTAGAATCATCCTAGAATTTGGATTCAGATTCCTGACAGGCGAGTCCTGGTTGATTACATCTTTAAGATCCCATTTTGGTCAATTTACGATATATGGTCTACATATTATCTAACCACCTTATAGGTGGATCTCTCCAAAGTAATGTAAATTTAAAAGGTAGGCACTTACTAAGGAAAATACACAAATAGCTGTTTTCCTTTTGAATTATTGCTGCAAAGTAAATGAAATATATCAGATGGTTTACTTGGAAATAACCCTCATGTCTCTTTATGATGTACTACAGATATCACAAATTGCTGCTCTCTGGTTCTGAAGAAGCTATAAGCGAAACGTGTCAACCAGTACTGATCAGCAAGTTTGATTCAACAATTTTACTCTTTGCGTCGGTATGCATATCTGGAATAGAATAACTTTTTTAATGTTAGATATATTACATGTATATTATGTGTGAATAAAAGTGATTTAGAAAAAAACTTTCTTTGTATTGAGACATACGTCTGTTCAGGTACCGTGATAGTCCGTTAGGTTGGCTAAACCCCCTCTTGTTCCTTTTTATACATATTCTTAGGACGAGGTACTTATCCACATACTCTTAGAATCATCCTACGTTTCTCCAATGAGCATTACAATGTGAAAAAAATCTTGAAAAAACATTGGTCTATCCTCACTGAGGACCCTATTTTGAAGGGTCTCGTCACTGCAAATTACTTTCAGAAAGGCTGGCTCTTTGGGTGATACTCTCACCCAAAGTAAATATAAAAGTGACCGAAGACAAGATCCCTGCAAGGTTTGGGGTACCTACCCATGTGGGTCCTGCTCCTTTTGTGGGGTAATAGATAAGAGAACTTCTTTTCAATTACCTAATGGGGAACGGTTTCATTTGAAACATTTCGCAAATTGCAAAACCCAGGGAGTAGTGTACCTTTTACAATGCCAATGTGATGCTTTCTATGTCGGGAAGACCCGACAAGAATTGGGACAACAGGGTTAGCAAACATCTTCACAGTATGAAGATTTGTAACTTATATCTTCCCCTAGGTAGACACGTGGCTAAGAAACACGGATATAGAATGCCACGCGTGAACTTACAGTCCTAGACCGAGTACATATTCCATCCAGAGGGGGGGACTGGAATAAAACCTTATTACAATGCGAAATGCGTTGGATCAGATACCTAGATGCTACCACCCCACCTGGCCTTATCGAGGCAGAAAGTTTTAGGCCATTCCTAGAAGGCTTCAGCTCTGGTAAAACTGATAATACTCTTATGATTATTATGGACAGTATAGCTGAAAATGTTCTTTCCTTGTCTGACCTATTTTTAAGGTTCTTTTGACCCTTTTGTACATATATTTTACCCCCTTTCCCCTTTTTTAGTCTTTCTCTCATTCTGCATATAAGTTTTAATAGGACCACACTGTCTATTGGGGTTATTATTTACTATTTTGTTGACTTTGTTTATTCAGCGTTTCTTACTTGACATTTTGTCTTTTGACTTATATCGCTGCATCGCAACGTTGCATTATTTATATTGTTTTTTGCTTACATTTCACTTTGATATACGATTGAGTGCAATATTATATTTCTCAATGCCGATTTTCTCTTTCCTATTTGATCTGCCTTCTGCCTCTCAACCGGCACACGTGGGCCCCCTTGCGATATTTCATATTACAGGGGCCACCTTTACCCCTGGTTCCGTTTGGGGTTATCGCCTTTTGGCGGTCACGGACGAATCGTTTGTGGTAATTTATTGTGTCGTGTTTTTTTTGTCCTGCCTTCCTGTTGATTGATTTTTATTCTCTATCTGAGAAGCACTCAATTTTTTGGCTTGGTGCTCTCTATTTTATCTATGAGGATATCTTTCTTCCTAGGTCCCCGTTTGGAAAATTATTAGATTTTCCTTTTCCATCGGTATTGAGATCATTGGAAATGGATGTATAACTATATATCCTTTCATAATATGGTCCCATACATAATTAGGCAACCCTGGTGGGTTGTTTAGTTCATTAGTGCCTTCCCTTACTGGTGTTCCCCCGTAACATTCCTTCTCCTTGGCCAGGTCTTCCCACATCATATGATGTCCCTCTCACCTGCCTGCTATTGCATGAAGTGGCCCCAACCTTAGGAGTATGGGGTTTGACATGCTTTGCAGACATGAATGAGAGGGCTTCTTGACAAGCCGTTCATGATGGTGTCCATTACCATGGTGACGCTCTCACGCCGGCCTATCTTCAATGTGGGCGGTTCCATCTGACCCATCAGTGGTGATACCTTCCGCCCACGTGGCCGGGAATGGGGACGTCTTCCGCCCAATGGGCGGCGACGTCCTCAGCCCATGTGCTGCGGTGTATTCAGCGGTGTATTCAGCGTCTCAGTGATTCCATCTGACGTATGGGCGGCCGCTCACGCGGGCAGGAATAGTGACGTCTTCCGCCCAATCAGGGGCGGCGTCCTATGCCCACATGGTGCGGCGTATCCAGTGTCCTTTCCCTAGATGCTTCAAGCCGAGACCGCGGGGATGCCTATCCCCCTATGTGCTTGCGTGCAATGGCCAATGACATTGCGGCTATGCCGCGATACGTCATTGGCCGTGTTCCACGAGGCACATTTGGCGGCCTTTTTCCAGGGGCTTTATAAGGAGGATGCCAGGTCTACTCTGGATGCCACCTCTTAGTCCAAATTACTAGTTTTGGGACCTTTTTTGTTGAGCATCGATCAATTGTCCTTGCTGTACCTATAATTAGACTTCTTACTGGTAAATCCAAAAATATATATTTTAATTTTTTTGCTTGTATGTCCTAGCGGACATGCTTTAAAGCGGAAGTAAACCCTCCTATCATTTTCAGCCAAGGAAGCTGCCATCTTGGTCTCTGTCTAATCTTCAACTGCCATGATGCTGCACATGTGATCAGTTATGACTCCAGCCATTGGATGGTTCAACAGTTTGGTTGAGAGCACAACCAACGTGACAGCTAGCATTCTACGGCATGCCGGGAATGTGACTTTTTTGAAG
Organism: Lithobates sylvaticus; assembly: GCA_028564925.1. NCBI lineage: Eukaryota > Metazoa > Chordata > Amphibia > Anura > Ranidae > Lithobates > Lithobates sylvaticus. The sequence goes on along the minus strand of CM053033.1, from coordinate 103,048,611 downwards.
CTGTTAAATCGATGGGTTTACTTCCGCTTTAATTGCTTGAATTAAATGATCGTTTTCTTGTATTTTTTCAGGGGGGGTCATTGCCTCCTCTCCCCGTTTTCTCTGGGGTGGGGATTTCTTTCCTATCCCTATTTCATGGGTTGGAATATCCTCTTTGGATCTTCGCATTTAAAGGATTTAAATCGCTGTAAGTGATATACATATTTTGTTTTTCCTTTTATATGGCAATAATTGGTCCACCAACCCTAACCACATATGGGAGATTACCAGGGCCTGTCGCCCGGCTGCCTAGGGGATATACTATGGTTTCTTCTCTTTCATTTTGGGTCTCAGGAAGTGGTATTTCTTTTGCCCGGTAGATTTATATATTCCTTGTGATCTAGTTTACTCTTATACTTATCTTTATTTGCTCACCATTCATTTTAGGTCCTCTCTAACTAATCTTGTCTCCTTTATTGGATCTGTGATCCTTGGATTCCTTTGCATTTTGGGGGGCTCTAGCAGACTCATGGGCACTTTCGGCATCGACTAATTTGCATTCTGCTCTTTTGTATCCTGTGACATGTAAGTTTTATGAAATGTTTTTTGATTGTTTATTGCAAATATATTATTATTTTTCTCTTAGTGGTTTCTACCATATTGTGAATTCACTGCTTGTGATATATTGTATACATTATATGTTATATATATACTTTATGTACTTATACTGTATTTCCATATTCCATAAGTGGAACATCTGTCCCTAATGAAGATTTTTGTTGTATATAATTATCGAAACGTGTCGGACACCCACTTGTGGATGTTTTCCATTCATGCAGTGAAATTGTACCACATTTTGTCCCCTTTATATTTATATAATTGTATTGGCTTTAAGTTTCTATATATTGTTATTAATAAATATTTTTCTTGTTTATAATATTATTCTATATACTTTTTTCAATAATTGCCTTTAAAATCCCATATGTCAGGTTCTTTCTTTCAAACATATGTTCTAGGGATGATGGAAATTCACACACCTTATTCTAGGAGTCCAATTTTTCTTTCGGATCCTTACATACAGAGACAATTACTAGCCCCTCAGGAGAACTGGTTTCCTCCCACTCAGGCATTCTGTCCACGTTTAGAGATTTCTATGCTGATGTGTACTCCTCTAAAGTCTCGCCAACCCTAGCTGAAATTGGGTCCTTTCTTGATACTAGCCAGGTCCCGCAACTCCCAGAACTACTGAACACTCCTCTCACGGTTGATGAGCTGCTGAAGGCCATGGCGATTTTCCTCTCCTGGCAAGTCTCCAGGGGCGGATGGCTTGCCGGCGGAGGTTTACAGAAAATAGGCTGAAACATTGGTGCCACAATTGACAGAGGTCTTTTTGGATGCCCTGGAATGTGGAAGCCTGCCCCCGTCTATGAATGAAGCTGTAATTATTTTATTGTTAAAACCAGGTAAAGGTGCCAACTCCCCGGATTCCTATAGGCCCATCTTATTATTGACAATGGATGTGAAGATACTGGTCAGGGTTCTGGCTACCAGACTGGCCAAAGTCATCCACAAAATTGTTCACAAAGATCAATCTGCATTCATTCTCTTAAGGTCCACAGCCCTAAACATCAGACGACTATTTCTCAACCTTCAGTTACCCGTCAACAATCCGGGTCAGAGAGCGATTCTGTCATTAGATGCGTCTAAGGCCTTTGACAGTGTCGAATGGCCTTATCTGTGGGAGGTGCTGAGGTGCTTTGGACTGGGAGATTCATTTATTAACTGGGTGAAATTGTTGTATGCGGCCCCTACAGCTAGGCTACGCATAAACGGAGATCTAACAGACCCTTTAGCCCTATTCAGGGGTACAAGGCAGGGGTGCCCATTGTTACCCCTGATATTTGCATTAGCCCTGGAACCACTGGCGGATACCATGCGGTCATTCCCATCTATTGCAGGCTTTAACAGGAAATCGGGTGTGGAAAAAATCTCCCTTTACACTGATGACACTCTTCTTTATCTGGGGGACTTGGACGCATCCCTCACTAACGCAATGTCAGTGATTCAGTACTTTGGCTCTTTGTCGGGATTCTCCATCAACTGGAAAAAATCGGTCCTTTTGCCTTTAGATGATCCAATGGTTTCATTGCCGGTTGCTGCAGAATCCCTTAAGGTAGTCTCCTCATTCAAATATCTGGGAGTACAGGTGACTGCCAACTTGTTGAATTACTTAGAAGAGAATTTACTCCCCCTTTTCAAAAGACTCCAAATGACCTGTAATACTTGGTGTAAATTACCACCATCAGTAATTGGTAGGATAAACCTAATTAAAATGGTTTTGTGCCCCCAATTGTTGTACATTATGCACAATTCCCTTCAGTGGATACCTCACAGATGGTTCACTCGCATTGACACCTTATTCAGATCTTTAATATGGACAAAACAAGTAGCTAGGATTCATCTTTCCACACTGCATTATAGCAAAGATCAGGGAGGGGCAGCGGTGCCTAATCCCAAACTTTATTTTTAGGCCTCTCAACTACAACACTTGAGTGGCTTTGGGTTACCGATTGAATCCGACCCGATCAATGGCCTCTTGCAGACTGGAATGTGAAATGCCTCAGTTTTAGCGGGTTTAGAGGCTGGACTACCCAAGCTGCCACAATCGGCACCCACTATAATTCTCTTAAAAAAAACTATGGGCTACTGTTAAAAACAGTTTGGGGATATTAAGATTTCTTGAAGAAAGGTTCAATTCTAATCTGGCAGAAGTATATACATTGGAAAGTTTCCAGGCATGGAAACTGGCTGGCATCTGTAATATTTCCCAATTATATAACCAAAATATACTAAAATCCTTTATGGACCTTCAGGCAGAATTTAACCTACCTAGACAACAATTTTATAAGTACCTCCAATTGAGACATGCTCTCCAGGCCCAGGGTCATATAGCCACACTTTCACGTCATCCCTTACTGAGGGACATCTTTTACGGACAAGAGAAAAAGGGCCTGATATCTCATATCTATTTAAGCCTACTATCATCCATACAAGACCCAGCAACTTTACCGTGTAGGAGGGGATGGACACAGGACTTAGGGGAGATAAATGATGAAATCTGGGAGATGTGCATGCAATCTGGGCTGATTACATCAGTCTCACAGGTTATCACACTTATTCTGATTACACAGGGCTTACCGAATACCCATCCAATTGCATTTCTGGGGAAGGAGAGATTCCTCTTTATGCCCCAAATGTAATAGGGAGGAGGGTTCTCCAATTCACTTAATCTAGCGCTGTCCCAAATTGCACTGTCATTGGGGTGAAATAACTGAAGCCATCTCTACCAGGTTGGGGTCCCATTGGATCCGTTCATCTGTGTCTTGGGAGCTGTTGAAGAAATATATACCCCCCCCCCCCATCAATATAGCAGTGCTCAGACTACTATATATAGCTCGAAAGCTAGTGGCCAGGTTCTGGCTTTCTCCACGTGTTCCCACTAAGAAACAATGGGTAGAACAAGTCAAATTACATCCCGGTCGGGGAACAGTTGACATATCAACATAGAAATGCAAATCGTAAATTTTATTCCCTATGGCAAGCCTGGTTGGAAACTCTGGGGTTGGCACCCCCGCAACTGGCCTTTTATTGGTTGCTACAAGCATAAAAAAGGCATGAATGTCTGGGGAAAAGGATAACATTGACCTCTAGGGCAGGAGACAGGACAAAATTTACTGTTAACATTTAATTAGGCAAGTACAACTTCCATATGCACCCTCGGACCATAGAGGGGAAGTTTCTTTAAGAGCGGGTGGGATGAGGAAGACCACGATCATTCTTTGGCCCGTTGGCCTTCTGTGTTGGGTTGGCAGGTTACAAAGTAGAGGATCCACATCATCAAGTCCATCATAACATACTAATACTACCTGTGTATTGTCATTTGGTAACCCCCTCTTCTCATACGTTTTTTCTCAAATCTGTGCTAATTTTTTTGAGTCTTTTGGTGGGATTTGTGACGTCATACCTGTCTGGGGGTGGGATCTCATCCACATCACAGCAATTAGCAAGTTTAAACTTCTCAGGTGCAATGGTATGTAAACTTTTGCATCTGTGTAAATAAAGATGGAACTCTGGATGCAAAAGTTTACATACCATTGCACCTGAGAAGTTTAAAGGCCGTGGCTGGGTTACAGCCAGACGCCCTTTTTGCTTGCTATCTAATAAGCAGGCTTATGATACAGTGGTCGGGCACTCTTATAATATGTGGAGTCACTGTGGTGTCATTGGAGGACTGATTTATATGGACTACTGTTTTACCAATGCTAATATACATATTTCTACTGGCGCAGCTATCCTCTCTATTTTTTCTTTCAATCTTTGGAGGTGTTTGGTTGTGAAAAAACCTAGGAGGGCGATATCCACACAGGCGGTCATATTCCACAGCGAGTTTGATCTCTGTAATAGCGATCCACTATATCTAGTAAGAGAACAACTATACTTTTATGAAACATCCTATTTCAAGTCATTGGAGATTACTTACAAGTGGAATCCACTAGACATCTTGCAAAATTTCCGCGCTTTTCAGCATAGGAGATTAATGTAGAAATCTGTCTGAAAAGATTCCACATGCTGCATCTTTGCTCATGAATATGAACTTTGCGCGATATAATTGTTTATCACATAAGGCACAATTTTTTCATACATAGATTGTTTATTCATATGTACTGTTTTGAGCACCTCAGAGTGTCCCTTATGCACTTAACTATTTAGTATCAGTCTCAAACTATAAAAGGCAGTTACCTCACAAATTACTGTGTACACATCAGTCACTTTTTGTTCTTTTTAATACACTGTGTTACATACTTTAACACAGGGAATAGCGCACCATTTATATCATTAGTATTTATTTGATTCCTCCCTGGTCTTGAGTAGCAGCTGTTCCACCATTTCAGACCAGCGCAGAGATTTACATTTATACACACTTGTTATGGTCAGTGCAATTTATTTCTGAGAAGACAGAACAGAAGTAACTGTTTAAATGGTTTGTCACATCCAGGTCTCCCTCAACATATATGCTGTGCCCGTGATCCCACTGTATTTTTTCCTTCTATCACTAATGTGCCTAAAAAGGTTTGATTTCCTTTCTTAATAGATTTAGCAATTGCCTCCTCTTTCTGTGCTTTGGCAGCAATGATAATATGTTTGGCCTTCTTTTGTCTATTTTTATACTCTTCTCTGTCAGCTATACCTTCTGTATGCTGATTTTTTTCCCCTTTACTATCCTACTTACCTCTTTAGTAAACCATAAAGATTTGCTGACAAACTACCGAATTCAAGAATCTGATTAGCTGATACCAGTTATATGTAGGTTTGTCTGCCGCTCACCTGGAAGGCCTTGTTAAGCCAGAGGACAGAGCAGGAGGTGATGCGACCCATGCGATGAAGATTCCCAGAGATAAGGTGGGCGTTATTAAGCCAGCAGCCAAACACATCATATGGTTTATTCCTTACCCGAGACAAAAGGTTGAACCCATCTACAAAGAAAGAGGGAGATAAATGAGCAAGGAGAAAGAGAACAGAAGTTAAGAGAGTCAGGAAGAAGAGAAGATGGGGAGAGAAATTAGAGAAGAGAGAATGAAAAGGAGAGGGAAGAGAGAGATGTACATTGACTTCTGCAAACTGTGTACAGGTGTTTACACGTTCATAATAAAATATACTGTATGTGCAAAATTGTTTAGATTCCATCACCTTACCAATACTGAAGACTGCAATTTCCCCTGCGGAGGAGTTATGGGGTCCCACAAAAACCCCAGACACCAGAAGGAGTGTGTCATCATAATTAAACTGCGAGAACTGTGTGTAGCTCCAGTGATGGGGTCTCATGTTAGCACTGTGCAGGAGAGTAAAGGGGTGTTTGGTGTTCCAGATCTGCAGATAGTACAAAAGGCAAATAAAGGAGGAGGTCCAACATGCTCTGTACACTTACAACAGCATATAACATGGAATCACCTATGCTCACCTTAACTGTACAGTCCTTAGAACAAGAGGCACACAAGTCCCCAGCATGTGAGAAGCTGATGTGTAACACCTGGTCCGTGTGTTCTCGGAGTCTCTGGACCTCCACACATGGAACTGTGTCACGAAGACGCTGGAACTCTGCATACCAAGAGTCTGTGCCTGTCACATGTAGCAAAAAAGATATTATACAACATAGGCTTAATTATTACAACTGTAAAAAGTACAGTTACTATGTGTGCAGTAACCCATACCAACTCATTTAATTTTACTGTAGTCAGATGCTGAGGGTTTCAAGGGATTCTGTAGCATTATGTAAAAGCCCCCCCCCCCCCCAGTGCCAGTGCCTTCTCGTACATAGAAGCTCTAGCTGCCCAGCGTTCTTATCACCTGATCTCTCCCATCCCAAATCATCCTCCTCCAGTCCCTCACTCCTTATCATCCAATGCACCCCTGCCCCCTGCTCTTAACCCCAGATCCAATGCTACACTCCCAGCCTCCTCAAACCTCCATATAACGCTGAGATCCCCCACATTTTACTCTATACCCCTATAGCCAACACTGCTGTCCTTTGCTCTTAACGCCTCCCTCAATCCAATGCTGTGGTCCCCCGCTTCTCATCTCTACATCCAAAGCTGTAGCAACCCGCTTCTCCTCCCCATATTCAACCCTACAGTCCCCTTCTACCCATAGTTGGCAAGGTTGAAATAAGACACCAGTCCATCCAGTGGTGTGTGAGTGTACATGTGTTTACGTCAATAGTACATTGTATACCCTTGTATGTTGTGATCGTTAAGATGCCCATCTAATAGTTTTTTTAAACTATCAACGCTCCCTGCTAATACCACTGCTTGTGGACGAGAATTCCACATCCTTAACGCTCCGATAGTAAAGAACCCTCTACACAGAATATGGTTAAACCGCTTCTCTTCCAATTTCAGTGACTGGCCGCCTGTCTTTTTAAACTCCTTTTCACTGAAAAGTTTTTTCCTTATGTTAGGGTCACCAGTAAAGTATTTGTATCGCCATCATATCCCCTCTCAATCATCTCCTCTCCAGAGAGAATAAGTTCAATGCTTGTAGTATTTTTCCCAAAGCCGAGATCCTCTAGTCCAGTGATGGCAAACCTTGGCACCCCAGATGTTTTGGAACTGCATTTCTCATGATGCTCATGCACACTGCAGTGTAGTGGAGCATCATGGAAAATGTAGTTCCAAAACATCTGGGTTGCCAAGGTTCGCCATCACTGCTCTAGTCCCTTTATTAGCTTTGTTGTCCTTCTCTGAACTTTTTCCATTTCCAGCACACCCTTCTTGAGGACTGGTGCCCGGAACTGGGTGGCATACTCAAGATCTCTGCAGTAAATCCCCTCTTTAATGCATGCTAATATTCTGTTGGCTTTGCATGCAGCAGATTGACATTATATGTCATTGCTGAGCCTGTCATTTACTAGGACCCCCAGGTCCTTTTCTCTCCTGGATACCCCTAGAGGCTCCCCCCCAATGAGCAACTTGTGTCCATATTTTTAGCAGCCAAATACATTACCCTACATCACATGATTTTATTAACATTACATTCTTGGCTACTAAAATTCCTTCATGAAAATGCAGAAGAATGTATTTAAAACCTTTGCCTTCCCCATCCCACGCTGCTGTTCCCCTGCTCCTTATCCCTCCACCCCCATGCTGCTGGTCCTCAACCCCTCGTAGCACCTCTGCGAGTGGTCTGCGAGTGCACGCAGTTCTGAAAGTGGTCTGCGAGTACCTGTGTGTTGTCTTGAGTATTAGTGTCATAAAGCTAGTTGTTAGGTAATTTGGACAGAGTATAAGCCCCAATCCTCATTAAATTTAATTGGTACGATGCCCGGCAGGTGTAGAGAGGCGACTTGTTGTACATCTTGCGGCATGTATGCATTCCTTGATCCTCCGATCGAGGGTGAATACTGCTTTGCAAAATGTAAGCGCATTGTTTCCCTGGAAGCCCAGGTTCTGAATCTGGGGAAGCAACTGTCAGCACTGAGAAGTCCCTCCATACTAAAGGAGAGCCAGGAATGTACACGGCAGGTGCCGGCAGGGGCCAGCAGAGGCAAATGGAGACAAAGAGGTGCAGGCACTAGCAAAGAGTAGATGGGTGACAGTCAGGAAGGAAGGGTAGAGGGGGGAAGTGACAGTGAGGCTGATCCAGGGCTGGAGCATCCCAAAAGGTACGCTCCATTCGTCCACTGGTGAAACCAGTCAGGGACAAGCACTGCTGGAGCTGAGGGACTCTCCTAGCTGCCGGGGGAAGAACTCCTCCAGTGAGTGTGGTGGGGGGGGGGGGGGGCGAAGGGAAAGGAAAGACAGATTCTGGTGGTAGGGGACTCAATTCTTAGAAGGACAGAGAGGCCAATCTGTAACAAAGACCTGAAGCGCCGAACAGTATGTTGTCGCTCAGGTTCGGCACATCACGGATCTGGTGGACAGATTACTGGGAGGGGCTGGGGAAGACCCAGCTGTCATGGTGCACGTTGGCACCAATGACAAAGTCAGAGGCAGATGGAGTGTCCTAAAGAACGATTTTAGGGACTTAGGAGATAAATTGAGGAAAAGGACCTCCAAGGTAGTATTCTCAGGAATACTACCGATACATTGAGCCACACCAGAAAGGCAGAGGGAGATTAGGGAAGTAAACAAGTGGCTGAAGAGCTGGTGTAGTAAGGAGGGGTTTGGGTTCCTGGAGGACTGGGCTGACTTCTCAGTCGATAACCAGTACTATAGAAGGGACGGACTGCACCTAAATGAGGAGGGTGCAGATCAGCTGGGAAGGAAGATGGCCAAAAAGTTAGAGGGGTTTTTAAACTAGGCAATGGGGGGGTCCAGAGGTAGAGATAGTCAATATTCCATATTCCAGAGGGTAGTACTGGGGGCATTAGTGGTAGGTTGACCAAAGCACATAAACCCAAGGTAAGTATAGTAGCAAGTCCTAGTTGCAATCTCGGAACACCCAATAAGAGGATAATATGCGACCGGTCTAAACTATGTGGCATGTTCACCAATGCCAGGAGCCTGGCGGACAAGATGGGTGAACTAGAGATACTGTTGTACAAGGAGGATTCGGATTTTGTGGGAATTTCAGAGACCTGGTTCAACAGCTCCCAGGATTGGCTGGCAAACATTCAAGGATATATCCTTTATCGCAAGGACAGAGAGGGTAAAAAAGGGGGAGGGGTATTCCTATATATCAGGAATAATGGACAAGTGAATGTGAGAGATGACATTACTAAGGGAGCTAGGGAGGAGGTGGAATCCTTATGAGTAGAGCTCCAAAGGGATGAAGCTAAGGGGAAAATAATACTGGGAGTATGCTATAGGCCCCCCAACCTGAGGGAGAAAGGGGAGACAGATCTCCTTTCACAATTTGGATTAGCAGCAATGATGGGAAGTGTTATCATAATGGGGAATTTTAACTTTATCCAGACATAGACTGGGCGGAAGGAACCGCGCATTCATTTAAGGCTCGCATGTTCCTAAATGTCTTGCAGGACAATTTTATGGGTCAGATGGTAGACGCATTAACTAGAAATAAAGCGTTACTGGATCTACTGATTACCAACAATACAGATGTGATCACGGATGTGGAAATATGGGGCAATTTAGGTAACAGCGATCACAGGTCAATTGGCTTCAGTATAAATCACACAAATAGGAAACATAAAGGGAATACAAAGACACTGAATTTCAAAAGAGCCAACTTCCCTAAACTATGGACCTTGCTAGAAGGCATAAATTGGGATAAAATCTTAGGAACAAAGAACACAGAGGAGAGATGGGTTTGCTTTAAGAGCATATTAAATAAGGGCATTAGCCAATGCATCCCATTGGGTAATAAATTTAAAATAGCGAACAAAAGTCCTGGATGGCTTAACTCCAATGTAAAAATTCATATAAAAGGGGGCGTGGCTTAGCAATGGCCGAGTGAGGAGGTTTTTTATGGGAGCTCCCGATCTCCCCATCCCATCAAGCTTCATAGACGGCTAAACAATCTGACAAAGGAGGCATGATATCGAACAAAAGGTACAAGACAAGATCGTCAACCAGCGGCACCCCAGTTCAGACCCCGCAAAGAAGCATACAGCACTTCTTCACAGATCTGCACAGGTCCTCTCCGAGCGCCATTACCACAGCGCCACGTGCAAGCAACAGGGAAGAAGAGGTTCCCCCAGAAGAAACGGTGCCTACTGCTCAGCCCTTGGACTCTGATCCCCTGCTGGGAACACCCAATCCTACCGACACAGACATGGCCAGCCAGTCGCAACAAAGGTCAATGTTACCGGAGGACTTAAGGGCGATTTTGCAGGCTTTACCCACGAAGGCAGACTTTGAAGCCCTACCTTCAAAAACGGACATAGAGGCTCTCATCCTCCGGGTGGAGGAAGCGCACAGCCGGGATATACAGGAGGTCAGAGAGGAGCTTCAAGCGGTATCTGACCGGGTGGAATCGGGGGAAGTGGCGTTACAAACCCTGACACAACGGGTCACAGATCTAGAGAATGCCCGACTCGCCCAGGAACGCACGGCCGTGGACCTTCAGCTGCATATGGAGGATTTGGAGGACCGTAGCCGCCGAAACAACCTGCGGCTGCGGGGCCTCCCTGAAGCCACCGGTGCGGAAGACCTTGCGGCAACAGTGGTGGCCATATTCCAAGAAATCCTGGGAGGGACGCCGGCGCCGGCAGTGGAGCTAGACAGGGTCCACAGAACCCTGGGACCGAAACCTAGTGACCCCGAGAGACCGCGGGATGTGCTGTGCCGAGTCCACAGATACTCCGTCAAAGAGCTTATACTGAAGAAGGCATGGGATCATGGAGATGTGAGCTTCGATGGGGCAACTGTGAAAGTACTACCGGACCTTTCAAGAGCCACACTGCAGCGAAGAGCACTGCTGAGACCGGCGCTGGAGATGGCCAGACGCAGAGGCTGCACATATCGATGGGGATACCCGCTCGCAGTCACCTTCCGCAAAGGAACTACAGCCTGCACTCTGCGCGCCACGTCGGACCTACCTGCCTTCTTCGCCTTCCTAGAGGTAGATCCAATACCGATCCCTGACTGGCTTGCCCTTCTACCCCGCAATCCAGGTCGCATGGGCCCCCTGAGCCAACAAAGCCACCTTCCGCAGAGGCAACACCACTCCAGGAGAAGAGTCCGGGCACCGTCCACGGAGGGGTCACGTGAGTCTTGAATGCCTTACATACCAATGCCCAGTGGCCCGAAATTGACTGTGCCTTGCTATCCCGTTTGCCCCGGTCCCTCTCTGTCCCCCGTACCCCTATTGTGCTGCGCAGAGGGCATGCAGTCATCTCACATCCCCACAGAGACCACAGAACTAGACTCCTATGCCTGAACCGTTCCGCTCCCTTGCCGCCCAGATGCCTTGGCTCCAATGTCCCTGATGCGCCCCCTCTCCCTTCCCAGGTCCGGAGCTTAATCCCGAGACTCCCCCTGCACGGGCACCCTGAGCCCCCAGAGCAACTGATGGTCAGCACCTTGAGGCGGCAGCCCGACCCCACAGAGACACCTGGGTTCGTGTACCATTACCCCGTTAGCTATAATGGAGGCTGGAGACCCCTTGCAGGACAGGAGGATACCAAATGAGAAAGAGGAAACAGGTCTCTTATACCAGGACACATGGATAGATCCAAAGGGGGGGAAAAGACTGCTTTTACCCGCTGACAAGCACGGAGGTGCAACACAGTTGGACACCGAGATGTATTGGGGAGTGTTGGGGGGTGCCTTCTGGGGGGATGGGGGAGGGGGAAGGGGGACCTAATCCAATACATTCAATGCGGCGGGGGGTGGGGGCGGGAGTGATGAAGTCGATTACTGTAAGTAGACACTCGTGGCCGCTGCTCTTGGTGGGGGGGGGGCGGTGGGAGGGGGCACAGTTTTGTTTTACAGAGGCTGAGGGTTACTGGGAATTGAATTGAATTGAATTGGGTTGAAACGCAAAATAATTACTACCGTGCCTGTTTGTACTAACCTTTTTCCTCCTCATTGAACATGAATAAGATTATTAAGGTTTGAGGAAATACCTGTTTATACGTTTATAAAATAAGTTTCTATTAGGAAGCCGTCACTCACGGGATTTTAAGTAATCCACTACATAGTTGTTGGGGAGAGAGATGGCAACTCCCCACTGGTTATTGCTTTGCTCTACCCCACTTAGGACTGCGCTCGATTACCAGTGTCCCACTGGTGAGCGTCCCAGCACTAGTGTGCTGATAATTTAGGAGGAAGATCTTATTTTCTTTTCTGTCTTCAGCTTTCCTAGCTCTGCTCTCCACCTACTTATTCTCTCTACCCACCCCCTCCCTCCACATCCTCTACTCCTTCCCTTTTCATTCCCACCCCCCCTAACTACCCCGGAGCCATGGAGGTGGCGAACCTCCTTTCACTGAATACAAAAGGCCTTAATGTGCCCGAAAAGAGGAGGATGCTAATGCAGGACCTACGCCGACTTAAGATTGACATAGCGTTAATCCAAGAGACGCACTTTAGAGGAGGCAACCTGCCCATTCTGAAAAACAATCTATACCCCATGATCTACCATTCTACAAATGAAATTGCAAAGTCCAAAGGGGTATCTATACTTATTTCCCGCAGGGTTCCTTGGCAGTGTGCAGATATAAAGACAGACCCGGGAGGCAGGTTCTTGTTCCTTAGAGGAACGATAGGAGGAGTAGAGGTGACAGTAGCAAACATATACGCCCCTAACTGCCACCAGGACCAGTTTATTGCAAAGACCTTAGATATTCTACAGGAATTTGCTAGAGGCCAACTGATTGTTGGAGGGGATCTCAATATCCCTTTGATACCAACAGAGGATACCTCATCAGGACATTCCTCGATTACCCCCAACGTTAGGAAACGTATTGCCCGCTCCATACATAGAGCGCAACTAATAGACGCCTGGAGACTAATTCACCCGACTGATAGAGACTATACATTTTACTCCACACCCCACAAGCAATACTCTAGGATCGACTATTTTTTAATACCCCATGCCCATTTACAGGCCATTAGAGACACATCCATAGGGTCCATCACATGGTCAGACCATGCCCCAGTTCTTTTAACATACTCTCTGACGGATAATCTCACTAACAGGTGCAGGACATGGAGACTGAACGAGAGTCTTTTACAGAACGAGACGGTACTCAAAGACGTAGTAAGGGAGATAGAGTCCTATATTAGCAACAACGACACCCCGGACAGCGACCCTGGTATTGTTTGGGAAGCTCATAAGGCGGTCATACGCGGAGTTCTCATCAAACATGGGGCTCGTATCAAGAGACAACGTACCGCTCAATTGACTGCATGGCTAAATGACTTACAATTGGCCGAAGCCAGACATAAACATGCCCAAACCCCTTCAGGAGAGGCTGAGATTCTGCTCCTACGCACCAGAATCACTGACCTTATGCAATTCCGTGCAAAAGCGGCAATACAATCATGCCGCAGACTATCATATGAGTCGGGAGACAAGTGTGGTAGACTACTGGCTAAATCGCTAAAAGAGCAAGTCCTAGCAAACTTTGTACCACATATTTCCTCACCCCGCAACCGAAAGGTTACACTCCCACGTGAGATAGCAGGGGAATTCAAAGAATTCTACACAGGCCTATACAACCTACAGACACAGACACCGACACTTCCCCAAATTGAGAACTATTTGATAGCTTCAGAAATGCCCCAAATACCTACAGAATTAAGCGAGACCATGGAGGAGCCCATCTCCATGGAAGAACTACACACGGCAGTGGGGATGGCAAAGCTAGGGAAAGCCCCGGGCCCAGATGGGTACACGGCCCAATACTACAAGATGTTATTACCAGCCCTGGGGGGTCTCATGCTAAAGTTTTTCAACTCTTTAGGCTCTGACACATCCTTTCCACGAGATGCCCTTACGGCACACATTGCGGTGATCCACAAGGAGGGGAAAGATCCCGCGCAATGTGGGAGTTACAGGCCGATCTCGCTACTTAATGCGGACCTAAAAATTTTCACGAAACTACTGGCATCTAGAGTGCAAGGCATTCTACCATCTCTGATCCATTTAGATCAGGTGGGGTTCGTCCAAAACAGGGAGGCGAGAGACAACACGATAAAGGTACTCAACCTTCTGCATGTGGTCAACAGGAACAAGACCCCATGCATATTCCTAAGCACGGACGCGGAGAAGGCCTTTGACAGGGTGAATTGGAGGTACATGACCTCAGTCTTGAGACACATAGGACTTGGAGACAAAATGATGACATGGATTAATTCATTATACACCAATCCATCGGCTCGGGTACGAGTCAATGGGGTTCTATCCGAACCATTTATGATCAAGAATGGCACTCGCCAGGGCTGCCCACTGTCTCCGCTCCTCTTCACCCTGTCACTGGAACCTTTCCTGCGCACGGTCCGCGCCAATACAGATATTACAGGGGTTTCACTGGGGGGTACACATCAGAAGATTGCCGCATATGCAGATGACATGCTATTCGTACTCACCAACCCCGAAATCTCCCTTCCAAACCTACTTCAAGAGTTCAGAGTCTATGGAGACATCTCAAATATGAAAATAAACTTCAATAAGTCCGAAGCGATGAGTGTAGGGATAAACCCTAAGACTCTCACAACCCTACAAACTAACTTTAAACTTAAATGGACAAACTCCGCCTTGAAGTACCTGGGCACATATATCCCTCCAAAAATTTCACAAGTGTTTGCACTGAATTTCCCTCAGTTGCTGGTAACGGTTCGCTCCCTCCTCAACAAATGGCACACAGGATTGCACTCCTGGTTTGGGAGATGCAACATAATTAAAATGTGCATCCTCCCCAAATTCCTATACCTTCTACAAGCACTCCCGATTCAAATCCCCTCCCATTACTTTGATCAAACTAGAGCCTTGTTGTTTAACTTTATCTGGGCACATAAGAGACCTAGACTCGACAAACGACAACTTTCCCTGCCAAAACAATTCGGGGGCCTGGCAGTACCAGACCTCCGCAAATACTACCAGGCTACCCATTTGACCAGGCTGATTGACTGGAACCGTCACCAAACCACCAAATTATGGACCAGACTAGAACAGGCCCAATGCGACATACCCCTTGACAGAGCACCCTGGTGCCACAACTTCCTTTCAAGAGACGTGAAAAACCACCCGCTGATAGGGACGACCACGCGTATCTGTGCCTCCCTCTTTACGAGCTCACACCTTACATCTTTAAACTCCCCTATACGCCCTATCTTGGGTACCCCAGAATTCGCCCCTGGTTGTACAGATCCAGCCTTCGGCTCCCTGAGGTCAGCCGGGTTCACACAAGCCTCTCACTTCCTCAGGGGGGATAGATGGCCCTCTCCCACTGAACTTATGTGTCCGGAGGGCCCGTTTAGGCTGAACTTTCTAAAAGCATCTCAGCTGACACACTTTCTGAAATCGCTACCCCCACCGTCCAATTTCTACCAAAACCTGACCGCACTTGAAGAACTTTGTTCAGGTGAAGGAGCCGTGTCCCACACCCTATCCACGACATACCAACTACTGATTACGCCGCAAGAAGGACATCAACTGAGATGTCTAGAGGCTTGGGAAAAAGACATGCAATGCACCTTCACGACACGCCAAAAACAGAATATACTCCATTTTACGTACAAATCCTCCATTTGCACAAGAATGCAAGAAACAAACTACAAACTAGTCACCAGGTGGTATAATACACCTGCGAAATTACAGAAATTCTTTCCCTCAACGTCAGACAGGTGCTGGAGATGTCAGAGAGACAGGGGAACAATTCTCCACATCTTCTGGACCTGCCCCCTATTGGAGCAGTTCTGGAGGACAGTACGGAGTATAATGCAGAAGTTTACAGACTGCCCCATTCAGCACGACCCAGCATTTTTTCTACTTCACGCCTCTGAAGTCTCACAAAAAAGGTACAAGAAGTCGCTGACCCGACACCTCCTAGATGCTGCCAAAGCGTGCATTCCACTGCGCTGGAAGTCCACGCAACCCCCAACAATTAACATGTGGCTCAAAAAAGTGGAAGACATTAAAAGAATGGAGGACCTTATCCTCACAGCTAGGAATCAAAACGAACAATTCACTAAGGTTTGGCTAGGATGGAACATGTTCATATTCTCTAATGAGGGGCAGTCACTTATGGAGAATGGTACCCTGAATTAGAACAGAACTAGGCAAGTGGCGGCCGCTATCTCCTGGTTCCCCCCCTGACCCTCCTCCCGTCCCTAACCCTTAGTCGCTCTCCTCTCATGTCTCCCCTTCTCCCATCTGCTCCCCCCCTTCACTTATTCTCGACTCCCTTTCTCTGTTCTCCGCTCTCCTTCTCTTATATTTCCGAAAACGAGGACAAGATTCATGGAACCATCAGCTGGTTAAGATGATTACCAGTGGCCACTGCTATGCAAATTAAGAAAGCAGAAGGGGATCGCACCCAAGGAGGCTCGTTAGATTGCAGCAGCCAAAGTTATCTAGAGGGAAACCCAGAGGTTTCAGGGGACCCCTCCTCACTATAGAAACATAGATGAACCACTTGAGCTTTAATTCTCATCCCTACCATATCCTCAATGATAAATATGTACCTGTTGTTACAATTGGATGCTGTATTGCATGTTTCATGTTTCTATGTCCTTTATATAAATAAAGAATTTGAAAAAAAAAAAAAAAAATTCATATAAAAGCAAAGGAGAAGGCCTTCAAAAAAAATACAAGGTTTAGGGATCATCATCAGCATTCAGACTTTATAAAGAATGCAACAAGAAATGTAAGGGTGCAAGAAGAACGGCTAAGATAGAACATGAAAGACACATAGCGGAGGAAAGCAAAAAAAATACCAAGAAATTCTTTAAGTATGTAAACAGTAAAAAAGGGCGGACGGCCCATATTGGCCCCATAAAGAATGAAGAAGGACATCTGGTTACAAAGGATGGGGAGATGGCGAAGGTATTGAATTTATTCTTCTCCTCAGTCTTCATGAGGTAATCGGGGGGCTTCAGTAACCAAAACTGCAGTGTTTATCCTCATGACACATTACAGGAAGCACCTCCATGGTTAACAGAGGACAGAATTAAAATTAGACTTGGGAAACTTAACATTAATAAATCACCGGGACCAGATGGCTTGCATCTGAGGGTACTTAGGAAACTCAGTCAAGTAATTGCCAGACCATTGTTCCTAATTTTTAGGAACAATGGTCTACTGATTGGAATGGTACCAGCTGATTGAAGAAAAGCCAATGTAGCAGCAATATTTAAAAAGGGCCCAAAATACATCCCTGGGAATTACAGACCAGTTAGCCTAACATCAATAGTATGTAAACTCTTGGAGGGGATGATAAGGGACTATATACAAGATTTTAGTAATGAGAACGGTATCATTAGCAGTAATCAGCATGGATTCATGAAGAATCGTTCTTGCCAAACCAATCTACTAACCTTCTATGAGGAGGTGAGTTGCCAGCTAGATAAAGGAAGACCCGTAGACGTGGTGTATCTGGATTTTGCAAAAGCATTTGACACAGTTCCCCATAAACATTTACTGTACAAAATAAGGTCCGTTGGCATGGACCATAGGGTGAGTACATGGATTAAAAACTGGCTACAAGGGCGAGTTCAGAGGGTGGTGATAAATGGGGAATACTTGGAATGGTTAGGGGTGGGTAGTGGGGTCCCCCTGGGTTCTGTACTGGGACCAATCCTATTTATTTTGTTCTTAACCGACCTGGAGGATGGGGTAAACAGCTCAATCTCTGTATTTGCGGACAATGCTAAGCAGGTCAATAACTTCTCCGAAGGATGTGGAAACCTTGCAAAAAAATCTGAATAAATGATGGGGTGGGCAACTACATGGCAAATGAGGTTTAACCACTTCCGGACCGCCGCACGCCGATATATGTCCTGACTTTGAAGGAGGATATCATAAACACGTTATCTTCTTGCTCGGATAGCAGTCCGCTTCAAGATAAAAGTGGTCTCTGCGGCGGATTGGCTGTAAGACCACTTTTATCAGTGGCGGGAGTGGGTCCCTCCGCCGCTTACCGTAGCCGCCGGCAGCGGCGGAGGCGCTCGGATGCTTTCACTAGCTGGGCATGGAGACTATTTAGAGGAAGATGGCCCCCACCGGTCTCCATGACATTGCAGGGCAGAAGCGACGTCATAACGGGGAGTACACAGAATGGTCAGGGGTGGGTAGTGGGGTCCCCCAGGGTTCTGTGCTGGGACCAATCCTATTTAATTTGTTCATAAACGACCTGGAGGATGGGGTAAACAGTTAAATCTCTGTATTTGCGGACGATACAAAGCTAAGCAGGGCAATAACTTCTCCACAGGAAGTTGAAACCTTGCAAAAAAGATCTGAACAAATGAATGGGGTGGGCAACTACATGGCATATGAGGTTCAATGTAGAAAAATTTAAAATAATGCATTTGGATGGCAAAAATAGGAATACAATCTATACACTAGGGGGGAGAACCTCTGGGGGAATCTAGGATGGAAAAGGACCTGGGGGTCCTAGTAGATGATAGGCTCAGAAATGGCATGCAATGCCAAGCTGCTGCTAACAAAGCAAACAGAATATTGGCATGCATTAAAAAGGGGATCAACTCCAGAGATAAAAAGATAATTCTCCCGCTCTACAAGACTCTGGTCCGGTGTTGTGTCGAATACTGTCCCCCGTCGGATAGTGTCCACCCTGTACTGCGCTTGCGCAGTACGGAGGACAAGGAGACGCCGAAGGTCTCCGAAGATGAACGGCGCCTGCGCCGTGAGTTTAGGTTCAAGCACCACCATCCAAGTGGACATAGAGTTAGAATAAAAAATAGCAGAGCGAAGCAAGGCCGTGCCCGAAGTGTGGCGAGCGGCCCTCTTACTAAGTGCTACCGTATGTCCACTTGGATGGTGGGGCTTGCACCTGGACGTTTATCTACGGAGACTTTCGGTGTCTCCTTGTCCTCCGTACTGCGCAAGTACTGCGGGGTGGACACTATCCGATGGGGGGACAGTTTTTGTTATAACACCGGCCGCACCTAGAGCATGCTGTCAAGTTCTGGGCACCAGTCCTCAGGAAGGATGTACTGGAAATGGAGCGAGTACAAAGAAGGGCAACAAAGCTAATAAAGGGTCTGGAGGATATTAGTTATGAGGAAAGGCTGTGAGCACTGAACTTATTCTCTCTGGAGAAGAGACGCTTGAGAGGGGATATGATTTCAATATACAAATACCATACTGGTGACCCCACAAATATAAAACTTTTTCGCAGAAGGGAGTTTAACAAGACTCATGGCCACTCATTAAAAGAGGTTTAACCCTAAACTACGTAGAGGGTTCTTTACTGTAAAAGCAGCAAGGATGTAAAATTCACTTCCACAGGTGGTGGTCTCAGCGGGGGCATTGATAGTTTGAAGAAACTATTAGATAAGCACCTGAATGACCGCAACATACAGGGATATAATGACATACATAGGTTGGACTTGTGTCTTTTTTCAACCTCACCTACTGTGTAACTACCCCCATCACAGCACCTCCTTCACACCTACCTTCCCTTTGATTTCCAAGCTTCCCACTACACATTCTAGGTCATGGCACAGCACCCCCACCTTCTCTTCACTCTTGTCACAGCACCTTTCTGCCAGCTGTCTCACACCCCTAAAGCTGGGTACACACGGACCAAGAACAGTGGGATCGTCAGGAACCAGGCAACTTTCGGCCTGTCTCCACAGCTCTGCCCTATGGGTGGCCAGGAGTAAAGGGACTCCGGTGTCCATTTACAACCAACTACCCTCCGATCTGCCTAAATGGAAGAGGACGGAGGCCCTTCTGTTTTTTTTTTTTTTTTTTTTTTTTTTTTAGCAGATCAGACCTGGAGATAGGCGGGTTTAAAACGGACACATGTCCATTTACACCCACCTGGCCACAGGGGTGAATGGACCATCCGATCTGGTTCGCCTCAAAAACTGACAGGCGGACCTCATTGGCCCTGAGGTGTGAAAGGGACATAATATAAATCACCAATTATTCATAAGAAGTTATTGAAGCTCCAATAAGCTAAAAAAAAAAAAAAAACTTTGGCTATTTACTAAAAGTATTAACCACTTTCAGACCGGACCAATTTGCAGCCAAAGGACCAGGCCCCTTTTTGCGATTCGGCACTGCGTCGCTTTAACTGACAATTGCGCGGTCGTGCGACGTGGCTCCCAAACAAAATTGACGTCCTTTTTTTCCCACAAATAGAGCTTTCTTTTGGTGGTATTTGATCGCCCCTGCGGTTTTTATTTTTTGCGCTATAAACAAAAATAGAGCAACAATTTTGAAAAAAATGCATTATTTTTTATTTTTTGCTATAATAAATATCCCCAAAAAATATATAAAAAAACATTTTTTTTCCTCAGTTTAGGCCGATACGTATTCTTCTACATATTTTTGGTAAAAAAAATCGCAATAAGCGATTATTGATCGGTTTGCGCAGAAGTTATAGCGTTTACAAGATAGGGGATAGTTTTATAGCATTTTTATTAATAATTTTTTTTTTTATTATTAATGGCGGAGATCTGCGATTTTTTTTTGTGACTGCGACATTATGGCGGACACATCGGACATTTTTGACACATTTTTTGGGACCATTGTCATTTTTACAGCAATTAATGCATTTAAATGCATTGATTTCTGTATAAATGACACTAGCAGTTTAGGGGTTAACCACAAGGTGGCAGTGTAGGGGTTAAGTAGGCCTAGGGGTGTGTTTTTTTACTGTGGGGGGGCGTGGCTGTCAGCTAGTGAATGCTGATCTCTGCTCCAATCACAGGGAGCAGAGATCGGCGTCACTAGTTGCTAGGCAGAACAGGGAGATGCTGTTTATCTCGGCATCTCCCCGTTCAGCCGCTCCGTGAGACGATCGCGGGAGTCCCCGCGGCGATCGAGTCCGCGGGGACCGCGGCCGGACTCACGGGGGTCCCGACCGGCGCGGGAGCGCGCCGCTCCCGGCGCGCTCCCCGATGGCACGGACAGGCGAAAGGAGGGACGTATATATACGCCCTCCTGCCTGTACGTGCCATTCTGTCGACGTATATCGTCGTGCGCCGGTCGGCATGTGGTTAATAACTATTTAAAGATGTCCTGGTTTTCTACTGACACGTGAACTGGTATATCCAGTTGTTAGGTTATTTAAAGCAATATTAAACCCAAATAATGTAATATAATGCAGCTTACTAATCATTCAATGTGGTGGCTGCATTTTTTTTTTTTTTTTTTTAGGCTATTTTCCCCTCTGTTTTCACCTGGTGATCTGGCCAGTAACA
The DNA here is from genome assembly GCA_028564925.1 of Lithobates sylvaticus. Classification (NCBI taxonomy): domain Eukaryota; kingdom Metazoa; phylum Chordata; class Amphibia; order Anura; family Ranidae; genus Lithobates; species Lithobates sylvaticus. The sequence continues at coordinate 103,027,273 of CM053033.1, read as the reverse complement.
CACCCCTGTATTAGAGTGCCCCCACTCTAAATGAAGAGGCACAGGGGGACCTTTGGAGAGCAGCATTGTCTAACAAATTGAACCCAAACTCCAGCTCTCACTATGGGGGTTATTTACCTAAACTTAAAAGGGGTTGTAAACCCTCATGTTTTTTCACCTTAATGCATCCTATGCATTAAGGTGAAAAAACCTCTGTCACTGACCGGCCCCCCAGCCCCCTGTTTTACGTACCTGAGCCCCGTATTTCGCACGCCCGGAGACACGCTCTTCCCCCTCTGCCCGTTGTCTCGGCTCGATTGGATAGATTGATAGCAGCACAGCCATTGGTTCCCGCTGCTGTCAATCAAATTCAATGACGCGGGGGGCGGGGCAGAGTCTGGCATTCTGCAAATGGACGCAAATGCTGGACTCGGGAGAGCGCAGGCACAAGGTAACTCCCCGGGAGAGCGCTTCTCCTAGGGGGTTATACGATGTGGGGAGGCGCTACCAGCACCGCCGGGGGACCCTAGAAGTTGAGGATCAGGGCCACTTTGTGCAAAACAAACTGCAAAGTGAAGGTAAGTATGACATGTTTGTTATTTTAAAAAAAAGTCTTACGATCATTTTAATGGTGCCAAAGCTTAATTGAACAAGCTGAGGTTAGAAGATAATTGGCTACCATGCACAGCTGCACCAGATTCTGAGTGCTTTAGTTTTAGTAAATCTCCCCCCATATAGGCAGTTTCAGCAAACAGTATTATCCTTTTTGGATAAGGATCTGTCTCTTCCCTACAGGACAGCTTGTTCTTTTAAAAAGCAGACTCACCAGCTGGATCACTAGATAAAAATAGAAGAAAGTCTAAAAAGGTAAACTAATGCAGCCATCACATCTCAGAATTGGTAAACTGCAATACAATGAATGCTTGCATTTGGGTTTAATACTACTTTGGTTATAGTATGAGAACCAATACAGAGGATCTTGTGCCAAACTTGCTTCCCACAATTTTTCAACCTGCAGTCCATGCCGCCCCCCTCTATACTGCACATAATGCTAAGGATTCCAGTGTAAAGCCCTGGGTCTGACCTGGGTAGCGGTGGATGAGCCTCTGCACATGGTAGATTCTGTAGAAGAGTTCCTTCCAAAGGAAGTCGTCACGGGATACAGCATACCAGCGCCTGCACACCAGCCCAGCTGAGAGCAGATCCGTGGGCTCCAAGCTCAGGAATATCTGGTAGAGGATGCTGTCAGGGAGGAAGTAGGGACCAGCGAACTCCATTGTGTCATTCTGTCTTTCTTGTTGGGCCTAAAACAGCTAAAAACAAAAATACCATGAAGTCAGATTAAAAAGATATTACGGTGAATTAAGTCATTTTTTGGTGGAAACCTGTGCCTTCTCCAAGCACAGCAACAGGTTCATGTTAGTCCCACACCCCTCTCCAGCAACATACACCCCTTTCTCTCACTCCCTCCACCACTCCATTCAGCTGCTGCCCCACATGGGGAACCACATGACTCACTCCTGTGTCCCATGTCAATTATGATGTAAGCAACTCCAAATGGAGCTATGGGGAATAAGGAAAGATGAGTGTGTTCTGCTGTGGGAAAGCACATGTTCAACTTAAAGGGGGTTTTGTTTTTTCCATCATCTGGGGGGGTAAAAACAAAAACAAAAACAAAAAACTTAGAAAAGCATACTGGAGGGAAGGAGATGGGAGGACAGGGAATAGGGAGCCCAAGAAGCACAGAAAACAGTGGATGATCCCGGTGGATGACGTGATCAGCATAATGACACATGATGGGGAATACTTCTCCACACATTCGGATCAATGAGCCAACAAGGCATTTGCCATTGGTAGACCGGTACACGTCTGTGTAAAATAGACATTATGGGCTCTTACACCGAACTGACTCAGCCAGCCTATGTACAACTACCGGTATATTTTCTTCATCCAGGTGTACTCTGGTGGTATTGTAAACACAAGAACAATGTAGCATATATCACAAATAGAACATTTATTTCAGCAGTGAGGTGATTATACCATTTACAATAAATGGGATATTTTTCTCATAAATACCCAATGAACTGAAGGCCATAATATTATAAGATGTTCACGTGCTTCCACTTTAGTTTTACATTTTGAAGTGTATGCCCCAATTCAGGTCAGTGTATAAAGTGAGTACCAATCAGTGTCAGCATATACAGTGCGCACCGACTCGTGTATATGGTGCACACTGATTTGCATCAGTGTATACTGTGCGCTCCCATCAGTGTCAGTATATACTGTGCACTCCCATCAGTGTCAGTATATACTGTGCGCTCCCATCAGTGTCAGTATATACTGTGCGCTCCCATCAGTGTCAGTATATACTGTGCGCATTGATTTATAACAGTATATACTGTGCGCTCCCATCAGTGTCAGTATATACTGTGCACTCCCTTCAGTGTCAATATATACTGTGCGCACTGATTTATATCAGTGGGTATACTGTGTGCTCCCATTAGTGTCAGTGTATACTGTGTGCACCAATTTATATCAATGTAACTGTGCGCTCCCATTAGAGTCAGTATATACTGTGTGCACCAATTTATATCAGTGTATACTGTGCGTTCCCATCAGTGTCAGTATATACCGGTGCGCACCAATTTATATCAGTGTATACTGTGCGTTCCCATTAGTGTCAGTATATACCGGTGCGCACCAATTTATATCAGTGTATACTGTGCGTTCCCATCAGTGTCAGTATATACCGTGCACACCAATTTATATCAATGTAAACTGTGAGCTCCCATTAGTGTCAGTATATACTGTGTGCACCAATGTATACTGTGCGCGCCAAATTATATCAGTGTATACTGATCGTTCCCATCAGTGTCAGTATATACTCTGCACTCCCTTCAGTGTCAATATATACTGTGCGCACTGATTTATATCAGTGGATATACTGTGTGCTCCCATTAGTGTCAGTGTATACTGTGTGCACCAATTTATATCAATGTTACTGTGCGCTCCCATTAGAGTCCGTATATACCGTGTGCACCAATTTATATCAGTGTATACTGTGCGTTCCCATCACCGGTGTGCACCAATTTATATAAGTGTATACTGTGCGTTCCCGTCAGTATATACTGTGTGCACCAATTTATATCAATGTATACTGTGCGCTCCCATTAGAGTCAGTATATACCGGTGCGCACCAATTTATATCAGTGTATACTGTGCGTTCCCATCAGTGTCAGTATATATCGTGCGCGCCGATTTATATCAATGTATTTTGAGCGCCCCACATCAGTGTCAGTATATACTGTACGCTCCCGTCAGTATATACTGTGTACACCGATTTATATCAGTATATACTGTGAGCTCCCATCAGTGTCATATACTGTGCGCACCAATTTATATGGGTGTATACTGTGCGCTCCCATTAGTGTCAGTATATACTGTGTGCACTGATTTATATGGGTGTATACTGTGGGTTCCCATCAGTGTCAGTATATACTGTGCGCGCTGATTTCTATCAATGTGTACTGTGCGCCCCCATCAGTGTCAGTATATACTGTGCACACCAACCACACAGTGTTATGTGGTGCATATAATGAAGTGTACACAGTCCATGTACATTGTGGATTCAGTTAATAAAACTTAATGGCTAGTTTAGACTTGCTTCAAAACATGGCTTCGGACAGGCTTTGTTAAAGCTCTTTGAACGCCAGCCAAAGCTCCTGTCACTAAATAAAATGGTTAGCTTACAGTCCTGTTTACACCTGCTTTTGCTTGGTGCTTCAAGCGAGCTTTGACATAGACTTCCATGGAGGCTTTAAAGCAGGGCCATCTTAACCACTTAAGCCCCTTAAGCCTTTTTTTCCCACAAATAGAGCTTTCTTTTGGTGGTATTTGATCGCCCCTGCGGTTTTTATATTTTGCGCTATAAACAAAAATAGAGCGACAATTTTGAAAAAAAAAAACATTATTTTTTACTTTTTGCTATAATAAATATCCCCCAAAAATATATAAAAAAACTTTTTTTCCCTCAGTTTAGGCCGATACGTATTCTTCTAGATATTTTTGGTAAAAAAAATAAATAAATAAATCGCAATAAGCGATTATTGATTGGTTTGCGCAAAAGTTATAGCGTTTACAAAATAGGGGAGAGTTTTATAGCATTTTTATTAATATTTTTTTTTTTTTTTTACTAGTAATGGCGGCGATGAGGGATTTTTATTGTGACAGCGACATTATGGCGGACACATTGGAAATTTTTGACACATTTTTGGGACCATTGTCATTTATACAGCAATCCGTGCTATTTAAATGCACTGATTCCTGTGTAAATGACACTGGCAGTGAAGGGGTTAACCACAAGGGGGCAGTGTAAGGGTTAAGTATGCCTAGGGGAGTGTTTCTTACTGTGGGGGGGCGTGGCTGTCAGCTAGGGAATGCTGATCTCTGCTCCAATCACAGGGAGCAGAGATCAGTGTCACTAGTTGCTAGGCAGAACGGGGAGATGCTGTTTACTTCCGCATCTCCCCGTTCAGCATTCCCATGAGACGATCGCGGGTATCCCCATGGCGATCGAGTCCACGGGACCCGTGACCGGACTCACAGGGTTCAGAAAGGCGCGCGCGATGGCACGGCGGCAATCTTAAAGGGACCTACCTGTACACCATTTTGCCTGTCCGTGCCATTCTGCCGACGTACATCGCCGTGCGCCGGTCAGGAAGTGGTTAAGAGCTATGGGCCCAAGGGACGTTTTGACGTCGCTTCCGCCCTGCAATGTCAGAGTCCGGTGGGGGCCATCTTCCTCTCAGTAGTCTCCATGCCCAGCTAGTGAAAGCATCCGATCGCCTCCGCCGACGGCTACGGTAAGCGGCGGAGGGCACCGGAGCATGGCTGGAGGGACCTACTCCCGCCACTGATAAAAGTGATCTTGCAGCGAATCCGCCGCATAGACCACTTTTATCTTGAAGCGGACTGCTATCCAAACAAGAGGATACCGGGTTTATGATATCCTCCTTCAAAGTCAGGACATATATCAGCGTGCGGCGGTCCGGAAGTGGTTAAACCTCATTTGCCAGGTAGTTGCCCACCCCATTATTTGTTCAGATCTTTTTGCAAGGTTTCCACATCCTTCAGAGAAGTTATTGACCTGCTTAGCATCGTCCGCAAATACAGTGATTGAGCTGTTTACCCCATCCTCCAGGTCGGTTAACCACTAAGTCCCGGACCAATATGCAGCCAAAGGACCAGGCCCCTTTTTGCGATTCGGCACTGCGTCGCTTTAACTGACAATTGCGCAGTCGTGTGACATGGCTCCCAAACAAAATTGGTGTCCTTTTTTCCCACAAATAGAGCTTTCTTTTAGTGGTATTTGATCACCTCTGCGTTTTTTATTTTTTGCGCTATAAACAAAAATAGAGCGACAATTTTGAAAAAAATTCAATATTTTTTACTTTTTGCTATAATATCCCCAAAAAATATATAAAAATTTTTTTTTTCCTCAGTTTAGGCCGATTCGTATTCTTTTTTTTTTTTGTTTCATAAATTTTTATTGAACGAATATGAAAACATAATACAATGCAATATTGGTAGGAAAACATAAGCATATTACATGGTATAAAGAGTAAAAGTAGGTCTCAGTTTTTTTTCAAAACATTGTAACAGTATACTATCGTCACTTGTCTGTACAGAAAGATAAAGACATATATTTATCAAAATAGAAATAATTCTATAGTGTATTCTTCTACATATTTTTGGTAAAAAAATTAAAAAATTTGCGATTATTGATTGGTTTGCGCAAAAGTTATAGCGTTTACAAAATAGGGGAAAGTTTTATAGCATTTTTATTAATATTTTTTTTTTTACTAGTAATGGCGGCGATCAGCGATTTTTATTGTGACTGCTACACTATGGGGGACACATCGGACATTTTTGGGACCATTGCCATTTATACAGAAATCAGTGCTATTTAAATGCACTGATTCCTGTGTAAATGACACTGGCAGTGAAGGAGTTTTTTTTTTTTTTCCCACTTCAGATAAAACTTTTTGTGGGACTAAGTCAGTTGCGCCCTCATCTTTGTCCCATTTCGTCTTAACACCATTGTGGTTTATTTTTTTAACTTTCTTTAACCCATTAAGGGTTGTGCTTTTATTCCTTTTTTTTTTCTCTTTCTCTCTCTTCAACTTCCTTCCCCTGCATTATATATTTTTCACAATCACTTACAGTAGTTTACACACACAAATATGAGAGAGCTCCACTGGAAGTAGAGAAAAAGAGGTAGACACAAAAAATAATTCATCAAGTCTATCTCCCCACCCTTGTTTTCCGCTTCCTTAAGTGTACTTTTCTAGACCAAACTATATTCCATCTTTTTCCTTAACTATAACCTTCCCCCCTTCACCCTCCCTTGCCCTCCCCTTCGCTACTGTGGCTTTTTAGTTATTTTCTCTTTCACTGTTGCCCCTTTTCTTAGTTTTCAGGGAACTGGCCCATTCTAGGATAACCTTTTCTTTCCAGCTTCTATAACTAGATCCTCAGGACCTCCGCATAACTCCAGGTTTTCTTAAATTTTTTCCAGCACTCCCATTTCTCCTTCGTTCCCTCCCTTTCCTCCTCTACAGTTTTTCAAGCACTCCATTATATATGTGTTTTCTACCGCATCCACCCATTCCCAAAGAGGTGGACTTTCCAGATGCATCCACTTCCTTGGGATCACTCTTTTCGCGGCGTTCAGAAGATGAGGAACCAATGATCCTTTAGATTGCCTAGCTCCTCCCGGGGTAGCGTGCATCAACACGACCCATGGGTCATATTTCACCTCGACATTTATTTCCTTAATATATTTTAATATAGAATCCCAAAATTTTTTTATTTTTTGACACTCCCACCATTTCTGCGGTCCTTATATCTACCGCCGAACTGTGAGCAAGTTTTAATATTTTCTTAACCGTGCCTGTGTTTATTTGTACACCCAACTCTCTCTCCCATTTCTTAAGGAATGACGGTATCTCCGGTCTGTCCTTCTGCAGTAACAGTTTATACATTTTTGATATTGTCTTTTCAGTATTTTCTGCTGTACATATGCGCTCCAGCTTTGTCAGATCGCCAGCATCCCTTAGAGGAAGGGAAAGCGATTTCACAAAGTGACCTAACTGAAGATACCGCCATCCATCAATCGAGATCATTTCCTTTTTTTTTTTGTAAATCCTGAAGTGCCAATATTTTTCCCTTACCTATTACATCCCCTAAACCTGTATTATCATTTATTATCCATTCTCCACCTATGTCTTTTCTCCCTGGTGAAAAAAATAATTCTCCTTAAGTGCAATTAAAGGTGAGTTGTATTTTCTGTTAAAAGTTTTATATATCTTATCCCAAATTTTAAATGCGTTCCGTGTAATTATATGTGTTTTTTCTCCTAGTACTCTAAACTTTGGGGATTCCATAATATCTTCCCCAACTGTGCTTCGCTGAGTGCTTCTTCAAAATTAACCCATCTCTTATTACTGTGCTTTTTTCCCCATTCTGGAATTCTAAGTAAAATTATCGAGTAGTAGTAATTTTCAAGGTCCGGGACCGCTAAGCCAGTGAAGGAGTTAACCACTAGGGTGCGGGGAGGGGTTAAGTGTGTGTGTTTTTTTTAGGGGGGCGTGGCTTGGCTTGGCGTCTGACTTCACTGATCGTCTTTCACTATAACAGGGAACAGACGATCAGTGACAGGCTCAGTAGGAAGCACGAGGAGAGATTTGTTTACACAGACCTCTCCTCGTTCTTTAGCTCTGTGACCCGATCGCGGGACACCAGCGGAGATCGGGTCCGCTGGTCCCGCGGCCAAGGTCACGGAGCTCAGGACCGGGCAAGTGCGCCGCTGGCGGCGCACGCGACCCACGGCTGGTCACTTAAAGAAGGACGTACAGGTACGTGCTTGTGCCCAGCCGTGCCATTCTGCTGACGTATATCAGCGTGAGGCGGTCCTTAAGTGGTTAAGAACAAAATAAATAGGATTGGTCCCAGCACAGAACCCTGGGGAACCCCACTACCCACCCCTGACCATTCTGAGTACTGCCATTTATCACCACCCTCTGAACTCGCCCTTGTAGCCAGTTTTTAATCCATGTACTCACCCTATGGTCCATGCCAACAGAGCTTTTTTTGTACAGTAAATGTTTATGGGGAACTGTGTCAAATACTTTTTCAAAATCCAGATACACCACGTCTACGTCTCCTTCCTTTATCTAGATGGCAATTCACCTCCTCATAGAAGGTTAATAGATTGGTTTGGCAAGAACGATTCCTCGTGAATCCATGCTGATTACTGCTAATGATACCGTTCTCATTACTAAAATCATTTATATAATAGTCCCTTATCCCCTCCAAGAGCTTGCATACTATTGATGTTAGGCTAACTTTTCTGTAATTCCCAGGGACATATGACATCCTTGGCTTCCCGGGCCATCTAGGGGGCGTCACTCAGGAGCCGATGCGCGTGCCAGCAGCCGCGATGTCTGCTGGGCCCCCGCGATTGCCGGTAACCCAGTATGTTCCAAGTACAGAGGAACACCGATCGGTCTCCTCTCCTTGCGATTCCCCTCCCCCTACCGTTAGAATCACTCCCTAGGTCAGTGACGTTTATATTGCACTGATCGCTGTATAAATGTGAATGGTCCCAAAATAGTGTCAATGTCAAAAGTGTCTGATATGTTCACAATGTCACAGTCACAACAAAAAAATAAAAATAATAATAATATAAATGCCATAAATCTATCCCCTATTTTGTACACGCTATAACTTTTGCGCAAACCAATCAATATACGCTTATTGCGATTTTTTCCCCCAAAAATATGTAGAAGAATACATATCCGCCTAAACTGAGGAATATATATTTTTTTTTAAACCACTTTACGACCAGCGCACGACGATGTACGTTTTTTGAAGAGGGATATCTCGGTAACAACTGAGATATCCAACTCTTCAGGCACTGGTTGTAATTACGATAATGGTGGTCTCCGCGGCGGATTTGCCATGAGATCACCGTTATTGGCGGCGGGAGAGGTGCCCCCACCCTTCCCGCGCCCTCCGCCGCTTACCGGAGCCGTCTGTAGCGGCGGAGGCGATCGGATCTGGTCACTTCCTTGGTATGGAAATGAGTGAGGCTAAGATGGCCCCCACCCGTCTTTATACCATTGCAGAGCGGAAGCGACATCAAAATGTCACTTCTGCCCATACCTCTTAAAAAGGAACATTTTTTCAATGTCATTTTTTTAAATTATATTTTTTTTTATTTATTTTTTTGCATTTAAGTCTAAATATGAGATCTGACTTTTTGACCCCAGATCTCATATTCAAGAGGACCTGTCATGCTTTTTTTTCTATTACAAGGGATGTTTTCCATTCCTTGTAATAGGAATAAAAGTCACCCAATTTTTTCTTTTTTTAAAAACAGTGTAAAAATAAATAATAAAATCAAGTAAAATAAATAAGACCCATATGAAAACGGTGGTCAAACCACACATGTGATGTATCGCAGCGAGAGCAATAATTATAGCCCTAGACCTCCTCTGTAACGCAAAACATGCAACCTGTAGTATTTTTTAAATGTCGCCTATGGAGATTTTTAAGGGTAAAGGTTTGACGCAATTCCACGGGCGCAATTTTGAAGCGTGACATGTTGGGTATCAATTTACTTGGCAGAACATTATCTTTCACAATACAAAAAAAAAATTGGACTAACTTTACTGTTGTCTTATTTTTTTATTCAAAAAAGTGAATTTTTTCCAAAAAAAAGTGATTTTTTTCCAAAAAAATGCATTTTTTCCAAAAAAATGTTTTTTTTCCAAAAAAGTGCGCTTTCAAGACCGCTGTGCAAATACGGTGTGAAAAAAATAAAAAAAAAAAAAAAATATTGCAACGACCGCCATTTTATTCTCTAGGGTGTTAGAAAAAAAAACAATATATAATGTTTGGGGGTTCTAAACACCTAAAATCCAAAACGGAGGCTGGTCTTAAAGTGGTTAAATTGGGATATTTATTATAGCAAAAAGTAAAAAAATATTGTGTTTTTTTTAAAACTTGTCACACTTCTTGTTTATAGTGCAAGAAATAAAAACTTCAGAGGTGATCAAATACCACTAAAAGAAAGCTCGATTTGTGGGGGAAAAAAATGCTGAAAATTAATTCATTCATTTGGGTACGGTGTTGCATGACCATGCAATTGTCATTCAAGTGCGACAGCGCTAAAAACTGAAAATTGGCCTGGGCAGGAAGGAAATGCCATGTATTGAAGTGGTTAAATATTGGTGCTACATTGGCTTTTCTCCAATCACCTGGTACCATTCCAGTCAGTAGACTGTCAGTCAAAATTAAGAACAATGGTCTGCACCGCTAATGCTCCTGCTGACCAGATTGGCTTGAAAGCAGTACGTTTCCAAAGCTGCAAGGGGACAGGGAAAGTGCAGGGGCCCCCCATGCAGCTTGGGCCCCTGGGCAGTGCCCAGGGGTGCCCACTCATTAAGACGCCCCCCTGCATTGAAGCACCACTAAAGCTATACAGGGTATAATTTTGGAAGCGAACTCGAAGCAAAGCAAAAGCAAGGTGTAAACAGGACTGTATGCTAAGCATTTTATTTAGTGACAGGATCTTTGACTAGCGTTCAGAGAGCTTTAACAAAGCCTTTCCAAAGCCTTGTTTTGAAGCAAGTGTAAACTAGCCGTTAATGTGTGTTGAAGCCAAAAGCAAATGTAAATAAGTAGTGGTGTCCGTGTACAGTAATGGTGTCAGTGAATGGTTATGCGGTGGTGTCAGTGAATGGTTATGCGGTGGTGTCAGTGTACAGTAGTGATGTCAGTGAATGTTCTGTGGTGATGTTGGTGTACAGTAGTGGTGTCAGTGAATGTTTTGTAGTGGTGTCAGTGAATGTTCTGTAGTGGTCTCAGTGTACGTTCTGTAGTGGTCTCAGTGTACGTTCTGTAGTGGTCTCAGTGTACGTTCTGTAGTGGTCTCAGTGTACGTTCTGTAGTGGTCTCAGTGAATGTTCTGTAGTGGTGTCAGTGTACGTTCTGTAGTGGTGTCAGTGTACGTTCTGTAGTGATGTCAGTGAATGTTCTGTAGTGGTGTCAGTGTACGTTCTGTAGTGATGTCAGTGTACGTTCTGTAGTGATGTCAGTGAATGTTCTGTAGTGATGTCAGTGAATGTACAGTAGTGATGTCAGTGAATGTACAGTAGTGATGTCAGTGAATGTTCTGTAGTGATGTTGGTGTACAGTAGTGGTGTTAGTGAATGTTCTGTAGTGATGTCAGTGTACAGTTGTGGTGTCAGTGAATGTTCTGTAGTGATGTCAGTGTACAGTAGTGGTGTCAGTGAATTTTCTGTAGCAGTGTGCACACAGGGAGCAGTGCCCCTCCCCACTTGTTGTATTGGACTGTTATCTCTCCTCCGTCCACCCCTCCCGTCCCGGTAATTCTGGAACCTCCGCACCGTACTCAGCTCTCACCTCCACTTCCGGATCGTCCCACCTCTCCTTGCTCCTTCTCTATGACCCCGGCCGCTCCGCCCCGCCCTGTCCTCTCTCTATGGTTACGTCCGGTCTCTGTGAAGGGGGTGGAGAGTCGTAGGATGACAAATATGGACACGGAGCTGAGCACTGGCTGTGCGGCACGCTGAGCTCAGCCCTGCAGACTTCTGTACGCTGCTGCCACCTGCAGGGCGAGAGGCGATACTGCACCGAAACTGGAGATTTTAGTGCTGTGGAGAATATTTTTTAATAAAGCGGATGAATCCTGGCCAATGTGACCGCCAGGATCAGCTGGATATTTGCCATTTCTTTTCTTGTACATTTGGGCGAATTACAAACATCAGACTACACCCCACTCCCAAAAAGCAAACTCAGTAATAAAGTGCCATGCACAGTAATATACGATGAAATGAGGGTGGGGCAGAATGTGCAAACAGTGGGAAGTATTGAATGAGCATAAGAGTATAAAGGGGTATGGCCCTATTCACACGGACGTTCCGATTGGGCTCACCTGTCTATTTTTCAGATGGACCCAATCGGAACCTCAAATCTTCTCTATGGAGCAGTGCGTGTATGGGAGTATAGGAGCATGAAGGCTTATAGAAGCATGAAGGATTATAGGAGCATGGAGGATTATAGGAGCATGTAGGAGTATGGGAGCATGGAGGAGTATGGGAGCATGGAGGAGTCTGGGAGCATGGAGGAGTCTGGAGTATGAAGGAGTATAAGAGCATGAAGGGGTTATAAAGGCGTATAGGAGCATGAAGGAGTATGGGTGCATGAAGGCTTATAGAAGCATGAAGGATTATAGGAGTATAAGAGCATGAAGGGGTTATAAAGGCGTATAGGAGCATGAAGGAATATGGTAATATGAAGGAGTATGAGAGCATGAGAGAATGAAGTAGTATGGCCCCTTTCACACGGACGTTCTGATTGGGCTCACATGTCCGTTTCGTTTTTCAGGTTGACCCAATCAGAACCTCAATGCTTCTCTATGGAGCGGTGGGTGTATGGGAGTATAAAGGAGTATAGGAGCATCAAGGATTATGAAGGAGTATCAAGGAGTATGAAGGGTTAACTGTGCCAGAGAGTGAGCTGGGGTTTCCCTCCACCAAATGGACAGTGGATGGGTCAGGGCTTTCAGCACTTCTCCTTGCTGTGGTAACAGAGTCCTCTGAACTTTCTCCCATCTTGGGATAAGTTAACTTCTTGGGAGGCTTCACAACTCTGCGAGCTCTCTGTTCTCTTGGGACTTCTTCAGGAACACATTCCGGCAACATCTCTGGTTCTGGAACATCTACTTCTTCTTCTGAGTAGAGACCAGGGATATCTTCCCAGCACTCAGGCACAACACTGAATGGCACAAACTCTGTGGCTTCTGGGTTCAATGTTCCGTCTTCCACATCTTCAGTAGGTGGAAGGTCTATGGCAGAACTTCCTGGGGTCGAGGGAGGCCATAGCCATTCAAGTTATCCTCTTTCTTCTTCTGGTTGGGGGGTCCTGTCCACCCCTAACTTGGGATGTCTGAGACCTAGTATTAGGCCTGGGGGTATCCAGAATGGAAACAGATTCAGGTACGTCTCTTGCTGGAGGCATTCTGACTGCTTCAGTGAGTGGGAGCAAGTGATTCCTATGCCAGGTCTTCAAAGGCCCCACTCTCCCTTCTGGCTTCAACTTGTAGACAGGCAATCCTGGAAGTTTTCTACAGATGATATATGGCTCTGATCTCCATCTATCAGCAATCTTGTGTTTTCCAGGGATCCCTAGATTGCGTAACAGTACACGGTCCCCAGGCTGTAGGTCCTGTACTCGAACTTTCAGATCAAAGTTCCTCTTATTTCGGGCCCCCCTCTGGTCGGAGGCCGCTTGAGCTTTCTCGTAAGCTATCTTCAAACTGTGCCTCAGTCTGTCCACATATCCTTTGTGGGAGGCAGCAGAGGCATGGTCTAAGGAAATGCCGAAGGCCAAGTCCACTAGCAATCTTGCTTCTCTCCCAAACATAAGTCGGTAAGGGGAGAAAACCTGTCACATCACTTGTGGTGCAGTTGTAAGCATGCACTAGAGCTGAGCATGAAGGAATATGTAGGAGTATCAAGGAGTATAGGAGTATGAAGGGTTATGGGAGCATGAAGGAATATGGGAGTATCAAGGCGTATAGGGGTATGGGAGCATGATGGAGTATAGGAGCATGACGGGGTATGGGAGTATGAAGGAGCATGGGAGTAGGGGTAAATAGAACTCGTACAACACTCCGCACAATCATTATAGATAAAAAGTTTCCATCAAATAAGCTTTCCAGTCCACATTACAGAAAAAACTTTATAAAACTGGCTGTGACTACTTAGCAACCAGACAGCAAGACTCCTCCTTATATTGGAGACCCCTCTTACATCAAAAGGCAACCCGTACATCAGAGTCCCCTTAGAAAGGAGTTCAATATTCTTCCTTACATTAGAGTCCCCCCAACACAGAGTCCTTCTTACATCAAAGTCCACATATTAGATAGGAGACCTCCTTGCATCAGAGCCCTCCCCCCTTTACATAAAAGTGCCCCCCTCACATAGGAGTCCACTGTTCCCTACTTAAAATGTATTCCCCTGTTAGATAGGAGTCTACTGTTCCCTCTCACATCAGAGTTCCCTCACCTTACGTAGGTGCCACCCCTACATAGGCTCCCCACTTAAATATGAGTTCACTGTTTTGCACTTGCATTGAAGTCTCCCTCACATTGGGTCCCCCCCTCCCCTCTTACATAGGCATCTCCTTTTACATCAGAGTCCTCCCATTACATAGGACCCCCCCCCCTTATGTAGGAATCATCTATTCATTGGGGTCCCTCCTTACATAGCAGTCCTGCCTTTATGTAGGAATCATCCATACACTGGTGTTCCTCTTTACACAGCACCCCCCCCCCCCACATCAGTGTGCCCCCTCTTACACAGGGTTCCCCTTTACAAAAACTTGTAAACCCCTTATATAGGAGTCCTCCTACCAACAGAGTCCCCCCTTATCTCAGAGCCTCTCCTTATTTCAGCGTCCCTCTTACATCAAACCCCCCCCCCCTTACATTGGAGCCCCCTAATCAGAATCCCCCCTTACATAGGAGTCTCTCCTTACAAGGAAGTTCCCCCTTATATGTATGTTCACTGTTCCCCACTTAGGAGTCCCTTGCACCTTTACATCAGAGTCCCCCTTACATAGGAGTCCATCCTTATATCTGAGTCATCCTAATCAGAGTTCCCCCATTTACATAGCAATCCTCTTAACATTGGATTTACCACCTGACATAGGAGGTTCCCCTTACATCAGAGTCCCCTTCTTAGTTAGAAATCCACTGTCTCCCTCTTACCTCAGAGTTCCAACTTACATAGAAGTCCAACCCCCCCCCCCCCCTTACATCAGATTCCCTCCTCTTATATAGGATTCCCCCCCTACATAGAAGTTTTTCTTACATATGAGTCCCCCCCCCCCCCCATACATAGGTGTCCCCCATTACATTGGCATTTCCCTGATTTCAACAGAGTACCTATTTACATTGGCCTCTCCCCCTTACATAAGAGTTGCCCCCCTTAAATAGAAGTCCACTGTCCCCACTTACTTTGGAGTCCCCCCCCTTACATAGGAGCACAATAATAACCCTCAATATTACTGTAGTATCAGCAGACAAAGTAAGAACCCCCAGCACCTGGTATTTAGTGGACACAATAGTGTCAATCAGTATTGGTGTGAGTACTATTAACCCCCCCCCCCCCCCCCCCCCCCCCCCCCCCCCCCCAGCTGAGGTAAAAATTGCCATACCTGTAATTCTGCTTTAACATGTTTTTCTTTGCAGTTTAGTATATTTTTATTCATAACATTATTAACCCATCACATATTCGTGATATAATCAAAATCTGTGCGACTTCCTTGCCCCCAGTCAGACACAAATTCCTAAAATTGACCCTTTGGACCCTCCAAGGACATAGAATTCTCTAATGAAAACAGACTTGTCATTTCCAGCAAGCTCCATAGATAAAGATTACCCAACCACCCAGCAAACACAAGCAATGTACACAACTGCTATTGTCCAAAGTCAATACACCCCCAACAGAGGTCTTTGCTTGGGCTGCTCCATCTAAACCATTCAACATACTTGTTGAGACACCTGAGAGTCATGTCTCCCCCAAAAATCGTCCTCCTTCTAGTGATCCTCAGTACCCCTTTAGCATGGGGGCAACGGAACAAGAAACCACCACCGCAAAATCTGATTGATAAGATACAGAATGTGGCTAACTTTGACATCAACAAGGTAAGAGCGCTGGCTGAACAAGTCTGTTACAGCATGATAGATTGTAAACAACTCACAAAGCTTTAACGCAAGAATAAGGATCTTTATTTTAGTCATATGACTGTCGTTTTCAAATCGCACTAAATGAAACTGAGAATAACTGTTACTTTTGTGAAATTAAGGATCCTGGAGTATTAGTTTATGTGCAACAAAGGATTCTGTGTGCAGTAGACAAGAAAAGGGCTTAGCAAATCCCAGAAATCAGATAGATAGGCCCCATTCACACCCGCAATCCTGCATTTAAAGTGGAACTTCCGCTTTTCTTCCTCCTTCAACTTTTATCATTAAATTTTTTTTTTTTTGGGGGGGGGGGGGGGAGTGGGTACCTGGTTTTACCAGGTACCCACTCCCACTTCCGCTCAGATCGTCTGGGCTATCTGAGCGGAATTTCAGCTCCCATCTCTTTGTCCGCAGCCGTTTGGGACAAGTCACAGGTCCCAGAAGGCTGCAGAGCCATTCACAACATGCAGCGTGGCTCATGCATGCGCAGTGGGAAGCCAACCGTGAAGCCACATGGAATCGCAGCCGGCTTCCCACACTAAACAAGCTGGAGCCGGTGACCTGAAGACCGGTGAAGAACTGACCTGTGTGAGGACAGTACTGGATATTTTGACAGGTAGGTGTCCTTATATTAAAAGTCAACAGCTACATTATTTGTAGCTTCTGACTTTTCTTTTTTTCTTTTTAGTGCAAAGATCCTCTTAGACTAGGTTCACACTAATGCAGTTTGGGAAACACTGTAATCCCTGCGTGTTTCCAACAACACATTCAAATCACACGGTCCTTGCAATCCAAAGCGGGTGTCAGTGCAAACTTAACAACACCCCAAACAGATCGCAAGTGCAGTGCATTTGCTTGCATCGGATCGAATGGTACAAAACGACCATGCAATCCATTTGCAGCGTGGCTCTACAAAAAAGTGCATGCAGATTTTCAGTGTGATTCACTGTGATTTCAGTGTGATGTGGTGAAGTGCAGTTTGAGCCTATTGAAAATTAATGGGCTCAAATCGCACCACACTGAATCGCATGTGAATTGCACAGGAATGCGGTGTGGTTCCTGTGCGATTCACAGTGTGAACCAAGGCTAATTTTTCTAAATGCAGTAATCTAGGAAATCTAAAAAAATATTATGCTTCCAGATCACTTTTACCTGAGTTTAGATGTTCCTGGTTTAGGGTTCAAGCACACAGTGGGTTAACAGGCATTTTATATGCCTAGCTTAATTTCCCCACACTTTCACGTGTATTTTTCGGACATGCAAATTTCACTGTTGAAAAATATGTTGGACATCCATGTAAAGAGGCATCATCCTTTGCAAGAGCACAGTCACAACCTGCCATACAAGCGACATGTGGCACATGCGGCTCACGAGCAAGGGAAAGCATTAGGAAATGATACTAGTCATATAATATGCCTGTTATTTAATGTCCCTTTACATAGTTAATTTGACAAAGCTGGCCCAAACATATTTTTTACTGCACTAAAAGGGGTGCTGGGCACGCTGTATTAACTGCATGCAGCCTCAGCCATATACTATATACAGTGCTATGTTCTGGCGCTGAAGTCCCTGTCCCACTCCCGCAACAAAATAGAGTTGGGTGCTGCTCATCCATTCACTGGAAGCTTTGTATTCTATGAATGAATACAAAGCTTCTTCTAATGAGGCAAAGAGGCAGGCTGATTATGTAACATCCTGTCCTTGGTGTATCAAGGTTTCTTTTAAAGAGGAGCTGCGCCTTAAAAAAAATATTAAAAGTCAGCAGCTACAAATACTGCAGCTGCTGACTTTTAATAAATGGACACCTACCTGTTCCAGCAAAGTCGGCAGCAGATGACGAGCAATCGCTCGTCTCTCTGCTGCCCCCGCCACCATCGTCTGTCAGGGAATCAGGAAGTGAAGCGTTGCGGCTTCACTGCACGGTTCCCTACTGCGCATGCGCGTCTTCAATGGTCCTCGTTGTGTCCTGGGAACTGTATTCAGTTCCTTGTCCAGAACACAAGGGAGGGGGGGGGGGCATCTGCGGCTAGCTTGTCCCGGAAGTGGGTGCAGATACCTGGATTATACAGGTATCTGCACCCCTCCCCCCTGAAAGGTGCCAATTGTGGCACCGGAGGGGGGGAGGGTTCCGATGAGCGGAACTTCCACTTTAGGGTGTAGGTCCGCTTTAAAGTGGAAGTAAACCCTTCCAAATGACTTTGGCCTACGGGTAAGCCTAGGTTAAGGCTTACCTGTAGGTCCAATAAATATCTCCTAAACCTACATGGTTTAGGAGATATTTAGAAATGAAAAGGCATCGCTGTCTACGGCGCATGCGCCGTAGACAGCGGCGCGCAGGCGCACTGAGGATGCCGAGATCACGGCGATATGCCGATCTCGTGCGCATGCGCGGGAGTGACGTCATCGCCACTCCAGTGAATGATAGCGCTGGAGCGGCGAGACCCGGAAGTCACTCCGGCCCTGGGTGGCGGCGCAGAAGATCGTGGATAAGGACCGCTTCGGGGGCTTCGTTTTCAGGTAAGTCTTTTATAATGAGCTAGTATGCTATGCATACTAGCTCATTATGCCTTTGCCTTGCAGGGTGTCTTTTTTTTTTAAGAGGCTTTACTTCCTCTTTAATAGTCCCCTTCTTGTACTAATGTAATTAACTAGTGTTAACCGCTTCAATACAGGGCTTTTAAACACCCTTCCTTACCAGAGCACTTTTTGCGATTCGGCACTGCGTCGCTTTAACTAACAATTGCGCGGTCGTGCGACGTTACACCCAAACAAAATTGACGTCCTTTTTTTCCCACAAATAGAGCTTTCTTTTGGTGGTATTTGATCGCCCCTGCGGTTTTTATTTTTTGCGCTATAAACAAAAGAAGAGCGACAATTTTGAAAAAAAACACAATATTTTTTACTTTTTGCTATAATAAATATCCCATTTTTAAAAAAAAAAACAATTTTTTTCCTCAGTTTAGGCCGATACGTATTCTTCTACATATTTTTGGTAAAAAAAATCGCAATAAGCGTATATTGATCGGTTTGCGCAAAAGTTATAGCGTCTACAAAATAGGGGATAGATTTATTGAATTTATTATTTTATTTTTTTTACTAGTAATGGCGGCGATTTGCGATTTTTTTTTTCGTGACTGCGACATTGCGGCGGACACTTCGGACACTTTTGACACATTTTTGGAACCATTCACATTTACACAGTGATCGTTGCTATAAAATTGCAATGATTACTGTGTAAATGTGACTGTCAGGGAAGGGGTTAACACTAGAGGGCGCTGGAGGGGTAAATGTGTGTCCCTAATAGGAGTGATTCTAACTGTAGGGGGAGGGGACTTAAGGGGAGGAGACCGATCATGTGATCCTCTGTACTGGGATCACATGATCGGTCTCCTCCCCGCTGACAGGACGTGGAGCTGTGTGTTTACACACACAGCTCCACGGTCCCGCCCGGTCCCGTTGTTTTAACGGGCAATCGCGGGTGCCCGGCGGACATCGCGGCCGCCGGGCACTCGCACCGGGTCCCGAGCGATGCCGCGGGCGCGCGCGCGCCCCCCAGGCGGCCGGGAACCCGAGGACGTCATATGACGCCCACCCAGGATGGTAGATCCACCTTGTGGGCGTCATATGACTATGGGCGGGTATTGAAGTGGTTAATGACACTCTCACGCATCTACTGAGAAATGCGTATTCACATGCACCACAATTCACTGTGCTGTGCCACAATGTTATTTTGAACAAGGGTTCCACCTCCAATTTGCTTACCTTTGCAGAACAGGCTTATGGTAGGCTTAATGACCACAATTGTAGGCAGGACTCAGCAGAAGTGATGGTGGATATCGATATGAATTCTGCCTCTATTTACATATCAATGCAACCGGTCCGTCCGTGGCTATTTACATATTAATGCCGCCATTTACATATCAATGCAGATTATTTACATGTAAACACAGGGTCTGCAGGTGACTCATCTGTAACACTTTACACTGAGATATCTGGACACAGCACAGGACTAAAACCTCAAGGGACAAGGGAATTTAAACTGGGATAGTTGGAAAAGTATGAGGCAGCTAGTTTGGGCCACACAATAATGATGGTGCCCAGGGCAGCTGCCCCTTTTGCCCTGCCTTAAAGACAGCCCCACTCACTGCTACAAGCAATGTCCCAAAAAAAAATTCAGTTTGTGTATAGTTGAAGTTTTGAAAACAGGTTTATCTAACTGTTTTCTTCTCAGGGTAACGAATGTCTAATTTTGTTGCCCCTCAGACAGGGCCACTTAAGGGCCTGTTCACTCTGGTGTGCTTAAAAACACAGTTTGCATTTTTCAAAAAAGCATATTGTGTTTTTTACACATTATTGTAATGCATATGCATTTTAGATGAGTTTTGCATGTGCTTTTATCCCTGGTCACCTGAAAAAAAATTGACATGCGACTCAAAGAAAGTACCAAAAATGCACTGTGGTGCGTTTTTCGATGTTCTCATTGATTTTCAATAGGAGATGCGTTTTGTGGTTTAAAACAGAACACCAAAGATGCAGCATGCTGGACTTTTAAAAATGCAGCGCACCTGCACCACAGTGCTGTGAACAGTTACATAGGACTTTAAAAAAGACACATTTTCATGTGCTTTTGCCAGTGCTGTAAATGTGCTTTTTAGCAGGGCAAAAGTGTGAATAAGGCCTTAATGGTAATGACAGCATTCTCCTATAGCCAGTAGGTGCAGAATTTGTGACTCTTCCAATTCACATCTGGATGTTCTAGAATCACTGCCAGAATTGCATGATTCTGCCCATGATTCTAAAACGTGATAAAACCGCCACAAAACATGCAACGTGCATTTGAGTGCTAATACTGTTAAAGGCACCACTAACGCGTAAAATAAACGGGTGTTTTGTTGCACAGCAAAACACTCGAAAACATGCAAAAGTTGGCTCCATAAAAATAAAAATTAGTAACATTTGTAACAAACATCTCCATTTGCCAAGCATAGTTTACTTTGTATTAATCTGGTCTGAGAGTCCTCTAACAATTTTTGTCCAATCAGTTTGCAGGGAAGTGGTACCTACTGTCCGTGGCCTCTGAGTGTAATTATCTGAAGATCAACAACCATCGTGTGGAGGCCACGTTAATTCAAGCATCAGCTTCCAAGAACTCCCAGGGAGCGGAGGTCCTGGCTGTTAGCACATTCAGAGAGCTGTAAGTAGATCTGACTGGAAAAATTTGGAAGTGATGTATTGTATTTGCATTGTATTTCCAGACAAAAACTGTACTGATTATGGTTGAATATGTTTTTATTAACACGTTTCAGATGATTACAAAGATAATCCATCTAAGTGGATGCAATAAAATTTCCATGAAAACCATTAAAAACTGTACTGATTAAGCGAAAATCATGCAAACTGGTATTGTACGAGAAAGATTTTCCATTTTGTCCCTTCAGATAATTTCGGACAAAAGCTGTGTATGAACGATTAGATTATCAAAACGAGTGCTTGAAAAGCGGTATTTTTTGTATGATTTTCTGATTGTCTGTACAGGCCTTAAGGGTAAAACTCTGAGCACACAGGTAAATAATTCCACCAATAGCTTAGTGGAAACGGTGTTACAAACAAGGTGAATAAACAAAACCAAGCAAACTCCATCTGACACACACACACAGGTGCCTTCCCTCTTCCCCCGAGTGCAAGTCCAGAGAGGGCACCTCCAAGAAAGAGGTCATAGATGTTTTTCAACAATGGATTTCACATTTTCTGACATTTTTTGAGGCATGCTCTGCCTTCATATATATATATATATATATATTTTTAACAAGAAGAGGCTGCCTTCATATATTACTTTGAACTTGGGTTACTCTGCATTAACTATATGCAAGACTTGACTGGGGGACATGTCCAGAAAACATGATATAGAGTGGCTGGAGAGACTTCACATTACATCTCATCGAATGCACTGAGGTCCGGTATGAACTTTAACCATTTTGTGTAAGAGGGCGCATATGGTTGTGGTCCTGAAGCTTGCACAATTTGGTAGAAGGTGGTAGTCAATTTTGTATGATTATCCTTAAACAGAGTCCGTTCCATAGGTCAAGGAGCCAGTGTTTAAGTTAAGGAACCAAATTTGGTACATATAGCATGTCTTATTAACAGGTATTTGAAGAAAAAATTGTTAGAGTTATTGAAAGGGCCCACAGATCTTCAGAAAGAAGTGTGTTCCCAACAAACATCTGTCCAATATGAGTGATTCCCTTAGAGATCCGCCAGGTAGAATTTGGATGGGCCAAGAGTTCTTTAAAGAGTGGATTACCCCACAAGAAGGTACGAAAAGATGTGCTAGCATCCGTAAGGAAAAATAACAAATCCAGCTATTAGCCAGGCCAAATAGGAGACATCCAAAGGAGATCTTCTGTTACAGGAATGTATTGTGATGCTAAACAGTCTGTCGTGACCTGGGAGAACACAAAACACGGCAAATAGAGCAGCAGCCAGGCTAAGGGTAGGACAGTGCAGCCAGTTATGTATGTTAATTGGAACACTGTACTGTACAGTAATTATACAGGCATGGGGCAGCTAATCCACCATCAGTTGTAGCTGCCTGGAACAGAGCAATAAAACTGATCCCACCCCTCAGTTAGCTTTGGAATTATGCAAGGCCTGGCTTGCACTAAGTAATCATTTACCTGAGGAAGTGAGTTGCCATCTAGATAAAGGAAGGCCCGGAGACGTGGTGTATCTGGATTTTGCAAAAGCATTTGACACAGTTCCCCATAAACGTTTACTGTACAAAATAAGTTCCTTTGGCATGGACCATATTGTGAGTACATGGATTGAAAATTGACTACAAGGGCGAGTTCAGAGGGTGGTGATAAATGGGGAGTACTCGGAATGGTCAGGGGTGGGTAGTGGGTTCCCCCCAGGGTTCTGTGCTGGGACCAATCCTACTTATTTTGTTCATTAACAACCTGGAGGATGAGGTAAACAGTTCAATCTCTGTATTTGCAGACAATACTAAGCTAAGCAGGGCAATGACTTCTCTGCAGGATGTTGAAACCTTGCAAAAAGATCTGAACAAAGTAATGGGGTGAGCAACTACATGGCAAATGAGGTTGAATGTAGAAAAATTTAAAATAATGCATTTGGGTGGCAAAAAATGAGATGCAATCTATACACTGGGGGGGGGGGGGGAGAACCTCTTAGGGAATCTAGGATGGAAAAGGACCTGGGGGTCCTAGTAGATGATAGGCTCAGTAATGGCATGCAATGCCAAGCTGCTGTTAACAAAGCAAACAGAATATTGGCATGCATTAAAAAGTGGATCAACTCCAGAGATAAAACGATAATTCTCCAGCTCTACAAGACTCTGGTCTGGCGGCACCTGGAGTATGCTGTCCAGTTATGGGCACCAGTCCTCAGGAAGGATGTACTGGAAATGGAGAGAGTGCAAAGAAGGGCAACAAAGCTATAAAAGGGTCTGGAGGATATTAGTTATGAGGAAAGGTTGCAAGCACTGAACTTATTCTCTCTGGAGAAGAGACGCTTGAGAGGGTATATAATTTCAACTTATAAATACCATACTGGTGACCCCACAATAGGAATAAAACTTTTTTTACGGAAGGGAGTTTAACAAGACACGTGGCCACTCATTAAAATTATAAGAAAAGAGGTTTAACATTAAACTACGTAGAAAATTCTTTACTGTAAGAGCAGCAAGGATGTGGAATTCCCTTCCACAGGCGGTGGTCTCAGCGGGGAGCATCAATAGTTTCAAAAAAACTATTAGATAAGCACCTAAACGACCACAACATACAGGGATATACAATGTAAAACTGACATATAATCACACACATAGGTTGGACTTGATGGACTTGTGTCTTTTTTCAACCTCACCCACAATGTTAACTATGTAACTATTATATCAAAATCCTATTTAATAGACAAGGACACTCACAATAAATTATTTAATTAGAAACAGATTGCTTAGGCCTTTAGGAAGTACTATGCTCCTCTTAATGTTCTAAAAGCAGACCCTAATACTATACAACCCACCAGTGATCCAACCAACAACTTTTTAACCACTCTTGCTCTACCAACATTTGCTTCTCAACTTAGTTCCCTCTCCTGCCCATTTACTGTAATGGAAATTACCAAAGTTATTAACTCGCTCCCCTTAACCAAGTCCCCCAGCATTGACAGACTCCCTAACAAGTATTATAAACACTTTCACAAATCTTGTATTATAAACACTTTCACAAGTCTTTAACGCCTCATTTAGTTAAAGTGGTGTTGCACTCCAAAAAAAAAAAAAAATGCTTAAAATTCCTAAAAAAAAAATAAAAAAAAAATAATTGGAAACCATTTTTTTTTTAACTCACCTCTAAATGCCTGTTGCTAGGGGGGCCCTCGTAGTCTGCCTCCTTCGGTGCCTGGGCTGGTTACATCACTTCCCCTCTGCGCAGGAAGGGCTCCCTTCTGTCAGTCATCTGGGACACGTGACAGGTCCCAGATGACTGTGCGGCAAATCACGGCATGCGGTGCCGCCGAGCGGATCAGGGGACGAGCGGAGCTTCGACCCCCCACATCGCTGGACCCTGAAACAGGTAAGTTTCCTTTTATTAAAAGTCAGCAGCTGCAGTATTTGTAGCTGCTGACTTTTAATTTTTTTATTTTTATGGATACTCCTCTTTAATGTCTAAAAGTCTAAAACGCTATGACTGCAGGTCACTTCCAAAAAGAAATGTTTTATGTGGTTGTAACTATTATTCCAAAGCCTGATAAAGCTCTCACCATGCCCAGCAACTATCGGCCAATTTCACTACAAAATTCTGATATTAAAATTTATGCCAAGGCAATTGCCTTGATATTCTACCCCCACTAATTGATCCTGATCAAGTCAGCTTCAGTAAAGGCAGACAAGCCCCAGACACCACCAGGCGTATGCTCAACATCCTCAGGTTTGTCGAGATCCATAAGACTCCAGCACTATTCCTAGTGCTGGATGCGGAGAAAGCCTTTGATCGATACCTGGGGATACCTTGAAGCTACTCTATATAAATTTGGTTCAAGGGCCCAATATTGTCAGCAATAATGGCATTGTATTCCCATCCTTCTGCAAAAGTGCTCACCTCAGGGCTACTGTCTTGAAAATCTCATATATCCAACAGCACTCAAGGATGCCCCTTGCCTCCAACTATTTTTGCAATGATGATGGAATGCCTAGCACACACGATCAGAGCTTCCCCAAGCATAAAAGGTATCCACATTGGTCAGGTTCATAATAAAATAGGACCTTTCGCTGACTGTGTTATTCTGGTAATTAGAAACCCACTCATCTCCCTTCCATCCAAGAATTACTTACACGATTCGGAGCAATTTCCTACTACAAATTAAATGACACCAAATCTCAAATTCTGGTTCTGAATTTTCCATATAAAATGAAAGAATCCATTACTTCTCAATTCCCTTACTCCTTTTTCAATTCCTTCCCTTACTCTCACCTCAGTCAAATACCTAGGCATTCATTTTCCCAATTGTATCGCAAAACTCTATGATTTAAACTTTAAACATACACCACATACCATACATCACAACCCTCCCCCGAGAGCTTCTCAACCTAACCAAATTCAAACTCTACAGTGGGAAGGATAGCTTCCTTTAAAATGCAACTACTACCTAGGATTTTATACTTCTTTAGAACCATACCTAGTATATTGCCACTGTAATTTTTCACTAAACTTATTAATACATTTGGAAGGAGAAACCCCCTTGATGTTCTTTTACAATTATGACTAAACATAAAATCAGCAGGTGTCCTGTCCCTACCTAATTTGTATCTGTCATGAGTGGAGCCTAAACACAGGCATCCAACACTAGTGAACAGATCGATGGGCTGCACTAAAGGAATCAGGCTCCAAAAGGTAGTGATTATTTACAGGTACAGGTTTCAGGTCCAGGATCAGGTTTCAGAACAGGCAAGACAAGGCTACAGAAAGGAATACTGAAGCACTGAACCTCAGTGAAGGACAGGCTTATATACCCAGCAGATCCACAACAGGTGTAGCCTGATTCCTGGCACCTAGCTGAGCTTTCTGGAAGTTTAGATCTGGAAATAAAAACAGACAGGGCAGCAGGCTCCGGGTCATCAGGCTGGGCAGCGGGGGGCACCAGGTCATCAGGCTGGGCAGCGGGCACCAGGTCATCAGGCTGGGCAGCGGACAGGAACTCATCAGGCTGGGCAGCGGACAGGAACTCATCAGGCTGGGCAGCAGGACAGCGGACAGGAACTCATCAGGCTGGGCAGCGGACAGGAACTCATCAGGCTGGGCAGCAGACAGGAACACCTCAGGCTGGGCAGCAGACAGGAACACCTCAGGCTGGGCAGCAGACAGGAACACCTCAGGCTGGGCAGCAGACAGGAACACCTCAGGCTGGGCAGCAGACAGGAACACCTCAGGCTGGGAGCAGACAGGAACACCTCAGGCTGGGCAGCAGACAGTATCATTATTACCTAGCTGAGCTTTTGGATCAAAACCACTTTTGGTGGAATACCACTAAGAATAAAGTTTGGTCATGTATGTCTTGCACAGCGCGTACTCTACTTCTAACAGCATTATCAAGAAGTAAATCTTCAGAGTCACAATATCCATCCAGTCACACTACTGTTGTAACACTGGAAACTCTGCCTACATTACCAACAATCCCAGAGGACTATAAATCGCTTACAACACCTAGATATAATTAACTTACACATAAAGCACATGCAATTGCACTCTTGGTCTTCAGGATCTTTTTTCCACTACTGGTTTAAAATCCTTCACAGACCTTCAGACCCTTTTTAACCGACAATTCTGGACTATTATACATGCCTCCAGATTAAGCATTTACTTCAGCAATCTTCTCTAACTACCTTATGTCAAATAGTAGATTCACTTATCTCCTTTTTTAAAAGGCATTACCTCACCGATGAAAGGTATCTTTTACTTTTATAACAAACTGCACAACAAATTCTCTTTTATGAAAAGTTAAATTTTAGTAAAATGGGAACGTGATATCGGCAAGACCTTCTCACCTCAAAAATGGCTTCTGTGCATAACTCTACTTTATGTGCTGACCATTGGGTGTTGATGTATAAAGTATTCCATGGACGGTACCTTACCCAATATAGGTTAGCCAATTTTCTTCTACTAATTCTCTGCAATGACGGTGTAACTGTTGAGAGATGATTTTTCTTATACATTTCCTCTGGTTCTGTAACTCGCTTCGCTACTTTTGGAACAAAAGTCTTTAAGTTACTGTCACAATTCACGTCTTCCCCCGTGCGGAACTCAGTGGAAATGGCGATACTACATAAGTTTCCCAAACCAGCTAGAACAGTGGTTTTACATACCTTGCTGGCAGCGAAGTTCAATATCACAAGGAAAATTATTTCTTGCCATCAATTATGGATCGTTATTGTATCTTGCGATTAGGAACTCTTCCTTATCCGAATCCCACACTAGGTGGAATCTGTGGCTTACACATTTATATTATATGATCATAGCTTTCTGTGGGCACCTGGTCGCTATATGTTAATGCTCAAAAAGCAGTGGTATGCTAACTCTATGTTTGTTAAGGTTTAACGTGTACAATACTGTCTCGACTATTATCTTGTTTAAAATTTTATGGGCTAACACCTTGTATATTGTAGACTCATCTTTCTTCCTGCTGATGGACTGGATATTCATTAATTTTACCTTTTTTACGTAAAATTTAATAGACGAATTGAACCGTAAAATATTTTTCAATATTAGGTAAATTGGAGAAAAGTTAGAAACTCCTTCAGGTTTTTATCTCTTTCACACAGGTGGTCCACCCGACAGACTCCGCTTTGCTCAGTGGGGATTGATCCGTTGATCCCCGATGAGCAGGCAGATGACAGGTCCGTCTCCACTCACTGTGCTGAGATGGACCTGTCAGAGCCCCGCTCTCCTCTATGGGGAGATTGGATGAAAACAGACCACCTGTCGGATGACCCCATCCGATCCGCCAGGCGGATGGAAAATTGGGTTTCCATCTATCTGGATTTCACGAACAGGATGGGATTGAATAGCAGCGAGTGTCAGTAGACATGTCACCGCTGACATCCGCTGCTCAACAGGGCTAAAAAGGAGCCTTCGATCAGGTCAGCCTGAAAAACTGACAGGCGGACCTGATCGGAAAGCCCGTGTGAAAGGGGCCTAAGTCCCCATCCGAGAGACTTCCCTTAATTTTCTGTCTCAACAACTGACACCTGGAGAGGAAGTGAGAGTGAATCTGCCCAGCTTGATTGCAAACAGCAAAAAAATCTGACAGAGGTGCTTACCCTTCCCCACATTATTTAATAATAACAAAAATGTTTTGGGAAACATTCTAGTTTAACATAAAATTATTGGTCTGCTGGGTTGTTGTATGTTTTCAGGTGACAGGTCCTCATTAGAGCATAGATAAGTGCAGCTAATGTAAACCTTGCATAGTTATAATTATCTTACCGTATATATTTATCTGTTTCAGGGACGGCATCTGTTGGGAGATTAAACATGCCTATCAGACAAATAAGATCAAGGGTCGGTTTACCATTAAAGGTAGGTACTTACGACATCATATATATTATGTACTGTATATATTAGGGATCTACCGACTATCGGTACGGCCAATATTCACTTTTTTCAAAGTATCCGCATCAGTCAAAAAACTGACTGATATTACCAATATTGCTTCAAGGGGTTTTACTGGGGTAATGCATGCAGCTGCATGCATCACCCCAGAACCGTTATTTAGAGCGGACGGTTGGCAACAACGGCTGTTACGGCTGTTATTACAAGCAGTGGGATGGGACGTTCCCCCACCCCCACCCCCGTCCCACCGAGAGCCCGAGCAACCAGCCGACATGTCCGCCAGGTGGCCGAAGACCCGAACAAAGCCGATGCTTCGTTTGGGTCTCGGATCTAGTGACCAGGAAGTGATGTCATTACTTCACTTCCTGGATTACTGGCATCTTAAAGGTGCCAGTTTTAAAAAATAAAGTATTCAAAAATGCAGATCTTGACATTTTAAATACTTTAAAGTGCAGTGGAGGGGTTTGGGGTCTTATAGACCCCCGATCTCTCCATAAAGAGTACCAATCAATGCCTATTACTGTCACAATGGATGTTTATATTCTTTGTGACAGCAATACTAAGGATAAAACCCCCCCAAAAATTTAAATAAAAGGGTGAAACATTTTTTTTAAATGTACACAATATCGGAAAAAAATATCGGCAGGAGAGGTGGCCGAAATATCAATATCATATCGGCACCGAAAAGAAGGATATTGGTCAATCAATAGTATATATATATATATATATGTTATATGTCATAACATATCTGCTAAAAGGGGGGTCAAGAAGTGAGCATGCCATCTGTGTTCACATGGCTGTGATCCAATTTTGATCCAACTTTCAGTTGCGATTACTTAGTGCAACTTAGATGCTACTGCTAATTTCATGCTACTTTGAAGTGGTTTGCATATTCTACGGGGCCAAAATCATTTTGGAATTGCACCAAAGTACTGGGACCTTTTCCAAAATGGCACCTTGCTGTGCTGCAATAATGTGAACAGGCACCACTGAAAACAATATGATTCCCATTGTCATTCGATTATGTGCAACTCAAGTCACATCTGAAATCACACTAGTGTAAACCAGGCCTCATAGTTACAGCTGATTTTTAGTTGGCAAATTGGGGCTCACAGGAGTAGCCAATGGGGGGAATTCAATAAAGCTGCTGTGCCACTTTTTTGGCATTAATCCCTCGTTAATGTGTTGCACCAAATTCATGAAACATCAGTATCACTTTTGGTTCTGACAGCAACTTGTGTGCTGCATTAGGGTAGTTTTAAATTGTGCCACTTTTAGGTCTACACCACATTCAAAATAAAATAGACAGTTTGTATCTTACAAAAGGGGAGCTAATTAAGACGCAATGTTAAAAGCAAAAGGCGGCATCTACATTAAGAATACAAATGCTCAGTAGGAAGCATTCCCCCATCCCCATCAAGTGTGTGGATGGGGGAATTGTGTCATTTTTTTTTCATTAAACCAATAAAAAATTATATTATATGGGCTGCATAAATCTTTAAACGACATTTGAATATTCTGATTATTGAAGGGAAATGCTTTTTTTCATTAAAAATTAAAAATATTTTGACATTTGAAACAGTATGCTTTGAGATTTAGGCAACTTCAGCATTTTGTGGCCACTTATAGCTAGAAACACCAATTTGGTATGCAAACACAGTAGAACTAGCACTACAACCTTTATATCACCAGTGACCCCGAGATACGTGGACAAATTTGAAAATTTTTCAACCGAATTTGAAAATATTTCAAATGCAGTTGAAATAATTTCACGTATCTCGGGGTTACTTGGTGATAGAAATAGTTTCTAATACCAAATTTGGGGTTTCTAGCTATAAGTGGCCCCGAGATACGTGGCCTCAAAGTCGGGTCACAAAATTTCAAGTGCATTTGAAAATATTTCACGTGGTACTCGTGGCCGGTCATGTGGCATTTGTGGCAGGTGTTGTGGCATTGCTAAGACCCCTCCGCTCAATTTTTTTTTAAAAAGCATTTGAAAATATTTCAACTGATTTGAAATTATTTCAACTGCATTTGAAATTTTTTCAACCGAATTCGAAAAATATTTTGCGACCCGACTTTGGGTCCACGTATCTCTGCTGTAGAAAAGTACTTGACATATAAACACATTTGGAGAGCTTGTAGTGCTAGTTCTAATGTGTTTGCATACCAAATTTGGGGTTTCTGGGTATAAGTGGCCCCGAGATATATTTTCAAATCTGGGTGAAATAGTGTCTAATGCAGTTGAAATAATTTCAACTGCATTTGAAAATATTTCAACTGCATTTGAACATATTTCAACTGCATTTGAAAAATTTTCAACTGCATTTGAAAATATTTCAAATGCATTTGAAAATATTTCAACTCCATTTGAAAATATTTCAACTGCATTTGAAAATATTTCAACTGCATTTGAAAATATTTCAACTGAATTTGAAATTATTTCAACCGAATTCGAAAATATTTTGCGACCCGACTTTGGGTCCACGTATAACGGGGTCACTTGGTGATATAAACACATTAGTGCTAGTTCTACTGTGTTTGCATACCAAATTTGGGGTTTCTAGCTATATGGGGCCCCGAGATATGTGGCCCCAATTTCGGGTCACAAATTGTCAAGCACTTTTCCGCAGCAGAGAAGAACATTTTTCGACCCTACTTTGGGGCCACATATCTCGGGGCAAACTAAGCATGGTAACTCTAACATCTATAGGATGTTGGTGTCCCACCTGAGTCCAGGGGTTTCATGCCTTTTGAGTGGATGGGAGCTTGAATTAGATCAACCCATCTCAGAAGATTTAAAGCGTAAAGTCATAGATTATGTATACGCCACCACAATAGATATGAGGATAAAAGAAATCAATTATAAATTGTTGACTAGGTGGTATAATGTTCCATCAAAATTACATAAGATCTACTCAGGGCTGCCATCAGAATGTTGGAGGGAATGTGGTGATGTGGGAACGAATGTCCATATATGGTGGCATTGTCATATTATCTAGTTATACTGGGAAAAAGTTTTAAATATAATTAAGATGATTAGTATTTCTGAAATTGGGCAAGATCCCTGGCAATGTTTAAGCGAGTCAAGGAAAACATATTTCTTTCTATTTTTGTTGAACACAGCACCCCCATACCAGGCCACATGCCCTCAACGTGGGGGGTGTTTGGGGTCCCCCCCCAAAGCACCTTGTCTCCATGTAATTGGGGACAAGGTCCTCATCCCCACAACCCTTGCCTGGTGGTTGTGGAGGTCTGCGGGTGGGGGGCTTATTGGAATCTGGAAACCCCCTTTAACAAGGGGGCCCCCAGATCCCGGCCCCTCCCCCTTTTCACTGTGACAGCTGTTATAAAGGCAAGGGCGGGGCCACCCGCTGATGTAACAGATGACCTCGCCCCCCTCTGATGGCACATGATGTTAGAAGAGGCGGGGTCACTCAGTTACATCATCGCGTGGCCACGCCCTTGCCTATAAAACAGCTGTCACTGCGAAAAGACATCAGTCGGCGGGGCACCTCCCATTGAGGCCACGATTTAAGAAGGATGGACATCGTGGGACACTTTTTTTTTTTTTTTAATAGAGGAATTGTCAAAAACTGTCTTTTGTGTTTTTTACTTTTTGACACTTTTTTTTGCCACCGGGCAAGGGTTGTGGGGGGTAAGGCCCTTGTCCTCATCAACATGGAGACAAGGTGCTTTGGGGGGGGGGGCACAGAAGGTGGCACACACAGGTTAAAATAGCAATTAAAGGTTAATTTCCCTCATTTGTGGCATTTTAAATCGCAATTAGTGTCTGTGTATAAATAATCAATGAGTTTATTAGCTCTCACATGGATGCACAAAGCAGGCTAGATACTGAGCCATTAGAAGGTAGAAAAGAACAGTCAAAAGACCTGCGTAACAAGGTAATGAAGCATTACAAAGATGGAAAAGGATATAAAAAGATATCCAAAAGATATCCAAAGCTTTGAATATGCCAGTCAGAAGAAGTAAGAAGTGGAAAATGTGGGGGTCTCTTGATATCAAGCCATGGTCAGGTAGATCAAGAAAGATTTCAGCCACAACTGCCACTGTTCGGGATACAAAGAAAAACCCACAGGTAATCTCAGGAGAAATACATGCTGCTCTGGAAAAAGGTTGTTTTTAAGGAGCACAATACGATGATACTTGAACAAAAAAGAGCTGCATGGTCAAGTTGCCAGAAAGAAGTCTTTACTGTACAAGTTCCACAAAAAAGCCTGGTTACAATATGCCCAACAACACCTTGACATGCCTCATTGGCTTTTTTGTGGCATTGGCACAGTAAAGGCTTCCTTCTGGCAGCTCAACCATGCAGCTTTTTTTTTGTTCAAGTATCGTTGAATTGTGCTCCTTAAAAACAACCACACTGTCTTTTTGGAGAGCAGCCTGTATTTCTCCTGCATTTACCTGTGGGTTTTTCTTTATATCCTGTGCAATTCTTGCGCCAGTTGTGGCTGCAATCTTTCTTGGTCTACCTGACCTTGGCCTGGTATCAAAAGAGCCCCTAATTTTCCACTTCATAATAAGTGATTAAACAGTACTGATTCGCATATTCAAGGCTTTGGATATCTTTTTATATCCTTTTCCATCTTTGTAAAATGTCATTACCTTGTTACGCAGGTCTTTTGACTGTTCTTTTCTACCTCCTCATGGCTCGGTGTCTAGCCTGCTTAGCGCATCCATGTGAGGGCTAACAAACTCATTGACTGTGATTTAAAAAGCCACAGATGTGGGAAATGAACCTTTAATTGCCATTTTAACCTGTGTGTACCACCTTGTGTCTGTACCAAGGCCAAACATTCCAGGGTATGTAAACTTTTGATCAGGGCCATTTGGGTGATTTCTGTTATCGTTTTGATTCAAAAAAGGATCCAAAAAAACATATGATAATAAATTACTTCATGTGATTGCTATGCCTAAATAAAAGACATTTTTTTGTCATGATCAGTCATATTTTTCAATATTAATGCCAAAATGTCACAATTTACTGCCAGGGTATGCTGACGCATACAACTGTATATATACAAACACACACAATATATTGCCAAAAGTATTGGGATGCCTGCCTTTAAAGTGCCTTGAAAAAGTATTCATACCCTTTGAAATTTTACAACCAAAAACATAAATGTAATTTATTGGGATTTTATGTGATAGACCAACACAAAATGGCACATAATTGTAAAGTGAAAGGAAAATGATAAATGGTTTTCCAATTTTTTTTACAAATAAATAGCTGAAAAGTGTGACGTGCATTTGTATTCAGCCCTCCCAAGTCAATACTTTGTAGAACCACCTTTCACTGCAATTACAGCTGCAAGTCTTTTTGGGTATTTCTCTACTAGCTTTGCACATCTTCTTTGCAAAATAGCTTAAGCTCTGCCAGATTGGCAAGCCATGCAGTATGCAGGGCGAACATGGGGGAGTATGAGGGGAATGCTGTTTTATTTTGCAGGTTGCTATTGGCTCCAGCAGGCTAGCAACAGTACCTGGTTGGTGGAGGCAGCGGGCGCGCTAAAAGCCCGCGAAACCGGAGCATTTAAAAGAGGGGACCGTCCGTCCGTTACCTCTCTCTGAAACAAGACCGGGACTCCCACCACCCCCCCCCCCCTCCCTGTTTATTTGAACAGCAATTTTCAAGTCCCCTTGACCAACACCAGGGCCATTAAAAAATCCAACAATAAAGTTTTTGTTATAAAGAATCAATATGTGTTGGTAGTTTATGTTATGATAATGACTAGCCCATGGATGGAGAGCGTCTGTGAACAGCAATTTTCAAGTCTTGCCACAGATTCTCAATTGGATTTAGGTCTGGACTTTGACTGGGCCATTCTAACACATGAAAATTCTTTGATCTAAACCATTTCATTGTAGGGCTGGCTGTATGTTTAGGGTCGTTGTCCTGCTGGAAGGTGAACTTCCGCCCCAGTCTCAAGTCTTTTGCAGACTCTAACAGATTTTCTTCTAAGATTGCCCTGTATTTGGCTCCATCCATCTTCCCATCAACTCTGACGAGCTTCCCTGTCCCTGCTGAAGAAAAGCATCCCACCAACATGATGCTGCCACCACCATGCTTCACAAGGGGGATGGTGTGTTCAAGGTGATGTGCAGTGTTAGTCTTCCGCCACACATAGCGTTTTGCTTTGAGGCCAAAAAGTAAAATTTTGGTCTCATCTGACTAGAGCACCTTCTTCCACATGTTTGCTGTGTCCCCCCACATGGCTTCTCACAAACTGCAAACAGGACTTCTTATGGCTTTCTTTCAACAATGGCTTTCTTCTTGCCACTCTTCTATAAAGGCCAGATTTGAGGAGTACACAACTAATGCCTTGTACACATGGTCGGACATCCCGACCACAAAATCCGTCAGATTTTTACTGTCGAATTATGTCCGATATGCACACACAAGGTCGGACAAAGTTGTTGGAAAATCCGATCGTTCTGAACAAGGTGACATAGAAAATGTACGACGGGACTACGTAGAGGCCAGTAGCCAATAGCTTTCGTCTCCAAATTTCTTCTGAGCATGTGTGGCACTTTGTGCGTCGGAATCCTCTACACACGATCAGAAAAAGTCTGATCGGATTTTGTTGTCGCAAAATTTTAATTTCGATTTTAATTAGGGGTATCAGAGTTAAGGGGGCTGAATACAAATGCACGCCACACTTTTTAGATATTTATTTGTAAAAAAATATTGGAAAACCATTTATCATTTTCCTTCTACTTCACAATTATGTGCTACTTTGTGTTGGTCTATCACATAAAATCCCAATGAAAGAGATTTACGTTTTTGGTTGTAACATGACAAAAGTTTATAATACATTGCTTGGTAAGTGTATATACTGTGCATATGGCAAGCACATTTTTCAGTTAATGGGTAGTGTGGGGGTGTTTGAGCAACA
This sequence comes from Lithobates sylvaticus, assembly GCA_028564925.1. Taxonomy (NCBI): domain Eukaryota; kingdom Metazoa; phylum Chordata; class Amphibia; order Anura; family Ranidae; genus Lithobates; species Lithobates sylvaticus. The sequence goes on along the minus strand of CM053033.1, from coordinate 102,991,913 downwards.
TAAAATGTGAAAAGAAACAAGTGCAGTGAGAACTGCAGGCTTGTATAATGGTGTCACCCTCTAAGAGGGTTAGATATTAGACTGGGAACCCTACATGGACCAAGGCTGCATTAAAAAAAAGAAAAATGTTACAGGCGTTTTGTCTTACTTCTGCTTATCTCTGTACACACAGGGAAGGGGTACATGGGACAGGTGGACGTGGTGCTCGGAGAGACAGACTACCAGAACTACGCTATATTGTATTATCAGAGGAGGAACAAGATCACCCTAAAACTGTATGGTGAGTGTGTACAAGACTAATCCACACAATGACACTTTAACTCAGTATTCAGTTTCATTGGTGGTAGATGAAAACTGTTAGGGCTCTTTCATATGGGTGGCAGCTGAGTTGTGGCTTTAACTGATCTGTCCTCCCTGCTCTCCTCTCTTCCCACCAGCTCCGTGTCTCCCCGCCCCACCACTGTTATTAAAAATAAAAAACTTATAATGGTCACTGCCAGCCCCTCTATTAAAAGGCAGGCATACCACGCTGTGTACATTTTTTCTAAAAACGAGGCTTATAAATACCTATTTAGAGCTATCTTCAGGCTGGTCATGTGACTCTCGGCCGCTTTACATCTCTGAGACAGGGCTTTTGTGGGAGGGGCTGAGTGACCATGTGACCTCCCCAGCTGACATCAGAGGAAGATCTCAGCCCTTCCCGCAGAAGCCATGTATCAGAGCTGTAAAGCGGCTGCAAGTCACGTGACCGGCCTCAGAATAGCTCTAAATAGGCATTTACAAGCCTCGTTTTTAGAAATTACTTACATAGTGTGGTATGCCTGCTTTTAACCCTTTCGCTGCCAGGTCTGTACGTTCTACAGACCCAACAATGGGGGGGTATCACACACAATCCAGTGGCTGCAGCCACCGGGATTGTGTTTGAAACTGACAGGCAGACTCCTGCCTGTGAGGTGAGAGCATTCTGGCAGTTCCGCTGCTGCCCGATCGCTCGCACACACCCCCGGTACCGGCGCTCCCCCCGCCATGCTTACCGGGTTCCACTTGCCTATCGGCAGGTAGAGGGGAAGGAGAAGAGCGGACACACATCCGCTCTCCTCCCCTTCTTCTTGTGACCCAGAAAGTGACGTCTCTGGCACAGAGTACAGGGGGTCAGTATAAAGTGACACAGAGTACAGAGGTCAATAGTAAGTGACACAGAGTACAGGGTCAGTATAAAGTGGCACTGAGTGCAGAGGTCGGTATTAGGTAATTGCACAGGGCATTACCATCCTAAACTTACCCAAGTGCAAGAAAAGGGGGTGGGCATTAGTGCAACTGCAAAATAAGAACTGACATAAAACGATGGACATAAAAAGAAAGTGTATTTTTAGTCCTTCAGAAAAGTCCATATAAAAACACTTGGCATTAAATTAGGTAGGTGATGCAGAGCACAGAGTTCAGCTGGTGACCGGAGGGGCTGGCTTCATAGCATCACATATGATAATTTCTCTGGTTGAAAACTATCCGGAATATTTAGTAATAAATCTAGACAAGCTTCCCTGTGTTTTTATGATTTCATGCTACTAAATGCTGATCGATGAGTCTGGGCTTTGGATTCGGGAGGATAAAATATTTCCATATTGACGCATCCCACTGAGGCTGTCCAAGGGAATACTGAATATATTTGGATCCATTTAAGATGATTGGATTCGGTCTGGAGGTCTGAGGGTTTGGTTACACCAGGACATCGTTGAGTTGCAGGCTTAATTGAGCTTGCCTTTTGGTAAGCGCATTCTTTGAGCGGTGGTGGAGCACGTTTGCTTTTGGTTGATCACAGCACAAGTCACCAATTTATTTTGATATTATTTTTGGCACTTTCATCAGACAAAGTCACTTCAATATTCTTTTCACAAACTTTTTTCTCCTGCACTTACTACATTGTTGCTTTTGGACTTTATTTTTAAGGTGACAGAGTGCAAGGGTCAATAGTAGGGGACGCAGAGGTTAGTAGTAATGACGCACAGTTCAGAGGTCAGTGGCGAGTGACACAAAAGTTAGGAAAGACAAGCCCCTAGTAACAAAGTAAAGCCGGTTTCAGAGAGGCATACAAATGGTTTACTAGTAAATAATAATATCAGATGTTTTAGTTTTAAATACTTAAATGGATGACAGGTTTGCTTCACTATCTGCCAGACATGAGGTTTATGCACACAGCCATAATTTACTCCATCTTTCCCCATCACCTTTTGAGAGACCACAAGCAAAGTACAATGACCCAAAGGACTATTGTTCCCTTTGTAATTGTATATTTCCCGCTCATGCAGCGTACAGGAGAGGAGTTACTCCTTTAACCCCCGAAGAGACAGAATCCTTGTGGTGCAGAGAAGGTTTATTTATACAGCTGCACTTGGAACATACACTCTCAATCCTCTGGCTGCATGCATATGACCCCTGATCTAAGGACCTTGGTTGATATTTATAAAATAAACCAGATCTAAATAGTATTAAATGTTTATACATGGTTTGTAATGAAAGAAAATAAAAATGCAGCGTTTTGTAGCCATGTAGTTTTTATTTTTAAGGATCTGAACACAGGTTGCATTGCTATCTATGGAACAATGCACACGGCTACATACAAGCACACTGACAGCTAGAAGAGGATGAAGAGGAATTTTACGTGTGTATACATGCATTTATGCACCTGTACCCATGTATACAGAAGGTCTTTCTAGAACATACCTTGTGTTTTTTACTCAAGATCTTTTTGCCAGCCTCTGCCAGCAAGATCACGCATATAAACATTGGTCAATTATTACATCTGTATGCAAGAGGCCTAACAAATGTAGCCCCCTCCTAGATAGTCTGCTAGTTAGGGCATGTCAATTTAGTTCTTCTGGCTCCCCTGTAATCAGTGAAGCAGATTGTGATTACTTTGAGCTGTTCTAGGTTTCATTGGTTGCAGGTTTGACTGCTTCCCCTGCCTTCTGGAGGATTCTGGAATGTAGTGAACTGGAAGAATCAAAATTTGCAGCCTGAATATTTATGTGGTCTCAGCCAATCCTTGGGACAGGGTGCCCAGTAGGTGGCAGGGTAGTGAATAAATAGTCTGAGGCCTGGAGCAGCAGGGTTCTTGTCCAGGAGAAGAAGTTCCCAGCCTGAAGGGCTCCTGACCTTCTGGGCAGTCCAGCTGCACGTCTCCATTTGCTCATTGAGGTCCCAGCTAGGGGTCCTGTTTTAGTGCTCATCGAGGTCCCAGCTGTGAAAGAGCTGGGGGGCTTCCTCTACTGGAACGGATTGTGGGGTTTTACCGAAGATCTGGTCTGGACAGTTCACAGGAGAAATGTCTGACTGATATTGGAAGGAGGTATCCAGGGACATTTGTGAGTACAGACCTATGTGTAAAATCCGAGTGACTGTGTGCTGCCACTATCCCTTATTCATCAGTGCCAGTTCCTGCTCAAATTTGGGCATTTTCTATGGTGTCCCAATGTAGCTCAGTCCCTTAGTTGCTGCTGCAAGGACTGTTCTAAGAAGCTTTGAGTAAGTGAGAAGTTTCCTTGTGTTAAAAAAACCCAATAAGCGTATATTGATTGGTTTGCGTAAACGTTATAGCGTTTACAAAATAGGGGATAGATATGTCATTTTTATAAATTTTTTTTTTTTTTTACTACTAATGGCGGCAAATTGCGATTTTTATCTTGACTGTGACATTATGGCGTACAGATCGGACACGTTTGACACTATTTTGGGACCATTCACATTTATAAAGTGATCGGTGCTATAAAAAAATGCATTGATTACTGTATAAATGTGACTGTCAGGGAACGGGTTAACACTAGGGGGCGCTGCAGGGGTTAAATGTGTGTCCTAGGGAGTGATTATAACGGTGGGGGGAGGGGACTGATGAGGGGAGGAGACCGATCGGTGTTCCTCTGTACAAGGAACATGCGATCAGTTCTCCTCTCCCCTGACAGGACGTGGATCTCTGTGTTTACACACAGAGATCCATGTCCCTGCTCTGTGATGAGCAATCGCGGTTGCCCGGCGGACATCGCGGCCACCGGGAACGCGCATCGGGTCCCCAGGGATGCGGCGCACATGCGATCTCCACAATGCCGGGAAGCAGGGGACATCATATGACGCCCACCCGGAGGGAGGAATGGTTCCTGCCACCGTCATATTACAATACGGCGGTAGGGAACTGGTTAATAAAATTGTTTTAGCATGACATACACTTTAACAATTCTTAAACTCAACCACAAATTTAAACAGTTAAAAAAAAAATCCAAATTTATCACTTCCCTGTTGTGTCTCTGGAACAAATGAAAAATGTTCCCATGGTAAAAGACAATGACAATATATAACATAATTGGGACTTTTTGTTGGGTACAAGAGATCCACCACAATGCTTTGAAAAATATATTACGGTATTCTTAACTTGGTGTGCCATTCAAAAAACTATCCACATATAAAAAAGGTACATATATCATAGCACAACACTTATTAGGAAACTACCAACCTTCCTGATCACCCTGAATATCCAGTGTTATCCTCTATATTGTCCTAATTATAGTTTTTTTTATCAGTATGAGGGATCACTTAAGCAGGGGAATACGTGTTCTTCAACACGTTTCTTAGACCAACAATCTACTTTTTCAGGAGGACCAATCGAGCTCAATATACAGCATATGTTAACACAAAAAATATAAAACAAACCGACCTATGTGTAATACATTTATTTCCTCGTGTGTACACATATGGTGATTGTTTTATATTTGTGCTAACATAGATATTGAGCTGCCTTGGTCCTCCTGAAGAAGTAGAAGAAATGTGCTGAGGAATACATATACCCCTGCTGCAGTGATCCCTAATACTGATATGAAACACATAATTAAACATATACACTATATTACCAAAAGTTTTGGGACACCTGCCTTTACACACACATGACCTTTAATGGCCTCCCAGTCTTAGTCTGTAGGGTTCAATATTGTGTTGACCCACCCTTTGCAGCTATAAAAAAGCTTAAACTATTCTGGGAAGGCTGTCCACAAGGTTTAGGAGTGTGTACATGGGAATGTATGACCATTCTTCTAAAAGTGCATTTGTGAGTTCAAGCACTGATGTGGACGAGAAGGCCTGGCTCGCAGTCTCCAGTCTAATTCATTCCAAATGTGTTTTATTGGGTTGAAGTCAGGACTCTGTACAGGCCAGTCAAGTCCCTCCACTCCAAACTCGCTCATCCATGTCCTTTTAGACCTTGTTTCTGCACTGGTAAGCAGTCATTTTGGAACAGGAAGGGACCATCCACAAACTGTTCCCACAAAGTTGGAAGCATGGAGTTGTCCAAAGTTTCTTGATATGCTTACACCTTAAAAGTTCCCTTCACTGGAACTAAGGGGCCAAGCCCAACCCCTGACAAACAACCCCACACCATAATCCCCCTCCATCAAATGATTTGGACCAGTGCATAAAGCAAGGTCCATAAAGACATGGATGAGTGAGTTTGGGGTTGAGGAACTTGACTGGCCTGCACAGAGTCCTGACCTAAACCCGATAGAACACCTTTGGGATGATTTAGAGAGGAGACTGTGAGCCAGGCCTTATCGTTCCACATCAGTGCCTGACCTCACAAATGCGCTTCTGGAAGAATGGTCAAACAATCCCATAGACACACTCCTAAACCTTGTGGGCAGCCTTCCCAGAAGAGTTGAAACTGTTATACCTGCAAAGGATGGGCCAACTCAATATTGAACCCTACGGACTAAGACTGGGATTCCATTAAAGTTAATGTAAAGGCAGGTGTCCCGAAACTATTGACAATATAGTGTATTATGTGTGTGTTAACATAGATATTGAGCCCTTTAAGACATGAAAAATCTAGCAGTTCACTATAAGTTATTATAGATCAGTGGTCTCCAAACTGAGGCTCAGGGGCCAAATGTAGCCCTTTGCTGGCTTTTATCCGGCCCTTGGGGCACTATTTCACCCATTGATAGCAACAATGGGGCACAATTCACCCCACTGACACCCATGATGCTGCCCAATGACATCAACGATGGGGAACAATTCCTCTCACGGACACCAATGATGGGGCACAATTACTTCCACTGAAACAAACTATGGGGCATTATTTTTTTTCCCCACTGATGTCGGGACATTTTCTACTCCCAATGGCCACCATCTGGCCCCCTAAAGTTCTCAGAAAGTCCTCAGAAAGTTTGGAGACCCCTGTTTTTTTTTTTTTTGGACAAAACGTGAACTTTATTTATATTAAGTACATACAGGTCAGTTTACAACACAAGATAGATAGTGCAAATGATCAACATACAGGTTTTCTAGATATCACAGTAACTCGCAGTCTTCTAGTCAATAGGCACGTAATTAAACAGTCTACTCTGTCCCATAACATCAATCTAGAAGGAGGGGGAAATGGAAAGGACAGTACTTCATTCCAGGTGGCATGGGGGGGGTCTATTTTAGGAGAGGGTGTTGTGGAGAGGCAATAGAATATAGAATGGGACGAGGGTATCCCAGAGGGGGGAGGGGGGGAGGGTACCCCACAAGGGAGGGGGAGAAAAGGAGGAGAGGAGAGAGAGGGGAAGGAGGGAGAGGGGGGGGACAGAAACGGGGGGGGGGGACAGAGCAAAGTGCACATAACCTCATTTCAGCCATCCAGATCCCAGCCACCGGATCATAGGTCCTCCTCCGGTTCTGGAGGAGACAGATCCAGGGGCAGGGATCCCCAAGAGTCTATCCAGGATGACCAAATTTTATCGAATTTATGCGGACAGTGACTATTGACATAAGTTATTTTGTACAGTGGTAATACCGTGTTCATGGTGTTTCTCCAAGTGGTGGTGGTGGGTGGGAGCTCGGCCCTCCATCGCAGCAGAATTTCCCTACGGGAATAATATGTGGCGAAGGAAATAAATAGTTTCTTGTACTTCCCAACCGAGGGGTCGCCCAACACATTTAAAAGTAGAATCTCTGGCCTCAGGGGGAGTGAGAGTTCCGCCGCCTGGTTGATGTCAGCCAGGACTTGTTCCCAAAACTCTTGCAGCGCTGGGCAGGACCAGGTCATGTGCAGGAAGGAGGCATCCTACCCCCTACATCTCGTGCAATTTGGGGACCTGTCTCTGTATATAGTCGCTAGTCTCTGGGGTGTATAATAGGCTCGGTGCAAGAACTTCAACTGAACGAACCGGTCCCTAGCTGAGATTAAGGTGGAGACATATTCCGAGACACAAGATTCCCAGTCGTCTTCCTCCAGGGAAGGTATGTCCGCCCTCCATTTGCTATATACCCCAGGTAATGGGGTGGACCGGGATGCCGTCATGTGAAAATAGATGGTAGACAAGGGGGCCGTTAGGGCCTTAGAGATAAGCAGTCTCTCAACTGGATCTGACTCAAGCATGTCTCACTTGGAAGAACTGGAAGAGCATCGAGTTGGGTAGTTGATATTTGGCCTTCAATTCCGGGAATGTACATAGCCTGCCCCTCACCATCAGATGTTGTAGTGTTATGATTCCTCTGGTGGCCCAAATTTGCGGGTCTGGGATACTGCGAAAATGAGCAAGATTGGGGTTACCCCAAAGTGGCATATGGGGTGAGGTCATGCCCAAGGTCCTATACACTCCCCTGGCTCTATTCCAGACCATAATGGTCGTGCGCATTGGGGTAGTTAAATTGGGATATGCCCTGACCCCCCTGAACACCAGGTTCCCAAGAGCCGCATACGACCCCAGGATCGCAGCCTCCAAAGTCACCGCTGGATTGTTTTTGGGCTGCGAAAACCACCATCTGGCGGTCACCAATATGGCCGCCCAATAATAGTATTGGAAATTGGGGAGAGCTAGCCCGCCCTGGCCCACTGAGAGCTGCAGGGTAGACAGTGCCAGTCTGGGCACCTTGCCCAGCCATACAAAGGAGGAAATAATAGATTTTATTCTGGCAAAATAGGTCATTGGGATCACTATGGGGCTGTTCCTAAAAAGATAGAGGAACCTTGGCAGAAACACCATCTTAATGAGATTGACCCTACCTACCGGGGTCAAAGGTAATGTTTTCCAATCAGCGCACTTCTTTGAGAAGTTAGTAAGCAGGGGGTTCAAGTTGAGTTCCATATACTTGCCTACTGGTCCGCCCATCTATATCCCAAGGTACTTGAATTTGTCCACCCAAACTAGTGGGCATTGTAAGGGGGGTCTAGGTCTGTTGGGACTGAGTGGATATATCAGGGACTTGTCCCAGTTAACCCTGACGCCGGAGTATTTCCCAAACTCGTCGACTAGCCGCAGGGCTGCTGGGAGTGAGGAGGAGACATCACTCAAATACAGGATGGTATCATCTGCATATAAGGAAATCTTCTCCTCCAACACTCCCACCTGTATGCCCTTCACTGTGCGTGCAGCGCGTATTTTAGAAGCCAGGGGCTCCACAGCCAGCGCAAAAAGCCCCGGCGAGAGCGGACACCCCTGACGAGTGCCTCTCGCCAGGGGGAAGGCCTGCGAGAGGGAGTTGTTGGTCCTAATACGGGCGCTAGGGGAGGCATACATCATGCGCAGCCATTCAATGAATATCGGCCCAAAACCGTTTCAGGCGGACAGCCCAGAGGTATTCCCATTCAACCGAGTCAAATGCTTTCTCGGCGTCCAGGGACACCACCACCCCCAGGCTGTCCCCCGGGGCCCCATCCATGTGTGTCAACAACCTGCGGATATTGATGTCAGTCCCCCTGCCCGGCATGAACCCAGACTGATCCGGATGTACAAGGGCCGTGATCACTGTGTTCAACCGGCCCGCTAGTACCTTAGCTAGTACCTTTAAGTCCACATTCAGGAGTGATATGGGTCTGTACGATGAACACAGGTCAGGGTTCTTGCCAGGCTTGGGGAGTACCACAACAACCGCCTCAGACATCGAGGTGGGCAATCTTCCTTGCTCTAGAGCCTTGACCGGAGACCCCTGTTTTAGATGGTGAGAGACTGCAGCAGTGTAATAAGAGGAGCAGCGTGCTGTAAAAAACATAGGTGTACAACATGACAACCTGTGACAGTGCCATCATAAAAGGAAACATAGGGGTTGTTGTATAACTAAGCATTGGGATTAGGACTGCTAAAGGTTTAATTAAAACAATTTGTTGCAGTTCTAACTTAAATTGTTTTTAAAAATAAATAAATAAATTCTGCTTTCAGGACGGAAACCGAAAGTAACAGATGATATCTACAGGAAGTTTGATGACCACGTCAAGAAGCAGGGTATAGATCTAGAATACATCTATCCATTCCCAGCATACGGTGAGTGACCTAATCACGTTTATTACTGACATTTTGGTCATATCTGGGGGAAATGGGCTATGTTAGATAGTTTGAAGCTTATACTGTACGTAGTCAGACCTCACAAAATTGGCAGTGCCACATGAAATCACCTGAAAATTCTGAACATGCCCAAAATATTCATAAATAACCATACACCATAGGAACAAAATGTATATGGGAATTTCAGAGATGAACAGTAATTTTATTAGTCTTAACAAAAACTCCCACCAGATTTTTGAAAATGAACAACATACCCAACCACAACCAAACTAAAGTTGTCTATACAAGGCAAAACAAAAAAAACTAAACAAAAAAAACAAATGGATTTCTCCATTCATGCAAAGGTGAATGGAGGAATCCCCACCATGGGGACATTGTATTCTAACAGTGGCAATCGACTTCTGTCCCACACGTTGATTGAAATTTGGCCAATCCCTGCTGGACTGGATGAATTTCGATCAATGTATGACTAGCTTTATTCAACACAACCTAAATAAATCTCAGTTAAAATAATAGACATAACTCGGCCAGTCAGCCTGTACTGAAGGTTTATACTACTTTGTATAAACACTCAAGAACAAAAATTTCATATTGTAGCTTACTAGTCTTTTGATATAGTAGCTGCTTTTTTTAAAACATTCTAGAATTACAACGCTCACCTACTGTATATGTGGAGCAGCTTTGTCACACTAGAACATGACATATGTTAGGGCTACCAGATTATGTTGCCCTCTCCTTAACTCCAGAACAACGGAAAGGTGGTGTTCTATAGTCCACAGGAAGAATGTAAAGTGCTGAGAACACTGCTTGAGATAACACTACAGAATATGCAGGGCTGCTCTGGATTTCTGGCAGGATCAACAAGTGTTTCTTTTACACTTATTAAACAGCTACTGTATAACCAAATGCTTTCAATGGAATATTGAACAGACCAAAATGTAGAAAATATAAGAAATTAGTTGTAAGATCTTACAAACACCCTTAGAAAAAACAAACGTGTGTCAGCAGTTCTGACCTCACTTTGACTTTAATTGATGCATGCTTGCTCCAGGTGCGATTCATAAAGCAGAGGATCTGCATGACAGCCAAGCACCTGGCATTGTCAAGGGGAGTTCTGCAAGCAGTGGTTGTATTCCTCTTAGCACCGGTTTCCTTTAATGTGCTTTGGCATGCATGTGACATGTGCTCTTAAATTGTATATAAAATATATATATATATATTTTTTTATTATTTACAGGTTTCTGTGAGCAGGCCGATCAGTTCCACATTCTTAACGGTAATATTTTGTGATTACTATATGTGCTGTAAGGTGTAAAAAAAGAACATTGTTTTTGTGAGATAATTCCTTCCTTTGCAAGTCCTGCTTTGAGTGTTGGTATATGGTAACTAGATTTCTCCATTTAAGGTGGAGGTGTAGGGCTCCAGCAGGGTCTCCTTTGTTGTCTATCTCTTACCTCCTAACATTTTGAGAAGGGAAAGAGGGACACCTACTAACAAATGTATGTAGGCATAGGGCACGCCCCTTGCCACACCCCCTTAAAGGAGAATTAACCAAAAATAAGGTTAATTAAATCCACAGGGACTTTTTTTTTACCACTATTATTCCTGGCTTCTATTATTATTGGCTTCTAAAATTGGTTTGTACCATTACAAACCACTTTGACTTACAGGTAAGCCTAGATTAAGGCTTACCTGTAGGTCCACGAAATATCTCCTAAACCTAAACTGTTTAGGAGATATTTGCCAAAAGACAGGCACGCTGTCTACAGGGCATGCGAGTGGAGGCTCCCATGCGCATGCGCAGGAGTGATGTCATCGTGGCTCCGTCGAATGACAGCGCCGGAGCAGTGAGACCCACCAAGAAGATGAAGGCTCCGTAGACAAGGGGACAGCGGTGACATCGCTGGTGACATCGCGGGCTCCTGTGTCAGGTAAGTGATTATAAAGAATTAGAAGAAGAAGAATTATAAATTATTATGAACATCCCCCAGAATGCAGAAATATATCATTTTTGGATGGTAAAAAGATATCAAAATGTAGAGAAAGGACTAACTGAAAGATCCTTCACAGTGAACATAAGGACCCTCATAATTTATGGAACAAGCATGTCTCCATATCTAGAATGATCACCCCATACTGTGTAACTGCCTCTCACTATATTTCATGTCTTCTAGAGATCTCTGGTAGATTTAGTAGGGAGAGCTGTCATATGTGCAAGTGGTGTACCTAGCACATCTGGCAATTGGGGCAGATGTTTTATTTAACACCTCCCCACCCAATACACCAAAATTATTTTCATTAGAGATGAAGTAGGGCCAAAGCTCTTTTGGTCATATGTCTCTTATGGATCACAGGAGTACACTTAGTTGTGTACTCCCGTAAATGAAACACAATACACATAATGAAAAATAATCAAAAACAGTGACAAAAGTTCATGTCTTGTGAGTCCAAAATAAAACAGAGAGTGAATAACTGATTGTAGATAAAACACCCTGGTGACTGTAAATAAACAGAATATGTTCTTAAGGTGATATCCTCAACCGAAGGTAAATGGAGACTCTTACCAAATGTGCTATGCACATACGCATAGACTCAGTGGAGGGTGAAGTGTCTGATTCCAAGGGAAGCTGACTCCAATCAGGGCAAACGACCAATCAACTGGACGGATCTCCGGCAGATGATCTCCTCATATAATGGACAGCCCAATGCTAAGCAATGTGGATCCAGGCAAAAAAGATCTCCCAGCATATAATAATAGAAAAGAAAAGAAGGGGGGGACACTCTAAGTGTAGACTGTTGGTAAACGGTTTATTTAATTAAAATTGAAGTTTAAAATACAACCTTGATGAAAAAGGTAAATGGTTGTGTCTGCAAATAACATAAGTTATGCAGTTGACAAAAAGTTAAGGCAATGCTGTAGGTACACTCGATATGCACAACTACAGCAAGCAAAGCCTTATGGACATATGCATAAAAAAACAGCTCAAAGCTGCAAATGGGGAACAATTGCTGTTTAAAAAGGTCCCGCACTGCAGCAATGTAGAGAGATTGCGGAACGAAGCCGCTGGAGATAATGATAGACAGCGAGTGACTGATAAACTTCTCCCCCGTACGTACGTTACGTCCTCCTGGACTTCGTCAGCGGTGGGTGGAGTCATCTGTCACTACGCCTCTCCTTTAATAGCAGCCAGCATGGTCTATGGGTGGAGACTATTAATCAGATAGAACTCATACAGCTGGCAAAGTCTAGCAGCATGGTGTCTCCTCTCCTGCTATTTAGACAACACTTCCCTCCTGGGGACATAGAGCTGACTCTGCTTTTAATACTAAATAGGATTATTATATTATTATTATTATTATTATATATTATTTCATTATATGTTGTTTTTTACTATGAATATTCAACACATACTCTTCATAGTAATAATTAATTCTTTCATATTTTTATTACTAAATAATTAATTTTGTTCAAGTTTATTTATATATTTTTCAATTGGTTATATGTATGTAATGTATACATTCGGAGATGATGATAGGAGCGAGTGACATTGATTTATTTTAATTTGTTGCTTTCAACACAACAAAAACAAAAATAATTCAACTAGCATCATACTGGTGCCTTTACATGTTTAAAATATCTATACGGTTAATTGACTGTATGACACGCATAAGTGCATCTTTATGTGGTCATAATAATTTTTTAATTTTTTAATTTTTAATCCTATTTAGTATTAAAAGCAGAGTCAGCTCTATGTCCCCAGGAGGGAAGTGTTGTCTAAATAGCAGGAGAGGAGACACCATGCTGCTAGACTTTGCCAGCTGTATGAGTTCTATCTGATTAATAGTCTCCACCCATAGACCATGCTGGCTGCTATTAAAGGAGAGGCGTAGTGACAGATGACTCCACCCACCGCTGACGAAGTCCAGGAGGACGTAACGTACGTACGGGGGAGAAGTTTATCAGTCACTCGCTGTCTATCATTATCTCCAGCGGCTTCGTTCCGCAATCTCTCTACATTGCTGCAGTGCGGGACCTTTTTAAACAGCAATTGTTCCCCATTTGCAGCTTTGAGCTGTTTTTTTATGCATATGTCCATAAGGCTTTGCTTGCTGTAGTTGTGCATATCGAGTGTACCTACAGCATTGCCTTAACTTTTTGTCAACTGCATAACTTATGTTATTTGCAGACACAACCATTTACCTTTTTCATCAAGGTTGTATTTTAAACTTCAATTTTAATTAAATAAACCGTTTACCAACAGTCTACACTTAGAGTGTCCCCCCCTTCTTTTCTATTATTATATGCTGGGAGATCTTTTTTGCCTGGATCCACATTGCTTAGCATTGGGCTGTCCATTATATGAGGAGATCATCTGCCGGAGATCCGTCCAGTTGATTGGTCGTTTGCCCTGATTGGAGTCAGCTTCCCTTGGAATCAGACACTTCACCCTCCACTGAGTCTATGCGTATGTGCATAGCACATTTGGTAAGAGTCTCCATTTACCTTCGGTTGAGGATATCACCTTAAGAACATATTCTGTTTATTTACAGTCACCAGGGTGTTTTATCTACAATCAGTTATTCACTCTCTGTTTTATTTTGGACTCACAAGACATGAACTTTTGTCACTGTTTTTGATTATTTTTCATTATGTGTATTGTGTTTCATATACATATCATAATTTTATGATATCTTATTATTATTGTATTATTTTTGATTATCTTTTGATGCGCTGCACTTATTTTTATTTTTCACATTGTTATTTGAAGGATTCGTGATTGGCCTTTTTGGTGTTCAGCTTGCACTTTCACTTATTTTATTTACTTGTTTTTTGTGGGTTTGCGCTGATTGTTCCATTTTAGTGTACTCCCGTAAACCCGTTTTCAGCTAAAGCCCGCTGTTGATTGACGTCAAAAAGCCGATCCAGGCTTCGCAGGGATCGCGAGCATATTGTTGGGATCCATCCAGAAGCCTAACTGGCAGCTTGCTCAGCCTCACAGCAAGCTGCTGAGAGCCTGAGCCAGCCACTCCCGCACCTGGTGCTCTATTGAGTGGTGGAATGGCAGAGCAGAGAGCTGGTGACTAACACCAGACCGATAACTGAGTGATGAGCTGTCTTTGATCGCTCAGTTCTCAGTCTTAGAGGTGGCAGGGGACAGATGCTGCATCCACCTGAGTATGAATGTTTTTTTTTTTTTTTTAATCCCACGTTTCTCTTTTAATACTCAAGAAAATAACAATCCCCAGCACTGGTGTAAGCGGATGCAAAATCTCCTTTCATTAGTGGTAGGATCATTAACCCCCAGCATTGGTGGCCATTGACAGACTGTAACCTCCCTCCACCCCACCACACCATCTTTGGTGGTCAGTGGCTGATTGTAAAAATCACCAGCACTGGTGGTAAGTGGTCGGTTGTAAAAAATACTGCCCCTCAGCATTGGTGGTCAGTGAGTCAGTGGCTAGCTGTAAGAATACTAATAAATCTCCAGCATTGTTGTTCAGTGAGAGCAATCATACTACTCCAACTCAGTCTCCTGTTCCACCTCCACTACCACACTATAACTTGTCCTGTCCGCTGCAGTCTTCATGTAAAAGAAAAATTCTGGTTGGCTGCACATCCAAAGAAATCACCTTTTATTGGAAAGCTTTATTAAAAAACATCTTCACAACTAGGGGATACAGCATATACACTAATTCAGAACTTAATCATAGCTTACTAAATATAAGACATTTGTCCCTAAAGAAAAGATTGTGAGCCCCAAAATTCTTCCCCAGGCCCAGAAATAGCCCCACTATCTTCTCTCCATGGTACCTCTGAAAAAGGAATAATGATTTAAAATAATCTTTTTTTCAGAGGTCCCAAGATGACGTTCCTTGGAAGGTGTCTTTGGAAGGACTCCCCCAGACTGGACAAGCCACACACCTCAATACAAGCACAAATATGTTATCACCATTCATAATTTTTCCTTGCAGCATGAAAAACGATTTAAAGTGGAACCCTAACTATTTTTGCCTAGTTTTGGATGAATTGGGAAAGGGTTAAAACCCTGTCAGCTTTTTTTTTTTTTTTATCAAAAGGTTTTTATTGCTCAAGAAACAAAAACATTATAACCATACACGAATCACAGTGTACTTTGTTTTGTCACTGAATTGTCCATCATACAATCATTGTTTACATCATACAGTGTATATATATACCTGCTAATCAGCATTGCATCATGCATACCCTGTTGGATTCTTCATCTAGTAGTACATTTCAAACCCCTGCCAGTTACTCAACATCTCCTGCATCCCCGCCCTTGCCCTGACCTGCATTTTATTATCCCTGTCAGCTTTTTAATTGCCATCTTTGCTTCCAATAAGGAGATTCACCCTCTCATTCTGTCCTGGTGATCATTAACACAAGAACAGAAAGTCATGGAAATTCTAAAATTTTACAGCTGTCACTAGGACAGGATGTCTTTCAATGGGGGCACTGGTTCCAGTGACAGCTGTCAGGAGGTGAAGTCTCCACTCACATCTGGAGAGTTATACTGACTCCCTATCATGTTGGGTGAGCAGAAGCTAGTGGAATAATTGGCGGAGAGGGGTGGTAGACTGGGTGGTTAGTAAAGTGGATGAGTCTGGCAGCAACATTAATGATGGACTGAAAGGGGGATAGTCTGTGTAGAAGTAGGCCAATAAGGAGGGAGCTGTAATAGTCAAGGCGAAAGAAACCAAAGGAGTGAATTAGTAGCTTGGTCTTAGGTTAAGAAGGGTCAAATTTTGGAAACGTTATGGAGGTGAAGGTGGCAAGATTTGAACAGTGATTGGATGCAAGCCTGAAAGGAGAGGTCAGAATCCAGGACTACAAGGGGATGAGTCAGGGGAGTTGACATAGATGGGGGAAAGGGAGAAAATCTTATGAACTCAGTTTTGGAAAGACTGAGTTTGAGGAAGTGGTGTGACATCCAGACTGATATGTTAGTTAGTAAATTAGTGACAGGCAAGGAGACTGACGGGTTGATCTGAGGAGTAGGAAGGGAGATGTGGCTATCCTCCAGAGAGATAGTGTTGCAAGCCATTGGAGAATATCAACTATGGGGGAGGTGTAGATAGGGAATCGAAGGAGTCCGAGTAGAGAGCTTTGGGGGACCCCAATGGGGAAGAGGAGACTGAATTGTAGGGGACACCGAGGGAGCACTGAGACATATAGGAGGAGAATCAGGAAAGAGCAGAGTCTTGGAGGCCAAGGGAGTGGAGTTTGTTGATGAGGAACGACTGGTCAACTCTATCAAAGGCAGCAGAAAGGTCTAATAGTTGGTCATAAAAACGCGATGGTGATCCTAACTTTTCTCAATTCCATCTAAAATGAAAAAACAAGTTTCAGCTAGAGCTCTACTTTAATAAGTGCAAAGAGCAAGTGCCTGAAACCTCACAACAAATCACAGATCATCTTTTGCCAGTCAAACTACATAAAACTAGCGAGAATGATGTCACTTTGGGTTATGTTGTTAAAGCTACCCTGGCTAAATAATATATGTAAGAGACACACTGTAAAACAATAAGTTTAATGCTTACATTTTCTCAGTGTGTCAGATACCTTCCCCCCTCCCTTTGCTTTGTGTTTTGTTTCATCACCTGCAATGTGTCTACCATATTCTAATCTACACTGATTTGCAGCTCATGGGAGGAACCACAGTGTTGGACCAGGTATCTGACATACCGGAGCAAGTTGGATACCAGTTTTCCCTTTAGCCCTTTAGATTTTTACTTACTGCTCCCCGGAAAGAGAACGTATTAAACATGTTGTTTTACAGGGTCCTCCTAATATTTTTTTAAAACCGTAGAAAGGGTCACTTTAAATTGTTCTTTTCAATTGAATTGTTATTAAATTTTGTTTCACAGCAATATGCAGCTGTACAAAAGGTAACTTGACGAATTATTGTGATAAATGTAATAAATCACCACTTTCAAGCATTAAACATAATTCAGAGTTCCCAATAAAGGCTGAAATGTTGCATTTTATTAAACAAAACCATTTTTATAAAGTGTTGCTTTGACAAGTGCACTACTCATAGCTAGGATTCATGGTGGAGTGATCACCTTAGATGACAGTGCATTTTGTTTATTGTACCTCCTGTGTACACACGAGTTCCAGAACTTTCCCCACTGAACCCCCACCCCCTCGCCTGAGCTCCATCCGAGCTGACCACAGCCAGAATAGCCGGCAGCAAACACCTGTAAAGCCCAGCCTGGATCCTTCCCTACTAAACAAAACAAGCTCGTTTTTCCCCAAGAGCTTTAGGTCAGCAAGTGGAGAGGCCCAGACCTTCATCCCGAAATTTCCCTTTAAATTGAGCCTCTGAAGCCTCCCCCTGCCTCATTTCTCTGCAGGCAATGAGCTTTCATAATATGGGATGGAATTTTTTCAGCACACGCTGAGAATCGCAGCTTATGTAAAGCTGGATGTAAACAGCCAGCATAATTTTGTTGGAGTTCAGATGGAGGGCAGTATTATACAGGAGGCCCACCATTGTATCCGACAGCTGGTCTCATTTATCAAATCACAAGAACTGAGCATTACCCATAGCTAGCCATTTTGCCAGTGGGGTTGAGAAGATATGCCCAATATGAAAATGATATGTAGACACTGACTGGCAGATCACTTGTAATGACCCTGTGAGAACTTGCTACAAGATGTGCCAGAAAAAAAAGTGACTGTACACTTGGGGTTACATAAATTACACATTTAGGCTGAGTTCATCCCAAGGGTTACGTTACGGTTAGGATCAAGGTTTACTGTGTAAAAGTCTAACTCTATCCAAACTTTCTATTTAGTTTTAGATTAGAACTTTTGCCAGATTTTGTTGTTCATCCTTTTTGCATTTACAAGTTCTGATGAAGGTGGCCCCCGCAGACCCCCCGAAACGCACTGACTATTTATTTTACTTAATACAATAACAAATACAATTGTTCTGGACTAATACATCTTGACTGGCGCTCTCTGTCTTATTCTTCTACCATGTTACCTAACTGAGGCTCTTTTGAAATTATAAAACAACCTTCCCAACCAGGACCTAATCAATACTAAATGCTTCAAGGTTCCTCAACCCCACCATTCAATAAAAACCTGACAGGTTCTTACCCTTCCCCCCACTCTATCCCAAAAAAAGGTTTTGAATGGAGTTGGACTTTAACTCCAACACTTTACTCAGTAGCGATTGTGGGTAACAGGTCAGGTGACACATTTTTACACAAGGTTTTGGCACTGAAAAAATTATTTCATGATCTGTTGCAACTGGCAACATATAAGGGAACCGGTCATAAGAAAATATGTAGACTACTATAGCCAATCTCCTTTCCAATATTCTAGTTAACTGGCTGTCTGAAATATTTTTACTGACCTGGAACAGCATGCTTACTTCTAGTTCAATGACTCAGAGGGGGTTATTTACGAAAGGCAAATCCACTTTGCACTGCAAGTGCACTTCCAAGTACACTGAAAGTGCACTTGGAAGTGCAGTCACTCTAAATCTAAGGGATAGATCTGAAATGAGTGGAAACTCTGCTGATTTTATCATCCAATCATGTGCAAGCTAAAATGCTGTTTTTTATTTTACTTGCATATCCCCCTTGGATTTACAGCGACTTTACTTCCAAGTGCACTTTTAGTGCACTTTCAAGTGTACTTGCAGTGCAAAGTGGATTTTCCTTTAGTAAATAACCCCCAGGGTGTTAAATCAGAAGACTAGTAGCATTTTGCAGAAGGAGAGGTCAGTAATGGTGGCTCCTATTTAATGATTATGCCAGGGTCCCTTTAAAAAGCAATCTCAGGTATCAAATTTAACAGGGAGTGGCTATTCCAGGAAACAGTGCTAAATTCCTAAAGCTCAATTCTGGACCTATCATCCTGGCCCACAATTTTCAGAGGTCTACATACATAAAATGCGGGGCCCTCTTCCTCTTCAAAAATACTCTTTTGGTGGGCAGTCCTTGAGGATACAGAAAGCAGGGTTGTTGTGATTACCTCAGTGCCACTCTGTGCCTCATTGTATGTAAATGCAGGGTGCTATGGTGACACCCTTTCAGTGGGCAGGCCCCTGTACTCACAGGATGTTCTCAGTCCTGGATGGAATGCAGTGCTGGACTTCATTTAAGCCAAAAGACTGAGGTCATCTAGTGGTGGAAAGATTTAAAGCGGTTTAACACGGTCTCTGATGTTTTTTTTTTTCTTTGTCTAATGTGCAGTAATGCGAGTTGAAAATGCATGATTCACTTGTTTTATTTCTGCATGTAAATGCTGCCGTTTTTCTTCCCCAAATTACACTTATAAAAAAAGATCCTGCTGGCTTCCATCTTCCCTGTGGGCACCTGAAACCACACAGGCCCCTTTCTTCCGGGTTGCTGGCCCACAATGCACCTCTGTATTTGCGCTGATCTCGCGCGTGCGCAGTAACGGCGCCGACAACAGCTCAGGTTGCCGCCACGCAAATCCAGCGAGATTTCGCTTCGGAACCCCCGCAAAGTCTCCTGGGATTGATCCCAGGAGACACAGCGAGATATCCCAGAAGACACAGCGCGAGGTCCCAGGAGACACTGCAAACTGGACGGAAGTGACGACGATCCCCGCTGAGAGCCCGCCCACCCCCGCAGGGAGAAGAACACAGATGAAGCCATCAGTAAAGGTAAGTGTAAAAGATGCAGAATTGAACTATCAATTCTGTCATCTTGAATGCTAGGGAAGCCATAGAGACATAGTCCTATGGTTGTGTGCAGAACCGCTTTAACTGTGGTGGACAACATCAGGTAGAAGAGAAGTATTTTTTACCAGAGATAGGAGTAGGGGGGTTTAGGACAATTTGCGGTACTTTTTTTTAAAACTTGGGTTATTATATGGAAAGCTTTACAAAGAGATTCTGGATAGGAATACATAATCTAAATACACGATTTTGTGCTGTGCTGAGAATAAAAGTGGAGGGCTTGTCAATCAAGTAATAAGCCTGAATTTTTCTAGGATCAAAATGTTCCTATTGGTTAATGGAAGCTTCTATTTGTTCTTCATTCAAACTGTTCCACTGTAAAATGCTAGGGGAAGAAGAAGAATGGTCCCACACTTTTAAAAATATTTTGCATGTGTGCGAATACAAAAGCCACGGACTACTGAAAACCCCAAAAAAACTGAGCGATCAATTTAGCTGCAAAGATTTTATTCTCTTTTATTATTTGATTTAAACACTGAGAAATTGGACAATTGTAAGTTTGAAGAATGTTTATTTGTGCCAGTGCAAAAAATGTGATTTATGCCGCTGAGGCTTGACCCTCGTGTATGAGATTTAGGTACCCCACGTTTCCCTGCATAATGGGATTAACTCCTGGAATGCACTGCATTGGGGTGTCAAGGTGAAGGATACCCATTGCTATGGCAACTGATACTGCAAAAAACCCAGCATGCTTGGCTCTGATTAAAATGGATTATTCCTATGTCATGCTGAGCACCTGGCCTGACCCAGTAATAGGGCTGGGGATAAGTCCCATGTTTTATGGGATGTGGAAAATTCTGGATAAAGCTGATTATTTTTCTTGTTTATGTGATGTAGGATAAAGTTCTCTTGTAACATGGTTGGAAGGAATGCATTTCTTTTACTATCGAGGTCACCCATGTTAAGACTGTATTTTGCCCTGCAAGCTTACGTGGAAGTACAATTAAAGTGCTTATCCATCAAAAGCATTTATTCCGGTTATTGGTAGATGCAGACTGACCGAGTTAACCACTGGCTTCTTTCATTCACTTCAGTTTCCCTGCTCTGTCCTTGTGTTACGGAGTCCAAATCTTTTCGCTGCATTCTTCAAATTAAATAAAAGCGTAAAACTCATTTTAAAAGGCCAGTCCACATAACATTTAAGTTGATGTTGGAAAGTTCAGCAGGCTGATGGTCCAAGCAGGCACAGACAACAGATATTAAACAGGGTCTAGGTGCCAGACAGGTATTGTACCTAAATGGAGCAATGACTGACAATAGCAGAGATAACATGCCGATGATAAGGAGAAGCACAGACAAGCTGAGTGCAAACGCCATTCAAAAACAATTCACAGGAAT
The DNA here is from genome assembly GCA_028564925.1 of Lithobates sylvaticus. Taxonomy (NCBI): domain Eukaryota; kingdom Metazoa; phylum Chordata; class Amphibia; order Anura; family Ranidae; genus Lithobates; species Lithobates sylvaticus. Next base: position 102,970,531 of record CM053033.1, on the reverse strand, counting down.
AATCCAAAGGCATGGTCTGTCAGAGACAAGCCAGTCACATAAACTTTTATCCAGGGCATGATCAAAACAGAATAACCCATTGACCAGGCTCAGACTAAATGTCCAGCAGTCTATTCAGGACCTTGCCTGATTAGGGTAGGTGTGGGCTGCAGTGCTTGGCAACAACCAGCAGATGGCAAAGGTTTGAAGTTGATTGTTAAGCTGGGTATACATATACAGAAAATTAATGTTTGTAATGCTGTCTGTTCAACAGAAGCTGGTCTAACAGCCAGCTTCTGTCAAACGATCATGCTGGAAAATCAGCATATGATCAGCACTTGCAGCCAATGTCTGCAGCGCTGATCGGTTTATTCTGGCGGCAGGGAGTCCCCCCTGTCAGATTACAAAAACACAGTAGGAGAGATTCCTGCATTAACATAGTTTGTGTTGAAGCAGAGAATTCTTAATTCAGAGACAGAAGAAGGCATTGTCAGCGGTACTGTGATCTCTATGAGAGGTAGTAAACACCTGAAAGTGTAACACTTAAAAACTATTAAAATGCATACACAAATATACAGTACACTGATCAGCCATCACATAATGACCACCTACCATAACCCATCGAGGTATGGACTCCACTAGACCTCTGAAGGTATGTTGTGGTATCTGGCACCAAGTCAAACATAGCAGATCCTTTACATCCTGGAAATTGCAAGGTGGGGCCTCCATGGATTGGATTTGTATTTCCAGCACAACCCAGAGATGTTCGATTGGATTGAAATCTGGAGAACTTGGAGGCCAAGTCAACACCTCAAACTTGTAGTGTTTCTCAAACCATTCTTAAATTCGTCAGAACAGGCCATTTTTTTTTCCATTGCTTTGTGGTCCCTGGCTGCGCAGCCCCATATGCAACAAACCTATCAGAACAGTAGCTCTTCTATTGGATTGGGCTGTGGACACGGGTCAGCATGGGCACCCTGACTGCTCTCTGGCTACACAGCCCCATATGAAACAAACTGCGATGCACTGTGTGTTCTGACACCCTGACCTTTCCATTGGAACCAGCATTAACTTCCGCAATTTTGAGCTACAGTAGCTTCTATTGAATTAGACTGTCACCAGTTTTCCTTCCTTATGCCGCATACACACAACCAGACTTTTCAACGGACTAGGTCCAACGGAACGTATCTGTCGGACAATTCAATCGTGTGTGGGCTCCATCGGACCTTTGCTGTCCAAAAATCTGACGGACTTTAGAAATAGAACGTTTCAAATTTTTACGTCGGACTCGAGTCTGGTCGAAAAATCCGTTTGTGTGCATGCTAGTCCAACGGACAAAAACCAACGCTAGGGCAACTATTGGCTACTGGCTACGAACTCCCTTATTCTAGTCCGGTCGTACGTCATCACGTTAGAATCCGTCGGACTTTGGTGTGATTGTGTGTGGCCAAGTCCGTTCTTTCGGAAAGTCTGTCGGAACTCCACCGAAAGGCCATCAGGAAGACCGTCGGACCCAGTCCGTCGGAAAGTCCGCTTGTGTGTACACGGCATTAGATCACATTTGGTCACTCCTGACCACTGCAGACCTGGAACAGGAGCTGCAGTTTTGGAGTTGCTCTGACCCAGTCGTCCAGACCCTACAATTTGGCCCTGGTCAGAGTCATGCAAATCCTTACACTTGCCCATTTTTTTCTGCTTTCAATACATCAACATGTTCATTTGCTGCCTAATATATCCCACCCACTTTCAGGCGCCCATTATATTGAGATAATCAATGTTATTCACTTGTCAGTGCTCATAATGTTATGGCTGATTGGTGCATATTTATATCATATTTTGAGCATTTCTCTCTCTTGCAGTTTTGACAACACACTATGGGGGTTATTTACTAAAGGAAAATCCACTTTGCACTGTGAGTGCACTTGGAAGTAAAGTCATTGTAGATCCAAGGGGGACATGCAAGGAAAATAAAAAAAAGCATTTTGGCTTGCACATGATTGGATGATAAAATCAGCAGAGCTTCCACTCATTTCAGATCTACCCCTTAGATTTAGAGCGACTGCACTTCCAAGTGCACTTTCAGTGCAAAGTGGATTTGCCTTTCGTAAATAACCCCCTATCTACTTACTTGCTGTCCAAGTCAACCTGTTATGCGTAATAGAAAAATGTTAATAGTGCTGGTGCTTGGACCTCCCCTGGAAGTCCCCACTACCCCATTTCTAGACTCCCTGTGTTTAATGTTTTAGGTTGAACTTTAGTAAAAAAAATAAAATAAAAAAAGGGTCTTTAGAGGCCCGGGAGAACAACAGGACAGAACTGTCCATTTTTACAACCTGTGTGAACAATGCCTAAAGGAGTTTAGAATCTTCACTTGATGAAGTTGGACCTCCAACACCCACCAAAACTCTAACTAGGCAGCTGGAGGGGATTGTACACATGCCAAGAACGCTTGTCAAGTTTGACAGGCGGCACTGTGTGGAAAACGTACCCATTGAAGTCAATGGGATCACACCGCAACCGTGAGCCAAATACTTGTCTTGTGGTTGCAGGATGTTAGTTCCATGAACAATTGCCATTCAAGAAAAAAAAAAAAAAAAAAAAAACACAGGCGTTCCGGAGGCAACAGTATAACATCCTGAATGCCTAGAAACTGTTGCTTTACCACCCTCTAAAAAGTGATCCACGAAGATCGCTTTTTTAGAGACTGCTGTGGTCTGAACCTAGCCTTAACCCTAGTGGCCATAGATGGTTCAAATCTCGGCCGGTTTAGCAGGGACTGGCAGATGCTCGAACCATCTATGGGCAGGCTGATTGTACCCAAGTCAATCCATATAGCTGCTGAAATTTTTGCCAGTGGCTATAGCTGCTAGCAATAATCACTGTGTTCTCCTGGCAGGAAAGGGTCCGTGCGCCCCCCCACCAGGAGAACACAATAGCTCAGTGGGAGGGATTCCACCATCTACAACCATCCTACAACTCGCGATTCCTGCAAATCGCATCATGTATGGTCAACCTTAGTAAATCAACCTTTATGAGTCTGATTGCTCATTGAAAGCAATGCACTCCCTATGTGGTGGATATCTTATCACAACCATTGTTAAAGCAAAACTGTGGCCAAAAATAGTAAGCTAAATAAAATTTTATTTTTTCCTCCCACTCAATCTCCTCAGTCTGATGGCCAACACCATTCAACCCACTGCCACTGAGCCCAGGTTGTCCTGAACCCACTCCAGCCTGTAACTGGACAGTGAAAGGAGAAGAAGTACAGTAATGAGCTCATCTCGCTCTCACCCTGCTTTCTTTTTTCTATCAGCAAGCTCCTTGTCAGCACATGAAGCGATTGTACTGCTGCTGTCTCTCGCACTTCAGCCATGCAGTAGAGGGGCTGCAGGAGGCTGATACCAGGTCAAACACATGAAAGCACTGCAGGGATAATAGTACATTATACTGATGCAATGATACTTTGACCACAAGAGGGAGGAATGCACAAAAGTAACTGTGAGGTTGATTGTTAACTGCTTGCTGACTAGCGCACGACGATGTACGTCGGCACAATGGCACGACTGTGCAAATGGGCATACCTGTACGTCCCCTTTAAGACGTGGCTTAGTGGGCTCACACGCGCCAACCACATACTCCGTGAGCGTGCCCGTGGACTCGATGTCCACCGGGGGCCCGCCATCATGACACGGAGCGGCAGAACGGGGAAATGTAAACAAGGCATTGCCCTGTTCTGCCTAGCAACATGGACAGGGATCTACTGCTCCCTGTCATCGGAAGCAGTGATCTCTGTCATGTTGTAGTGAGCCCTTTCCCCCCACAGTTAGAATCATTCCCTAGGACACACTTAACCCCTTGATCTCCACCTAGTGTTTAACCCCTTCCCTGCCAGTGTCATTTACACAGTAATCAGTGCATTTTTATAGCACTGATCACTGTATTAACGTCACTGGTCCCAAAATAGTTTCAAAAGTGTCTGATGTGTTTGCCACAATGTCGCAGTCATGATAAAATTTGCAGATCGCCATTACTAATAAAAAAATAAAATTATAATAAAAATGCCATAAATCTATCCCCTATTTTGTAGATGCTATAACTTTTGCGCAAACCAATCAATATACGCTTATTGCGTGTTGTTTTACCAAAAATATGTAGAAGAATACATATGGGCCTAAACAAATATTTTGGGGATATTTATTAAAGCAAAAAGTAAAAAATATTGCATTTTTTTCAAAATTGTCACAATTTTTTTGTTTATAGTGCAAAAAATAAAAACCGCAGAGGTGATCAAATACCACCAAAAGAAAGCTCTATTTGTGGGAAAAAAAAGGACGTCAATTTTGTTTGGGTGCAATGTTGCGATTGTCAGTTAAAGCGATGCAGTGCCGTATCGCAAAAAGTGCTCTGGTCAGGAAGGGGGTAAAGTCTTCGGGCTGAAGTGGTTAAGGTTTGGGGTTTCTAAAAAAAAAAAAAAAAAAAATTGTTGCAGTATTGGTATAATGCTGCAGCTGTCTGATGTCAGCTCTAAGACTGCGAACTGAGCGATCACATGATCGCTGATTACTCAGCTCCCAGTCTGCTCAGTGCAGAGAGCGGTGACTGTCAGTCACTGCTCACAACTCTGCTCCTCCAGTGCTTACTGGAGTTATGGGTGGGGGGCAGCTGGTTTCCACTCTCAGCCATGCACTAAGAGGCTGAGCCAGCTGTCAAGCAGGCACAACCGGGTAGATCCTGACAATATCCTGGTAGATCTTCTAGATCCTGGAGTGGCTCTGGTACGTCAGCTGAGAGCAGGCAAGAACCCGCTCTTAGCTGACTCTGGGTCACAGGAGAGCAAAAGTAAGTGCACTCTAGTTACCCACAAGAGAAGTATGGCCATAAAAGCTTTGGCCATGCTTATTTTATTTTATCTCAGTCTGTGAGACAAATGGGTTGATTTACTAAGTTTATTTTCCTTGCTCATGATTGGGCATTTTTTGAAACGTAAAATTTCTCTTGCAAAGTGAATAGCCCAGTTGCCTTTAGTAAATCAACCCATAGGATGTTTGCAAAGGTGCTATATGTAACAGTGGGGACACAATAAGATAAGAAACAAGCGAAGTCTACAGCAGTGGTCGCCAACCTTTCGGACCTCATGGAATTTTCCGAATCCTGCAAAACTTACAATTTTGAATCCAGCGAACCACAAACATGAATTTTACATGTCTTATACACACACAATGCTCCAGCTCTCTGTACCCCCCCCCCGATCACACTGCTGCTTTATATACATAATGCTCCAGCTCTCTGCATCACACTGCTACACACACCTTACACAGACACAGACTTATTGGATCTCATCTCCTTATTATTGGGTCTCACCTTCTTATCCAGCCATGTGCTCGAGCTCTGTGCTCCCTCCCACACTCTAATCAGCGCTGTCATTGGAAGTCCCGTCCTTCACTTATGGCTCTCAGCAATACTCCCGGTGCCTCCCTCTGAGTTCACAGGAGCCAGAACTACAGAGGAGACTTTGGGTATCAATGCACACTGACAGTATTGACTTTCAGCACTCATTAAGAACAACACTGGAAACAACATTGGGCAGTATACATCCACCACAATGTTGAGTTGTGGCAGAACTCCTGGGGACCACCACATTTTTCTTGTGGACCATCAGTGATCCACTGGTTGACAACCGCTGGTCTACAGCATCAAATGCCCTCATATACTTCAGCCTACCTTTGTTTTAACACAATGCATGGCCAGTAATTTGCATTAGCATGATCCCCTATGCAGGGAAATTGGATCAATAGAAATCTTCCGGCAAACAAACCTGGCCCCCTCACTCCCCCCACCCACCCCGTCACTCGCCAGCCACCTGCCAGCCACATCCAGGTCGCAGCTTCCCCCCCCCCCCCTGCATCTCCTCCTAAATCCTGGCAGTGGCTTCTCCTCCAGGCAATCGGGTCTTAGGACTCTCATTCAATCTGGTCTTAGGACTCCCGGCCAATCGGTCTCAGGACCCGTTTCCTGATTGGTCGGGAGGAGAAGCAGAAAGACATTACTCACCACAAGTGGGTAGGGAGCCCACCCTTTTTTAAGCCAATTAGAGCCTCAGGCTCTAATCATATGCTTAAAAAAAACAAACAAACAAAAAAAACCCCATTGAAATCCATGCGTCCGACGCCCTGCATGGAGATTAGGGGCCGGGCGCATGGATTGGGGGGTGTGGCCGCCACTGTCTTCCACTAAAATCACCTTTTGACACGTATGCAAATGAAGCCAAAGACCCAGAAATTGCTCCTGGTCTGAATCTGCCCTGCAAAATTCCACTTTTCATAAAGTTCCCTCACTTCTTAGACACAGAAGGTATAATTTTATAACACTGGTCTGTTATTACATAAATGCGTGTTTTTATGTAATGTGCATATCATGTATTATGTAAGATTATATAATGGTATGTTTTTTGAAACGTGCTTAGAAGGGCAAGCTACAGCAGATGCAGGAATGCGCTAGTGGCTGGAAAATATATAGTTATTTAATGCTTACAGACAGAGGACATGTCCGACTTTGCCAATTCCTTCCGGGAGAAACCGTTGGAAATGTCTGATTGAATCATAACTACACAGCTCAGTATGCACATGACTTTGAGCACTGAGGCAGAAGCAAAGGATTGATCTGCACCATCCAATTGCATGAAATTTGTCATATAAACTGTGTAAGTGCCTGATATTTTATATATATATACCCCGATCAGCCATAACTTTATGCCCAGCTAATACTAAATAAGTCCTCCTTTTACCACAAAAAAGCTATGACCCATCAAGTCATGGACACCACTAGACATCTGAAGGTATAGTGACAATATAAACAAAGAAAGAATTTTCTCCTGCGCTCGTGAAGGCGTTGTTGGTATGAAATGGTAGTACATTCAAAGGATACATTTAATGTAGATCATGTGAGTCCCGCTGCCTTAACTGATTGGGGGGGGGGGGGGTCTGAAGTAAACCAAGTGTAAGAAAGGGATGAGAGGCGTGTGATCTAATACATTGATCAAGATGTTGCGGAAAACGCGTTTGTTGACGCGTTTTGAGGAAAGAAATCCTCTTCATCAGAGCCTTGTAGAACGACAAGAGAGGTCTGTATAGTGTTGTGGATCAAACATACAAGGGATTGGTTGGTTGGGAGGAGTGACACATGTTAAGTGATGAGTTCTCCTATACTCCAAGTTTGTCCACATCCCACCGCTCTAAAAGTCATAGGGAGATGGAATTCATGTGTTCCTTGTGGCAGTTCAGAGTGTATCTGTTAGTTGTGCCTGCATTCAGGTTTGCAAGCAAGATAGATGCAGCCTGCATGCATCTGTTTGGGAACAGGAGGCATCTGCCTCTGCAGGGATTCCAAGCAGCTCCAAACAGAAAGTGGTCTTGTGTTGCAGTCAGGATACCAGCTGTCTCCATCCATGTGAGACATCAGCTGATGTCTCACTGATGAAGGCTCTGATGAAGAGAGTTTCTTTCCTCGAAATGCGTCAGTAAAATTCTAGTACTTGCCCTTGCATGGGTATGCCTATTTTTCTAATTTAATGTGTATACTTGTAACCTGATTTATTGAATACGTAGATACTTTTTGTATGGATGTCTTTTTCCGTTAATAAACCGCAACATCTTGATCAATGTATTAGATCCCGCGCCTTTCATCCCTTTCTTACACTAGACATCTGAAGATATGCTGTGGTATCTGGCACCCTATGTGTCATATGGGTTCACGCATGTTCTGATGTCATACTGTTGAAACTTCATTTTTTTCTCTCATTGGTTATATGCAACTTCCTCCTTTTCTGGCCATTACGTGGCCGCTAGTGAACAATACCTTTTTATAACTATTTCATATTGTATATGTTCATATGTTTAATAAAATGTAGCTTTTTATAAAAAGCATACTGTTGTTCCAATCTGCCTCCAAAGTCTGACCTAGGGGGTTTCTTTTTTCTTATTCCAATGAATTTTATGGATGTGGCATATGAGTGATTAACCATAATTGCAGTTCTGTCCTCATATTCCCTCCTGTATACTGCTGTTAGGAAGATTTTGAAACAAAAGTAACATCTTCCTTAATTTCATCAACCCTAAATACAACAAAAGGTTACTTGCTGTCATGTATTAATTGTTATTTTTACATAAAACTAAAATAAATATCCACAAATGCCTCGATAGTCTTCTGTAGTCCTCTGCACAGCAGCAATAAAAGCCTTGTACACACAATCGGATTTCCCAATGGGAAATGTGTGATGACAGGCTGTTTGCAGAACATTCGACCGTTTGTAGGCTCCATCGGACAATTGTTGTCGGATTTTCTGCAGACAAATGTTGGATGGCAGGCTTTAAAATTTTCCGTGGACAAATGTCTGTTGTCGGATTTTCCGAGCATGTGTACACAAGTCCATCGGACAAAAGTCCAAAGTACAAACACGCATGCTCGGAAGCAAGAACGAGCAAGAAGCGGTTGGTCTTGTAAACTAGCGTTCGTAATGGAGAATTAACACTCGTGACGTGGCAAATTATGAAATCTCGAAATGCAGTGCACATTCTCTTCTTCTTTATTTAGTGGGATAATAATGAAGCTGCTTTGCTGGTGATACTGATGGAGTTATGGCAAACGTATTTTAAAAAGCTTTAATTTTCTAGTGATATCACAAATAATATTATTATCCTTTTTTTTATTTTTTTGAGCAAGTTACCACAACAGCATTATCTCGTAGTTTTTAAGATCAAAGATACAACTATGTTGATGTCTCTTGTCAATTTTACATTGTATTTTTTTTTTAATTGTAACTGCCTACTCCCAAACTGTCATTTGAAGTGAAAAGCATAGCCAAGTATTATTCTACACAATTTTTTTTATTGTGCATTAAAAAATGAAAACAAATAAAATTAGACATGCTATCTGCTAATAGAAATTAACCAAAAAGTACATTCTATGCATCCAAAAATATAGAAAATATACCAAAGCAACCATTATTCAACCAACAAATAAAATAACAGCTTCATGCATGTGTCCTGCTTCTTAATATAGGGGGTCAACAATGGCAAGAGTTGGTGAAAGCAGGGGTCCGTCATCCGGAGATAATTCCGAAAATCATCCGGATTATTCTCCTGGAGCTCCCGCAGCAAAGGCATATGACATAATTGGTCATGATTAATAAAGCAACCAATTTTTGGTCCAAGAAATCCTCCTCCTTCTGTTCCTGGTCTGGACTTGGGTCAAAGCAATACTCCAAGGCCAATAATAAATAACACATTATCTCCTGCCATTCCGCAACATGTCTGGTTGACGAACAGCCGTTCAGAAACTAACTGAAAAGCGCTAAATGAAAAGCACGAAATGAAAAGCGTGAAATAAAAAGCACAAATCAATACTCACCAAACTTCTACTAACACGAAATTAGCAGAAGTAGCCCAAAGGGTGGCGCTAAAGAGCTGAAAAAAAAACAAGTAGTACGCCACTACGTTCGTGTTTGTTGGTCGACAATTCCTTGCCGTTTGTATGCAGGACAAAATCCAGGCACACGCCTTCGGACAAAAGTCCAAGGTTTATTTTTCTCGGTCCAAGTCCAAGAAAATCTGATCGTGTGTACGAGGCTTTAGAATACGAAGGTCAGGTCACTGATCTCAGCCAATGCTGTCAGTCTGGCCCAGGGAACATGTCTACAGATGGTGAAAGCAGAAGCATAATCTCATCAGCGTCCTGCTGAACTTCATTATCCAATTAAAGCCTTGGGCCCTGAACTAGACTGCATTACTTAACTGCATTATGATCTGAAAGTTGTCCAGCCCTGGCTAGTAGGGGTGCCTAGATCACAGAGTTAGGCCTGATTCACACCTATGCATTTTTAGTGCTTTTTGCATTTCGCAGATTAGCACTACAGTCCATTTAACATGGTTTCCTATAGAACAAGTTCTGTAGTGCAAACCTGCAAAATGCAAAAAGCACTAAAAATGCATATGTGTGAATCCAGCCTCAGAACCAATCAGCAGCCAGTTTTTATACTGTGTTTTAGCTGTTAGCCTGGAGTTCTGCTTTAAAAAGTGTCCAAAAGTAAAGGATTTTCTTATTTTAAACAAAGAGAAAGCGAGAGAGAGAGAGACAAGTTCTACAAAACCAGAAAAAAAACATAAATTAACAAAAATTTGATTTGCTTGTTTAATCAAAAAGAGATATACACATAACATATAAAACATAGAAGAATACATATAAAATCAATGCTGGGGCAATGTAACCTGGCACCCAACGCAAAGATGCCAAACTATGCCCTGTTATGGGGAAAAGAAAGAAAATCACACATTTTTGGTTGTCCTCAAAACAGGAATACAAGGGAAATTGTCCAAAGGGACACTAATTCTGATGACAGTCAGGAATTTCCTCTCACTTCTTGTTTTGGTTATGGGACAGGAAGTGAAGCTAAATCTTCCCAATGAGACAGAATTGGCAAAAATAAATAGAAAACTTTCACTATCCATAATGAAAAAAAAAGTTTTTCCCTTTGTTATACTTGAATCACATATCCCCCACCCCATATAAAGGAACTGAAAAGAGGAATACATGTTTGAAGTCCAGCCTAGGTGACAAGTTAGTGGAGTGAATGTAGCCACCTAGGAATAGCAAGTATGTTTAGCGCATGATTACCAGGTGAAAATGAAACAAAAACAGCCTCGTGTTTCACGGAAAGCTGGCTAACACCGGACTGCAACGCCATCCTAACAGAATTAGTGCCGGAAAACGACAGGATCCTAACCGAGCATAGGAAAGGAAAAAAAGGAGGAGGCCTAGCAGTAGCAGCAACAACACATTGGACCAGATCACATAAGAAACTACACTTGGAAATCTTCAAAACCCCACTATCAAACAAAATGGCAACACTAAATCAAAACCACTCAACAGAACGATCACTCAGCTCCTTAAACAAGGCACTACTACAAACAGCAGACGCAGTCGCCATAAAACATCGAGCACCCATCCGCAAGAAAAATTCTAGATGGTTTAATGGCGCTCTTACTCTACTGAAACGGGAACACAGAAGAGCTGAAAGAGCCTGGAGAAGAAATACTACAAAGGAAAATCACACAAACGACAAAATACTCACCAAGAAATATCATAAAGCAATTTTCAAAGCAAAAAAAAAACATGTCTCAAACACCCTCTCAAAAGCCTTAAACCGGCCACGTGAACTTTTCAAACTAGTTGCCCAGACTATGAACCCCACCTGCCTTGAGCCCCTAGAAAACTAAACTCAAGAATACTGCAACAAGTTATCGGATTTTTTCATCAACAAAATCGACAACATTCAGAAAATAATTCAACAAAAAAAACAACCAATCTTACTCAACCAAACCCAGGTAAGGAATTTTACTTGCACATCACACAATCACCACATTTCTCGCTTACCCCGATCACCACGGATTTAACCAAAAATATCATCAAGAGCCTCCGAGACAGTACATCACCAAATGACATTATTCCTACAAAACTCTTGAAAGAATGTGCCGACATCCTGGCCCCCTCTATTACACACCTAGTAAATCAGTCGTTCAAAGAAATGTTGGTTCCTATTTCCCTCAAGCAAGGCATCATCAAACCACTTCTAAAGAAACCCAACCTTGACCCCAAAGATCCTAACAATCGCAGACCGGTAACAAGCCTGAACACCATTTCCAAGATTATGGAGAAAGCAGTAGTACAACAGCTTCAACTCCACCTGGACACACACAATCTCTTGGACCCACTGCAATCAGGCTTCCGCCCAGGCCATGGCACAGAAACTGCACTTCTGAAAATATGGGGCGATGCCCTGGAAGCAGCTGATGACAGAGAATCGTTTCTTCTGGTACTGCTGGACCTTAGCGCTGCGTTCGACACAGTGGACCACAATACTCTTCTCAGCCGCCTCAAGGAAGTGGCAGGAGTTACAGATGTAGATCTTCCATGGTTCGCTTCCTTCTTAGGAAACCGGTCACAGACAGTGAAACTAGGAGTCTTCACTTCGGAAACCCGGGCAATTTCTTATGGAGTCCCTCAAGGATCACCTTTGTCACCAGTACTCTTCAACATTTACATCCGGCCACTCTTCAAAATTATTAGCAAATCGGATCTATGCTTCCACTCATACGCTGACGACACTCAACTGTACTTCCGTATCACCGGACAAAAAGACCAATACCAGGAACTAGAAAAATGTCTTAAACTGATAGATAGATCAAAAACAGAACTGCTGCTCCTCAACGCAAACCGAAGTAAAAAAGACCATCCTTCCAAGCACCAAAGCCAAAAGCCTCCGAGTCATCTTTGATTCAGAGATGACCATGGAGGCACAAATAGGATCAGTAATCAGCAGATCCCATCATCTTCTCCGCCTGCTTCGCAGACTTATCCCATTCATCCCGGAAAAGGAGAAAGCAGTAGTAGTAGGAACTATCATCAATTTGCGACTCGACTACGCAAATTCCCTCTACATAGGACTACCTGATTACCAGATTGCACGCCTACAAGTCGTCCAAAACACAGCAGCAAGACTAGTCACCGGAAAGAAACCCTGGGAATCCAACTCCCCATCCCTGAGGACCCTCCATTGGCTCACGGTAAAAGATAGGATCACATTCAAGACCCTCTGCCTCACCCACAAAATGTACACAAGGAAACGCTCCTCAATAACTATGTGAGAAAATAAAAAAATACATACCAAATCGCAGCCTTCGATCAACAAACCAAAATAGCCTTCTCATCCCCAAAGCCCGCTACAAATCTAAGGGAGAGCGAAGATTCGCAGTCCAAGGACCTCGGCTATGGAGCGCTCTACCCACCAACATCCGCTTGGTAGAAAACCATCGGGCCTTCAGGAAAAAACTCAAGACCCACCTCTTCTAATAAAGCAGGACAACAAGGAAAGACCAAGCGCCTTGAGGCGATTCAGTTCGCATTTGCAGCGCTATACAAATCATTCATTCAGCCTAAAAAAAGAAAACAAATGCAGCCACCACATCTAAGGACTAGTATGCTGCAATACATTTTAGCTTTTTTCAGATAAGCTTTAAAACCCGAGTCAGAAATAGCAGCTCTCATAGTGGTACCCTGGCAGTTTTCCTTTAGGGCTTGTTAATGCCATAATTCCAGAATGTATGTGCTATTTTTTGTGGGCTCACAGGCTGTAATAAAAATCTGACAGGAATTTTGAAGACTAATTAAACTTTCAGTTTAAATAAGCCAATCTTATTCTAGGTGTAGCCAAGTCCTGGGTCCCCTTTGGTCTAATGAGAACCTCCAGAGTTAGGGATAGCTGACATCCTATGTAGAATGGGTTATGAGGAATGGTGGGTGTGATGCAAGGTAGATTCATGGGCGCCAGACACTTCTGCAATGCAAAGAGATTTATTGGGGTTTATTTACTAAAGGCAAATCCACTTTGCACTACAAGTGCAGTCGCTGTAGAGGGAGACAAGGAAAATAAACAGCATTTTTGCTTAAACAACATTGGATGACAGAAATCAGCTGAGCCTCCCCTCATTTCGATCTTCCACCTCAGATCTACAGTAACTGCTCTTCCAAGTGTACTTCCAATGCACTTGTAGTGCAAAGTGGATTTGCCTTTAGTAAATCAACCCCATTGTCTCAAACAGAACTGTGGGAGAGAGTTTAGGGCCAGGATGCCCCTTTAGTAGTTGCAATATTAATTGGCAGACTCCGAGACTTCTATAGGTAGACAGCCATGCAGGGAAAGGCACGCCAGATGGGACATCTGCATGTGTAGGCACGCTGTCTCCTATGGCAACAATCTTGAACATTTCCTAACAAAGGTTACAATGAACTCTTTCAATTCCTCTACAATCTCCTATTGTAGATCTTCACTCAACTGAGCTCCCAGTCTCTATCACTAGACTTGCTGATCCACTGCCACTGGATCTCCTGAGCTCTTCCAACCTTCTCACTCAGTATCTTCCCCAAGCGTCACCCCGCATCCCTGCTGGGTCCCTAGCTTGGCATCAAAGATACTTCTCAAGCGTCACCCTACTGGCCTGCTCAGTCCCTAGCTTGACACACAAGGCTGCTCTGCAAGAGTCACCTCCGCTGGCTGGGTCCCTGGCTTGACACCTGCTGAAGTTTCCTAATTCTTCACCTTCCCCAGTTGGTGAGAATACTGCTCCGGTACTTGCTTCAGCTACTCATGGTGGTCCCTGGTAACAAGGTGGATGGACCCTTAGTGGCGAAAGCTTCCCCTCTACCTCCGACCACAACAGGGTCTCCAGCCGGCAGAACCGTCACTTCTGCTTGGACTGCAAGCCGCAGTCCCACCCTACGCTGCTCCCTTGCTTCTGGATAGGCCCTCAGACAGTCTTTTCTTGTCAAAGATTTTTATTTATTTTTAAATAAAAAGACAGAAACAATAAACAACGAAAAAGGAAAATAATAAGGTGCATTACATATATTCATTTTCATATATGAAATATCTTGTAATTAAATAAACACTAATAACAGCATGAGTATTATGCAGTCTAAAATGTAAATTAATGGGTCAGAAATCCGACACTGTGGAAAACGTCTAATAAGCAATGTTTCATGGATACAATGTGTAACCCTGAATCACTTCTAGAGACGTTATAAATATGCCTCCAGACCATTTTACCACCCCAAATGGGTGCAAACTGTGGTAAAATGGGGGCAATTAAAAGAACAGGTATTACCATAACTAAGATAGTAGTGAGAGTACACAGGCAAAATTAGTATATTAAGAATAATGAATATCAAGTAAATATGATCGTAACCTAATGGTTACAGTGTACTTTGACTTCAAGGTAAACAATCTGCATCTAATACCAGCATGTTTTATTCATCAAACGATTATAATGACAAAATAAATGAATTCAATTAATATATTCCCTAAAGGAATAAAAAAAAACAAAAAAAAAACTAAAGAGTTAAAGATGTGAGATAGAGAAGAAGAGAGAGGAAAAATAAAAATAAAAGGGGAAAGAAGGAAAGAATTTCTTCAGGTGGTGATCTGCATATCAAATAGGACAATGTAATTTATCCAATAAAATAACCAAATAACTATTGAGGTAACAATAATGACTGGTCGAAGTCAGGGGGAAGGTAGTGTTTTACCCATGGTTGCCAGATCTGTTTAAATTTATCGATATTATTGTCTTCTATGGCCGACATTTTAGCATAAGTTAAAGCTCTATTCATTCTATGCTTAGCTTCCGCAACTATTCGAGTTTTGGATTTCCAGGCTTTAGCTATAGTTTGTTTAGCGGCAGTACTAAGCTGGAGGAATAGCTTAAAGTGAGGGTGTGTTAGCGTTGGAGGTTTCAGGTTCAGAAGAGCCATGGCTGGATCCGGAGGTATAGAACATTCTAGAGCTTTAGAAGCCAAAGCAAAAATATTTGTCCAAAATTCTTGGACCACCGGGCATTGCCACCAGATGTGGAAATGGGTACCTGGGGAAGGACAACCTCTTTTTTATTTTTTATTTTTTAAACTCTTTATTTCTATTTTTTAAACAATACAATTCATATTTACAGTGTTCCTTAGTATGTAACATTTCTACTATTACAATCATTTTCTATGAGATGAGTTGCTTGTACTTTGCTTCTTCTATCCTCATTTTAATTCACACTTCTCTCCGTCTCTTACCCCATCCCCCGCCCCCCCCCCCCCAAAAAAAAAAGAAAAAAAAGAAGGTAAAGTCCCTCTCTCCCACTCCCCCTCCCCCACTCCCCCCGTCCCCTTCGGAGTGTTGTCTGATTATTGTTCCCTCTCCTCCTCTCTTTTGTATGCAAAATAGGGAGCCCATGTTTCCCCATACCTCTCCTCCTGCTCCTTCAATGCCATAGTCAAATTTTCCATTTGCTGAATTTCACCGACTCTGGCCCACCAGTGGGCCCTCGTTGGTATTGCTTCCTTTTTCCACAAGGCCGGGATACAGGCTCTCGCTGCCGTAAGGAGATGCTTCATTAAGGATTTATTATATTTTTCAACCGACATAGGAACATCGTTTAGTAAAAATGCAGCCGGGTTTTCTCCAAGTGACACACCTGTAATTTTCCTTACCGTTTCCTCCACCATTTTCCAGTAGTCTCTGATTTTCCCACATTCCCAAAATATATGCAGCATCGTGCCCTCTGTTTCTCTACATCGCCAACATACGTTTGGAATCTGCGGGAATATTCTATGTAACTTGCTTGGGGTCCTATACCATCTGGTGAGGATCTTATATCCCCCTTCCTGGTATCTGCTTGCTAGTGACGTTTTGTGGACAGAACTCAAAATTTTTTCTTTTTGTTTTTGGGAAAATGTGACCTTCAGTTCTTGTTCCCAGGCTTGCATAAAACCTAGGTTTTCGGGAGCCTCTAGTCCTATAATCATTTTGTAAAAATATGACAGGGGGTGTCTCAGGTTTTCCCCGTCCAAGCATACCTGCTCGAACCCCGACAATCCCCGGATTTCCGGGTATTTTCTACTTTTTGAGCGTATATATGCTCCCAACTGCATTACTCTGAAGTAGTCTAGCTCTGGGGTAAGTTCGCTTTCTATCTCCCCTCTTGTCATTAATCTACCCTCTTTTGAAAAATGTATGACCCTGCTTATCCCCCTACGTCTTAGGTCGGTGAATTTCTGGTCTATAATACCTGGCTTGAAATCTGGTGTACCTAATATAGGTGACATAGGGCTAGATTCTGTTGATATCTTGTTTTTTTAAAAAATTCTTCTAATTGTGTTTAGAGTTGCCCCTATCAGTGGGTGTTTTTTTACTGCCGTTGAAATATCCTTTCCAGCCATCCATGCCATCCCCTCCAAGGGGACTTTACTCGATGTTTGTTCCATCCGGACCCATGGCTTTTTTTCTTTGGCACACCATTCCATCACTCTAACTAGGTGTGAGGCCTCCTGATACTTACAGGGGTCTGGAAACCCGATTCCTCCTTTTTCTTTGGGGAGAACCAATATAGATCTCCGTACTCTTGCAGGCTTTCCAGCCCATGTAAATCTCAAGAATCCTGACCGGAGTTCTCTCATAAAACTTTGGGGGATCTTTATCGGCATGGTTTGGAACAAATATAAAAGCCTTGGCATTACATTCATTTTTATAATATTCGTCCTACCAAACCAGGTAAAGATCTCTTTGTCCCATCTTTTCAGGTCAGTCTTTATTTGTTTTAACATTGGGGCATAGTTTAATTCAAATATCCTGCTTAAAGTCCTTGGTATTTTAGTCCCCAGATAGCTGATATGGGAGTCAGTCCATCTGAAATTAAATTGAGATATTATCTGCTGAGTCAGGGAATCATTCATCTCTATACCCATGGCTTCTGATTTGCTATAATTCACTTTGAAATTTGTTATGTCCCCGAATTGCTGTAGTTCCCCCAGGAGGGAAGGCAGGGATATAGCTGGAGAGGATATAAAAAAGATCAGGTCATCAGCGTAGGCTGCTAACTTATGTTCCTCAATCTCTGTTTTTATACCTCTAATGTTACAATTTGATCGTATTTTTCTTAGGAAGGACAACCTCTGAAGCAGTTGTTAGGATAGGTCGGGGTAAATTTGGCTATTCTAGCAGGTACCAGGTACCATCTTGCTAAAACTTTAAAGTTGGTTTCAACAGCGTGACAATTTGGGGAAGAGCTTTTTGTAGCTTGCCATACTTTGGACCAGTCATTAGTGTCAAAAACTCTGTTCATATCTACTGCCCATTTATCTGCATAGGAGGGTAATATATCCTTAGGGAGAGTAGTAAGTTGCTGATATCTCGAAGAGATAACACCTCTAATATGTGGATCACTTTTGCATATACGTTCAAATTGAGACATTTGATTAAGCGGTGTGCCAACATTTAGGAGAGGAGTGTAGAAATTTTTGATTTGCAGGTATCTAAAAGTTTCAGATCTTGGGAGTCCATGGGTGTCACATAGTATCGGGAATTCCATGATGTTGGAGTTATTACATAATTGATATAATCGAGATAAATTTAAAGTGGACCAAGCAGAAAATGACCTCGGATACCTCCAGGCTGGGTAAAAGGCTGGATTTCCAAGAAAGGAGAGAAGAGGATTATGTGGGGATTGAAGGTTGGAAGGTTTACCAAATTTATCCCATATTGATAAGGAATGTTTCGTAATGGGATTAGAGATATGTGACCTAACTGTGTGTTGAATCCATAATATATTTGCAATAGAGATAGGGTCACAGTCTACAGATTCAATCAACACCCAGAGGGGTGCTTCTTCTATAGAATGATATTTCGTAAGAATTGAGATTTGTGCAGCCGAATAATAGGAAGCAAAGTTTGGTAAACCTAGCCCCCCTTTCAGTTTACTTAGATATAATGTGGTCATTGGTATCCGTGGTTTGATTTTCCCCCAGATGAAGGCCGAGACTCTACGTTGTAATATTCTGAGGAAATATGCTGGTATGGTGGGATAGGCAAAACTCTAAACAAATAAAGAAATTTTGGTAAAATTTACATTTTTATTGCATTAATCCTTCCCAACCAGGATAGTGGGAGAGAGGACCATTGTTTCAGGTAATTAGTAACTTGTTTCAGTAAAGGGAGATAGTTGACTCTAAATAAATCTTTGAGGGAGGTTGTGAGCTGAACACCTAAATAGGGTATTAGAAACCCAGTGAAATGGTAAAGTAGATTGGAGATGTAGGAGGTCTGTTTGTTCTAAAGATATGTTAAGTACATTTGATTTGGTAGGATTAACTTTAAGTCCGGAAACTGTAGCAAATTTGTCTAATACGTTCAGTAAATTCGGGGCAGATATATGTGGGTGAGTTAGGAATATGAGAATATCGTCAGCAAAAAGGCATAATTTATGTTGAAAACCACCTAATTCAATACCCTTGATATCCTGATTACTCCTAATTAACTGTGCCAATGGTTCGATAAGGAAGGCAAAAAGTAAGGGGGATAAGGGACAACCCTGTCTCGTACCTCTATAAATGTTCATCATTGCAGATTTATACCCGGCATATTTAATGTATGCTTTTGGGCTATCATACAACGAAGAGATCCATTTTAGAAAATGATTACCAAATCCCCATTTTTGTAGCGTATACTGCATATATGGCCAGGTGACAGAATCAAACGCCTTCTTAATATCTAGAGATATAAGACATGAAGAAATGTGTCTGGATTTAGCTGCGTTTATGAGTAGAAGAGCACGTCTGATGTTGTCACCTGCCTGTCTTTTTGGCATAAAGCCGGTTTGATCTCGGTGTATCAATTGACCTATAGTATTATTGAGGCGGGTAGCTAATATCTTAGCTAATAATTTAATGTCAAGGTTGAGTAGTGATATAGGACGATAATTTGTCCATGAAGTTGCGTCTGAATGTGGTTTAGGAATCATCACTATAATGGAGGTAAGTGTTTCTGTGCGGAAGGAATAGTTTTCAAGGATAGAATTGAAGGCTCTGGTCAGAATCGGCGCTAGTATATGTGAGAACTGCTTATAATATAATGCTGAGAATCCGTCAGGGCCTGGTCTTTTATTAAGTTTTAGGTGGTTGATCGCATTCAGGACTTCCGGGGTAGTTATTTGGCGCTCAAGATTATCACGTTGTGATTGATCAAGGGTGGGAAGGCTAATATTGGAAAACATGGTATCAGCTTTTGATTTATCAAACTCTTGGCTAGAGGAATATAGTTTAGATAATTTGGAATGAAATACCTCCAGTATTTTTACCAGGTTACTAGTGTATCCGTCACGTGTAGTCCTAAGTCTGAAAGAGGACTGCACTTTTTGTATCATTTTTAAGCTACGTGCCATAGGAGTGTCAGGTTTGTTGGCTTTGAGATACTGGATATGTTGGCGTTTACTCATTAGTTTGTCGGCTGAATCTGTTAAAAAAAGGTCTAGATCAAGTCGTGCTTTATCTAGTTTCGTATGGTTGTCAACAGTTGGAGAGGATTGAAAGACTGAGTGACATGTGTTGAAAGCAGTTTCCAGTTTTGCGAACATAAGTTTACGCTCTCTTTTAAGTGTTGATGTTAGACGAATACGATTACCTCGAATGACAGATTTATGAGCTTCCCATAATGTCAGGGAAGAAACATCGTCTGTATCATTAGAGGAGATGTAATCAGACAGCGCTTGTTCGATTAGCGATCTGTGTGATGGATGGGTTAGTAGAGTATCATTTATGTTCCAGGTTGTATCGTGAGATCTGGATATAGTTGAGGTTAGAGTGGTAAAAAACTGCACAATGGTCTGACCATGGTAATGGAATAATTTTAGAGGATAGTATTTCTGGTAGTATACTGGATGGAATAAAGATGTGATCGATACGGGAGAATGATTTGTGTGGATATGAATAATGTGTGTAACGTCTATTGGTGGGGTTAAGTTCTCTCCATGTGTCTACTAATTTGTGAGCTGTTAGCCGGGGTTGTAGAGTCATCTTGGCAGAGTTCGTATTAGGGGTAATTGGAGATTTGTCAAGGAAGGGGAATACTGTAGCATTAGAATCTCCACATAGGACCAATGTACCAAATTTATGTGTATCAATAAGTTGGAAGAGATGGGACATAAAAGCTAGTGGTCGCTTGTTGGGAGCGTAATAAGAGACGACCGTGATAGGGTCGTCAGCGAGGTAACCTGTAATCAAAATGTATCTACCTTCTGGATCATTCAATTGCGACACAAGGGTGAATGGAGTGTTACGGTGGAAACCTATAAGGGTTCCCCGTTGTTTAACTGAAGCAGAGGCAACATAAAACTGTGGATAAGTGGAAGAGAGGAATTTCGGATGAGCCTTATCTATAAAGTGAGTTTCCTGTAGGCATATAATATGAGCTTTTTTAGCATGAAAAGTGCGCATAGCTTTTGAACGTTTGTGTGGAATATTAAACCCTTGTACATTTAAAGACAAAATATTTATGGGGCCATAACTGTAAAGTATAAATTGCTATAAGAATAAAAACATGACTTACTTCTAGGTTCGTAATCACCACCTGGAGAGGGAAAAGATTAGAGAAAGCAAAACAGAAAAAAATAGTAGAAAAAAAAAAAAAAAAAAGAAGGAAAACGATCAACCCTTTTATAATAGCATATTAGCAATAATAAAAGATAATAATACAGGGTGTGGGAACGTCTACAGAACATATTCAGCATGTTCCGAGAGGTTCCAGAGCCATCATCAGAGACCCGCATAATCCTGACGGGTACCTGAAGATGGAACAGGGGACTACAAGAATTTCCTGATGGAGGAATAGCACCGGAGGACCATGAGATGATATAAAAAAAAACTTTTTAACAACCAAAAGTCCGCTTTGTATAAGGACCTAAACAGAAAATAGAATATAAGGATGTCACTATATATTTATTAGTATAAATACCAATATGGGTAGGATAGTGAAATAGAGAAAAAAAGAAAAGAAAGTCAGGTATCTATACTTAGACACTGGAACTTAGAAGGCATATTAGAAAAAGAATGGTCAAGTCTCGACTAAAAATTTCCTAATAGAGATCAGAAAGTGGTGTGGGTATATTGGAGATTTTTAGATTTTCAACCAGCAAATGATGCTGGTAATAAGTATTAAGAGGACGGTCTAGGTTAGAAATTCAGTCCATAGAATCCTCGTTGGAGGGGGATTGATTTTCGAATTGCCCTCGTTTGGGAATATGATGTTGAGAAGATGAAGAAGCTCCTGCGGAGGGTGTAGTGATTTTTTTCTGCTGAGGAGGGATTGAGGCTGGACGTCTGCGGGGATGATCGTTTGAAGTGGATCTGTCTGCGATGCCCATTTCGAACAGGGCCGATTGCAGGTCTTCCGGGGATCTACAGATGTACTTAGTTTCGAGAAATGTAAATTTTAGAGAAAAGGAAAATCCCCAACGATAGGTAATATGGTGTTGTTGCAGGATTTGCAGCTGGGGCTTAAGTGCACGTCTTTTTGCAACCGTGAGAGGAGATATATCAGCAAAAAGCTGATATGTATAACCCTGAAATTGCAGAGATTCTTTGTCCCTAGCAGCCGCCAATAGTTGCTCTTTGGTTCTGTAGTAGTGGAATTTAGCAATTATATCTCTTGGTGGGCCATTTGTTTTGCGGGGGGCTAGAGCTCTGTGAATTCTATCGAATTCTAGTCTTTCCACAGGTATACCAGGCTGTAATTCTTGAAGTAGCGCTGTTATAGTAGCCGAGAGATCAAGGACAGTGTCAGGAATTCCTCTTATTCTCAGGTTCGATCGTCTGTCCCTATTTTCCTGGTCTTCTAAACGAGACTGTAGTGTAAGATTTTCTTCCTTTAGAATTTCAAGCTCTGAGGTGTTTTGCTGTGTGAAACCATCTAGGTCGTCCACTCTAATTTCTAGCTCAGCTGTTCTCTGCCCCAGCTCTCTAATTTCTTTAGTGAGTTTATCTGTGATTCTGTCAGAAGTCTTCTTTAGGGCTTTGTGTAGCATAAATTCAAACTTTTTAAATATATCTTCACTATTTTCAGTCTGAGTTACCTCAGTATCTGAATCTGTGCCTGCCGTATCCTCAGTAAACTGTGAGGGCGCTGTCTTACAGCGCTGTGTGATATTCTGTGAGGAGATAGCTGCCGCCATTCTAAGAGTCTGCCTGGCCGGCGCCGTTTTAGATAGTGGCGCTTTATTTTTCGATTTATGTCCTCGCAGGACCATTATATATTCACCTGGGGTCTAGATGGGGCTTGTGGCGCTGATTTGTACCGTTCGCGGTACCGCTGGGACCCGTAGTCCTCCGGCTATCTCCTCCCTCGGAGCTCTAAGCCAGGATGTCCGCCCGCTCAGGCATCCGCGCATGCGCCCCAACTCCAGACAGTCTTTTCTTTAAAAAGCGTAGAAGAGTAGAAAAGTCTGTCCCCTGTCAGTGGCTGCAGAGAAGGTCTCTTGTTCTCTGTGAAGTCAGTGGTCTATCTGCAAAACTTGAACATGCCCCCTACTGGGTCAAAGCTTGAAGTCTTCCAATCAGCAGGTAACAAGATTGTTGCTGATTCCATAACTATAGGTCTGACTCAGCAGGGACATGCCAAACCTCTGCAGAGCGATCACCGCTTCCACCCAGAGATAAGATTCTGTGCAGAATGCTGGCAGGGGACAGGCTTTTCTAAGCAGACTGATTGCTTTTTAAAGAAAACAAATTCACATTAGTCTAATGTGTGAACGCACAAAAAATTGTGACATTTTGTGCACATTCAGAAAAACACATCGTCTTTGCAGTGGCATTTATTGCTAATGGCAAATGTGCCAAGCACGGGAAAAAGCATGATTTTAAAACCGCCCTAAGCTCAAAGCTCAAAAAAAGAGCTTCTTTGCTGCTATTGTCACATGTAAGGCAGCTCATTGAAATAAATGGGCCGCCCTATGCGTAAAGCATTACAACACACAAATGCACATGTAGCGCTGGCTCCTGACGAGCATACGCTATGTGTGTTTGAAAATTAATATCCCTGAAACCACAGTTGGGTTTTAGGGCTAATTCTGCTAAATTATGATTTCAGTACCAGTCTAGCGGTTCTACTTGGCCGCAGGTGTCGCTGTCACCGCCGGCAAGTATGGGAACGCAGTTTAGCTGGGTGTATTGGATACCATTCTTTCTCTTGGAGCCAGCCCAGTGGGAGTGTTTGTCCTGCTGTGCAGTCTGGGAGGGGGTATTTAAGGTGATAAGATCACGTGTTTTGTTGTTCCGTTCCGGTTCAGAACATATCTTCTGTCTGTTTGGTCCTGGTCCTCCTGACCAGCCCTCATGGCCCTCCTGGCCTGGGGTGCGGATACATGCAATTCCAAGTCTCGGGGCTGGATAGCACGAGGCGAAGCAACTGCAGGGACAGGCCCGAATGGATATCGGAGCCCAATGATTCAAGAGTGGTCCGGTGCCGTCTCATCTAAGGAGAGGCCCAGCAACTGGAGGAGCATCCAGGGGAGAATTCTTCAGGAGAAGTCCACGTACAAGGCTGGTTTCTCTGAAGGGGCCTGGAGGCTCAGTTGAAGGACACTTTATGGATCTACACTCATAAGGTATCGCCGGACCGGCTGAGAGATACTGGTACCGTATGATAGTTCTCTAAATTCGTTTATGTCCCTCAGTTATGCTCAAGTCTGTGGCAGAGACTTTTCCTAAAGTATTCTACATCCAAGTCTGTGGCAGAGACTTTACTTTACTTAACGCCCTGCCGGCTGCTAGGCCTAGTGAGAGGAGGTCTATCCAAGGGTTGTGATAATCCAGGTGTGAAACTGTTATTCTCTGGATTTCTACAATAAGAGACTTCCTATTTTTGCAGCTCCAAAAGTAGCTGAACTTTCCTCCTAACGCTCTACTCTACATTAAGAGACTGTGTTATCTTTCAAATAAATAACCCAAAAGGAAGATCAAGTGTCAGTTTCCACATTTCTTTGGGCCATCAACCACGGGAAACCCTAGACGGAGACAAGGTCAAGAAGGTAACGGTAAGCCCAATAAAACCATCAGCTCCTTCGGGTGTCAGTGCTACACACATATGTGCGACACCTGACACTGCACTACACAACGTGAATGGAGGCTAATACTTTGCACACCTTTTGTTTTGATTCACTTGGAATGTATTTAGCTGATATAAAGTGATATTTATCTTTTGGCTTTAAAGTGATTTTAAAAGGATTTTTATTTTTTTTCATAATAAACATGTTATACTTACCTGCTTTGTGCAATAGTTTTGCAGAGCATCGCAGATTCTCCTCTTTTGCGATCCCCTGCCATCACTCCTTCCTTCCTCTGAGTGCCACCATAGCAAGTGGCTTGCTATGGGGGCACTCATATGGGCTTGCTCCCAAGCCACGCTGTGTGTGTCCATTGACACACACAGCATGGCTTGGCTCTGCCCCCCCCCCACTCTTTCCTCGCTGCCTGTAATTGACAGCAGCAGGAGCCAATGGCTCTCTTTGATGCTTTGATCTCCACTGAGGAGAGAGAAAACTGAAAGAGCTGCTGCTCATGCACATCATTGGATCAAGATCGGGCCCAGGTAAGTATAATGGGGGCTGTTGGAGGGGGATCTGCACACAGTTTTTTTTTTAACTTAATGCAGAGAATGCAGTCAAGTGATTGTAAAGTCACATATTTTTTTCTATAAAAATAGAAAACATGTTATACTTACCGGCCCTGTGCAGTGGTTTTGCACAGAGCAGTCCAGATCCTCATCTTCTTGTGTCCCTCTTTGGCTCTTTTGGCTCCTTCCTCCTGTCGAGTGCCCCCACAGCAAACAGCTTGCTATAGGGGCACCTGAGCCGAGCTGCAGCTCCGTGTGTCCATTCAGACACGGAGCCCTGGTTCGGCCCCGTCCTCTCTCTCTCTCCTGATTTGGTTAACTGACTTTGATTGACAGCAGTGGGCTTTTTATCTTAAAGCGGGATTCCACCCTAAAGTGGAACTTCTGCTCATTGGAACCCTCCCCCCCTCCGGTGTCACATTTGGCACCTTTCAGGGGGGAGCGGGGGTGCAGATACCTGTCTAAGACAGGTATTTACACCCACTTCCGGGCATAGACTCCCATGGGAGTCTATGCCTCTTCCTGTCCCGCCGCGCTGTCTGCTGGGACACACACGGGTCCCAGAGACACGCAGACGATTCTCATTGCACTGCGCAACTCGCGCATGCGCAGTAGGGAACCGGCGCCGGCAGCAGCAGAGCGATTGATCGGCCTCTGCTGCCGACATCGCTGGACCCTGGAAGAGGTAAGTGTCCATTTATTAAAAGTCAGCAGCTGCAGTATTTGTAGCTGCAGGCTTTTAACAAAAAAAAATTTCAGGTGCAATCCCTCTTTAATGCATAGAATGCATTAAGATAAAAAAAAAAAACCTTCTGCCTTTCCAATCACTTTAAGGTAATAAAACCCTATTTTTTATAATTGGGCCTCCAGGCTATTTTTTTTCTGGAACTTCTTTCGGATAATAGGCGTCTCCCGTTTTTGCCATGTGGCAAAATCGCTCTGCGATTCATGTGCCATCGAGAAATAATGACATCGCAAACGCGCTCCGCGTTTTGCCGCGATTGTGGAATCGTGGGCAGAAACGTGGCGATTCCAATCTCCTAGGTGTCAATGGAACCTTACCACTGACAGGCTGGGAGAGGGGTTTTTGACAGATGACAGATGAGAGCTACAGGGTCTTTTCTGTCATATTAACCCTACCTGTCTGCGTTAATGATTCCACACTATATCCAAAACTCAACAAAAGGTTTGGCTTTAGACACACTTTCATTTAAAAGAGATAACATCTTAGAGCTAGAATACTATAATCTTGCTTCACTAGTGATAGGCATGCTTAGAAGTTAAACACCCACGCTTTAATACCTGCATTAAATGGGAGTGCAAGGTTTGCAGAATAAGGCACAATCCTTTTCTTTATTCACACACCATCACATACCTTGCCCAGTAAGGGCTCCACTATACATACAAGGATCTAATTTTGTTCTGTGATTATTGAATCATGTTCAAAGAGCATTACAACAAAAGGCAGCGGCTGGAGGCTTTGGCGTCCTGGACATTGCAGTGCCCCCAGGCACAGTCACATCGGTTGTTTACAGAAATCACAACGTATGGGGATTCTACGCCTTCTCTGTCAATGTGATGCACAGCAGGAGGAGGGCAGAAAAACTGATGACACTATTACCCCTCCATCTCCCCATCCCAGCTTCCTCCCCTGATCGCTGGATACATTCCATAACATTCTCCGCAGGGGGCATGCAGGGGCTGGTGTTCAGACTTGCCAGAACCAGTCCCTGTGGTCATGTGGCAGGTTCCCAGCTGTGGGCTTGTCCAGCCAGTCTGTATAAAAGTCACAGCAGCCCTGCAACCTCGTTACTAACACCAAACGAGACAGCAGAAGCCTTTCAGAACAATCCAGGACCATGAAGGGACTCGTACTCAGCTTAGCCCTCGCCACTCTGTATGTCCTGTATGTACAGGCTGAAGTTCCCCTCCAGCCGGACTTCCAAGAGGACAAGGTAAGTGCCACAATTTCCAATCACATAAACCCAGACCAGCTGCAACATCTTTAAAGGGCTGCTCCACCCAAAACTAAAAATAAAAGGTGTCACTTTCTCAAAGTTAGAATTGCCAATTATGTATTATATACTAAAGTAATTTTAGCAGGGGAGGGTGATACCAGCAATTAGGTTGGTAATGTTTGCAGCTGGTGGACGGTAGTGGAAATCTGTTGGGGATATTGTGAGCATGCAGAGATATAAGATTAGTTCTGGGTTGATTGTCAAAAGGGTGAGACTCCTTTGTGTTGGCAAAAGCAGGTGAACTGGGCTGGGGGCTCCAGTGTGGAGATCCATTTAAGAGAAATATATGATGGTGGTGAGTTATTCAACCTAGTAAACCAAAGTACCAGTTCAGGTTGGACTGATCCTATAAAAAATTGCAGCCCTTTTGCTAAAAATGCAGGCAAAGAAATAGTTAATCAGTCGTTGTGTAATACAACCCACACGAGTTCACGTTGCTATAAAGTTCTCTCGTGCCCACCTCTGCTCTATCGCTGGGAAGTTGGGAGGTCTTCTTTGTCCCACAGGGTGTCTGGCATTTCTATGACATCTGTATAGTAACCAACATTTTTACAGGATACATTTACTTTTAAAAGTCAGCAAAAGTCCCTACACACATACACAACTCCCCAATGGCCCTGGAGCAATAAGTTAAAATAATCACAGATCTCAGACTGCAACATGTCCCACTTCAAGCTTCTGTGGTTTAGTGATGTCTGGGTTGGGTTTGCAGCCTCTGGGATTCAGTGCGAGGAGATTGACAGATTATGAACCTCCATACCCAGTACTTGCCCATGTACGGTGGTGCACACATGCCTGCCATTGGGAGCCTGTAAACGTTGCCCAAAAAGAGTGTGTGGCAGCATGCAGTTGGAAAAGCTATATCCTCCAGTCATAGGAAGTGTTATTATTACACAGGATTTATATAGCAGCGACAGTTTATGCAACACTTTACAACTTGAGGGTAGACAGTACAACTACAATACACTTTAATACACTAGGAATCAGAGGGCCCTGCTCGTTAGAGCTTTCAATCTAAGAGGGAGGGTCAAGAGATACAAGAGGTAATAACTATAGGGGATGTGCTGATGGAGAACATAGTTGTTAGGTGGGGGCCAGATAGGCTTTTCTAAAGAGATTCTCTGAAGTGTTCCCTGAGCTTCCATCCTCTGACAGGTGTATTGGCCAATCAGGGGGTGGAAGCAAACTGCACACTTTCTATTGGGGTAATGTCTGAGGCCTATATAGACTAAAGCATATTTGCCCGCCATCCCCTTAATGTGACTAGGACAGCTGGGAGGGAATTCAAATGTGGTGAGAGGTCATATGGCCCACCTACACCTATGGATGCAGCAACCTTTGTCCACCCTTCAATACAAGGGACTGTCCTTGGAATTTATGGATAGTTGGCAACAAGACATGTAGAATACACATATAGGATTTATGAAGGTTATACAACTGTTGGTCACCAACTTGAAGAACTCAGAAAATTACAGAATAAAGGGGCCCAGAGGACCCAAAACTAAATATTAGCCTTGAAGAGAAACTAAATGCCTAACTCCAGCCAAAACATTGTATATAGAGCATGGAAGGGTTAGAGTGTCTGTCAAGCATATTTCCTCTTACCCCACTATCAAAAGAGGTAATGATCTCTCCAATTAAAACACAGAAAAAACTATTTCAGTAGAGTGAGAAAGAGTTTGAACTTCTGACAATGTTTCATGCCTTTTGACAAACAAACCCAAATTACTTGTCACAAAGAGCGGAGGGGAAATCTCCCCAATGGGGCCACAAACTTAGCTTGGGTAGACTCGAAGCAAACATGGAACATCCCTCAAAATCAGGGATCTGATTGTTTTCTCTAGGCTGCTACCCAATGATTTTTCTAGGTTGCTACCCAATTATTGCACTAATCTTCTTTGCCCTGGTACTGGTCAGTTAGCCCATGTATTTTTGCTTTCTTTTGGCTGTAGATTGTTGGAAAATGGTATGGCATCGGACTGGCCTCCAACTCTGGCTGGTTCAAGGCTAAGAAGCAGTTCTTGAAGATGTGCACCACTGTTATTTCCCCCACTGCTGATGGGAACCTTGATGTTGTGGCCACCTATCCTAAGTAAGTGAACCATCTGTTGATCAATGAAGGAGGGGTTGTATTTGTACAAAAATGTAATGTTCCCTTTAACAATAACAATATTCCCTTTGTCAGTCACAATATTAACTGCTAAATCTATGGGAGAATAAGATGATATCTTTCAAAGAAGCTTGTGATGGAAAAAAAAAAAAGGAGGACATTGTTGCTGACCTCGCTCTAAAAAACATTAGCTCTCTAGCTTTCTGAATTGCTGACCTGAAACAAGAATGCAGCAGGTGAGGACAGAACACCCGATCCCTGTAGATGTTCTGGGTTGGCATCTCAGAAAACTTTAAAACAAGAGCATCCACCAGGCAAATAGCATTTTCAGAAAGCGGTGCAGCAGTCCCTGTATTTTTCTAATGCTCAATTTCCTTTGAGATATCCATAAAAAGTTTATTAGTCAAAACCTGATGCCATGTACACCATATGTAGATGGACAACTGAAACAGTTGACTTTTGAAGGAATGAAATCACAATTACTAAGACAGCTGCAAAGATGAGTCACATTCTGCTGATTGCCAGTTAATAGTTTGCGTAGGCTTTAATAAATGCAGACTATCACCACTTTGATAGGTGAGTTTTTTTTAAGCATTGTGAAGTAGCTAACAGGGATTAAAATGGGTCAAATACATTCTGTTCATACAGTAAAAAGAATAACACATCAATACAGATGTAAAATCACAGACAAATGAATTCTGATTGGTTGTGTTGATGACTGCACTTTTGCCTTTTACTTTTGCTTAGTGAACATCTAGTAGCCTGTAGAGATTACTATTTCACACCAGATCATGTTTTGTTCTGTTCCAGGCAAGACCGATGTGAAAAGAAGAGCATGACCTACATCAAAACCGAACAGCCTGGCCGTTTCCTGTCCAAGAGCCCACGTAAGTCAACGCCACAGATGCCACATTATCCATTATAATGAAAAGGGATACCTACATTGTACAGTATTGGACAACTGCTTTGCTGCATGCAAACAAAATACTTAAACTTCTGTTCTCTCTAAGGTTACGGCAGTGATCACATCATCACAGTGATGGAGAGCAACTATGATGAATACACCTTGATGCACACTCTGAAGACCAAGGGCGGTGAGGTCAACACTGTTGTATCTCTGTTTGGTAAGTGCTTATTCACACCTCAAAGTGAACCAATGCTTAGATCATGCAAAGCAACAAGTTCACTTAGCTGCATGAAAATGCCCTGTGCAGGCAAGCTCTCTAGGTCGATCTGCAAGGCTAAGAAACCCCAACCCACTTGTGACAGCACTTGAGTTTGAACATTGGCTGCTCAAACACCCAATGCTGTACTGTGGGAATGAAAAGAAGCTAGTCACATGATCACCAATGCCCAGAAGTACAAGTATTTAGCTTTTTTTTGGCAGGCAATTTGATGGGTGGGAGAAAGAAGAGGTGGTCGAGTAAAGGTGGGAGGTAGGGGGCAGGAAATCAATGGAACAAGTTGCTTTTAAAAGAAATATGTACTTTTTTTTAATATGTCACTGGAACAGGAGACAACGGAAATTTCACTTGCAAGCAAAGCTGTATGCCCCCATCCAAAAAAATGAAATTAGAACTCCAGCAGAGCCTTTAGTTTTGGATAACATGGGGAGGGCATGGATATGCACTTGCCCACTTTATATACATAATTGAAGCACTTTATTATTCCTGTGTTGCACTGCATGATTTATATGCACATTGCACTTTTTATGCACAGTGGTTTATATATTGTTTACATTTTCAGCTAAGGGTGGGGCTTATCAGTGCACCCACCGCATAAGATTTAGAACAGCGCCATCATCCCATAATTTAGTTTTTTCTTATAACAGCCCCCATTATTTGTTGCCAGAACAGAAAGTGAGAGGGAATCCAAAATGTCACAGTTTCACAGTCAATCAATTGACTTCTCATAAATGGGTTTGTTGAAAAATTTAGCTTTGATCAGTTCGAAGAATTGGTTCAGTTTTTCTTCATTCAGCCGCTGGCTGAACAAAAAAAACTGAGCCATGAAAGGCCAGCTTTACTGGAACAATAAAGTAAGGGGAAATCTCATCAATGGGGATACAAACAGCAAGTAAACCCTGACTAAATTTCTAACTCTTCCCTGGAATTTTACTTTACAGGAAAATTGGCTACTCATGGCTAAAACTTGAAGAGCCACTTTAGTACAAGTGTTTATAAATCAGTTCCACGGTGCCTCTGAAATGACTGTATTTGTCCTCCATTACAGGCAGATCCCCAGATCTGAGACCAGAACTCCTGGAGAAATTCAAGCAGACCGCTAAGGAATATGGACTAACTGATGAAAACATCCTTATCCTTCCTCAAACTGGTATTTTCATCGCAACACACCTATCACATTTCAATGTCCCTATATGTGCAAACCCTGGGTATCTGAGAAGCCCACAGCAACCAATCAGCTATTAATTTACTGTGGTCACATCAAAGATTATTTAGGATTGGCTGCCATAGTATGCTGCTCTTATGACTGTATGACATAAAATACTGTAGCTTTGGTGCTTTTACCAGCCACATTTCAGTTATTTTTGGTACAAGGTTAGAAAAATGACACCTTGAATCCAGATTTGAAGCCCGGTGATGCTGCTTTGGTGGCCAGTAAGGGCACTCTCAATAGTTAGAGTTGGCAAGGTTTAGCCATGAGGTCAGGGAAAGTCAGGCTCGAGTAACAAAGTGACACTAAATCAGAGAGGTACACAGAGGAGGTATTTGTAAAAGCAGAAAACTTGTGGTGTCTACTATTAGACAAGGCCATTAACTTTAAAAGTTTATAATGGTGTATAACTTATGTAAAGTGAATTATAACAGAGTACAGGTTATGTATAGTGGAGTACAACTTCACCAAAACATAGTTTTAAAATCTTTTCCCACTGCTATTTCCCCTGTGGATTGATCAGCCATGGATCTCATGGATGCATGAGACCATTGCTCGGTTGGCCTGGAACTGCAATTATGCAAGATCTACAGTAAGCTTGAATAGCAAAAATCTCACATGACCAGACAAGATATGTGCAGTCTACGCAGCACTAAATCATCTCCATTTTCTTTCCACAGATAAGTGTGCGTCCGAAGCATAAAAGGTGAGTACATGGGCCACACTGAAAAATGAAAAAGTACCTGTATATTTGGGAAATATTACTAACACAGCTTTACAGCTTCCTTTGCCCCCTCTCCACCTTTAGCCTGCTCATTGGACCACAAAGCAACATAATCAACTCTGTCCAATGAGTAAGCAGAGGGCTCAAGAAGCTTAAAAGGTGCCAAGAAATAATAATAATAGAAGGATCTTTGTGCCTATATAGTGCTGCAGAACAAGCAAAATTAGCTGAAAAGCTAAAAATAATTTGCCAGGTAAAACAGTACCAATGTGTAAAATTAACTTTTTTTGGGTGTAAGGAAGGGTCTATAGACATGGCAGCGCCAAATGGAAATAGCCTAATGCAATATGAATTCACTAGTAAGGACAGCATTTGATACTTTTTACTGCCTTATACCTGCAATACAATATTGTACAATCTCCTGTGCATCTGACAAGGACTATGTAGTACAGGGGTAGGCAACCTCAGCCCTCCAGCTGTGGTGAAACTACAAGTCCCATGAGACATTGCAAGACCCTGACAATCACAGACATGACGGGATTTGTAGTTTTACAACAGCTGGAGTGCCATGGTTGCCTACCGTTAAGTAGTACAAGGATCTACCCGATTGGACATTAACTGAATCAATGGTTTATGGTAGCCTTCACATTACATAGTTTATATTAAGGAAGATTTATTTTTAATTTAAAGTTGAGTTCCAGCAACTTTTTTTAGTGTTGGGTAGAGTCTGGATGGCAAATGCATTTTCATATTTGTAATGCCCTTTGTGTCCCCACTGGTAAGACATCAGTTCAATTCCTGTCTAAGTAACACTCAGGGCATTCCTGTGGGCTGAATTTATAGTTCTCACAGTCTGAAGGGCCTTCTCAGTATATTCCTTTGCCAGTCCACTTGGGGCTGATAAGTGCCCCTTCGGCATTTGAAAGAGCATAGGCAGCACTTTCTCTTGTATAAAGCTGAATTCCAGGTATGTTTTTTTTTTTTTTGCATAGTTAAATTGGTCCAGCTTGGACAAATGGAGTATGCATATTCCATACCTGGCTGATCCCTGTGGAATTGGAGAATCACTACAGTGATCTTTGATGTCTTCCAGATCATTTGCCAAGCATCTGCCCTGCTGCATAGTGACCATGATTGGGGGGGAGAGATAGGGTCGCTCACTCAGCACAGGCATCATTTAGATACCACCATGCATTTTTCTCAATGAATACACAGCATTTTCTGTTTTGGTAAAGGTGAAGAGGGGGGGGGGGCAGTTATGTCACAATCTGTACCTCCTACAATCAGAGAATGATTTTCATTCATAAAGAAGAAAATAAGACTTTCTCAGAATGGTACCATACTAAGTACTGTGGTTACTATGCAACAGGACAGCCACTTGCATGCGATCTGGGAGACAGCAAAGATCACTGTAGTAGTGGCAGCTAATGCAGTAATTCTCCACTTTTACAGGGAACAGGCCAGGTATAGAATATGCATACATACAAAAGAACAAAATGAAAAAAACAAGAATTCATATCTGGAATGCATCTTTAAATACTTGTGCTCCATTGGAACAGTCATTTATGCAATGTTATTTATTGGCTTTATCTCATCGTGTTTGTTTTTCCCCATCAGAGTGAAGATGCAGTACCCCAATCGTTCCACTAGATGGCATCCATGTTATAGCTGGGTTTAGCTTGCTGTGAAAGTATGCGCACAATAAACTCCTGCATGAATCCCTGATCTGCCTGGTCCTTATTTATACTATTTCATAGACAACTTATGATGAGCACATTACTATTCTTTTTATTTACAAAGTAAATGGTTTCAGTGAGAAAGTGGAAAACCTCTACACTTGCTCCACTGCTGCTGACTGGCAAAGTTTTGGTGTTTGGTTATCGACACTACCAGGGTTTGTAAACACTGCGTCATAACCCATCTACAGAAACCCATGGGTAGGGAGGCCAGCAGTGCGGCCCAGATGAAGTTTGTCTCCAGGTAACTGGCTGAGGTAGCGGGCTCCATTGGTACATCCGAGCCATTAAGTAAAGATGGGGTACATCCGAGCCAGTAAAAGATGGGGACAAAAACCCAAACTTAAAAAAAAAAAAAAAGGGAAACACTTCTGAAAAAGCCCAGATGATCCTATAAATAATAATCCATGTGGACAATCTACATCCTTTACAAATACATCCATAAATATTCCCACTGCGATGTAAAAACTGAGATATCTGACCCATAGGTAACTTTACAATCTTGTCTATTGGTCTATTTTAGCTGCCATTTGTAGGCAATAGGAGGATTGACACTTAGAAGAGAAGTGCAGGAATAAAAACACAGAGAATTGAACAATGAAAGACCACTGATGTGCTGCCGAGTAACATGATAACAGGAGGAGAGAGCAGAGTGGACAGAGAGATGACAAACTGTGTGCTGCTGTTGTTTCATTGTTCCACCAGACAGGTGTTTTATTTATTTTTTCAATACTTTATTTTAGAACAGCACACGGTAATTACAGAAATCATAGTTATGGCAGTGCTAAACTGAAACACATTCAAGAAAAGTTTGAGTACAAGCCATAACAAGCAAATATATGTACAAACCAAGGACCTGGAATACCAGGCTCTAGGGCGTCTCTGTGCCCCGTGTGAATTTTATACAAGGTAATTTCCTTTTATTATACCATCAAAAGAAGAAGGCAAATCAGAATAGGATGAATGCAGGGGAGAAGTGAGAGGAGAAAAAAAAATAAAAAAGGGAAGGAGTGGGGTGGATTAAGGGAAAAAAGGGGCCAATCCCTCCGCCAATGCTCTGAGTCCAGAGTTATATCAGTATAAAGTATTCAGGTAGTAGGATTTACTTCAACAGCTCTGTGTACTCCTCAGAGTAAACAAATTTGTGACAGTAGAACCATTTAAAAAAATTCTCCTGGAGACCCCTTTCCGTGGCCACCAGGTCCTCCATTTCATTGATTTCAGAGGGGGGGGGGGTCAAGGACTTAACTTAGCTATGAAGTCCATATTACAGAACTGGCTGAACAGAATTATAAACTCTTTAGCCGGTACAAAGGTTCCCATATGCCGTATGTAATCAGGGCTGGTGCAAGGAGCAAAACCTAATTTTGCCTCCCCATTTGGCTCTGCCCTTGACTCCACCCCCTTTGTCCTGCCCTAGTAACACATGTGACCTACCTGGCCGTTACACTGACCTACCCGACACATGCACTGATGAATTAAAAAATAAAGTATGTGGCGCTAACTCAGCTAAAATAAAATATATTAATATAAGTACGATCAACAATAAATGTGCAATCAATCCTATAACAAATAATACTATATAGCCATCCTCGACTAATATGAAGAGAATATTAATTCAACCTGCGTAACAATAATAATACATATAATGGAATGCAATAATGGCTTTCACAGTGCAGATATAAAGTGCAAAAATGCTTCAAAGTGATAGGAGTGCAAAAAACATAATGTCCAATGACGACAGTTCAAATGGAAAGTGATAAGGGTGAAAAAAATAAAATAAAAAAGTCCAATGACAAGAAACTCCAAGTAACAGTTCATATGGAAAAAAGTGCATATGTGCAAGATAGTCGACAGAAAATCATACAATTTCTTTCACCGTACGATGTGCGTCACTTATTTGCCCCAGCCTCTCACCTCACAAGAAGACCCCTACAGGTCAAGTCAAGTCACTACTATGGGTGGACGCTGGATCCTCAGCGATCGATCAGCTCCCACAGGTATCCACAACAATCCCGGACCAAGGAGGGTTTCAGGCTCATCCAATGAGGCATTACCATGCACTAAAGAAGGGGGGCTCCATAGTGTAGTATTTCAATACACTTTAACCACTTGCTGACCAGCTGCCGTCATTTTACAGAGGAAGGTTGGCACGATCCCGCGAGCCATTGTAGCTATACGTCGGCGCGCAGGATCGGGATAGCAGGCGCGCGGGCACGCTGCACAGCGGGGTTGCGGATGCTTGTGGCCGACAGTTGCGATGACCGCTGCCCACGAGTGATCGCGGGCACGAGAGGCAGAACAGGGAAGTGTGTGTGTGTGTAAACACACAAATCCCTCTTCTTTTCTGTGAGGCGTGACAGTTTGTGAGTTCCTATTGAGAAAAAAAGGATGTCAATTTTGTTTGGGTGCAGCGTCGCACGACCGCGCAATTGTCAGTTAAAGCGACGCAGTGCCGAATCGCAAAAAATGGTCCGGTCATTCAGCAGCCAAATCTTCTGGGGCTGAAGTGGTTAATAACAAATGAGTAGTAACTTACAGTTCAGAATGATCAATACAGCTTAGTATAAGAACTTCTTGTCTCGGCTGCGACCAGAAGTGATGACACCGTTGCGTCACTGAACACGTGACTTCAAAGGGTAATGGAGTCGGATGTCGATTACCGGTTTATATAGTGAGTTCCGCTGTAATAGCAACAATGCATAATTGGTAAACTTCCTATTTTGATCAGAGTTTACAATAGCAAGTTATCAATATAGTAAAAGTCATTCTATATAATCCAGTTAACACTAAGATAGGAAGTATAAAACAAAAACATAAAAAATATGATCTAATGGGTATATGTAATCCACCAATGGACAATGCCACCTGGTGGTTAAATTACTTGAATTACGATCTTATTAGATAAATGTCTAGTGACATCTAGTGGATAATTATAAATAGGAACAAAGGAAATAACGCTGACATGTTGTAAATAAGCGTACTAACCATTCTGAATAATAAAACAGCAGCTTAACGAGAAAAAATAAAAATAAAAAAAATACGGGCTCTTCACACATAATTATAGATACGGGACCTCCTAATAATTCATATATAAATCCAAATGGACAAACAAAGTCCACTAATGTAAGGCACCATCTACTTATTAAGTATTAACTACATACACTGACCTACCTGACACATACACTGACCCACCTACCTGACCCCTACAATGACCTACCTGACCATTACATTGACCCACCTACCTGACACATACACTGACCCACCGCACTCCTACTTCCTCCACTACTCCCCTCCCATCCCCCACACACAGCTTGATGTAGATTGAGGAGGATCCATCCTCCTCCTTACCTCTTTATGGCTTCATCGACCATCACATCAGGGCTCTCCTCAGCACTGGGCAGGCAGTATTGCTTAGGAGTCCCTGCGAGCGCTGCCACCCAGCCGATCCATGGTGTCCCTATCGCCACCGGGAGGTCAGCTAACAGCCGCTGAACCTCTCTCAATGCTTATGCTCCCATCTCCACTGAGCCTGGGGTAATTGGCAGCACGCAGTGGATGTGTCCCCGGGACAGCCGGCCCGGCACTGAATGGGGGCGAGCGATCAGGACAGGAGAGCTTAGCTCACACATGTGTAGCAAGGTCCCAGATCTCCAAAGGCCTAATGGTGACCTCCAGAGTCAGGGATAACTGTAGAGTGGGTTATCAGGCATGGTGGGTGTGATGCGAGATGGAGTAATGGGCGCCAGACACTTTTTGGATGCAAAAGAGATTTATTGTCTCTTGAACAAGAACTGTGGAAGAGAGGGTTAGGGCCAGGACGTCCTAAAGTAGATGCAATGATAATTGTCAAACTCAGAGACTTCTATAGGTAGACAGCTATACAGTGGAAGGTCTGCACCCGGATAACACTTCTGTATAGGTAGGACCACTGTCTCCTATGGCAACAAATCTTGTAACAGTCACTAACAGAAGTTGTGCTTAACTATTGGCAACACAGAATAGTTCTTCTCTTACATTACAGTCTCTCACTGTAGATTTCCACACACCGAGCTCCCAGTCTCTCACTAGACCTCCAGATCCAATCGCCACTGAATCACCTGAGCTCTTCCACAGCTAGCACGCTGTATAATTCTCAAGTGTCACCCCCGCTATCCTGCTAGGTTCCTAGCTTGGTACTCGATGCTCCTCAAGCATCTCCCCTGCTGTCCTGCTGGGTCTCTGGCTTGGCACCTGCTGAAGCTTTCCCCTTCTTCACCGTTCCTGGCTTGTAAGAAGACTGCTCTCTTAGTGGCGACAGCTTCCCCTCTAC
Source organism: Lithobates sylvaticus (assembly GCA_028564925.1). NCBI lineage: Eukaryota > Metazoa > Chordata > Amphibia > Anura > Ranidae > Lithobates > Lithobates sylvaticus. The sequence goes on along the minus strand of CM053033.1, from coordinate 102,932,228 downwards.
CTCCGACCACAACTGGTTCCCCCATCCGGCTGAACCTTCACAACTCGGTTGGACTCCAATCCTGCAGTCCCAACCCTACGCTGCTTCTCTTGCTCCTGGATAGGTCTCAGGCAGCCTAGCAGCCAGGTGTGCCCGGGATAGGCCTCAGGCTTCCGATCTAACAGCCCAGGGCGACATAAACACATCTCCACCCAGACAGCCATCCAGGTGGCACAGAACCCAGATCACCTGACTCCTCCCAATAAATAGGCTCTCCCAGCACCAATTGACATCCAAGAAATCCATAGTCTGCCCTTGCTACACCCTTGTCAATCTAATGCCACCAGCAAGCGCCACCTAGTGGCAGAAGAGAAAAGGCACAGCAGTTCAGGGTTAGAGAGGAATAAGTGGATCTTCTAACAATCAGCCAGGATGATTAATACCTGACAAACTAAATTTATTAGCAACCCTGCCTAAACACCAGGGTGCTACACATGCCTGGAGCTTCACCGGGACAGAGGCCATGGCTGTGCCCTAGGTGGTAGTGCGCCCTAGGCAGCTGCCTACTTTGCCCAGTGGTAGCGCCGGCCCTGTATGTAACTTTGTTCAGATTTTCAAACTTTCAAAACTGAAAGTAAATGGTTATTCAATATACCAACTTACCTTTTACATAATTATTTAAGAATATTAAAAACTTGTCCTTTCCTTTCCAGACTCAATGGCAACAGTAATGTTAACAAAACTATGCTACATCTGCAGCAGTATACTGTAAATAATCTGAAGTAGAAGGCTTTGTCATGCTACTGCAAATATATCTTTCCTCCAGCTAAGCTGTATCACAAAACAGTTGCATGTCACCAGAACTAGTGTCCCCATTGGAAGATTTCCCCTCTGCTCCTGTTCTGCCGACAACTCAAAATTTGGGAATTTCTTTCAGTTTTGTTGAGAATGATATATACATCAAATAGAGATGGTAAATCTTCCTAACGGGAAAAGACGGCAATAAAAACCTGACAGGTGTTACAGGGTCTCCTCTATCCAAAACTAAAAATAAAATGTAAAATGTCTTACCTGCCAAAAGATTTGTAATGTCGATCGGACATTGATCAGACATTCCGACAACAAAATCCATTGATTTTTTTAGATGGATGTTGGCTCAAACTTGTCTTGCATACTCACGGTCACTCAAATCTTGTCGTAAATTCCGATCGTCAAGAACGTGGTGACGTACAACACGTACGACGAGCCGATAAAAATTAAGTTCAATAGCCAGTGCAGCTCTTCTGCTTGATTCCGAGCATGCGTTTGTGCGTCGGAATTGTGTACACATGATCGGAATTTCCGACAATGGATTTTGTTGTTGGAAAAATTGAGATCCAGATATCAAATTTTGTGTGACGGAAATTCCGATGGAGCCTACACACGGTCGGAATTTCTAAAAAAAAGCTCCCATCGAACATTTTCAGTCGGAAAATCCGACCGTGTGTACGCGGGCATAATTCTATTCAGCAAGTCTTCTTTTATGGATGCAGCTGGTGTCTGACTTCACTTTTCTCTCCTGCAGTTAATGGGATACAGCTTGGTCGAGGACAGTCCCAGGCTGTGACTGGATAGTAAGGCTGGGTTCACACTGGTGCGTCGTTAGACATCGCATGTGATTCGCACCCCACTGCTGTGCAGTCACATGCCATGTCTGTGCACTGTGAATTCAGTCATATAATATTGTATGGCTGAATTCGCATCTCACCCCTTTTTTTAGTCCACACTGGAATCGGATCACATGGGTGTTCACGCACCATTTGACAGTTCACACTGCGATAGGCGAACTGATCTGGGGGTGTCATTAACTTTCTATTGCCACACGCAGCAGATCGCATAGAGCAGTGTGAACTGCCTGCGAGTTCTATGTGATACACGAACCGGCACTGAAATCGCAAATCGCGCTGGTGTGAACCGAGCCTAAAGGAGCAGTTACACACTGATGAGGTCAGCTCATGATGAGGTGCTGTCATAAACTAAACAAGAAAAAGAGAGTATAATGAATTACTTTCTCACAGGTAACATCCAAATGCGTACAATCACAACATTTATTATTCCACAAAGTGAAAGAAATGTATTAGCCCACAACTACAAGCACATATAATATTACTAAAAAAATTAATGCATTTATACCTCTTCATGGTAATTTGTTTTCCTTGAGCTTCATAAAAAAATAGACATAATACCACAATAAAATAATGTCATATGACCTCAAGCATAAGGTATACAAACCCATGGTCAAACACTTGTCTTCATCGACACAATTCACTTGATATCATATGGCATATTGCGGTATTATGTTTACGTTTTTAGGAAACATGTTTTCAAGAAGATATAAGCAAAGACAAGTTTGATCATTTTATATATACACTTAGTAGTGGGTGAATACATTTCTTCCTCTTTGGTACATTTAAAGCAGAACTAAACTGTATTTGAGCACCACAAACTGAAAACGCAATTTAAGTAATTTTTAACACTTGTGGGAGGGTGCAGTGTGGATCGGTGGCAGTAACGCACACAATCCAGATGCAATAGAAAGAACATGTATTGTAGTCAAAATAGAACAGATCACAACAAACCCAATAGAAGGCAGCCTGACCAGAAACACTTATAGGTGAACAGCAGATTGTAGCAGAACAGATCTCAGCCGAACCGTCAGCGTCTGTCTTGAGGGGCGAAATGCGGACTGACCAGTCCCTTCCCAAGCAGGAAGCAGGAGAAGTGGTTAATCCCTAGCCTTTCCCTACTAGTCTGGAACATTTCCCTGTCGCTATTACTGTCCCTGACAGACAGTTGACCTGTCCCTACACTACCCACAAGCTAAAAGCATGCCAAACTCAGGAGCCAGGGTCCTAAAAAGACTCTGCCTGACCCTAGATGGCTGCCAGAGTCACATGGGTTGTCAGCATCCAACTGGATCGCTGCCTCTGTGGCCCAGGAAACCATGTTCCTCCTGACTTTCTCTCCCTCTGCATTTTCACTGCAGTTAAGCGCCACCTGCAGTGGAGAAAGTAGACTGCACCTGCCTACATACTCAAAGCAAACTCACCCACCCATCCATGTCTCCATGCTTTATTTTATCAAGAGATAACTTTAAAAAAAAAAACTAGCATTTCTAGCACCGGCCATCTTGAGTAAGGGGGGATGATCCATGTAGCATTTACTTCCTGGAATCCACCTGCCCTTATTACATAGTAAACTGCCACTTATTACATAGTAGGTGAAGTTGAAAAAAGACACAAATCCATCAAGTCCAACCTATGTGTGTGATTTTATGTCAGTATTACATTGTATATCCCTGTATGTTGTGGTCGTTCAGGTGCTTATCTAATAGTTTCTAAAAACTATCGATGCTCCCCGCTGAAACCACCACCTGTGGAAAGGAATTTCACATCCTTGCCGCTCTTACAGTAAAGAATCCTCTACACAGTTTAAGGTTAAACCTCTTTTCTTCCTTATCTCAGGCAAGTTGAAAGGTGGGTGTCCTTCCCCTCCTCCAGAGGAAAGAAAATAAATGCTCATGAAGACGCCTGAGATTTAACACTAGCATTATAGGCTGTTTAGAGCCATGAGAAGGCTCCCCCTTGCCTCTGGTCCCATGACACAGCCGAGGGTAGGATTTCCCTTGCTCTGAATTGCCTGCATCTGTAAGTATATCTGCACTAAAGGGGCGCCACACAGCGCACCCCAAGCACAGAGACCGAGGTCTCACCGGGAATAACAATCAGGACCTGTAACGCCTGGGTCCGGGTCACCTGATCACTGTGATAGCCTCTGATTGGCTATCACAGTGATCAGTCAACCATGAAGCTCGCCCCTGTGTTTCTCTCTTTGTGAATGGAGAGGAAAGATATATTGTATCTCTCTCTTCTTGCAGCGAGAAAACAAAAAAACAATTGTGTAAACAAAAATAAAGTGTCTGGGTCAAGTAAGGGTAATAGGTCATGGGCAGTATGTTTTGGACAGGGTTTTTCATTTAAAAAAGCATTTTTTAAATTAGTATCAGTGTCAGTGTGTGTTAGGTAGGATAAAAAAAAGCAGCAAAATGCGCACTATTATTTCTGGGCTGTACTATGGGTACATACAACAACTAACATACACATATGTGATATCGCTGCAATCATCCGGAGCAGGAAAATGTATTTTGGGTTGTTCTTTGTATTTTTTTTAATAATTTTGGGCGATTTTCTTTTGATAATTAAAAAAATTAAAATAATCAGCAGATTTCCAGTACCATTTACCACCAAATGAAAGTCAAATTTGTCCTGAATAAAACATGGTATAATCCACTTTGATACACAAAGTAGTTTGATGATATGTACAGTTTTACTAACACACGTCAAAGTTGCAAAATTGTGTTTAGGCATCAACATTTGTTTTACCCTTAAGCCCCATACACACGCTCGGACAATCCGCGGACCAGGTCGGTCGGACTTCGTCCGACGTACTTTGTCCGATGTTGGTGTTGCGTACACACGGTCGGACTACGTTGTCGGAATATCCGGTCCGGAAGAACGTCGTGACGTAAGTCGTCGTCCACGAGATTACAAAAGGGAAGTTCAGCACCACGTCAGGCACCCGTTGGGCTCCTTCTGCTGATCCCGTGTTTATCGAGAGTTAGTGGAAGTTTGGTGACTTAAGATTCGCGCTTCTCAGTTTTCTGACTCAGATCGTTACTGCTCTTCAGTTTGTGCTTGTCGTGCGTATCTGTTTATTAGTGCGTGTAGTCAGTTCGCATTTGTTGGTCATTGCGGCCTATATCTTGATATAGGACGCTTTGATTTGCACTGCTTATTGTCTGCTCGTTGCTGGTATTCACTTCGTTCTTTCAGGCCTTGCTGTTTATCGGTGCTTTCTGTTTGTCCGTTCTGACCAGCCGACCTTTTGTGACCTTCTGAGCGATGTTTCCCGTGCGTACTCGTCGCCGAGTTCGTGCTGTACGCGGAATTGGTGTCGGGCTTTTAGCTTTGAGCCAAGACCCGTCCATGAACAGAGTGACGAGGAGTATGTGGACCAAGAATTGGTTGCTTCAGCGTGACCAGTTCTCGCACATGCCTTTGCTTCGTGAGATCCGGGAGAATAATCCTGATGATTTCAGGAACTTTCTCAGGATGACGGACCCCGATTTTCACCGTCTTTTGGCTTTGCTGACCCCCTTTATCAGCCGGCAGGATACCTGCATGAGACAAGCCATTACTCCGGAGCAGAGGCTTGTTGCCACGGTACTTGGCGACAGGGAGAAGTCTTCAGGATTTGAAGTTCTCTTCAGGTATCTCTCCCCAGGCCCTGGGAATCATTATTCCAGAGACCTGTTCTGCCATCATTCAGGTCCTGCAGGAGGACATATTAAGGTAACATTTCTACTTTACTATTCCCTTCTATGTATGCTCTGTTTGCTAATGACTTGTATTTTTGACCTCCTTCCCTAATTACCATGATTGCAATATGTTCTAATATGCTGTGCCCCTTTTCTCCTTCATGCATTTTTTCCTTCACTTACCTCCCCAGCATGCTCTTCTGCCCCAATAGACACCTATGGCCTAGTCACTTAAGCAATGTCTTTTGTCTGCTGCATAGTATTGTTTGCCCCAAAACACCCCTTAAAATATGCACAAATGTTTGCTGTGTGGTTTACTTCATGTAGAGCCCCCTTTTTTTTTTCTTTTGGAGGGGGGGGGGTTGGGGGGGGGGGGGGGGGCAAACTCCCCCTCCCCCAACTGCTCTGTCAGATGGTACCAATCCTTTATCTGCTGGCTTTCCCAAGGTCCATACACACTATATACCTACCTCTTTATAGTGCGCATCTTTAGGGATGAATTCAGCAAAGCATGTAGTGCAAGGGGCTGCCTCCATACATTCCATTTCCTATTTTTTTGTCTTCTTTCCCTCCTATTAGCTTGCTTGGTAATTTTATAATGTCACACTGTGCCTGCTTTTTTTTGGGGGGGGGGGGGGTTGAAATGTTATTTGATCTTTCCTGTGGCCTAATAGTGTTAAGTACAGAGGGTCCCAAAACTAGCCCACTATTGAGCCATTTGCCAATCAATGAAGTGCAGAGGGTTAGCTGTCCACCACCCCCCCCCAAAACCCTAGTTATTGCCAATGTCCCATCAGAAGTGGGGGGATTGATGGGGGGTGAGTAATCTGTGAAGGGGAGCCTCTACTTTTCTGTGCAAATACTTTCCAGCCTCCAATTTTTATATACAATGCTCTTGTTCCAAGATGTTGATTGTCTAATCTGCTTGCAATGTTTAGGTGCAAAGTGACTAATTTTTTTTTTCTTGTTTCACTCCACAGTTCCCTTCCACGCCACAGGAATGGCAGACTGTGGCCTCCCACTTTGCCAGCCGTTGGGACTTTCCTAACTGCGGAGGGGCAATTGATGGGAAACACGTCCGCATCGTCCCACCGCCCAACTCGGGGGGTCCTACTATTATAATTATAAAGGGTTTATCTGCTTGCCACCTCCAGAGGAGAATGCCGAAGGACTCCCCTTCGTCTTTGTCGCAGATGAAGCGTTTGCGTTGACTCCCCATGGGATGAGGCTGGTAAGAGGGTCTGTACTGGGGGTGATTGGGGATGTTGGTTGACATTTGTACTGTGGGGGAATATGGGCTTCAGGGGTTTAGATTTGTTGTGGCAGGAGGGAATAGTATTTGGTTTTATTCTGTGCAGTGGCCTGTGCGTTACTCACTCCTGAGCCCTGTACTCTGTGCATACATTTCTGATTTAAACACAAAGTCAAATTTCTTAAAGAATAATTACACTTGTAGTGTATGTACATTGCAAGGATTTTAACAATTTTTCATTTTTTTTTACAGATTCCTATCATTTGTTATTCTGAAGAAATAGCAGTTTGTTTGTGTGTAGAGTGAATCTGTGTGGAAGTGATTTTATATTTATCAATCAACAGCTAACACAAGACAAAAATAAAACATATTTTGCCATTTGATGTAAGATTTTCATACAGATCCATGTTAAAAGGAGAACTCTAGGAATGTATTTTCAAGTCTGGTGGGTAACAAATGATCAACTGTACAACGCTGCAATAGGAGGTCTGCGGCTCACTGTTTGTCCACCCCTATTGTCCATTCATGGAATGCTTTGCAAAACGCAAAGCATTCTGTGAATGGACAAAGGCAGAGGAGGGGTGGATAGTGCAGCTTCTATGTATTAGAGCCGAAGCTCTTCTGAAGCAGCACCAGAAGTATAGGGAGAGCTTTACTATATGGCATAAGTGAAACAGTAAAAATGAAGAAGCGGTGATCCTGGAGGTGGCATCCTGGTGTTCTTTAATTTAATCCCTGGATGGAGTGTTATTTGTGTGCTAATGCAGAACAAGGAAATACATACTTGATCCAGGACATTTAAGCCCTGATAAGAGCGATAATATGATCAGACCAGATTTAGGCAGAAAATAATCTGTACTCGAGATGAAAAACAGTCATGACCTTACCTCACACCTAGGCATCTTAATTTCACAAGTCCAATGAAGGAGCTTATTAAAAACCTTTGCCTTATTTTTCATAGTTCCCACCAAGACATTCCAAAATAAAGTTATTGCAAGATGCTGACCACCTTAAGAGAATCTCCTACCAATTCTAATTTGGTGTGCCAAGAACCATGCTGCCTTAGCCTTGAAGGAATGTTTGAAGCCCAATTCCAAGCTCTGCAAGCCCACCAACATCGAACCACTCTTGTGGGCCCCCACTGATTGTTTTATACTACCCTATCTTCAGTCTGGTCATGATGCTGCAGGGTCCTTTTCCTTTTTGCCCCCTACAGGCTGGGCAGTCCTGATAAAAAAAGAAAAGCCACCTCAGTACCACTGTGCCAATACACAGTCAATGTATGGTACTCGGGGGCCAGGCCCATACTAACCAGATTGCATGTAAGAACTGCAGCCAGAGCTACTTTATTTTCACTGGCTGGAGGACATTTCTAGGCAAATAAGATGGCGTTGGACACTAAACCTAAATTTAGGTGAACTTGATCATTTAACTTTAAAACTAAAAAGTTTCTTAGAGAAGAATTACATGATGGTGGCATGTCAGAGCTCCAGAGTGAAGGCTCATTTGTAGCTGGGATCAAAGTGAAGCTCTTAGTTAACCAGTTAACAACCGGCCCATAGCCGAAAAACGGCTACAGGGCGGTTGCTTAACTCTGAGAGGCCGTTAATTAACGGCCTCACAGAATTCCCCTCTTGCGCACTTCCCCTCTGGGGCGCGCACTCGAGAACATCCGTGAACGCCGGGTCCAGAGGACCCGGCGGATCATGGATCACGGTAAACGGCTGCTCATCGCGGCCGTTTACCACGTGATCGCTCCGTCAAATGACGGAGTGATCACATGTAAGCAAACCGGCGTCATTTGATGACGCCGGTTCCTCTCTCCTCCTCTCTCTGTACCGATCGGTACAGTGTGAGAGGAGAGGGGGAGGGATCGGTGGCAGCAGTGCTGTGGGCGGGATCTGTAGTGCCCACAGCCTGCTCTGCAGTCACCACCGATCCATCCATCCATGCTTAGCCATCCCTTCATACCCTGCAATACACAGCAATAGCCTGCAGTGTATTGCTGGGTATTGCAGGGTATGAAGGGATGGCTGAGCATGGATGGATGGATACCCCGCAGTACACAACAATACTCTGCAATACCCTGCAATACTCTGCAATGCTCTGCAATACCCTGCAATGCTCTGCAATGCTCTTCAATGCTCTGCAATACCCTGCAATACCCGGCGATACCCAACAATACTCTGCGATACCCAACAATACTCTGCGATACCCAACAATACTCTGCGATACCCAACGATACTCTGCGATACCCAGCGATATTCTGCAATACCCTGCAATACCCTGCGATACTCTGCAATACCCAACAATACTCTGCAATACCCAACAATACTCTGCCATACCCTGCAAAACATGTAACCAGTAAAATAAATTAAAGCCTATGGGGATTTTTAAGTAGCGAAGTTTGGCGCCATTCCACGAGCATGTGCAATTTTGAAGGGGCACGTGTTAGGTATCTATTTACTCGGCGTAACTTCATCTTTCACATTATGCAAAAACATTGGGCTAAATTTGCAGTTTTGTTTTTTGTAAAGCACAAAACATTTTTTTTCCAAAAAAAAACACGTTCGAAAAATTGCTGCGCAAGTACCGTGCTAGATAAAAAGTTGCAACGACCACCATTGTATTCTCTAGGGTCTTTGCTAAAAAAACATATCTAATGTTTTGGGGTTCTATGTAATTTTCTAGCAAATAAATGATGATTTTTACATGTAGGAGAGAAATGTCAGAATTGGCCTGGGTGCTCCAGAACGCCTAAAGGCGCTCCCTGCATGTTGGGCCTCTGTATGTGGCCACGCTGTGTAAAAGTCTCACACATGTGGTATCGCCGTACTCAGGAGTAATAGTAGAATGTGTTTTGGGGTGTAATTTGTGCTATGCATATGCTGTGTGTGAGAAATAACCTGCTAATATGACAATTTTGTGAAAAAAAAGAAAAAAGAAAAAAAAATCTTGATTTTGCAAAGAATTGTGGGAAAAAATGACAACTTCAAAAAACTCACCATGCCACTTTCTAAATACCTTGGAATGTCTTCTTTCCAAAAAGGGGTCATTTGGGGGTTATTTGTACTTTTCTGGCTTGTTAGGGTCGCAAGAAATGAGATAGGCCGTCAGTACTTCAGGTGTGATCAAGTTTCAGATATTGGCACCATAGCTTGTGGACTCTATAACTTTCACAAAGACCAAATAATATACCCCAATTTGTACTTATTTTTACCAAAGATATGTAGCAGTATAAATTTTGGCCAAAATTTATCAAGAAAAATTACAAATTTGCTTAATTTTATAACAAAAACAAAGAAAAATTCATTTTTTTACAGAATTTTCAGTCTTTTTTTTTTCTTTTATAGCGCAAAAAATAAAAAACCCAACGGTGATTAAATACCACCAAAAGAAAGCTCTATTTGTGTGAAAAAAAGGACAAAAATTGCATATGGGTACAGTGTTGTATGAATGAGTAATTGTCATTCAAAATGTGAGAGCACCGAAAGCTGAAAATTGGTCTGGTTATTAAGGGTGTTTAAGTGCCCAGTGGTCAAGTGGTTAAAGTGATTGTAAACCCATTATTTTTTTTTTTTCTTTAAAATTACAAACCTGTCGCACTTCCCTGCTCTGTGCAATGGTTTTGTACATAGCCCTGATTCTCCTCTTCTTGGGTCCCCTGACAGCGCTCCTAGCTCCTACACTCCGTCGAATGCCCACCATAGCAGGCCGCTAGCAATGGAGCCACTCATGCAGGCTCGCTCCTGAGACAAGTCTGTGTGTCCATATGCAAATGGGAAATTGGCAAATTGATGTAGAAGAGGCCAGATCATTTAATTGTCGGGAGCCACAGAACAGAGGATTATTCCACCTACCCCCCAAACGTGAGTAAATATTTCTCTTCTGCCCAGGCCCCTGCAACTGAACTGATGGGGCCAAGGGAACTTCTTTAACCTCTGGAAACCATGGACCCTGGAATTCTTGTGCACATGCCCAAAAGGTATTTAAAAAAGTTCCCTTTCTGCCCACAGGCCCCCTGCTGAACTGGTGGGGCCCAGACTTGGTGAAGGAAGGCTGTCTACCCCACTGTGTCCTATTGTTGAGGTTTCCCTTTACTTCTTGTCCCAAAGACACATAAGGGAATCAGAGGAAAAATCTCTAAAGTCTGGTAAATCCTCTCTTAGACAGTGGTCACCTGCTCTAGGGACAACCCAAAATTTGAATTTTGCTCACTCAGTCCTGATGACAATGGTCGCTAGGATAACGAACATAATAACTCTCCCCAGCAGGGACATAGACAGCAGTAAAAACCTGACATGGTCGAAGCAGGGAACCTCAGATTTTATAGCTGTTTCTATACCATTTTTCTACAGAGTGTGTGAGCACCAGGACTAGAAGTGAGGGACAATTCCCCAATAGCTAAGGAACCAGTAATAAAGAGTAGAGGTTCTAACCTTACCCTCTGTCCAAAAACAAAAAATGGGGGTTTTGCTTTAATCATAAAGACTACAGTCATAAGAACCACCTATAAATGCACCAGAATGACACAGACCATTACCAACTCAATGGGAATATCAAAGTTTTCTCTATCAGTGACATGATCGTGAAAGCGATATAGGAGTGTGCTCGTAAAAATTCCACCTTGCACTGAATGTTCTAGGAGATCTTCTACAATTTTGGCAGCACTTTTGTTATAAGAAGTCCGGTTTCCGTTATATAATACACTTATCAAACAATGAGCTCTTATTTTCACTGTCGCCTTCCTGACATGAAGGGGTGTATAAATATAGGCACCAGGCATCCATAACATCACAGCAATCACTCAGCTCAATACCAAACATGATCCGAATCATCGCCATTGTGGTGCTCTTCTTTCTCCAGTGCCAGGCTGATTTGCCGCCGGTAATGAAAGGTTTAGAAGAGGACAAGGTAAGAGAAAGACATCGTTTTTTTTCTTTTTAATAATTGCAAAAATAAAAAAAAATCTGTTACTGCTCAAGCCTGCATCAGCTACAGCTACACTCCATGCAAATAAAAAAAAATAAAAAAAACTCGGACGGGCTTAAAGGGGCATGGAAAAAAGAGCTAAAAAACTGTTTGCCTACCCTAAAGAAGAACATTATTAAAATAGAGACTTCTTAGAAACCAGCAACAGTTTTTTTTTTAAATAGTTTAGTCAGGAATATGTAATGTACAGTATAACATAAAAAGTGCATGGGTCAGAAGTATGCAATGTAAAATATAGTGCAGGAGTCCATAACACAAAAACTGCAGGGGTCAGGAGTGTAAAAAGGCATAGAGTGCAGTGGTCAGTGGTGTGTAACATGCACAGTGCAGGGGTCAGGGGTCTCTACTGCAATGTGTGCAGGGGTTAGGGGTGTGTAATGCACACTGCAAGGGTCTTTACTGTAATGTGTGTAGGGGTTAGGAGCATGTAATGCACAGTGCAAGGGTCTCTACTGCAATGTGTACATGGGTTAGGGGCGTGTAATGCACAGTGCAAGGATCAGGGGTCTTTACTGCAGTGTGTGCAGGGATTAGGGGTGTGTAATGCACAGTGCAGGGGTCTCTACTGTAATGTGTGCAGGGGTTAGGGGCCTGTAATGTACAGTGCAGGGGTCAGGTGTCTCTATTGCAGTGTGTGCAGGGATTAGGGGCGTGTAATGCACAGTGCAGGGGTCTCTACTGTAATATGTGCAGGGGTTATGGGCATGTAATGCACAGTGCAGGGGTCTCTATTGCAATGTGTGCAGAGGTTAAGGGCGTATAATGCACAGTGCAAGGATCAGGGGTTTCTACTGCAATGGGTGCAGGGGCTAGGGGTGTGTAATGTTCAGTGCAGGGGTCTCTACTGCAATGTGTGCATGGGTTAGGGGCATGTAATGCACAGTGCAGGGCTCAGGGTTCTCTACTGCAGTGTGTGCAGGGGTTAGGTGCCTCTACTGCAATGTGTGCAGGGGTTAAGGGAGTGTATTGCAAAGTGTGCAGGGGTCAGGGGTGTGTAATGTACAGTGCAGGGGTCAGGGGTGTGTAATGCATAGAGTGCAAGGGCTAGAAATATTTATTGCACAGAGTGCAGGGCTCAGAACGTGTATAAATCACAGATTGCAGGTGTCAGGGCATGTAACACACAAAGTGCAGGTGCCAGGGGAATGCAAAAACACACCAAATTCCTCTGCAAAAAATCTCCTCCGAACAAATCTTAAAAAATCACCCCTCCCAGTACCAATCCTCTTACCTCCCCAAAAAATCCCCCATCCCAGCACATTTTATTGCACTTTAAACAGATACAACAACATTCTTTCAAATTTAACAGTCCAAAAATGGTGCAAGAAAGAAGTTACAGTGGAACTAAACATTCCTATTACTTATAGCCAAGTAAACTACCATCTTAGCCTCTGATCTGCAGTTGACATTGTGAATACCATGTGATAAATTGAGACTTTAGCTATTTTATGGCTTGACGGTCCAGAGCAAAATTTTTGTAGCATGGGTTGTCAGCACCCAAGGCAAGACAAGTAATTTTCGCCCCTAACCTACGTACATTTAGCGCTCCCTAAGTCCATTCCACTTGTACAGTATTAAAACCCCGTATGGTACATTTTAGGATGCACCACTCTCTCTTTGTTCTCGTTTCTTTCCCCTTTATCTATCTATCCTAATTTCTTGTCCCCCCCCCCCCCCTTCATCCCTCTCTCTAGCGGTCTTTCTTGTTCTCTTATTCTTTCTCTCCCTTTTTCTTTGTTCCTCCCCCTTTTTTCCTCTCCCTTCCATGTATTCTCTATTTGTATTCCTTCCTTCTGAGTGGCAGTGCTGGGGGGAGTTCTGATCAGCCAACTTAGGTGCTCTTGATCAAGGTCATCTGCTGATCTGAGAACTGTAGTGGGGACTTTTAATGGCAACTCTAACCGCAGGTAGTGTTACTCACTGCGTCTCCGGCATCACTGTGTCTCCAGCTCTGTGGTGTCTCGCAGCAGTGACACCTATGTCAAAATCAGGAGATAGGGTCTCCTCCAGCCCCCCCCCCCACTTCACCTTTCTCACCAGTCAGCTGACCTCCAGTCTGCCCCCCCAGCCATGCCGTGGACTGAATGGGCGGCTGCGAAGTGGCTGAGTGGGTAGCCGAAGGCTCCAGGAAAAGCCCTGCTGGGCAGCCGCAAAAAGGTTGGAAGAGTGGTGCGAGCTTCAGGAACAGCCCAGGATTTGGTGACCCCTGGCAAATGGTCATTTGACCCTCGAGGGGGTCCCGACCCCCAGGTTAGACCACTGGTCTAGGGGATGTCCTTTTAGAAATTATTGCTGAAGAACTTCAATGGGAGAGGAGTTTAGAGTCAAGGATCCTCCAAGTGATAATAGCAATCACTGGTAGGACACATTTCTCAGCAGAAAATCCTTATAGGAGCAGGCACATATACTACAGTCCTAAATCACATTGTACCCACATTGTCCCTGGAGCTTTCTGCCACTCAGCATCCACAGGTAGAGTCCTCTGTGAGAAAGATAAAAAGATCCTTTTCCAGACGAGGACCTTTAGGATAGTGCCCTCCAACAAAATCCATTAGCAGTCTTCTCCAGGCCCTCAACCCAGCTTCTGCTGAGGCCCAGACTGCAGTTTCTTGTCTCAGTAGCAATCTCCCAGGAGCAGCAGCTCCACAGGAGAACTGGAACTCCATGGAGGGGAAAGAACACTTGGTCTGCACAGGCCTCTCAAACATTTATCACATCCCCCAGCCACGTTCTGGGTGCCTCCCTCCAGGGATTGGCTGGAACATGATACCTATTCATTTGTTTTTTATTATTTATTTAAACTTATTCAAAAACACAAATAAATTGCAACATGCAAGTAAATATTGCATACATTTTACACCCCCTCCAAAAATCCAACCCCATACCCCCTCCCCCGCTTTCTCCATCTATCCCCGTCCGTCCATACACTGGATTTTCTTATTTTCTCCCAGTTCTCCTAATTAACCTTATTGTCCTGTTAAATGGAATTATAACTCACCGCTAATATCACTGAAAGAAACTAATTATTTTACACCGGGTAAAGGGAAATTATTTGGGGATTGGATAAAACACTGATAATGTACAATTAAAGGATATAATGGAAAATGGGAAAATATACACATTCCAAGAACTAAAACATAAGACAGAAATGATGGTGATAAATGAATGGCGGTACCTCCAACTGAAACACTTTGTCAGTACCTTACCACAACCAATAAGATCAGCGGAAGATCTTAGGCCGCTAGAGCGGCTGAGTTTAGCATTAAGCACAAAAAATGGGGTATCATTTATAAAATCTTACTGGCGGTAGATGGGCTGGAGGCCCCGCCATATATAAAAAAAATGGGAAAAAGAATTGGGGAACAAGAAGCAATAAACAAAAACAAAAAAAAATTCTGAGACTGGTACATGCTTCTGCAGTTGACTCTAAGACTGCTTTCACACCAAGCCGCGACTGGCATCAGCGGTAAAGCGGCGCTATTTTAGCGCCGCTTTACCATAATTTTAGCGTCGTTATTCGGCTGCTAGCGAGGAGGTTTTGCCGGCGGTATCGCAGCGCTGCCCCATTGATTTCAATAGGGAGCAGGGGTGGAGGAGCGGTGAGTTCACCGCTCCTTCACCGCTCCAAAGAAACGCTGGCAGGACTTTTTGTGACCCCCTGCCAGCGCACCGCTCCAGTGTGAAAGCCCTCTGGCTTTCACACTGGGGTGCATGGAACAGCTTTTTTCAGGTGCTATACAGGCGCTATTTTTAGCGCTGTAGTGCCTGAAAAACGCTGGCAGTGTGAAAGGGGTCTAATACAGCAGAGATGAACTATAAATGTCTATCAAGGTGGTATATAACCCCTGATAAAATAAGTAAATATCAAATAGAGAAATTGTCATATTGTTGGAGGGGGATGTAACATAGTGGGTACAATGGCTCATCTATGGTAGGACTGGACAACAATTTTTAATTGCTGGAAAGAGATTATACAGTTAATAAAATAAATTACCAATAGGGAAATTTTAGAAGACTCATGGAAGTGCTCATTTCATGGGATAGAAAATGCAATAAAACAATACAAAGAATCCTTGATCCCTCATTTAATTAATGCAGCTAAAAATCAGATTCCAAGACATTGACAAGAAACAGAAAGTCCCACATTAAAAGATTGGATTAGAAAGGTAAAAGAAACATATAATATGGAATATCTGAGATATAGTGGAGAGGAGTAAATAGAGGGAGTGATAAACAGATGGAAAGATTGCAAGGTGTTTAAGAAGATGAGGAGATATGTGGAAGTCATAATACCTATTCATGTCATTTGAATCTCCCTGCCCTATGTTCCGGAAGCTTCTTCCAGAAACAGGTGAGAGGAATCAAAACACCCAGCATAGGAAGCCTTGAACAGACAAAAAACAATCACTGCTCCACTCACTACAGTGAATCCAAAATTTAATTTAAAGTGTTACTAAACCTACAACAATAAAATCAGTCTGTATATGCAGAATAGCATGCTTGTTATACTCACTGTGGGACATAAGGGGTTTATCCTCTTCATTGTGTAAAAAGGCTCTTTAATCCTCTAAGCACACATCCTCTCCCTCCTGCAGGGTCTCTCTTGGCAAGGCCAGATACCAAATAGTGAGGGTAGTAAAGCTGCAGATGCTCAGTTTGGTCTCTATTGCTGGAGAGAACAGTTCCTTGTTGAGCTGCGCTTTTCAGGTCACATGATATTGACATTACACATGTGGGTGTGTATACAGATCCTAAATGACAGCTCAGTCCCTCCCTCCCTCCTCCATACCCAGTAACTAAAAAAGAACACAGTGGGTGGGATGTCACATCTTGATTGATAGATAATCCGTCTCCCATAACAGCATGAGGACACAGGCTATAGTGGAAATCTCCTCCTACCCGAACACTCAGTACTGGGGCAAACCCTGCAGTTTATCATGTGACCATGGTATACAGATCAGCCAAAAAAATGTATATAGCGGCAGTATTTTTATGTAAAAAGAAGATTTATAAGCAATGGACACTAAAGAGTGACTACCCCTTATTGTGCAGTTAATTGCTAATTTGTTAGTACTATGATTTTTTTAAGAAATACTGCTAAAGCATAAATACAAAAAAAAAATAAAAAAAGAGAATCACTTTAGTTTGTCTACTTTGTTTTACAGCTTGAAGGTGTTTGGTATGGAATTGCCGCAGCATCCAACTGCAAACAATTTTTGAAAATGAAGTCAGACAATATGCCGGCCCCCGTCAATATCTACTCCCTAAACAATGGGCATATGAAAAGCAGCACTTCCTTTCAGACGTAAGTACCTATGACTATGAAGCTACCAAAAATGATATTCTGTGCAGAAGTACTAGAGCTGCCATAAGAAAAAAAAGCCTTTGTGGTAAAAAGTGAGCGTGGCTTACCTAAAGTGGGTGTGGCCTAACAGGCATGCATAAAAAGGCATCATTTATTTATATTGGGCATGTTTAAAACAGAGCCGGGTACTGACATGCTCTTTGCCCTGCTTTTCCCACTAATAAGTCAAATTCATGTTCTTACACTGCTTTCATGCATGACAAAAAAAAAAAAAATTACAATTTCACATGTACCAAATACATTTGTTACATGCAAAGATATATTATTTTAAAAAAGAGCTCCATTAATTTGTGTCGTTTATAACTGCGTGGTGTTCAGCTTTAGGACTTGTTGACACCTGGTGTGTTGAGACTGCGCCAAGCAAAAGCTTTGTCCCCATCATGCCAGTTAATACCACCATGCTGCGGTGGTACAAGCTAATAAAAAAAAAAAAAGAAAAAAAAGTGTACTTTTCATGCAGCACTGTACAGTACATTCAATGGCATTGCTCTGTGCTGCACCTAAAAGGACTTAAAGGAGAAGTATGGGATAAAAACAAAAAAACAACATCTATATTCACCTTCATGCTGCAGCATCTGTGTGATGCTGCAGCTGTCCCATGCAGTCTCTAAAACCAGGAACTGAGCAATTACATGACCGCTGATCACTCAGTTCTCAGTCTGCTCAGAGTGGAGACTGTCAGTCACCACTCTGCCCCTTCAGTGCTCATTGGAGCACATAGCTGGGGGGGTGGTGCGAGCGGCTGGCTCCTGCTCTCAGTTGCATGCTGGAAGGCGAAGCCAGCTGTCAATCACACAGTGGAGTGGATCCCGACAATATTGTCATAATGCTTACCAAGTCTGTCACTCTGGATTACAGGCGTACAAAAGTAATTGTACTCCTGTGACCCCAGGGTTGCCAACCGCCAGTAGATTTACTGACAGTTTGTAAAAATCTGTGATTTTTTTTTACAACTGCCAGTAAATTTCATGCTGTGTTGACTTTTTAAGTCTACATCAAGCAAATTACTTTGTTATAGGTATTGTCAGTGTTTCTATATCATGTTTATACTGTTCAAATATTCACTGTGTTAGTTTTCAATAGGAGTTCTGTAATTTCTCAGGTTGCCAGTAAAAAATGTGCTCCGCTAGTAAATTTTCCATGTTTTGTCAGTAAAAAATGCTGTGGGAGGTTGGCAACCCTGTGTGACCCACATAAGTAGTATGGCCAGAAAAGTTGTGACCAATTCCCTGTCAGTTTATTTTTACTGTCTGTATGCGATTGGGAAAATTTCCCTTCACTTCTTGTCCCAGGAATGCAAAAGGAAGTTAGAGGAAATCTCCCCAAGTAAGGTTTTTCCCCCAAAACAGATGTCCCTATTGAAAGATTTCCTCTTACTACTTCTTCTGGGAACAACTTTGGCTGTCCCCTCACATTCCTTCTTGTTGACGATGGTAACCAATATAGGAGGGGTGAATCTCATCTAATGGGAACACAGAGAGCAATAAAGGCTTAGCAGAGGGCCTAACCCATCATTCTTTTAGCAACAATTTCGCCTAGCGATACACTTATATTAGAAATTCTTTGATTATAATATTTGGATAGAGTAGGGAATTTATTCAAATTTTTTATCATTTTTAATAGGAGGTTATAGACCCTCCCCCCCGGCACGGGCCACGGATAAGTAAAAAGTTTATTAATTGCCATTGTTTCAATGTTGAGCTGGCCATACACTATACAACCTGATTGTACAATCTCTGTTCAATCTCCTTTAGATTTACCAGAATTACTTAATATGAAGACACATCTAAACAATCCATTTAATTTGTATCAAATCAGGCAGGTCCCTGAACTACATATTTGATGGTACATCTAGGAAGATTGTACAATCAATCAGGTTGTATAGCGTATAGGAAAGCTTTAGGCTCACCATACATATTACAATCTGAGTTTACAATCTCTGTACAATCAACTTTAGATCTACCAAAACTATCCAATCACTTTGTATTGGATCAGGCCTTGCCCTTGGTGGTAGATCTAAAAGTGATTTTACAATCAGAATGTAATGTGTGTGCAGAGATGAAATCTGGCCATTCATCTTGCAATTTAATTGTACAATCTGCTTTAGATCTACCTTAGGTTAAGCTTCTATTATATTGTGTTATACAATCAAATTGTTTAGTGTATGGCCGCTTTAGAGATTTCTTCTTAATATTCACTTCCTGTCCCAGCGACAATGCTGTCACTGGCAGAAAGTGAGCGGACTTCATCCGAATAATGCCAAAAAACAAAACAAAACAAAGAGTTCAAACTGTTCTCTGTTCTGTCCAAAACAAAAGTCAGGTTTTTCACCTGAATGCATTCTATGCCTTAAAGTGGTTGTAAACCCTTACAAACCACTTTGGCCTACAGGTAAGCCTAGATTAAGGCTTACTTGTAGGTCCAAGAAATATCTCCTAAACCTACATGGTTTAGGAGATATTTAGAAAAAAAGAGGCATCGCTGTCTACGGCGCATGCGCCGTAGACAGCGGCACGCAGGCGCATGCCGAGATCACGAGATCGTGCGCATGCGCGGGAGTGACGTCATCGCCGATCCAGTGAATGACAGCACTGGAGCGGCGAGACCCGGAAGTCACTCCGGGATTGATGCCGCCGGAGAAGGTCGCGGATGAGGACCGATTTGGGGGCTTCGTTCTCAGGTAAGTCATTCATAATGAGCTAGTATGCTATGCATACTAGCTCATTATGCCTTTGCCTTGCATGTTCCGTTTTTTTTTTTTTTTTTTTTTTGTGGAGGCTTTACTTCCTCTTTAACCACTTGCCAAACGCCCTTTTACTGCTACAGGATGGCCGCTATGCGCAGGATCATGTATATATACACACGTGATCCTGCACGTCCGGTGGCTCGCTACCCTCTGTGATTATACTGCAGACAGCCAGAACGGCGGTCTACCTAAAAACAAAACCTGTAAACAAGACAGATTTCTGTTCTTACGGGGGGGGGGGATGGATCCTGTTTCTCTGCAAAGCAGGGACTAGGATCCATGTCTTTCCCTAGTACAAGCACCTCCCGCACAGTGAGTAAGCACAGGTTAGGCACACAGTTAACCCTTTGCTCGCCCCTGCTATTAAATTCCGAAAATATATCCCATAGTTTGTAGACGCTATAACTTTTGCGCAAACCAATCAATATACGCTTATTGGGATTGTGTTTTACCAAAAACATGTAGCAGAATACATATTGGCCTAAATTGATGGAGAAATTACATTTTTTTTGGATGGGTTTTATAGCAGAAAGTAAAAAAAAAGTTTTTTTCTTTTTTTTTTAATTGTCGGCCTTTTTTTTATAATACAAAAACATGTTTAAAAAAAACGCAGATGTGATCAAATACCACCAAAAGGAAGCTTCTAGCAGTGCTGTATAGCAAAAAATGTCCTTGTCATGAAGGGGGGTAAACTTCTGGAGGTCAAGTGGTTAAGGCAAAAACCTTTTTGGGCATACCCCCCCCCCCCCCCATACTTACCTCAGCCCCATCTCCACCCAGCGATGTGCATGAGAGCAGTGGCTCTCCCAGGTCTTTGCCTCCCCATTGGCTCAAGCAGCAGCAGGAGCCATTTGCTTCTGCTGCTGTCAATCACAGCCAGTGAGCCAATAAGGGGAGAGCGCGGGGGGGGTAAGCGGGGGCGAGCTGCGTTGTGTGTGTGTGGACAATTCATTCACAGAAGTGAGCATGCCCGAGTACCATCAGCACAAGAGGCTTGCTATTGGGAGCACTCAGCAGTGGAGAGGGGGCCAGGAGCGACGACAGGGGCCCCCGGAAGAGGAGAATTAGGGCTGCTCTGTGATAAACTACTGCACAGAGCAAGTACGACATGTTTGTTATTTTAAAAAAAAAAATGTCAAACCTTTAGAATCACTTTAAGATCATTGCACAACTTCATCAACCAAACAGAGGTGTCTGTTCCACGTTTTCATAGATATAAAGTATATACCAGGCTATACAATTAAGGGGATTAGAAATTGATTCTAATATTTTTCCTTGACACTTCACAGAGACAAGGGTTGTCAGCAAATGGACGTTGACATGACAACTATGGAGAAAGGCCACTACAAATGGACAATGCGTAAGTCTATTTTTTTTTGGGGGGGGGGGGGGTGTTCTGTTTATTTGTGGTGTTTATTATGATAAATGACTAAGTAAAAGATCATGGCCCAATACATCTTAAACAGACTGCGTAAATGACATATGTATGATATGTACAGTATATACACCAATCAGCTACACCTTTTTGCCAAGCCACCTAATATTGAGTAGGTCCTCCTTTTGCCTCCAAAACAGCCCTGACCCGTCAAGGCATGTTCCCAACTAGACCCAATACCAAAAAGTAACTCAATGGGACTTTCATTATGCCTCTAACAGCCACAACACCAAACAGTTACAATTAGTATAAAATGTTTACTACAAAATTGCATTAAAAAGTGATCATTTACTCCTTCTCCAGCCAAGGAAAACATGCATACATGCTTCGCTGGGAGAAGGCCAAAGGAGAGGAAATCCCAGAGACCACTTGGCAAACGATCTGGTCGCAGGCAGCAGAAAGCTCCTTTTGCACGCTCTATAAAGAGAACCCTTACAAAATCCTCTACTTCTGGTACCTGACACCAGATAAACTACATGCTATATATCCCTCAAATTCGGACAGATGTTGGCGCTGTCTAGCGGATAAGGGTACCCTATACCACATTTACTGGACATGCCCCAAGATAACACCTTTCTGGGTGGAAACGCAACAACTACTTTCAAACCTAGTGGGAACACAGATCCCTAAATCCCCAAAATCATTCCTGCTGGGATTATTACCCCCACAAATTCCCAAACATTCCAAAAAACTACTTAGCCACGTTCTGACAGCCGCACAGTGCCTGATCGCTCTCCATTGGAAACGACAGGCCCCACCCTCCCGTTCAGACCTGTACACTAGAATAAAGGATATAGAATTGATGGAAAAAATGACAGCCAGGATACAGGATAGACTTGAAGCACAGGATAAAGTCTGGGAGGACTGGCACAGACTTGAGGATCCGCCCTGAGCCGATGGCCGAGCCACACCAACCCCCTCCTCCTTACCTCCCCCATTTTTTCCCATTTCACCCACTTTTACTATTTATATTTTCTCTTTTCCTATCTAGATTGTGAAGAGAGTTGCAATACAATCTATTTACTGCATAACAGTTTATATATACTGCTGAATAATGACTTTCTGTTTGCTGCTTAAGCATTTCTTATAAAACAGGTCTGTACTGGTACAATTACTGTTATGCGGAAAACAATGTAACACTGTAATACCGCTTTGTTTATTCATTTGCTTTTTTTGTTTAATAAAAAAGTTAATTGAAAAAAAAAAAAAAAAAGTGATCATTGCATATATACATAAACAAATATCCAATAAACACAATACACTTTTAGGTTGCTGCAGTGGCCTACGTGTTTCTCCGGACACCCCACTTCATCAGAGCCTCCAAAAGCTCAAAACAGAATTTCTCCTGTATTTTGTTGTGATGATGTATATAAAATGTCATCTTATCCTACACTGCGTCCTGGGTGTCAGCCAAAGACATGGGGACAAACATCAAGCACCAGCCCAGCCTGTGGGGGGCACCTTCCAATATGACAACAACCTGTTAATCAGCACAATACCAAACCATAGGCAGTATTAGATTAGTCATGAGAGCTTGTTCTAGTTATGGCTTCCAAAATAAACATAGCATCCCCTCACAGCATGGTGGACTCCACTAGACCTCTGAAGGTATGCTGTGGTATCTGGCACCAAGCCATCAGATATGGATGCATGTGTGTTGCATTCATCCCCATGCTGGCAGACCCATATATGTCTATTGAGACACGCGGCTGCATGGACACAGCTGCCGTTTCCCAATGTGACATCTGTGCAGGTGCACAGCCCCAAACGCACCAAGGGGGAGTGAGAGGACAGATGTCACAATGGGACAAGCAGCTGTGTCCATGCAGCCGCGTGTCCAAATAGACAACTATGGAGATGCAGCCAACACTTGTGCATCCCCGTGCTGACAAAAACACGGCCCTGCATGAGGTATGCAAGTAATTGGCTGTGTGAACGAGCCCTAAGACAGCAATAAAGATATGGTTGCCACCAAAACCCCCATCAGCTAATAAGGCGGTCCATTACATTACAGCTACATTCACATAGACGTGAATAGTTTGCTGGTTTCAGAGGTGACTAAACCTGCCTCTGGATGCAGCAACACACTGTGCTATGGCTGCATAGAAACTGTTGGCTTAGCTGCAGCCAGTTGGTGTGCGGGCAGAACTCCACAGAATCGGCAACCCTGGAGGAGGCACACTATCTGAATCCAGGGTTGGTCGGAGGCTCTATGCACATGTGACCACTCAGGTGAGCATACATACATACATACAAACAAACTTTGGCGGTGCTGGCCATTCAAGTGTACAGAGTCCAAATCTGACAGCCGCTGCTCACAGTTGCTGTGGTCACACACATTGTGTTCAGGCAGCATTTACAACCACCGGAAAGAAACTACTGATTCTCACCAATGGCTACCCCTGGCCTACCCCGACGCTCGTGTGAATGTAGCTTAAAGAAGACTTGCATTTAATTTCAGCAGCTTAGATCTCTTTAAATTGCCCTGTTTTGTGACAGGTTTACTATTTATCTCACATGACCACACGGTATTCTCTATTCTTCTTTCCACACAGAACAAGGGGATAGTGAAACCGTCATTGTAGCAACTGACTATGCCGTATATTTAATGGAATTTACAAAGAGCCAGATGGGTGCGGAAGCCTGTGTAACTGTTAAACTTTTTGGTAAGCATACATACAGTATAATACAGTATAATACAGATAATGGAAGGCACAATATTCTGTGTAAACCGTTTGACTATTTTGCTAAAGTGTTAGGATATATCACTTATTACAGTCAGTATAAGTACAGTATATGTCACAGGGGGTTGATTCACTAAAAACAGAGTACAAAATCTGGTGCAGCTGTGAACGGTAGCCAATCAGCTTCTAACTTCAGCTTGTTCAATTAACCTTGGACAAAAACACATGAAAGCTGATTGGTTTCTATGGGGAAGCTGAGTGGATGCTGCTGCCCCATGTCACCCTGGCAGCCCATCTTGGGTCAGGCAGAGCCCATTTAAGGGCCTGGATCCCCGGGCTTGGAGTGCATTTGTGAGTATGTAGGGTAGGGACAGGTACTTAGTCTGACAAGTAGGGAAAGAATAGGGATCGCAACTTCTCTGGACTTCTTCCCATTTGGGCATGTGATGGCCAGGCTGAATTCTGCCCCTCCTAACAGGTGCTGTCAGTTTAGCTGGAACCTGCTTTCTACACGCTGTTGGAATCTGTGTTTCCGGTTGGGTTGTTGTGAACAGTTTATTGCATTACTTCAGTACAATTTCTAGAATTGTACTCAGACTGTGTGTGGTAATGCTACCACACCATGCTGCACCCCACCTACATGCTATAATTTAATTAGCCCATGTCCTGTTTGGGACATATCCTATTACTTCTGGTCCTGATGACACAAGAGGAAGCAAGAAAATCTGAAAGGAAACACAGCAACAAAGACCTAAAGGTAGCCAACCTTTTCCCAGTCTACTAGCAAAAGTACTTTTATTGCCAAGTCCCATTTGAAGAGGTTTGTCTCACTTCCTGTCCCACAGAACCAACTGGAAGTAATAGAAAATTTTCCCAAAGGGGCACAGACAGCAACCAAGACCACACAGAGTCCAACCCCTCCACATTCTTTAAAAAAAAAAAAAAAAGAAAAGAAAAGTGCTTTGCCATTTTGGCATCTTGGATGATATGCTTCACGTATGAATAACTTTTCTCTTACAGGGAGGAAAGACATGCTTCCTGAAGATAGAATTAAGCACTTTAGTGATCACATTGCGAAACTGGGCCTCAAGGAGGAGCAATATATCAGATTCCATACTAAAGGTAACTATGACACATGAACTGGAGCTGTTTGTCATGTTGGAGCATGCGAGTTCCATTCACGTATGTAATGTTCCGTGAACTGTGCTGAGCATAAAAAATACAAGGAAATTTCTAAGCAGTAAGCAAAGCCCAAACTAAATTCCGGTAAACAATGCAACTATGCTAAATTCAAGAAGTTCAATACTAAATTTGTATTATTCATTACAACCAGAATCAGGAGGCCTTTCAGACTGCTGCTGAGTATACTGCAGTGCTGTGTTTCATCATTATGGGGTGTTAAACTTCCCTCTGAGAACCACAGAGGATGGTGTGGAACCAGAAAATAAAGTGTCATGCATTTTCATAGGCCCAGATTTTGGGTCATTGGGAAAAGTGAAACAAAACTCCAGCTTTCCGTCACTTTAAAATGATTTCCTTCACTAACAGATGCACCGGCTTGTAGGCAGGCTTAGGGTATTTGTGTTGCCCAGGTGGGGTAAAGGGTTAATGTGAGGTCTTCCGGTTTCCCAGCCTTTTTTGGGGGTCTTCCCTCCTCTCTGTGGTACTCTAAATAGGGGGAAGGCTGCATTCAGAGAGGACCACATGGGAACCAGCTTCAAGGTAGGCCCTGTAACCAGCGTATACCCACCTGAGGAACCACCAGCAATGGACCTTTTTACGGACTCATACCTGTACAGGTATGCCTGGGCAGCCACCAAAGTTAGTTAGGAGGACTGAGTTTTGCTCTTTATCCTGTAACCTTGCAGAAGCTTTCAGTAAAGTTCCTTGAACTGTTCTTGAGCTTGGTCTGAAATTACTTTAAAGGGTTGCATGGTCATACATGGCGTATTAAAGCGGAGTTCCACCCAAAAGTGAAAATTCTGCTTTAAGCACTCCTCGCCCCCTTACATGCCACATTTGGCATGTCATTTTTTTTGGGGGGGGGGGGGGGGGGGTGCTTAGTTTTGAGTGGGACTTCCTGTTCCACTTCCGACTACGGGTTGCCTAGGCGACTCCTCCTCTCCCCCTAGGCAGCCCCTCCCTCTCGGCAATCTTCTGGGACACGTCACAGGTCCCAGAAGATTGCCTGTCCACTGGGAGAGCACAGCACGACTCGCACATGCGCAGTGTGCACCCGGCTGTGAAGCCGCAAGCTGTCACGGCCGGGTGCCCACAGTTTCAATGGAGGGGGAGAGGAATGAGGCTCTGTGCGGCCGCATCGCTGGACTGTGGGACAGGGTAGTGTCTAAACTTTTAGTAGTTGCTGACTATTAATCAACAAAAAAAAGCCTGGAACAAATGCCTGTTGAAGCACACATGGGGTAGAAGAGGAAGCCCATCACAGGGGGTTAACTTGGCAGGAAGAACGGAGGAGCATAGTTGCTATGGGTAAACATGAACTGGTTGGAAAGTCAAGCAGCCGGTCAGCAGCAGTACCTGGTGCAGGTGACAGGTCCTCCAGTAGCGAGGGGGGTGTCAGTGTTCCGCCTCCCTCCCTAACGGTCGGTTCCCCTTAGCTGAAGCTGGGACTGAACCCACAGTACGGAGACCTTGGATACCTTGTCACATGGTACCGGAGAGAGAACGAGTTAAAAAGAGTGCAATCTTGAGGTCCGCACTAGTGCACAACGGGACCCCATTCTGCTCTGAAGTGTCCCTCTTAAATACAACACTGTAAGTCAAGGTGTGTAGTAACACGGGATGGCATGTTTTACAGAGAGACTCACATAGGTCGCATGTATTCTTCCTTATTGTCGACTCTCACATGAACGCGGCCCCACCTGGTCCCAGGCTTTGATGAGTAAGTAAATGAGAAGAGGTACCCCCATGTGCATGGGCAAGGTGGCCCCGCCCACATGCTACGAGTGCTGTATAAACTGTATGTAGCCTTAAGCTGGCCATACACCGATAGATTATCTGCAGATTTTCTATGGTTAGATGGAAAAAGTGCAACAGATTTCTCCATGTATGCTAAACTTTGTGAATGGAGGAATCTCCCACTGGGCCAAGCTTCAGTATCTTGCTAGTCGGCCCCACTGGCTCCCAACCTAAACAATGCCTGCACCCAATCAGAATGTTCAGGTATTGTGAGAGCCAGTGGGGCCGACTAGCAAGATATGGAGGCTTGGGCCAGTGGGAGATTCTTCCATCCACACAGTTCAGCGTAGATGGAGGAATCTGTTCTAGTTTTTCCATCTGACCATAGAAAATTTGCAGATAATCTATAGGTGTATGGCCAGTCTTAGATCCATACAGTATACAGCGCTGTGTTACGACAGCTGGACAGAGACATCCCATCCCTCTCCCAGAACAAAACTGAATCGGACTGAGTGCTGCTCAGCCATTCACAGATGTTTTATGAATGAATACAAGCCTTCTTCTAATTGGCTGAGGTGGAGAGGCGGGCAGATGACATCACGATCACCACCTCAGCCTATCTAAGGAAGCCTTGTACTCATTCAGAAAATGTAAAGCTACTTGAGCAGTGTTCAACCAATCTCGATATTGTCCCAGGAAGGAGACGGAAAGTCCTTGTACCACTGCTGGAACACCATGCTGTATACTGTATGGAGCTGATGCTCCATACAGTACATACAGTACATACAGTGCTCCCAGCACGCACATGTACTAGTGAAGGTGATGGTTTGGTTGGACCATTTTGGTTTAAATTAAGTACCGGTATTTAAAGTTAAATTAAATCTCGAGTTCGGCTTTAAGATGCCATTCACCTCTGTGTTCACACCCCAGTCTGTGTGTCTAACCCACATGTGTAATATTATACAATTTTCTTGTAGATTAACCAAAACCATATAATAGGAGGTCAAATCTAAACACTTTCAATTTGTATGCAAATAGGCAGGCCCTTGTAGTACATAGTTGAAGGTAAATCTAAAGCAAATTGAATAAGAAAATTGTATAATGTATGGCCAGCCTTCACCTGCATTGCATTAAGATGGCCTGATCATTTGAATGGGTTATCCAATGATGGGTAATGGATTTAGAACCCTTTCACACTGGGGCACTTTGCAGGAGCTACAGCGCTAAAAATAGCGCCTGCAAAGCGCCCTGAAAGAGCCGCTGCTGTGTTTCTAGTGTGAAAGCCCCGAGCGCTTTCACACTGGAGCGGTGCGCTGGCAGGACGCTAAAAAAAAGGCCTGCTAGTAGCATCTTTGGAGCGGTGAAGGAGCGTTGTATTTAACGCTCCTAAAGTGCCCCTTGCCATTGAAATCAATGGGGCAGCACTGCAGCGGCACTTTGCGGGCAGTTTTAACCCTTTTTCAGCCGCTAGCGGGGGTTAAAACCACCCGCTAAAACGACAGTAAAGCGCCGCTAAATATATAAGCTTTAAAGCCAGCGCACGCAACGCTTCAGTGTGAAAGTAGCCTTAAAGCAGATCTTCACCCTCCAGGCAATCTGAAGGCAGCGTATTGTACACCTGTGTGCATGACCCTAAAACTGCAAGGTGGACAGATTTGGAAAGTATGGCAGAGAGATCACACTGTTAGAACATCCAAGACATAAAAAGCCAACCCTTTAAATAGTAAAAAAAAACAACCCACAAAAAACAGGTTGGCTAGATACCATTTAAGGACTTTTAGCTGAGCCTTACTGGATTCTGTATTTATTCAGACCATGCCAGCATCATTGGTGATATCTTCCTGAAAAAACACAAGCATTTTTTGTGTTTGCAGTTGTTTTTGCAGATTCTTAACTCTTGACATGTTCATCCAGACCTTACCATTAGGGATGAGCTCAGGCGTGTTCGCATGCTCCGCGTGCAGAGCCCGCCAGGAAGTCGGCGCATCGCTAAACACAGGCAGTGAGACATTGCCCCGATGCACGGCTGCAGAGATCGGGCAATGTCTCACTGCCTGTGATTAGCGCAGCGCTGTGCCGACTTCCTGGCGGGCTCTGCACGTGGAGCATGCGAACATGCCTGAGCTCATCCTTACTTACCATGGCCTTTTTCAGACCAGCCAATGGGTCTGAGTATCTGCCTTTATTATCACGATCTAAGCATTCTCAGGGTTGAAATAAGGAAAAGATCCACCATCTGTATCCCATCAGCCTTTAAAGAGTCTTAAAAACAACAAACTCAGCAGATATGAAGCTCCCACTGTAGGGGATAGCTTTGATCTCCAGCTCTGTGCAGAATTCACACAATGCAGACAGTAACGCAGACTGCAGATTTTTAATGACAAATTTTTTAGTAGTAAAAGTTTTCTTTTAGTAAGCAACCTAAAACTGATATTTGGATTTTAGAGGATGAGGAGTCCGACCACTCTCAGACTTGAGGATAATGGAGGAGAGATCTCTGTAGTGAAGTTCCCAGCTCCTCCTACTCGCTGTGGTCATTTAAGGGTGTCTTTATCTGCTGCTTTTTTCATGTAGATTGCGTTACATATAAAACAAAATGGGAGGAGTGAGAAGTTGGGGGAGAACATACCTCCCAACTTTTTGAGATGGGAATGAGGGACACCTATTAACAATGTAGACATAAGACACCTGTCACGCCTACTTAATGAAGTAAACTTATACAAAAAAAAATTGATTAGGTAAACCCACAAGTGCTTTTTTTTACCTTACTATTCTTTTATACTAGCTATTGAAATTTACAAATGCAGCCATTTAAAAATTGGATGAAAGGTTTAGCACTGGGAAACACCTTTTCAAAGATAAAAATGTGCATTTTATATCCAACTATATAGATCAGACCAAAATGAGGGACAAATAAGGGGGGCAGAGGGACTTTGTTCCAAATCAGGGACAGTCCCTCAAAATCAGGGACAGTTGGGAGATATGAGAGAGCCTCATAAATTGTGAAATTCCGGATGTCGGAGTTTCGGATGCGCCGACCCTTGAAAAGAAGCACACGGCATAGCACATATATAATGGATCTTACAATATTCTTTATATCTGACCTCTGACCTCTTGTCTTTACAGCAACTTGTGTCCCTAAATAATTCTTGGTAAGTTTATTATTTATTTCACAAACACCTACTGCAAACTAACACTGGGCTTCATGAATGAAAGCATCTAAAATTCTGTATTGGACATACCAACCAATCAGCTTCTCAAGTTCATACTATGATATGCTGGGGAGGAGGAGTCACAGCTAATTTCTTGAATCCTTCCACCTACATCTGACTTTTAGAGGAACAGGGACCACACAAATACTGATTTATTTTCATTATAAAGGTTCTGATGGGGTTTGAGTATGTATTGTTTCTGTAAAGCAGAACAAAAGGGTTAATTTTCATCTATGCAACGGTCCCTCACTGGTGCCAGAGTCTACTTTGGGTGCCAGTCTTCAGGCCTCTTTATTGGCTGATGCAGAATGACGTCACTCCTGTGCAAGAGCCAGTCCTCCCGGCACTCAGATGTCACGGTGCTGCAAGATGAGCTGTGCATGTGCAGCTCAGTTTACAGCACCAGAGGAGATGGCGAGCAGGCAGGTAGGGAAATTTTATTGCACAGGAAACATTGAATGTTTTTTGTGCAATAAAAGCCTGCCTGCTTGCTGTTCTTAAAATGGAACTTTAGTTCAGCTTTGAAGCAAAATTAAGCCTACCATTTTTAACTGTTTCACAAAAAGTTACATTCAAGGCATGTCTTGAGTGATCACTTTTACATTTACCAGCACTAAGGTGCTTCTGGCAGTGCTCAGCTGAACTGTAAAGCCATGAATGGCTGGTGTCATAGCTGATCACGTGTGTAGCACCATGGCACCTGCAGATCAAACAGAGGCTAAGATGGCAGCTTCCTCAGCTTCTAAGGAAAGGTGGGTTTAATTCTGCTTTAAAGGTGGGGCCATTGGCCTCACATGTCACAACACGCTGCTGTGCATTGATTTGAATGACCTGTACTGTGACACTTCAAGTAAAGTTACAAAAAAAAAAAGTGAACAGTGATGGGCTGTAACAGTGAAGGACTGACTTTGATGCATAGGTGTTCCATGCATCTGTGTGCAGGCAGTCCCAGTCATGCCTATTGGAACGCGGCGGCTGTACGAAAAGAACCACTGGTCTCAATTTGTATGCGTTCGGGGATAGGCCTTTGCATGGCTCTCATGGCAGTGTATTGTTTCTATACTGAACTATCCTTGTAAAAATTGCATTTCCCTGGCTGTCAGGTTGATCTAACGCCTTCTTCAAACAGAGTTCCACCCATTTAAAAGTCAGCAGCTACAAAAAGTGCGGGCGTACAAAGCCCCGCTTCTCTCCCCCCTCCTCTCCATGGTGCCGGCATTCTAACTGTGGGCGGCCATCTCTGGCTTCACAGCTGGGCCTACACTACGCATGCGTGCCATGAATGGCTGGGCAATCTTCTGGGACCTGTGACGTGTCCCAGAAGATTGCATGGAGGGGGGAGAGGTGAATTTCCTTTCGGCACGGCGGAGCCAGAGGAGAAAGTGGGAGCTGGGTGCCTGTAAAAACTGGGCACCCACGTCGCCCCCCCCCCCCCCCCCCCCCCCCCCAAAAAAAAAAATGACATGCCAAATGTGGCATGTCAGCGGGTCACCATCACTTAAAGTGGAAGTTACATTTTTGGGTGGAACTCCGCTTTCAAGACATATTTTCTCCAGATCAGTGACTCAAAGTATTAAAGTTAGAGGATCAGAATTACTTCCAGACATAATAGTACTTTCAGAAGGAAACCAGCATCTCCTATAACTACTAGCCATGGCTCTAAACAGTCCAGATTCTATCAGTATTGACTGTGTGTTAAATATAACCTGCAGGTGAATGCTCTGCATTGCAGTGACCTCTGACCTTTGTGTTTTACAGATGAGATCCCTCCCAGTGAACCCCAAGCTTTACCCATCCCTCGCTATACTTCCGCTCACCTTTCTATCCAAAGCTCCCCTCTCATCTCTTCCCATTATGAAATAAAACACACCAATAAAGCAAAGCTTCCTCTGTGTTTATTTACCAGATGTAAAGTGCTTAAGGGTAGTCCTACACTGCTTGATTTTCTTTTGATCAGCCTGCAGCAATCAATTGATCCCCCAGTCACTCTTAAGCCTCATACACACGATCGGACCATGGACCAACTTTCCCGCGGATTTTTTGTCCAAAAGGCGTTGGCCCTTAAGTTGGTCTTGCATACACACGGTCGGACTTTTTAGGCAACCAACACGAACGTAGTGACGTTTCAACGTACTGACGACACTTCAAAAGAGGACGTTTGAATACTCCAGCGCCACCTTTGGTCAACTTCTATAATGTTGTCTGATCTTTTGCATTGGTTCTGAGCATGCGTGTTTGTACTTTGGACAAAAGTCCGTTGGTTTTGTGTACACACGGTCGGACTTTGGTCCATCGGACTTTTGTTGGCAGAAAGTTGGTCCGTTCACACAGCCAACAAAAGTCTGATGAAACCTGGAAAAAGTTGGTCCGATGGAGCGTACACACGGTCGGATGTTGATCCAAACCAGCTAATTTGCATGTTGGTTGTCAAAAAGTCTGATCGTGTGTACGGGCCTTTAGACCCCTTTCACACTGGGGCGCTTTGCAGGCGCTACAGCGCTAAAAATAGCACCTGCAAAGCGCCCTGAAAGAGCCGCTGCTGTCTCTCCAGTGTGAAAGCCCTGAGGGCTTTCACACTGGAGCGGTGTGCGCTGGCAGGACGCTAAAAAAAGTCCTGCTAGCAGCATCTTTAGAGCGGTGTATACACCACTCCTGCCCATTGAAATCAATGGGGCAGCGCGGCTATACCACCGGCATAGCGCTGCTGCAGCAGCGCTTTGCGGTGGTTTTAACCCTTTCGCGGCTGGTTTTTAACCCTTTCTTGGCCGCTAGTGGGGGTAAAAGCGACCCGCTAGTGGCCGAATAGCACCGCAAAATTTGACGGTAAAGCGCCGCTACAAATAGGGGCACTTTACCACCAACAGAGGTAATGGTATTTTCGCGCTAATATGGGGTGGGTATATGAATAAACAAAATGGTTTGCAGCAACACCGAAAGGTCAAACAGTACCAAAGAAAGAATGTAATAAATCAATATATGGTGTTGCGCTCCCAGGGACTGTACCAGATAGTTGGACTATTAATGGTATACAGCATAGAAAAATATATATAATAGCACAATCAATAAATACACATGGATATATATATAAAATATAAAAATAGTGACATCAAGTTGTGACTAAAGTGGCTAAAAACATGTGTAAAAATTAAATAGTGATAAATTGTGCAGGTTGCTAAATGATCAAATGGATTATGCAAAGTTGCTAGAAAATCGCATGCACACTAAGCAGTGTTGCAAGTGAAAAGTGAAAAGGAAAAATGAATAAAGTTATAAAGTGCATAGAAATTGCAAAGTGACATTAGTATAATCGCATGTTTACAAATAAACGCATTCAAAGCTCATAGTCGCATCAGAGTTCATAATCGCATGAAAGTTCACAGTCACATAAATGTTCATAAAACGCAAAAGCGTGAGGTGACGGGGAGAGAAATAAATGGAATAGTGGTGCTACAATAATATTAGCTCTGCGACTCGCACTGGTGCAAATGCAGTGTGAAAAAGGAAGAGAGTTGGTGAATCTTGAATAGGTGACACTGTGGGTAAAAGGTGCTTTGTGCTCCTGTTATTCGGTGATCTTGGACACCCGAGGGTGTCCTAGATAATTACCTTACTTATAACCACTATGCACCCACTTATAACCACTATGCACCCCTAAGAGATTACCAAGAAGAAGACGATAGATATCAACAAAACTACTATCACAACCCACCACAGAACAAACCTTTTTTAGGGAGAGGAGCAGACAACTATCCACCGAGATTAATGGACGAAGTACATTGAAAAAAAGCCCAAAAAGAAAAAAAGAAGACGATCAGGCAAGAGAACTCAAAAGAAAAAGAGAATAAAAGGAGAAGGCATTTTTAATCTTAGTAACAACCCCCTCACACAAGAAGAAATAGGCGTCCTAGACAGAGGCCTAAAATTTGCACCAACTAAAAATCTCGATAAATTCCAGACATACATAGGAATACAAAAATATGTAAGAAGTATCAATATTAAAAAATATATTGCCAGCAACCCGTTTAAAACACATCAAATCACAACCACCAATGAAGCTGTTCACAGCACACTCAGGAACAAGTCATTGTTTAACCCCCAAATCAGCAACAATAAGTTTATAGATGTTTTCAAAAAGGTTGTCCTTGAAGATTTAAAAGATTTAAAGATCAAGAAATGTATGGAACCTAAATATATACAAAGTGGCATCAGGAAATTAACTGAAAGGAAAGATATAGTGATCCGACCTGCCGACAAAGGTGGTGGGATCGTGATCCTTTCCAAAAAACAGTATAATGATTGTATGGTTAACCTCCTTAAAGACGAGAACACCTATATTCGATTACCCAGCAACCCAATCTTTAAATGCAGAAAGGAGTTGGAATTAGTCGTACATCTCGGAATGAAAAAGAAGATTTTAAACAAGAAAGAGGCTAAATATTTGATTCCGGAGGCATGCCGGACACCCGTTATATACTCATTACCGAAATTACACAAGGATAGCATAAATCCCCCTCCAAGACCTATAGTTAATGGAATAGATTCCCTTACTTCCAGAATGGGTCAATATATCAATAACTATCTGCAACCAGCGGTGAAAAACACCACAGCCTACCTCAGAGATACCAAGCAGATCCTCCAGATACTAGAAGATCTCCCCAGCAAGGAAGGTCCTTGGATTCTTGCAACAGCAGATGTCTCCTCACTCTACACAATAATTTTTCATCATCAGGCTTGCGAAGCTACCAAATGGGGACTTAGGAATTTTACCACATTACCATGTTTTCAAAGAAAATACCTAATAAAATGTTTAGATTTCTGCCTTAAAAATAGTTATTTTTGGTACGATAAGAACTTCTACCATCAAAAAACCGGTGTCGCCATGGGCGCAAAATTTGCGCCGAGCGTAGCTAGCTTATTTATGGCTAAGTGGGAAGATGAAATGGTCTTCTCAGAAGCACCCACTGAACTAACCATCTTCAAAAGATATATAGACGATATTATTATCTTATGGAAAGGCGAAGAAGCAAGCCTGGTACAATTTCTAGAGAAATTAAATATGAATGATAAAAATATTAATCTCACCTGGGACATCAGTAGAAATAAGGTAACATTCTTAGATCTAGAAATAATGCAAGACGGTGATAGACTGTGGACAAGAACCCATTTTAAAAATGTAGACAAAAACAGTTACTTACCGACAGAGAGTTGCCACCACCACAGCTGGCTATGCAACATCCCCAAAGGACAACTGATGAGGATAAGAAGGAACTGCACAAAAGACATCGACTTCAACATCCAGGCACAGAAGATTGGCCACAGATTTATCGAGAGAGGCTACGACGAACGATTCATTCAATCAAAAATAATCGAAGTAGAAAAAATGGATAGAAAGGAACTCGTAAAAGACAAAGTGAAAACAAACTCAGGCCTAATTGGAAATCCCATTATCCTGGATTTTAATACACAACATAAGTCAGTCGAGAAGATAATCAAACGCCACTGGCATATTCTACGGAGAGACGTACACCTTAAATCACTCCTCCCAGAGACACCTCGCTTTGTTTATAAAAAAACACCCATTCTTAGGGATAAACTGGTCAAAAACATACCAGACCCACCAAAAATAGGCTACACTTTCTTTAGAGGAAAAGGTTTTTACCCTTGTAAAGGATGTTACGCTTGTAAAAAATCCCAAAAACCAGCCACCAAAGTTTTTGATTTTAAATCCACTAGTACTGGCAATACACATGAGATACGTGATTTTATTTGTTGCAATACTGAGGGAGCTGTTTATGCCATACAATGCAGTTGTGGTCTGCAATATATTGGGCGCACGAAAAGACTTAAGAGTTCGAATCAAAGAACACATACAAAATATAGTAAAAGGTTATGATAAGCACAGTGTTTCTAAACATTTCGCAACACATCATAATCAAGACCCCAGGCACCTCAGTTTTTGGGGTATCGAGCCGTACAAAAAACATTGGAGAGGGGGTCACAAGGTCAGAACGCTCAGTCAGCTTGAATCTAAGTGGATATTTATTTTAAATACATTTACACCCCATGGCCTCAACATTGAATTCGATTTAAACTGTTTTATCAGCAATTTTTAATTTTTTAGGCCCTATATTTATAGTTTTAAGCACAGATCTCTTTTACTACATGCTTAATACTTTTTACAAATATCGCGGGTGTTTTTATGTATTTTTTTCTCCTTTTATTGATATCCCATATTCTGACTGTATATTCAAATTTTTTATATATTTTAATGTGTCTCATACTTTCTATTATAACTATGCCTTTTTTAAGCCTGAAATTATTTCCGGAGTCCGATCATCTAATTAATTTGAAATTTTATGAATTTTTTATCTATCAAATATTATATATATTTTAAATATACAATCTATTTATATATTTTATTCCCACTCCATTATGAAACATTTTATTATATCTACCTAATGGATTTTATATTATACCTAATTTCTATAAGACATTTACATGCACTAATTAAGCTAGTATATAAGCTATTTTATATAACTTATTCATTACATCTGAGTGACATGTCCCCAAAATCACATCAAACATGGCCGCCACCGTAGCCTGTAAATCCAACATCCCTGCCAATCCATACCCACTTCCTTCTCTATATGTACAGTGTACAGCTACCATGACATATATGTGCGTTATCCCTAGTTTCACCATTATTTATATTCCACCCTTATATAAAAAAGATTACAGCCCTGTTCGTTACATACAGCGATGTATTGGATGCATCATGTATTACTATACATCTTTATGTCCCCAATATCTTACGCAACATGGCCGCCACTCAGGGCCATCTTAAGAGCATTATAGGCCCCCGGGCAATACAGTGCACTGGGGCCCTGTCTACACGATCACGCACGAGAATAAAAATGCAAACGATCAATAAGGCTATATTTATTGGTACTTCCAACAAAATCAGTGTTTAAACATTAACACGTTAAACAACTAAAACATTTGGACAATATAACACGAGTTTGGTGGGCACAGCGGTAGCATTTGATGGGCACAGTGGCAGCTTTTGTGGGCACAGTGGCAGCTTTTGATGGGCACAGTGGCAGCTTTTGATGGGCACAGTGGCAGCTTTTGATGGGCACAGACAGTGGCTGTGTTTTGATGCACAACTTGAACTTACTTAAGTAGACATTGTTATGCCGCGTACACACGAAGGGACAATCCCGCGGGATTATCCTCTGGACTGAAGTCCAGCGGATAATCCCCTCGTGTGTGGGCGCCGGCGGACTTTTTGGCGCCAAAGTCCGGTGGACTTTTTGGCGCCAAAGTTTTAAGTTTTGTTTTAAAATTATCCGCTGGACTTGGCAGTCCAGCGGACAATCCCGCCGTTAGTGGGCAAGTCCGCGGGACTTTTGAAATGAACGGACTTGCCGCTCATCGGCAAGTCCGTTCATTTAGCACGTGACTTCAGGTTACGTAGCTAGCGTAGGCAGTTACTGCCGCCGCGCTAGCTCCGTGACCTGGCATGGATTTAAAGGGAATCCCCACGCCGAAAAAACGGCGTGGGGGTTCCCCCCAAATCCAAGTCAGACCCTCATCCGAGCACGCAGCCTGGCAGGCCAGGAAAGGGGTGGGGACGAACGAGCGCCCCCCCCCCCTCCTGAGCCGTACCAGGCCGCGTGCCCTCAACATGGGGGGTGCCCTGGGGAAAGGGGGGCCGTGCGGCCCCCCCACCCCAAAGCACCTTGTCCCCATGTTGATGAGGACAAGGGCCTCTTCCCGACAACCCTGGCCGTTGGTTGTCGGGGTCTGCGGGCGGGGGCTTATCGGAATCTGGGAGCCCCCTTTAATAAGGGGGCCCCCAGATACCGGCCCCCACCCTATGTGAATGAGTATGGGGTACGATGTACCCCTACCCATTCACCTAAGGTGTAAAATGTAAAGTACAAAAACACACACACTTTTGAAAAAATATTTTATTGCACTGCTCCGGGGGTCTTCTTCCGTCTTGGGGGTCTTCTCGCCGGACTCCTCCGCTCTTTTCTGCTCTTTTACCTAGCTCTTTCACGAGCGGGGGGAGTCCGGCTACCTTCTTCGTCGTCGCCGCCGTCGTCGTCTGGGGGTCTCGATCCGCCTTCGGGGGTCTTCCGGGGGTCTCTTCTGTTCTTGCGGCGGTCGTCGTCTTCCGCGCCGCCGGCGCCTTGTTCTTCTTCTTGTCCTTCTTGTTCTTCTTCTTCTTCCGATGTTGACCCGTCGCTGTCTCTGCCCGGAATGCCTGTGCCGCTCTGCGCTCGGACTTATATAGGGACATGGGGGACAGGGTCACATGTTCATGTCACATGGTGACCCTGCCCCCTTGCGATGTCACAGTCCCAGCATCCTCCGGGACTGTGACAACACAAGGGGGCGGGGTCACCATGTGACATGTGCATGTGACCCTGTCCCCCATGTCCCTATATAAGTCCAAGCGCAGAGCGGCACAGGCATTCCGGGCAGAGACAGCGACGGGTCAACATCGGAAGAAGAAGAAGAACAAGAAGGACAAGAAGAAGAAGAAGAAGGCGCCGGCGGCGCGGAAGACGACGACCGCCGCAAGAACAGAAGAGACCCCCGGAAGACCCCCGAAGGCGGATCGAGAACCCCAGACGGCGACGACGACGAAGAAGGTAGCCGGACTTCCCCCGCTCGGTAAAAGAGCTTGGTAAATGGCGGGGGAGTCCGGCGAGAAGACCCCCAAGACGGAAGAAGACCCCCGGAGCAGTGCAATAAACTATTTTTTCAAAAGTGTGGGTGTTTTTTTTTACTTTACATTTTACACCTTAGGTGAATGGGTAGGGGTACATCGTACCCCATACTCATTCACATAGGGTGGGGGGCCGGTATCTGGGGGCCCCCTTATTAAAGGGGGCTCCCAGATTCCGATAAGCCCCCGCCCGCAGACCCCGACAACCAACGGCCAGGGTTGTCGGGAAGAGGCCCTTGTCCTCATCAACATGGGGACAAGGTGCTTTGGGGTGGGGGGGCCGCACGGCCCCCCTTTCCCCAGGGCACCCCCCATGTTGAGGGCACGCGGCCTGGTACGGCTCAGGAGGGGGGGGCGCTTGTTCGTCCCCACCCCTTTCCTGGCCTGCCAGGCTGCGTGCTCAGATGAGGGTCTGACATGGATTTGGGGGGAACCCCCACGCCGTTTTTTCGGCGTGGGGATTCCCTTTAAATCCATGCCAGCTTGCGGAGCTAGCGCGGCGGCATTTACTGCCTACGCTAGCTACGTAACCTGAAGTTACGTTCGAAATGAACGGACTGCTCCGTGTGTGGGCAAGTCCGTTCATTTTCAAAAGTCCCGCGGACTTTTGGCCGGCGGATTATCCGCTGGAGAAGTCCGTGCGTGTGTGGGCAAGTCCACACGCTCGGAAAGTCCAGCGGACCCAGCTGGAAAGTCCCGCGGGATTGTCCGCTGGACTAGGTCCGCCGGCAAAAGTCTGCACGTGTGTACGCGGCATTAGACTTACTTGGTGCAGTACAGTGTGTCACTCACAGCAGCAAGGCAGCGCCAGCTATCAAGGGCCGTCTTTCAGCTCCCTCTCCATGTTGTCTGAAGAACATGGCAGAGCTGGGCAGAGCCTGTTCACTAGCCACTGGGGCAGCCGCGGTGCGCTATGAATGCTGGGGCAGCCACAGCCTCTGATTGACGTCACTGGTTGCTAACTAGATGCCGGCTGGTGAAGTGAGAAACCAGTGCAGTCAGTCAATTTAAGCAGCAGATTGCAGCGCTGAGGATCAGCCCTGGATGGGGCCCCCCAGACAAGTGGGGCCCCCGGGCAACTGCCCAGCATGCCCAGTGGAAAAAACGGCCCTGCCGCCACTGTAGCCAAAATTAATTCTAATATTCAAAACCCTAATAAAATATATCCACACGTTTTTCGATACACGCTGTATCTATATATCCACATTAGTAAGCCTCTTGAATATTCACCTACGATTTGCTAAAAATAGACGCGTCAGGTCCATTATAACGAGCGCATTCATTACTGTGTTATACACACTCGATTCATTTCCCTATCTTTCCCCATAAATCTAACAAAAAATGGCCGCGATTGTAGCCCGCTCTTACAGAAAATGGCCGCTATAATAGGAATACACTGCCCTTCTACAAGAAAATGGCCGCCCATTCAATTAACATTACCACTATTTAAGACACTTCCGATGCCCCTAATTTATCCCCGATGAAGTCACGTGACGGTGACGACACGCGTAGGACATACGGACACCGGAAGTGACGTCAGACACGAGCGCGGCGCTCGTTTTCCTACCCTAACTGGATTCTCATTGTAAATGTGAGTTTTATTTGCTTATGCTACTGCAAAATAAATAGCTTTTTAAGAAAATACTACACCAGATAGCCCTCTTCTGTTTTTATACCTATACTATTATGGGTGATGCCTGCTGAGTGGACCCGGTCTTTGAAGTGACATCCAGCCCCAGTACCAGAGGAAGGAAGGAAGGAAGAGCCCTGTTGACCAGACCCCATCTCCCTGGTTTCCCTGGTTGTTTGCTCAAGGCTGTTTACCACCAACGCTCCGACCGCCCCAGTGTGAAAGGGGCCTAGCAATGTGGATGGAGGAATCCCCACTGAAGGTTATTGTATTGAACACCTGAATAGTGACTGCATCTGATAATTTTCCATCCAGCTCAGCTGATTTTTATCTTGACTATTGTCTGGGCAGGTGGTGCTTGTAGGGACAGCCACAGCTTGAATTTGGACTTATCCAGTAAAAAATTCAAGCCATCGATTGCATATACTAGAAGATTTTCAAACAAACATTTGTACAAACATTTTATACAAAAATTCTCAGTACATTCAATTAGTTGACGAATTATATTCAAAAGTACAAACTTCATTAGCGTTTAACGATTGATTTTGGAATTAATGGACTTTCCCCCCCCAAAAAAAACATTACCGTCCTGTGTGCAAGCTGCCTTTGTTTTGCTGTGTGTGGGCAGCCTATAGAAGTGGACCTGGCCACATGTACAAAAATGTAGTAGCAGCAACTAGTGATGGGTAAGAATGGGCTCAAGGGAATGAGGCTGCGCTAGCAGGTGTGAATCACCACTAGGGGTGTAGGTGAAACAAACAAAAGTGTATAAAACAGATTGTGCAACTATAGTAGCAAAATTGCTGGTACACGTGACTCACCACTAGGGAGTGGTGCAATTGGTGCAACTAAGATGGCTAATAAACGTGACTCGCCACTGTGAGTATAAGTGAGAAAACAATCCCATATATGATATTAAACAAACGGTTTGAACAACAATGGTTACAAAATAATGATTGAAAAAGTCAATATTCAATATTATGAGGTTGGGATGAATTGCAGGTAGTCCTAGAGGGATGATCCCCTTAAGAACCCTACTCACCAAAACGATGTGACCCACGGCTTTGCAGTCCTAGGGTCTAGATACGCATTAATAGAATGGTGAGATGGGTGGTGTCAGAAATCCTAAGAGATACTTCAAATGGTCCAATGGAGACTCCAGTTGAATGTGGGTGCCGTGAAGAGGAAAAAAGGAACATACATGTGTAGTATCGCCGTGCTAAACCTCTGCAATGCTAAACAATAGTAACTCACTACTGAGCAGACTTGGATCAGCGAGTTCCGGGTGCGCGCTTGGCGTGCGCTCCAAGCAGAACAGGAAGCAGGCGTCACAGGCTTACTGGCCGGAAATTGCGTCTACGCGTTTCGCCCCTCCTCCAGGGCGTCATCAAGGATGTCCTTGATGACGCCCTGGAGGAGGGGCGAAACGCGTAGACACAATTTCCGGCCAGTAAGCCTGTGACGCCTGCTTCCTGTTCTGCTTGGAGCGCACGCCAAGCGCGCACCCGGAACTCGCTGATCCAAGTCTGCTCAGTAGTGAGTTACTATTGTTTAGCATTGCAGAGGTTTAGCACGGCGATACTACACATGTATGTTCCTTTTTTCCTCTTCACGGCACCCACATTCAACTGGAGTCTCCATTGGACCATTTGAAGTATCTCTTAGGATTTCTGACACCACTCATCTCACCATTCTATTAATGCGTATCTAGACCCTAGGACTGCAAAGCCGTGGGTCACATCGTTTTGGTGAGTAGGGTTCTTAAGGGGATCATCCCTCTAGGACTACCTGCAATTCATCCCAACCTCATAATATTGAATATTGACTTTTTCAATCATTATTTTGTAACCATTGTTGTTCAAACCGTTTGTTTAATATCATATATGGGATTGTTTTCTCACTTATACTCACAGTGGTGAGTCACGTTTATTAGCCATCTTAGTTGCACCAATTGCACCACTCCCTAGTGGTGAGTCACGTGTACCAGCAATTTTGCTACTATAGTTGCACAATCTGTTTTATACACTTTTGTTTGTTTCACCTACACCCCTAGTGGTGATTCACACCTGCTAGCGCAGCCTCATTCCCTTGTATTTCATATTTAAGGTCCTTTTAACCTTTTAGGCAGCAGCAGCAGTATCGTTTGCAAATTATCGCATGGTGTTATGCGTTTTTCACTTTTTATGTTTAGTTAGCATTCTTTGGCGCGGGTATTAAGTTTTGTTTATTAAGAATGGGCTCAGGCTTGTTCAGCTCGGACCCGTCAGGAAGCCGGCACTGTACACCGCCAATCATAGGCAGCGTGTGCAGCTGACAGTTGGGAAATGCCTCACTGCTTATGATTGGCGGTGTTCAGTAACGGTTTCCTGGCGGGATCGAGCCCATCACTAGTAGTGGGCAGAACACCCCCAGGTTCTGTTCTACACCAGAACTTGGAAAATGTTATCACTAGAACCCAGAGCCCTATTAAAGTCTATGGGACCAGAACTCAAAATCCCCATTTTTATGGCTTATATGGAAGTTATTGGCCATAAAAAGGTTATGGGGGCCCGGGTACTGCCCTGGGGGACATGTATCAATGCAAAAAAACTTAAAAAAATATATTGTTTTTAAATTAGCAGGGATTTTAATGATGCTTAAAGTGAAGCAATAAAAATAAAATAAAATCCTTTAAATATAGTGCCTTGGGTTGTCCTCTTAGTTTGCCTGTAAAGTGGCCCATCTTTACCTTGTATTGAACCTGCTGCAGCAAAACTGACATATATAAAATATAGTACACTCAGGCCCAAGTTCATGGGGGAACATGACTGCCAATTTGTTATTTATCAGTGTTGTCCCCTCTCTGTAGGCTCATGTTACTCCCTACCTCAACCTCAGAATCAAGTAATGTCTGTGCATCTTTAAGAAGCAATTGGCTGACACTGTGTTCCAATAATTCAGCTGACTCCTCCATGCATGATGCTGGGGCTATGGCAGGAGTGGCTGTGGACAAGGAGGCAGAGTAATCTGCTCTGGCAGATGTGGTGGACTGCGCACTAGTCTCTACTTGGGTCATAGAGGATGAGGATGGTTTAGTAAGCCAGTTCACTACCTCCTCTGCATGCTGTGGCTGGATAGCATGGCCAACGTCAGTAAAAAGACAAACGTGGCCTGCCTGAGGACGGACCACGTCCACCTTTGCCTGTGGACACAGAAGCTGCTGGCCGGCTCATAGTGGCATGGGAATGTCTGCCTCTCCTTGTTGGCCTCCCAGAAATGATGGGGGCTTATTACATAAAATGTATTTAATAAGAAAAAATGGGTGATTGGATGCACTTTTTTAAAAGAAATGTGGTGTTTGGTGCACTATAAACTGTATACAATTGACAATTGAGCACTACCGCTAACACAAATTGAAAAAAAGAAAATAAAAAATTAATAAAAAAAAAAAGAAAAGAGAACAGCATTGCAGCAAGACAAACTGCAGCTGACAATTTTAAAAAGGGGGCAGGGGAACAACAACAATAATAAAAA
The DNA here is from genome assembly GCA_028564925.1 of Lithobates sylvaticus. Classification (NCBI taxonomy): domain Eukaryota; kingdom Metazoa; phylum Chordata; class Amphibia; order Anura; family Ranidae; genus Lithobates; species Lithobates sylvaticus. The sequence goes on along the minus strand of CM053033.1, from coordinate 102,888,405 downwards.
AAGGCGTAGCGAAAAAAATAAAAAAGTGTGTAGACAGCACTAAATGTAATGCTGTTAACCGCTTCCCGACCGCCGCATGTAAATATACGTTGGCAAAATGGCACAGCTAGTCAAAAGCACGTATATATACGTGCCCTTTAATTGCCTAGCCGTGGGGTCGCGCGTGCGGCGCGCTCGCGACCCTGTCGGGAGCTCCGTGACCACGGTCGCGGGACCAGCCACGCCCCCTACTGTAAAAAAAAAACACAACACGTCACACTAACTCCTCCCCCCAGTGGATAACTCCTTCACTGCCACTGTCATTTACATAGGAATCAGTGCATTTAAATAGCACTGATTTCTGTATAAATGACAATGGTGTCAAAAATGTCCGATGTGTCCGCCATAATGTCGCAGTCACAATAAAAAATCGCTGATCGCCGCCATTACTAGTAAAAAAAAAATATTAATAAAAATGCTATAAAACTATCCCCTATTTTGTAAACGCTATAACTTTTGCGCAAACCAATCAATATTCGCTAATTGCGATTTTTTTTACCAAAAATATGTAGGAGAATACGTATAGGCATAAACTGAGGAAAAAAAATGTTTTTTTATATATTTTTTGGGGATATTTATTATAGCAAAAAGTAAAAAATATTGCATTTTTTTCAAAATTGTCGCTCTATTTTTGTTTATAGCGCAAAAAATAAAAATGGCAGGGGCGATCAAATACCACCAAAAGCAAGCTCTATTTGTGGGAAAAAAAGGACACCAATTTTGTTTGGGAGCCATCTCGCACGATCGCGCAATTGTCAGTTAAAGCGATGCAGTGCCGAATCGCAAAAAGGGGCCTGGTCCTTTGGCTGCAAATTGGTCCTCGCTTACCTCATCCAGCTCACCTGAAGGCACTCTTCCCTCTAGCATGGGCTCCTTCCGGATGGGTACAGCAAAGGACTTAGAGCAGGCCGACACTTCAGGGATGTCATCTGGTTTCTGCACACTGGCACCTGCAGTCACCAGGCCCTTGGCCAGGCCACGGGTCATAACAGCATTCTCTTCCTCCGATATGTCCAGGATCTTTGCGGAGGAGTCGCCAGGCTACAACACCTCTCCGCCTCTGGCTGGTGATCCCTGGCCCTCTCCGGCCCACCGAGTCTCCTGCGGCTGTGGCATACAAAGTCCTGAAAGCAGGTTAACAGTATAGTACCTTGACTCTTGCTGAACAGGTCCCAGCCGGTTTAGTGGCTCCCCACAATGGCCGCACCGGGCACAAGCCGACGTCGGGATGTGGCACTTGGGACAGAGTGGGCACCGCCACTCCACTCCAATCACCCCCAAGGAGAGTCCTCCACAAATCTCCAGCCGAATGTCGGTGTCATCTAGCGTCTGCTCCTGCATGTCAGGCATCCACTGTAAAGTGTGCATTATCCGACCACCTTCCACCATCTTCAGCTGCCTTGTGGTGTTCGTTGCAGGCTGGAAATTGTTAGCTTCCTCCAGGGCGTGACTCTGACCTTCAGCTCTCCATCTGTTCGGCGCCTGAGGAACTCGTAAGCAGGCTCTGTGCTGCATGCGCTGCGCTGACCCCTTGTGGTAGAAGCTGGGATTAACAGGCGCGCTGGTGCAGCTGTCCAGACATGTGTCTCCACCAGTGATGTAAGTAACTGAGTTAAAATAAACAGAGTTACTTAACACAGTTACTTTAAAGGGTAACGAGTAATCTAACTTATTACTTTTCCCCTCATGGTAACGCAGTTCCCATTACTTGGGCGGCGTTACCGCAATTACATCTACCGCCACTAGATGGCAGTAGTGTAATTCCGGTGTCCTGCCGAAAAAGTTCCCCTGCCGGATAAGGACCCCTTGTACTGCGCAGGCGCAGCGCTTGCGCAGTACGAAGGACTACGGAGCTTACGAAAACAGCTCTGAGTGAATTCTACACCGCGCAGGTGCAGTTAACATGTAATTGTACGAGGCAATGCCGCACGCTCCAAATGCTCGTGCTACTCTGCAAGGGGCGTCTATCGTGTAACTAAGGGGCGGGTCTAGTATTACGGTAACCAAGGGGCACACTTATTATTGTTATATATCGAGCTCTGCCCATTCATTTAACATTCAACCTCTTCTGTAGCCATCCGCCCCTTACACGATATAATAATAATAGACCCATCCCTTGCTTACACGCTATAACTGCCCCTTGGTTAGAGTAATAATAGAGCAGCCCCTTGGTTACACGATATATAACAATAATAATAAATGCGCCCCTTGCTTACAGTAATACTAGACAAGCCCCTTAGTTACACGTATAGAATATAAAAAAAAAAAAGTCACAGTTACTTTGCTGCGTAACTAATTAGTCCCGTCTGCAGACACCCCCTGGTTGCGTTCCGTGAATTCTCACTCTCCCTTTTACTGTTTTTAAAGTGGTTGTAAACCCTTACAAACCACTTTGACCTACAGGTAAGCCTCGATTAAGGCTTACCTGTAGGTCCAAGAAATTGCTCCTAAACCTACACGGTTTAGGAGATATTTGCCAAAAGACAGGCACCGCTGTCTACGGCGCATGTGCCGTAGACATCGGCGTGCAGGCGCACTGAGTGCACCGCTCTCAACGGCGATATGCCGTGAGTGATGGCTCCCGTGCGCATGCGTGGGAGTGACGCCAACGCGGCGCCGTCGAATGACAGCACCGGAGCCGCGACACCCACCAAGAAGATGGAGGCTCCGTACACAAGGGGACAGCAGTGACTCTGCTGGCTCCTGTGTCAGGTAAGTGACACATAATGGACTACTATGTGATGCATAGTAGTCCATTATGCTTTACCTTTGCAGGGAAACAAAGAGGAAGTAAACCCATTAGGGTTTACTTCCTCTTTAAGCAGGAGTTTTAGACCCCTTTCAAACTGAGCTGCCCCGGGCATCAGTGGTGGCGCAATTTTTAGCGCTGCTTTACCGTCGTTTTAGTGGCACTATTCGGCCGCTAGCGGGTGGTTTTAACCCCCACTAGCCACTGAAAAAGGGTTAAATTCGCCTGCAAAACGCCGATGCGGCGGCGCTTTGCCGGCAGTATAGCAGCAATGCCCCATTGTTTTCAATGGGCAGGAGTGGTGTATTCACCGCTCCTACACCACTGCAAAGAAGCTGCTGGCAGGACTTTTTGTGACGCCAGCGCAGCACCCCAGTGTGAAAGCACTTTCACACTGGGTTTGCAGCTGAGGCGCTATGCAGGCGCTATTTTCAGCACTGTAGCACCTGAAAAACGCCTCAGTGTGAAAGTGATCTAAAAGAAAAGTTCAGACACAGTGCCAAAAGTATTCACCCCCTTGGCATTTTTCGTGTTTTGTTGCCTCACAAGCTGGAATTAACATGGATTGTTTGAGGATTTGCATAATTTAATTTACAGAACATGCCCACAACTGTGATGTTTTTTTATTTTATTTTTTATTGTGAAGCAAACAAATAGGACAAAATATCAGAAAAAGTCAATGTGCATAACTATTTACCCCCCCTAAAGTCCAAGTCGCTTTGGATAAGTCTCTATGAGCTTGCCACATCTTACCACTGGGATTTTTGCCCATTCCTCATTGCACAACTGCTCCAGCCCCTTCAAGTTGGATGGTTTGCGCTTGTGAACAGCAATCTTCAACTGGTTGCAGCCCACCCACCGTTAAATGATGGCGGGGAGGCTCTCGTTCTGGAACGACGTCATATGATGGCGTCCCAGAACGGGCAGTCTCGCGCGCCCATGGGGGTGCACAGCGCGGCGATCGTGGCCGCAACGCTATGCTGGGACACGGCGCAACCCTGATCTCTGTAAAGAGGCTCTTTAACATGTGATCGCAGCCGGTCACATATAAACACGGAGATGCCAGTGATCGGTGCTCCTCGCCTCACACCGACAGAGTGTGTGGTGAGGAGAACTGATCAGCGGCATTTCAACGCAGGGGGACATCTACACATGTAACTAGGGCACTAATCATCAGTGCCCTGATTATAATATAGTGCCAACAGTGTCACCAATCAGTGCCAGCAATCAGTGCCCACCAGTGGCAGCAAGTGCCAATCAGTGCCCAGTAGTGATGCCAATCAGTGCTGCCCATCACCACTGCTGATCAATGCCCATCAGTGTCGCCCATCAATGCCCATCAGTACCGCCTATACGTGCTGCCTATTAGTGCCCACCAGTGCTGCCTAACAGTGCTACATATCAGTGTCCAAAAGTGCCACCTCATCAATGCCCACCAGTTCAGCCTATCAGTGCTGCCTCATCAGTGCACATCAGTGAAGGAGAAAAATTACTGACAGAAACTAAATAAAAAAATTTTTTTTGCAGTTAAAAATAAAAAAAAACAGCAGTGATTAGATACCATCAAAAGAAAGCTCCATTTGTGTGAAGAAAATGATAAAAAATTTGTTTGGGTACAGTGCAGCATGACTGCGTAATTGTCATTCAAAGTGCGACAGCGCTGAAAGCTGAAAAATGGCTTGGGCAGGAAGGGGGTGTAAGTGCCCTGTAGGCAAGTGGTTAAGTCTGACCACAGATTTTCTATTAGATTGAGGTCTGGGGTTTGACTAGGCCATTCCAACACATTTACATGTTTCCCCTTAAACCACTCAAGTGTTGCTTTAGCAGTGTGTTTGGGGTCATTGTCCTGCTGGAAGGTGAACCTCCGTCCTAGCCTCAAATCACACAGAGTAGTACAGGTTTTGCTCAAGAATATCCCTGTATTTAGCACCATCCATCTTTCCCTCAACACTGACCATTTTTCCAGACCTGACTGCTGAAAAACCATCCCCATAGCATGATGCTGCCACCACCATGTTTCACTGTGGGGATGGTGTTCTTTGAGTGATGTGATGTGTTGGGTTTGCGCCAGACAATGTTTTCTTTGATGGCCAAAAAGTTCAATTCTAGTCTCATCAGACCAGAGCACCGTCCTCCGTACATTTTGGGAGTCTCCCACATGCATTTTTGCAAACTCAAAACGTGCCATTTTGTTTTTTGCTGAAAGTAATGGCTTTCTTCTGGCCACTCTGCCATAAAGCCCAACTCTAAAACCCTATGGAGCGTACGGCTTATCGTCCTATGTACAGATACTCCAGTCTCTGCTGTGGAACTCTGCAGCTCCTCCAGGATTACCTTAGGTCTCTGTGCTGCCTCTCTGATTAATGCCCTCTTTGACTGGTCCGTGAGTTTTGGTGTGCGGTCATCTCTCGGCAGGTTTGCTGTTGTGCCATGTGCTTTCCATTTGGTTATGATAGATTTGATGGTGCTCCTAGGGATCAAAGATTTGGATTTTTTTTTTTTATAACCTAACCCTGACTTGTACTTCTCAACAACATTGTCCCTTACTTGTTTGGAGAGTGCCTTGGTCTTCATGGCAGTGTTTGGTTAGTGGTGCCTCCTGCTTAGGTCTTGCAGCCTCTGGGGCCTTTCAAAAAGGTGTGTATATGTAAAAACAGATCATGTGACACTAATGCCGTGTACACACGATAGGACTTTCCGCCAAAAAAAAATTGGATTTTTGTTCGAAGGATGCTGGCTCAAACTTGTCTTGCATACACACGGTCACAGAAATATTGGCCCAAAATTACAAAATGTACAACGAGCCGAGAAAAAGGAAGTTGAATAGCCAGTGCGGCTCCTTCTGCTTGATTCTGAGCATGTGTGAACATTTGTGCGCCAGACTTGAAAGAAGCCTCCTTTCACTAGCACCACAAACCCGCCCCCCCGCGTACAGAAGAAGTGGAGAAAGATATTACTTAGATCAAGCCAGAGCCTCCGCCGGCCACCGCCTTTCTAACTAGCAACCCCCCTCAGCAGGTGATCGTGGCCAGCACTAGCTCCTCTTCCTTTCCTGCTGAGGCAGAGCTGGCTGGCTGCTGCTAGCTTAGTTTACACCATGATTGGCCAGGACAAGGTCAGGGGTGTGGTCAACTCGTAAGCGCGGGGACCCAGCCCCATCAGGTGCTTGCATTGCAGATAGATACCAGAGAGCAGCATGAAGGGCAAGTCACAAAAATGTTGTGTGTGCTGCTGTGCCCCCTGTGCTGCTGTGCCCCCCTGTGCTGCCTCTGTATATTTGGACTTCATATAATCTCCTTCTCCTTCGATGGGACACCTGAGGGCCAAGGCTAACAAGCTGGCATGATTGAGTTGAATTGTGAAAATGTATGATTTGTGGAGAGCCTCTTTACTATGCAACTCAGCCCCACCCAGAATCACCCTCATCCATTTTCACAATGCAACTCAATCATCTTCATCCCCACCCAGCACCATCCATCCCTGTCCACAATGCATCTCCATCCACGCCCAGCCCCATCCATCCCTGTCCACAATGCATCCCCACCCAGCCATCCATCCATATTCACGCCCAACAGCATCCATCCCTGTCCACAATGCATCCCCATCCACGCCCAGCACCATCCATCCCTGTCCACATTGCATCCCCATCCACCATCAAGCCATCCCTGTACACAATGCATCCCCATCCATGCAGAGCACCATCCATCCCTGTCCACAATGCATCCACATCCACGCCCAGCACCATCCATCCCTGTCTACAATGCATCCCCATCCACGCTGAGCATCATCCATCCATCCCTGTCTACAATGCATCCCCATGCACGCCGATCACCAACCATCCATCCCTGTCCACAATGCACCCCCATCCCCGCCGAGCACCATCCATGCATCCCTGTCCACAATGCATCCCCATCCATGCCCAGCACCATCCATCCATCCCTGCATCCCTGTCCACAATGCATCCCCATCCCAGATTGGACACTTGACACTCATCCAAGAGGTCACAAAAGACCCCACAACAACGTCCAAGGAACTGCAGGCCTCACTTGCCTCAGTTAAGGTCAGCGTTCATGCCTCCACCATCAGGAAAAGACTGGGCAAAAATGGCCTGCATGGCAGAGTTCCAAGGAGAAAACCACTGCTGAGCAAAAAGAACATCAAAGCTCGTCTCAATTTCTCCACAACACATCTTGATGATCCCCAAGACTTTTGGGACAACATTCTGTGGACCGATGAGACAAAAGTGGAACTCTTTGGAACACTGCATTTCAGAAAAAGAACATTATACCAACAGTAAAATATGGTGGTGGTAGTGCGATGGTCTGGGGCTGTTTTGCTGCTTCAGGACCTGGAAGATTTGCCGTGATAAAAGGAACTATGAATTCTGCTGTCTACCAAGAGATCCTGAAGGAGAATGTCCGACCATCTGTTCGTGTACTCAAGCTGAAACGAACTTGGGTTCTGCAGCAGGACAATGATCCTAAACACACCAGCAAGTCCACCACCGAATGGCTGAAGAAAAACAAAATATGGATCAGTGCTACAAAAATGCACTGATTACTGTGTAACTGTCACTGGCAGGGAAGGGGTTAACACTAGGGGGCGATCAAGGGGTTAAATGTGTTCCCTGGGAGGTCTTTATAACTGTGGGGGGGATGGGACTGACTGGAGGAGGAGAGAGAGATCGCTGTTCCCAATCACTAGGAACAGCAGATCTCTCTCTCCTCCCATCAGAACGGGGTTCTGTCTGTGTACATTGACAGATCCCTGTTCTGGCTCTCTTTCCTGCGATAATGGGTGGCCGACAGACATCGCGACCACCAGCCACACGCATTGGGTCCCCCACCATGCAGCGGGCGCCTGCACTGGCTCCTAAAGGAGCCAACGTTCAGCTACGGCGATTCAAGGGAAGCAACCGACCTGCCGCAGTATAATGACAGCGGCTGGTTGTCAAGTGGTTAACATACTTGTCCCTGGAAGCTGGAAATCACTGAAGTAGATCCTGCCACTCAAGTGATCTCCATTTGTTTCCGGGTCCTATGCTGAGTAGCCAGCCTGATGCATTGTGAACACAGGAGCCCAGCTGTTCAGCATAGGCACCATTCAGAGAATGCTTCACATTTTCTGAATGAGTGCAAAGGGTTATCTGATTGGATGAAGTGGAGAGAGTGATGTCACCACCCTGCTTCATCAGCATTCTCAGAATAGCGCCTATGCTGGGTGGCCAACCTCCTGTGTACACAATGCATCAGGCCAGCCGCTCAGCACAGAACCTGGAAGCAAGTGGAGATCACTGGAGTAGCATTGCCTAATACAGCTATTTCCAGCTTCCAGGGGCACTGGCCAACAAAACTGCATAGAACTCCCTCCCCATTATTAAGAAAAATAAGAAAAATAAGAAAAAAGAAAAAACGCCACACTTTACCACCTTGAATGATATGCTTCATGTATGAATAATGTTGCCTTTGCAGGGAGAAAAGACACGGTTTCTGAAAACAGAATTGAGCAATTTAAAGATCACATCAATGAGGCGGCCTCAAGGAGGAGAACTTTATCGAATTTCATAATAAAGGTAACTATTATCGAGACTGCAACATTATGGAGGACACATCGGACACTTTTGACACATTTTTGGGTCGATTGACAATTATACAGCGATCTGTGCTATAAAAATGCACTGATTACTGTATAAATGTCACTGGCAGGGAAGGGGTTAACACTAGGGGGCGATCAAGGGGTTAACTGTGTTCCCTAGGAGGCCTCTGTGTACCCTCTGTGTTCCCTAGGAGGCCTGGGACCAAAGCAAGGTCCCAGGCCTCATTTGATCTAATGAGAACCTCCAGGGCCTGTATGTGGTGGGTTGTCAGGCATGGTGGGTGCAGAGTAGTTAAAGTTATTGGGCACCAGACACTTTTGAATGCAAAAGAAAGTTTATTTTTCTTAAACTTTTTTGGGGGAGAGAGAGTTAGGGCCAGGACCCCTTAGGTAGTTGCAAGATAAATTGGCAGACCCCAAGACTTCAATAGGACAGCCATGCAAGGAAAGGCATCCAGCAAGAAGTCACATCTGCATGTGCAGGAATGCTGTCTCCTATGGCAACAGTCTTTAACAGTTCCTAACACAAACCTAACGGTTCTTTCACTTTCACTACAATCTCTGCTTGTAGTTCTTCAGCACACTAAACTCCCAGTCTCTCTCACTAGACCCATTGATTCACTGCCAGTGAATCCCTTGAGCTCCTCTAATCTTCACGGTAGTATCTTCCTCAAGCGTCACCCTCCCGCTTCTCTGCTGGGTCACTAGCTTGGCACTCCAGATACCGCTAAAGCTTCACAGCACTGGCCTGTTCGGTCCCTGGCTTGACACACAAGGCTGCTCTGCAAGCATCACCTCCACTGGCTGGGTCCCTGGCTTGATTCCCACTGAAGTTTCACGATTCTTTACTGTCCCCGGTTGGTGAGAATGTTGCTCCGGTACTTGCTTCAGTTACTCATTGTGGTCCCTGGTAATTATGCGGATAGTCCCTTACTGGCGACAACTTCTCCTCTACCTCCGACCACGACAGGTTCTCCAGCCGGCAGAACCATTACTTTTGGTTTGACTGCACCCCGCAGTCCCAACCCTGCGCTGCTCTCTTGCTTCTGGATAGGCCCTCAGACAGCCTAGCAGCCAGATGTGCCCGGGATAGACCCATTCTCCGGCCTAGCAGCCTGGGCAATACAACACACATCCAGAAAGCCATCCAGGTGGCACAAAACACAGATCACACGCTTCCACCCAAATATATAGGTTCTCCCAGCAGGCCAAGGGATTCAAGAAAACCCCTGCCCATTGGCTGAGATTCCCCATGTACCCATAACCTGACCTTTTGTTGCCCTTCTCGTATCTAGTACCACCAAGTACCCGGCCACCTAGTGGTAGAAGAGAAAAGTGCAACCTGGCCAGACTTAGGGAGAAATCAATAGCTCTCTATCAATTAACCAGGATAACTACTCCTGGCAAGTAAACTTGTGAGGAGCAACCCTGCCTAAACTCCAGGTGCTACAGACACACAAACTGAAGACGTTTGTCATGTTTGAGCATGCAAGTCCCATTCATATATAGATCACATCCAGTGAACTGTGCTGAGCATGAAAAATATGGCAAGGAAATCTCTAGGCAGTAAACAATGTCAGTTTAATAACTGCTAATATTATCTAGTAAACAATGCAACTATGCAAAAAGTCCACTACTAGTTTTGTATCATTCATTAGAGGCAAAATCAGCAGGCCTTTCACGGTGCTGCTGGGTAAGCTGCAGCCTTGTGTATCATCACTATTAGGTTTTAAAACCCAAGAACAAAAATCCATAGTATTGCAGCTTACCTTTCCTTAGTTGTGGTGGCTGCATTTGTTTTTTTTTCCCTCACCTCTTTCCCTTTATTTTTACCTGATAATCATGCTGTCCCAGGATGACATCCGTACCGAGCAGGGTCATCACCCTAGGATAGGGAGCATGTTTATCTACAGAACACTGTGATAGTACTACATAACATTTGGAGGTGCGTTGTAGTCCATGAAGCTAGCAGGGAACAATGCTAAGTGATAACAGTCCAGAGGCCAAATGTACAGGAAGATATAAGTGCTTCATTAAGCATACAACAAACAAATATGGTCAACATTGGACAATGGATACATTTTTTTCTAGTTTTGGTTCACGCAGCTAAATGCTCATGACCAAAATGGCAACCTGAGTGGCCACATTGCACACAATACTACTATTTAGAACCATAACTGAGTGCAACATATTGTATGCTCATGTGCATGAACCCTTATGGCCGGTACGCATGATCAGAAAATCATATAAAAAATACCGCTTTTGAAGCAATCATACAATAATCGGATCATTAGTATACAGCTTTCAAGAGCTGATCACGACAATTCATGTGAAATTATCCGATAGGACAAGCACAACAATTTTCATTTATTCAGTACAGTTGTAATTCGAAATTACAATACAAATACACTACAACACTATGGGGTTAATTTACTTAAATGAATGCGCTGCACGGTTCATACCTTAATTTGTGCGCCAAATAAATTATTAATTGAGCGCGTGAACGATTGCACGCATAAGCACACCACATAATATGCCGGCGCACGCAATAAAAATAATATGCCATTGATAATAGCGCACGCCGTATCATTAACAGTCCATTCACACAGGGGCAACACGACTTCCAGCGTGACTTGGGGCGACTTACAACAGGACTTTAAAACCCACGCATTGTTTTTTTTTTTTTCTTAATGCTAACATGACCTGTGTGCAAATAGCCTTAAAAAAAAAACATAGAAGTGAACCAGCGTAAAAAAAAAAAAGTCAAGTTGAGAGGTGTGCCCGTTCAACTTATGCATATGCATTTACGTTGCTTGACAGTCACTAAGATTTTGCCGGCGCAGTGAACCAAAGCATTTCAACACGCGCAAATGCTGCATGCACAGTGCATAAATTGACCTCACGCAGTTCTAAGTGTACTTGCAGGCGCAGCACGCTTGTTCAGAGAAAGTTACTTTCTCATTCTATTTTGGGCATATTTGTTACTTGGACAGTTATAACTATACTTCCTCACATCACCCCACATCACCCCCATAATATTGCCACTTCCAGCTTCTTTAAATTCTGAGTTGAAGATGCTGTGCGCCATGTCTATAGTGGCGCCCCGATCGCCACCTCCCGTGCGGCGAAAATATAATAGTAAATGGGGAATTGCGCTGTGTTATAGGCGCAAATGTTTTGTAAATACGAAAACAGCCGTTGCGCATCAGCGTGCGCTGCAACTCATGGTGCAAACCGTCCGTAAATCAGCCCCATTATATCACTTCTGAATTTTTATTCTGTCGTACAAAAAATTTCAGAACTTTAGTAAATTCTTAATTTTCGAGATGAGACTAGTATGCAAAAAAAATTAAAAACAAACTATAATTTGTCCAATAATCTCATTGTGTGTAGCAGGCAGAAGGCTTCTTTCAAGCCAAATACTCAGCACATTAGTTCCATTGAAAATGCAATTCACCAAAAAAGCTAAAATAAATAAATAAATAAAAAAGGCATTTAGGCTTCATTGCCACGAGGCAGATCCGCTGCCTCGGAGTCCGCCTCTGTCCGCCAGCTCAGCGGGAGATCTCTCCGTTGAGCCGGCGGATGACAAGTCCCTCTCTGCTCACTGAGCGGGGAGGGGCGCGTCGAGCGCCGCTGGTTTCTATGGAGAGATCGGATGAAAACGGACAGCATGTCCGTTTTCATCAGATCTCACCCGATCCGATCCGCCATCGACGGATCCGAACGTAGAGCCATCTGTCTGCTTTTGGTGGATTGGACCGAGTCAGATGTCAACAGACATGTCATTCGTCGCTCCATAGACTAGCATTGAGCGGCCATTCAGGTCCACCGTCAAAACTGACAGGCGGACCTAAACGGTCCGACAGTGTGAAAGGGGCCTTAGGAGGTTGCAGGGTTGCCTTCTGACAGCTTGACATTCTGAAAAGCAGTCCACTTTTGGAGCATCTAAGACAAATATGTCCTAGACTGACATCCCTTGCTAAAATATCACTTGTGGGTGGAGTAACCCTGTAGTGTAAACAGTAGGAAAAAAAACAGTTGGCTAGATACAGTTTAAGGATTTTTAGCAAAGCATTACCTGCTTCCATTCTGTAGATATTTTTATTTAGACCATGCCAGGATGCTTGGTGTAATCTTCATGAACATGTGCTACGCAAACAGTTCTGCCTTTTGTGTAATCACATGATCAGTCCGAGCTGTGTATTAAAATGGGTATACTTTAAAAACGACATACACATCTTTGTTAAAAAAAAAACAAAAAAAAAAAAAAACGACATATACAGTATATATAGAAAGCACAATTATATTTTAGCAATTGTTTTTAAACATTCTTACCGCTTGACATATTTATGTAGACCTTACCATGGCCTTTGCCAGACCAGCTGATAAGTGGGAACATTCGCCTTTATTATTACCACCCCCCACCCGTCTCAGTGTTGAAATAATCAAAAGGGGCACCACCTGTATCCTTAAAGAGTCTTTGAAAGTATCTCAGTAAATTTGAAACTCCAGTTGCTGGGGATAGATCTGATTTGATCTCCAGTTTTGTACAGACTATGAGAAAAGAAGTGTACCAATCACACAAGCAGAAAACTGGATGTCGGGGGGTATTGTGTTTACAAATAGTGTACACTTGATGGTTGTATCGCAATGAAGCGACCTGTGAATTTTTTGCCCTTTTTGAATATCATAGAAGCTGCAGATTTGTAATGACAATTTTTATTAGCAAAGGTTGATTTTTCTTTTAAAAAGCAAACTAAAACTGGTATTTCAGTTTTAGGCTCCATGCACACTGACGCTCATAAACGGACATTTTTGGGAGTTTGGGCGTTTTTTTAACAGCCCAAAAACTCCCCTCTATGTTATCCTATGTGTCAAAAAAAAACGCTAATAAACGCTATTGCAAACATTTTTAAAAAGCGTTGAAAGGCTCACTGCAAAGCTACTGCCGTTTTTATAACATTATTTTAACGTCCAGTGTGCATGGAGCCTAAAGCCTCATACACACGATCGGACTTTGTACAAACTTTCCCTTGGATTTTTGTACAAAGGGCGTTGGCCCCAAGTTTGTATTGCATACACACGATCTGACTTTTTAGGCAACAAACATGAACGTAGTGACGTTTCAACGTACTGACGACACTTCAAAAGAGGACGTTCAAATACTCCAGCGCCACCTTTGGTCAACTTCTGTATTGTTGTCTGATCTTTTGCATTGGTTCTGAGCATGCATGTTTGTATTTTGTACAAAAGTCCGATGGTTTTGTGTACACACGGTCGGACTTTGCTCCATCGGACTTTTGTTGGCAGAAAATTGGTCCGTTCGCACAGCCAACAAAAGTCAGATGAAAACTGAAAAAGTTGGTCCGATGGAGCGTACACACGGTCGGATGTTGGTCCAAAACAGCTAATTTGCATGTTTGTTGTCAAAAAGTCCGATCGTGTGTACAGCCCTTAAGAGGATGATGAGTGTGACCACTCTCAGACTTGAGGCCTGAGGAGGGGAGATCTCTGTAGCCGAGTTCCCAGCGCCTCCTACTTGCTGTGGTCTTCTAGGGGTGTCTTTATATCTGCTGCTTTTTCTTGTAGTTTGCATTACACAAACAGGAGGAGTGAGACTCTAAGTAGGGGGAGGGCTGAGCCTGCAGCTATGGCAGGGAGACCGCACCATTGTGAAATATGAGTTTCGGATGCACTGACCTATGAAAAAAAGCATATGGCATTGCATGGATCTTACAATATTATTTATTGTTGTCTTTACAGCAACTTGTGTCCCTAAAAGTGTTTAAGACCCCTTTCACACTGAAGGTGCTTTTCAGGCATTTTAGCGCTAAAAATAGTGCCTGTAAATCGCCTCTTAAGCCTCCCTAGTGTGAAAGCCCAAGTGCGGTGTGGGGCGGTGTGCTTGCAGGACCCAAAAAGAAGTCCTGCAAGCAGTGTTTTTGGGGCGGTGTGGGAACGGTGCATACACCGCTCCTAAACCACCCCTGCCATTGAAATCAATGGGCAGCGCTACTGGAGCATAAGCATTTTTTTTTTACACAAACCCTCCCCTCATTTTTCCTTTTTTAATGTGTGTTTTTCAGCTTCTTTGAGCTTTTTTTGCACTTTTCATGCTTTTAATGTTTTTTCGCGTGTTTTTGGGCACTTAAGTGTCTTTTTGCTTGAAAGCTCCTGTCAAAAATGCAAGTTTGGTGGGGGTTTTTTTCTGCCTGTAAACTCCTGAAAAAGCCATAGAGTGCATGGACACATTGGCTAACATGGAGGAGTTTCCAGGCAGAAAAAAAATGAGAGCTCCAAAAAGCTCAAAAGCCTGTAGGAGCAGCTTCTTCAAGCTTTTTTGAGCTGCAGTGTGCATGAGACCTTAAAGCAGAGTTCCACCCAGAATTGGAACGTCTGCTGATTCGGATCTTCCCCTCCACATTTGGCCCCTTTCGGGGGGGAGGGGAGAGCAGATACCTGTCTAATCCAGGAATTTGCTCCCACTTCCGACAAAATCGGCAGCAAACTACGCCATGTCTGGCCCCTCCTCCGTACCCCCTGCTGTCTTCTGGGAGACACACAGGTCCAAGAATACAGTAGGGACCATTTAGAATGAGCAGCGTATTTGTAGCTGCTGACTTTTATTTTTTATTTTTTGCAGGCGGAACTCCGCTTTAAGGTTTCTTGGCTGTCGCTTGGCAACTTGAAGTTTTAGCTCCCTCCATAAATTTTCTATAGGATTAGGGTCTGGAGACTGGCTACGTACTTCTTCCTGAGACACTCTTTTGTAGCCTTGGCGGTATGTTCTGGGTTATTTTCATGCTGGAAGACCCATCTTCATTGTTTTGGCTGAGGGAAGAAGGTTCTTATCCAAGATTTTACAATACATGGCCCTGTCCATTGGCCCCTTAATGTGGCAAAGGCAGCCTTCCCTTTTCAGGGCCGGACTGGGAATAAAATTCAGCCCTGGAAAAAATTTCATACCAGCCCCACAGCATTATTATACCAGCGCAACAGCATAACGTCATTATTTTCTGGTTCAAGAAAGGGAAAACCATACATTTTAAAGCACATTTGAAGAGTGTATTATATATAAAAAAGACAGATATGAAATCACATAGGGATATATATAAGCAAATTCCAGTTAAAAGTGGTCAATCATCAAGGGGGACCCCAGGAACTCAGAACGTGGGGGGGGGGGGACCACATTCCGCAGAAAGAATACACTAAGGTAAGGGGGGGGGTTACTGATATAAGGGGGAAACCCTTTATATCAGTACCCCCTTACATTATTGTACTCTCTCCCCCCTTACATCAGTGACCCCCCTTCAGACTGGCCTGGCGGTGCTGTCACTGGCCCCCTCACAGGTGCACCAAGCAGGGCTCAGTCAGTCGGCTCCAGCTTGGTGGCTCTGGTTCTATCCTATAGTCTCCTCTCCACAGTCCACACACACGTCTGACTTCTCCCATGACCCCCATCCTGGCGGCGCTCCCACTCTTGACTCCTCTTCAGACTCCCTCAGAGACTGCAGACAAGATAAAGGAGAGGAGATGGTCAGAGACTGCAGACATGATACAAGAGCTCAATGCAGCCTCACCAGTGCCCATCAAATGCAGCCTCACTGTGCCCATCAAATGCAGCCTCGCCAGTGCCCATCAAATGCAGCCTCGCCAGTGCCCATCAAATGCAGCCTCGCCAGTAGCCATCAAATGTAGCCTCATTGTGCCCATCAAATGCAGCCTCACTGTGCCCATCAAATGAAGCCTCACTGTGCTCATCAAATGCAGCTTTACTCTGCCCGTGAATGCGGCCTCACTGTGCCCACCATTGCGTCCTCACAGTGCCCACCATTGCGGCCTCACCATGCCCATCAAATGCAGCTTTACTGTGCCGTGAAAGCAGTCTCACTGTGCCCATGAATGCAGCCTTACTGTGCCCATGAATGCAGCCTCACTGTGCCCATCATTGCAGCCCCTCCTGTGCCCCATGTCCCAGTCTGCAGTCCCTGTCTGTGGGAAGGTGTGTTGTTGATGCTCGGGTACAGTACCTTGCATGCCAGCAGGATATCCATGATGGCCAGCAGCAGGCAGGGGCTGTTCTCGTTTTGGATGGGGACAGTGTTCCTTCCAGAGGATCTGTTTGCTGTGAGATGCAGTGGTTCCGGGCCACCTGCACCTTCAGCCGTCCTAACTTTCCGGCCCCAGTCAGCCTGTCCTCTGGTCCTGGGGAAGTGGAGTGCACTGGGTGGGAGCTGGAGAGAAGGGGGAGCAGAGAGTACTGGCGGGGCTGGAGAGCACATGGGTGGGGGCAAAGAGCAGGGGGGAGTGAAGATCACAGGGGTGGGGAGTGCAGAGCACTGGGGGGGGGCAAAAATAACAGGGGTGGAGAGCACGGGAGGCTGAGAGCACTGGGGGGGGGGGTAAGTGTGTGGGGTGGCGAAGAGCACTGGACGGGAGCTTGAGAGCACTGGGGGGGGGGGGGCAGAAAAACAGGGCTGGAGAGCACTGGGGGGTACAAAGAGCAGGGGGGAGTGGAGAAAAATGGGGGGGGGAGCTTGAGAGCACCCATGGGGGCCAGAAAGTACAGGGGTGGAAAGCACGGGGGACTGGAGAGCACTGGTGGGGTTGGAGAGCACATGGGTGGGGGCAAAATGCAGGGGGGAGTGGAGAGTACTGGGGGGAGCTTGTGAGAGCACTGGTGGGGGGAGACAAAAAGAACAGGGGTGGAGAGCACGGGGGCTGGAGAGCACGGTGGGGGGTAGAGAGCACGGTGGGGGGTAGAGAGCAGGTGGGGGGTGGGGAGCATGGAGGGGGCTGGTGAGCACTGTGGGGGGTGGAGAGCACTGGGGTGGGGGCTAGAGAAGGATGGGGAGAGCTGGAGAGCAGGGGGGCAGAAAGAACCGGGGTGGGGAGCATGGGGGGGCTGGACAGCACTGTGGGGGGTGGGGAGCACTGCGGGGGGGGGGAGCACGGGGGGGGGGAGCACTGCAGGGGGTGGAGAGCACTGTGGGGGGGGGCACGGGGGGCTGGAGAGTACTGTGGGGGGTGGGGATCACTGCGGGGGGTGGAGAGCACTGTGGGGGGTGGAGAGCACTGCGGGGTGGAGAGCACTGTGGGGGGGAGCACGGGGGCTGGAGAGTACTGTGGGGGGGTGGGGAGCACTACAGGGTTGGAGAGCACTGTGGGGGGTGGGGAGCACTGTGGGGGGAGCACGGGGGGCTGGAGAGTACTGTGGGGGGTGGGGAGCACTGCAGGGAGTGGAGAGCACTGTGGGTGGGGGGGCACGGGGGGCTGGAGAGTACTGTGGGGGGTGGGGAGCACTGTGGGGGGTGGAGAGCACTGCGGGGTGGAGAGCACTGTGGGGGGGAGCATGGGGGCTGGAGAGTACTGTGGGGGGTTGGAGAGCACTGTGGGGGGTGGGGAGCACGGGGGGCTGGAGAGTACTGTGGGGGGGGGGAGCACGGGGGGCTGGAGAGTACTGTGGGGGAGAGTACTGTGGGGGGGAGCACGGCGGGCTGGAGAGTACTGTGGGGGGTGGGGAGCACTGCGGGGGGCTGGAGAGTACTGTGGGGGGGGGGAGCACTGCGGGGGGCTGGAGAGTACTGTGGGGGGCTGGAGAGCACTGTGGGGGGAGCACGGGGGGCTGGAGAGTACTGTGGGGGGTGGGGAGCACTGCGGGGGGCTGGAGAGTACTGTGGGGGGCTGGAGAGCACTGTGGGGGGGGCTAGAGAAGGATGGGGAGAGCAGGGGGGGGGGGCAGAAAGAACAGGGGTTGAGGGAAATGTGGGGGGGGGGGCTGGAGAGTCTGGTGGGGGAGGAGAGCACTGGGGGGAAGCACAAGGAGAAGGGGGGGGGCAGTAAAAGAAGTTGGATAGGGGGGGGATCAGCAGGGGGGGCCCGAGCTGCATATAGAGATAATGAGCTTTCTATATTCCTCCATGCAGCCGCTGAATGCTTGGTTCTCCTCCTCTCCCTCCTCCAAGCATTCAGTGGCTGTATGGAGGAATATAGAAAGCTCATTTCCTCTATATGCAGCCCGGGCGGCCCCCCCCTACTGATCCCCCTATTCAGGCACACAGGGCGGCTGTACTCACAGCCTCACAGGCATCTCTCCTGTGAACACGGAGCTGGCCGGGTCTGTGTTCGGCGGCCGCTCCGTAACACGGTCCCGCCCCCTAGACTGGCTGTGTGATAGGTGGATTCTATCTACTATCACATGAGCCAGTCTAGGGGGGCGGGACCGTGTTACGGAGCGGCCGCCGAACACAGACCCGGCCAGCTCCGTGTTCACAGGAGCATAACAGGGGAGCACAGCAGCATTAAAGCGGCCCCAGGGCAGGCAGCCTACCGGGAAATATCCCGGTATCCCGGTAGGCCAGTCCGGCCCTGTCCCTTTTAGCAGAGAAATAGCTCCAAAGCATAATGTTTCCACCTCCGTGCTTAACTAAAGAGATGGTGTTCTTAGGGTCATAGTCAGCATTTTTCTTCCTCCAAACAGTTGAGTTTTAATGCCAAAGAACTCAATTTTGGTCTCATCTGACCACAGCACTTTCTCCTAATCCTTCTCTGAATCATTTAGATGTTCATTGGTAAACTTCAGATGGGCTTGTACATGTGCTTTCCTGAGGAGGAGGACCTTGCGGGCACTGCAGGATTTCAATCCATGGCGGCGTATTGTTACCAAATGGTTTGTTTGGTGACTGTGGTCCCAACTGCATTGAGATAATTTACAAGCTCCTCCTATGTAGTTCTGGGCTGATCCCTCACTTTTCCCATGATCATCCTTACCCTATGAGGAGAAATCTTGCATGGACCTCCAGACCGAGGGCGATTGATGGTTATTTTGTACTTCTTCCTTTTGTGAACAATAGCTCCAACAGTTATCTACTTTTTATAAAGATTCTTGCTGATGGTCTTGTAGCCCATTCCAACCTTGTGCAGGTCTACAATCTTGTCCCTGACATCCTTTAACCACTTGCCTACCAGGCACCAACACCCCCCTCCCATCCAGACCAATTTTCAGCTTTCGGTGCTCTCACGCTTTGACTGACAATTACTCAGTCATGCAACACTGTACCCAAATGAATTTTTTGTCCTTTTTTTCCCACAAATAGAGCTTTCTTTTGGTGGTATTTGATCACCTCTGGGTTTTTTTTTTTTTGCGCTATAATTGAAAAAAAAAAGACCGAAAATTTTGAAAAAAAAACGCATTTTTCTTTGTTTCTGTGATACAATTTAGGAAATTATTAATTTTTCTTCTTAAATTTTGGCCACAAATTAAACTGCCACATATCTTTGGTAAAAATAACCCAAATTAGCGGATATTATTTGGTCTTTGTGAAAGTTAGAGACTCTACAATCTGTGGTGCGAATCATACAAAATTGATCAAATCTGATGTACTGGTGACCTATCTCATTTCTTGTGACCCGAACAAGCCAGGAAAGTACAAATACCCCCCAAATGACCCCTTTTTTGAAAGTAGACATTCCAAGGTATTTAGTAAGAGGCATGGTGAGCTTTTTGATGCTGTCATTTTTTCCCACAATTCTTTGCAAAATTAATTATTTTTTTATTTTTTATTTTTTTTCTACAAAATTGTCATTGTAATAGGTTATTTCTCTCACATGGCATGTGTATACCACAAATGACACCCCAAAATAAATTCTGCTACTCCTCCTGATTATTACGATACCACATATGTGGGACTTTTCCACAGCCTGGCCACTTAGAGAGGCCCAACATGCAGGGAGCGCCATCACGTGTTCTAGGAGCATAAATTACACATCTAAATTGTTGACTACCTATTACACTTTTGAAGGCCCTGGAGCACCAGGACAATGACACGTGACACTGACGTGGCACTGATGACACGTGACACTGACATGGCACTGATGACACGTGACACTGACGTGGCACTGATGACACGTGACACTGACGTGGCACTGATGACAGATGGTACTAATACGGGGCACTGATGACACGTGACACTGATGACAGATGGCACTAATATGTGGCACTGATGAGAGATGGCACTCATACATGGCACTGATATCACGTGGCACTAATATGTGGCACTGATGCGAGATGGCACTAATACGTGGCACTGATGACAGACGGCACTAATACGTGGCACTGATGACACTGATGACAGATGGCACTGATACGTGGCATTGATGACAGGTGACACTGATAACAGATGGCACGTGACACTGACAGGTGGCACTGATGACAGATGGCACTAATATGTGGCACTGATGACAGATTGCACTGACTACAGATGGCACTGGCAGATGGCACTGGGGATGGCACTGGCAGATGGCACTGGGGATGGCACTGGGGATGGATCTGGCAGATGGCACTGGCAGATGGCACTGGGGATGGATCTGGCAGATGGCACTGGGGATGGCACTGGCAGATGGCACTGGGGATGGCACTGGCAGATGGCACTGGGGATGGCACTGGCAGATGGCACTGGGGATGGATCTGGCAGATGGCACTGGGGATGGATCTGGCAGATGGCACTGGGGATGGCACTGGCAGATGGCACTGGGGATGTCATTTTATTTATTTATTTTTTTTTAAAAAAACTTACGGCGCTGCAGCCGTTCATCTCCCCCTCCTCACACGCTGTCTCTGTGTGAGGAGGAGGAGCGGCGCTGAGAGATGATCTCATATGTTTACATATGAGATCATCTCTCATTGGCCAGGGCGATCGCGCTGTAAACGGCCGCTGTTATTGGCCGTTTACAGCGATCTGTGATTGGCCGTGTCCGAGGGACACGGCCAACACAGAATTTCCCTGCTGCGCGCTCGTGAGCGCGCACAGGGAACGGCCGGATGCGAAGTGGTTAACAGCTCTTTGGTCTTGCCCATGATGGTGGGTTTGAATGGAAGAAAGAGGTTCTGTGGACAGGTGTCTTTTATATACATAACGAGTTGTCGTTAGGAGCACCTTCTTAAATTGACAGGACTAATCTGTGTACCACATGAGCGCATACTGTAGCCACTCTGTGGGAGCCAGAATTATTGTTGGTTGGTAGGGGATCAAATACTTATTTTACTCACTGAGCTGCAACTGAATTTATAGCATTTGTATCATGTGTTTTTATTTTATTTTTTTGGTTGATATTCTTTCTCTATCATTTAAAATACACCTATGATAACAATTGTAGACCCTTAATTTCTTTGTAAGTGGGCAAACTTACAAAATCTGCAGGGGATCAAATAATTATTTTTCCCACTGTATGCCTGACTGTTAAAGGAACAAAGGCCACACAAATATTTTTTTTTTTCACAGAAAGGGTTGTAGTGGGTTTTGAGTTTGTATTGTTATTTTTTTTGTACTTTCAAACAGAGGGGGAAAGGTGTGTGTCTCTGCTGCTATAGTCTTGAAGATGTTGCCTCACTAGTGTGGTCACTCAGACAGGAAGTGTAAAAAATAATCTCTACAGTGGGGCACAGACAATAATAATACATTTGTTTAGAGTGAGGAAGGTGGAGAACCTCTGTCCACTTTTATTGGCAACTGTGTCCCAGTTGGTGAGTAAGGATGAGCTCAGGTGTGTTTGCATGGTCTTATTGGTGAGTCTTCCTTGTATTTTTTGTTTGTTTAGTAAGATGGGAAGTGTAATATAATTTTAACAGCAGAGACACACATTGTAATAATAACCTGACACCATTCTCTGCTTGGCTGAATATGGCACCTTTAACAATAACTTCTGATATTGCAATGTATTGTTTCTCTACTAATAGAGGCGGACCTATCCTTCTAAAAAATGCTATTTCCTTGGCTGTCGGGTCGATCTAATAGCTCCTCTAATCCATATTTTCTCCAGGTCAATGACTCAAGAAAGTTTTGAAGTTACAGGATCAGTATAACTGCCAGACATACAGTAATGTAGCACCCTAGTGTTTATGTAGGGTTGCTAGTAAATTTAGTTTGCCAGGCAGTAGTTGCCCTGGTTAATTGTTAGTAGATCAACTGATTCCTCTCTAGTTCTGGAGTTGCTGCACCTTCTCTCTTCTGTCGCTAGGTGGCGTTATGCTGGTGACATTAGATAGACAAGGGCTTAGCAAGGTCAGGTTACGAATGGATGGGGTGTCTCAGCCATTGGCAGGAGTTTCTTTAAGCCCCTTGGCCTGCTGGGAGAGCCTATTTTTTTTGGGTGGAGTCAGGTGATCGGGGTTCTGTGCCACCCGGACAACTGTCTGGGTGGACGTGTGTTATGCTGCCCCGGGCTGCTAGGCTGGAGGCCCGAGGTTTATCCCAGGGACATCTGGCTGCTAGGCTGTCTGAGACCTATCCAGAAGCAGGAGAAGCAGCGCAGGGTTGGAACTGCAGGATTGGAGTCCAACCAAGAGTAACGGTTCAGGCGGACGGGAACCAGTTGAGGTCGGAGGTAGAGGGGAAGCTGTCGTCACTTAAGCACCATCCACCTTGTTACCGGAGACCTCTGTGATGAGCTGGAGCCAGTACCAGGCCAGTCTTCTCACCAGCCGAGAGTGGAAGAGCTCAAGGAATCCAGTGGCGATTGGGTCCGAGAGTCTAATGAGAGATTGGGAGCTCAGTGAGTGAAGACCTACAGTGAGAAACTGTAGCGTGCGAGGAGAACTATCCGTGATACCAATAGTGAAGTACAATTAGCGTTAGTGACTGTTACAAGATTTGTTGCCATAGGAGACAGCGGCCCTGCCTATACAGACGTGGTATCCGACTGGAGGCCTTCCACTGTATAGCTGTTTACCTATAGAAGTCTCAGAGTCTGCCAATTATCATTGCATCTCCCTAAGGTTATCCTGGCCCTAACCCACTCTCCCACAGTTCTTGTTCAAGAAACAATAAATCTCTTTGCATTCAAAAAGTGTCTGGCGCCCATCACTTCAGCTTGTATTACACCCACCATGCCTCGTAACCCACTCTATCAAGAAGGATGTCAGCTCTCCCTGACCCTGGAGGTCACCATTAGGCCTCTAGAGGTCCGGGACCTTGCTACAGTATTATAACTACTAGAAATGGCTCCCAATAGTCCATATTCTATCAATATTGACTATGTGTTAAATATTACCTGCGGGTGAATGCTCTGTATTGCAGTGACCTCTGACCTCCTGTCATCTTTTGTGTTTTACAGATGAAATCACTTCCAGCGTCAGCCAAGCTTTGCCCGGACCCCCCTCAATCTATTTTCAGCTAATTTTCCTGTCCAGTATTCTCTTTTCTTCTGAAATTAAACACACCAAAAAAGCTGAGCTGCTACTGCTTATCTGTTTTTTTTACTACCTATAACGTGGTTGTACACGGCTTGATTTCAGCTTGCAGGAATCAGTCAACCCTCCCTTCACTCTAACAGCATGGATGGAGGAATCTCCACTGACGTCTATTGTATTCAGGCCACCTCAGCATCTGTGGCTGTCTGAACAGTGATTGCATCTCATAGGATGTAGTCACTGCTCGGCCAATAATTTTCTATCTGGCAAAGGGTCCTCTCACATGAATGGTCTGCCCGGCGGACTCCGTTTCGTTCCGCAGGAGGATCGCTCCGTTGATCTCCACCTTCACTGAGCAGGCGGATGACAGGTCCGTCTCCGCTCACTGTGCAGAGATGGACCTGTCAGAGCCCCGCTCTCCTCTAGGTGGTCCATTTTCATCTGATTCAATCCGCCAGACAGGTGGGAAATAGTGTCACCATCCATCTGGATTTCACGGACAGGATCGGATAGCAGCAAGTGTCAGTGAAGTAAATGCCTGAAAAACTGACAGGCGGACCTGATCGGAAATGTTAAATTGACTATTGTCAGTCCAGGTGGTGCTATGGATCAAATTTTGGCTGATCTAGCAGGACTTGGACGAAATTCAAGCTGTGCATCCAGGTGTTCAATCATTCAGTCATCCTAGATTTGCCCTGCTGTATAAGGCCCCTTTCACACAGGGTGGACTCCGCTAGAAGTCCGCCTACTCAAGGAGGAATCTGTCTGCTGATCCCCACTGAGCAGGCTGATGGCTGGTCTGTGCCTACTCCACCCATGCACACAGACCGTTCTACTCTATGGGCGGTTGGCTGTAAAAGGACCGCCTGTCCATTTACACCCAACTGCCATCCGATCTGATCCACTAGACGGAAGGGGAGTGGATCCTTATCCTTTTGTTTTTAGCAGATCGGATGTGGCCAGGTGTAAACGGATACCTCTGTTTACATCCGCTGCTCCATAGTGGATAATGGAGGGTCTGCCTGTCAATTTTTTCTGCCTATGTAAATGGGGTCTTATACTTCCATACCTCCCCACTTTCTGAAATGATAAAGAGGGGTACCTTTTGGCACACAGTATGTAGGCAAAGGACACGTCCCTGCCATGGTCCGGTAACACGGACCCTATTGTAATATGCAGAAAATGATTGGCTAAACCACACAGGTGATTTTCGGATCTCTATTTTTCCTTTTTACATTTGGAATTGATTATTATTATCAGGGCCGTCTTTAAAGCAGGGTAAAAGGGGCAGCTGCCCAGGACCCTGTCATTGTTGTGGGGCCCAAAGCAGCTGCCTCATACTTGCCAACTATGCCGGTTTAAATTCCCTTGTCCCTTGAAGTTTTAGTCCCGTGCTGTGTCCCGATATCCCAGTGTGAAATGCTGCCCAGCTCTGCCCTATTGCAGTGTACAAATGACTCACCTGCAGGCCCTGTGTTTACATGTAAATAATCAGCATTGATATGTAAATAGTGGTGACATTCATATGTAAATAGTGGTGGCATTCATATATAAATAGCAGTGCTGGTGGAATTGATATGTAAATAAAGGCGGCATTCATATGTATATCATGCCCCCCTGAGGTCATATCCATCATCACCTATACTGAATGCTGCCCACTAGGGAGACAAAGGGGCATGCTTGAAAGTCCTGCCTTCAACTGTGTTCATTAAGCCTAATATCAGCTTGTTCTGCAAAGGTAAGAAAATTGGTGGGGGGGAGGGTAGTGTAGGGTAGAGGTAGGTAGATAAGGAATTACAGTTTAGGGTGCACAGGTGAGCAAGGAGGGGATGTATAAAGCTAAGGACGGTGGGTGCAAATATGAGCAGAGGTGGCAGCTAAAGTTAAAGGGGGGGCGGGTTGTAGTGGGGAGGATGGGGGAGGTTTGGGGTGCAGAGGTTAGCATGGGTTTTAGGATGCAGGGTGGATAAAGATGTAGGTTGCATGTAGGACAGCCCATTCAATGGGCTGCTCTATGGGCTAGAAATGCGTAAGAAAGTCCCTAACCCTTTTTCAAAATCATGCAGTGCCACAGCACATGTCAGCGGATGCATGAGGGATCATTAACAATTGATGGCGCTGCTGTGTATCTGCGAAAGGGCAGCCTATTTCTGTGGTGTCAGGAAAGCGATTTTGCATGCATTCCTGACACACACAAATGTGAACACAGTCTAAATGTCTCAGTTACACTGGTGGTCCATGTAAAACTCCTCTTTATATTGGTAGTTGGTAAAAAAAATCAGCATTGCTATTGATCACACCCTCCCCTCCACCCAGCACTGTCACTGATCCCAGGAGTTCTAGGATCCCTAGGAGGTTTCTGTCTATTGATGGGTCCACTTACCTCCCCAGTCCATGGTGTGCAGGCAGTGAGGAGATGATGTGCTGTAACCTCTAGCAACCAATCAGTGAGCAGTATTGACGTACAGTAATCTTTAGCAACATATCAACAAGCAGAAATCATGTGCTGTAACCTCTAGCAACTAATCAGTGAGCCGTAATGTGTGCTGTAGCCTCTAGCAACCAGTCAGTAAGCGGTAATGATATGCTGTAACCTCTGGCAACCAATCGCTGTCTGATCTGATTCAGTAAACTGAGTTTGAGTCCAGCTGCTATTTATGTGTATGCCTCAGAGCAGGTGGAGAGCGAAATTGCTGAATGGAAATTGTTGAATGGATGGCTCAGCCCCTGAATCTCCTGAGGGGTCTTGACAAGGGACGGATCCGGTGACCGCCGGTGTGACCCGAATGAGACATGCTCACGGGCCAGAGGAGACTCACACAGACTTAGAGGGGAAGTCAGATGCTGGCAGAAGTACTCCGCAAAAGATACAAACAGTGAGGGCACCAAAAGCTGGAGACCATGCAGCCCATAAAAAAGCCGTTAGACACAGGATAACTATAATCCAAACTGAGAGAATGCTGACTCAGTCCAGGACTACATGTTTTGGGGTTTAATCCCTTCTTTAGGTCACAAGGCCATGTAGTCCTGGACCGAGTCGGCATCCTCTGACTTTGGATTATAGTTATCCTGTGTCTAACGCCTTTTTTTTTGGCTGCATGGTGTCCAGCTTTCTGGTCCCCTCACTGCGTGTGTATTTTGCAGAGTCTGCGCCTTAACAACTGATAATTGATGCATTCTTTTGTGTATATTTCAGTTGTCAGAGGGAGAATCCCGCTGACAGCTGAAAGAACCAAGCCAGCAGGTATCGGTTTTAACTTTTAAGTATCAGTGCATTTGCACAAGTACCGATACCCGTGCGAATGCTTAGTAATAACAGTGTAAATTTGCTGTCCCCTCAAAATAACTCAACACACAGCCATTAATGTCTAAACCGCTGGCAACAAAATTGAGTACACCCCTAAGTGAAAATGTCCAAATTGGGCCCAAAGTGTCAATATTTTGTGTGGCCACCATTATTTTCCAGCACTGCCTTAACCCTCTTGGGCATGGGGTTCACCAGAGCTTCACAGGTTGCCACTGGAGTCCTCTTCCACTCCTCCATGATGACATCACAGAGCTGGTGGATGTTAGAGACCTTGCGCTCCTCCACCTTTCCGTTTGAGGATGCCCCACAGATGCTCAATAGGGTTTTTAGACTTGCTTGGTCAGTCCATCACCTTTACCCTCAGCTTCATTAGCAAGGCAGTTGTCGTCTTGGAGGTGTGTTTGGGATCGTAATCATGTTGGAATACTGCCCCGTGGACCAGTCTACAAAGGGAGGGGATCATGCTCTGATTCAGTATGTCACAGTACATGTTGGCATTAATGGTTCCCTCAATGAAGTGTAGAACCCCAGTGGCGGCAGCACTCATACAGCCCCAGATCATTACACTCCCACCACCATGCTTGACTGTAGGCAAGACACACTTGTATTTGTACACCTCACCTGGTTCCTGCTACACACCACGCTTGACACCATCTGAACCATATAAGTTTATCTTGGTCACCTCAGACCACAGGAAATGGTTCCAGTAATCCATGTCCTTAGTCTGCTTGTCTTCAGCAAACTGTTTGCGGGCTTTCTTGTGCATCATCTTTAGAAGAGGCTTCCTTCTGGGAGACAGCCATGCAGACCAATTTGATGCAGCGTGCGGCGTATTGTCTGAGCACTGACAGGCTGACCCCCCCTCCCCTTCAACCTCTGCAGCAATGCTGGCAGCACTCATACGTCTATTTCCCAAACAAGACCTCTGGATATGACGCTGAGTACGTGCACTCAACTTCTTTGGTCGACCATGGTAAAGCCTGTTCCGAGTGGAACCTGTCACTGTATGGTCTTGGCCACTGTGCTGCAGCTCAGTTTCAGGGACTTGGTAATCTTTTTATAGCCTAGGTGATCTTTATGTAGAGCAACAGATTTTTTTTTCAGATCCTCAGAGAGTTCTTTGCCATGAGGTGCCATGTTGAACTTCCTGTTACCAGTATGAGAGAGTGAGAGTGATAACACCAAATTTAATACACCTGCTCCCCATTCACACCTGAAACCTTGTCACATGAAAAGAAATAATAAAATATTTACAAAAATTTGAGGGGTGTACTCACTTTTGTGAGACACTGTGTGTATGTGTATATATATATATATATATATATGTGTGTGTGTGTGTGTGTAGCGCCGGGCTCCTAATGAGCATGCGCTATCTTTTTGTAAATTTAGTTGGGTTTTAGGGTTAATTGTTCTAAATTCTGGTCTCAGTACTAGTTTGGCTGGATTGCAGTATGTTCTGCTTGGCCATAGGTGTCGGTGTCACCTCTGGCAGGCATAGAAACGCAGTCCAGTTGGATGCATTAGGTGCCAATCTTTCTTGGAACCAACCAGTGAGTGAGTTGTCTCGCTGTGAATTCTGGGAGAGGGTACTTAAGGGACTGAGGTTACGTGCTTCTGGGTTCTGGTCCAGATGAGCTTTCTGTCCGTTTGGTCCTGGTCCTCCTGACCAGCCCTCATGGCCTGGGGTGCGGATTTATCCATTTCCATGTCTCGGGGCTGGCTAGCCCGAGGTGCAGTAACTGGAAGGAGGATTCTAAGGTGGTCCGGTGCCATCTCGGTTTTGGAGAGGCCCAGCAACTGAGAATGCAACCAAGACTCTTCAGAAGAGGGCCACGCACAAGGCTGGCTGCTCAGCAAGAGCCTGGAAGCAAAGTTGAAAGGATTCCAGGTGAATCCACACTCGTCGGACCGGCTGCAAGATACTGGTGCCATGTGAGGGTTCTTTAACCAAGTCTGTGGCAGAGACTTTTCAGTCTCAAGTTCTACAACCAAGTCTGTGGCAGAGACTTCGCTTTATCTGAATCACCTGTTGGTTGCTAAATTCACCAAAAGAGGATTTATCCGATAGCTGTAATATCCAGCTGCGAATGGCTATTCCCTGGATTGTATAGTGAGAGACATTCAAGTGTCAGCAGTTCCAAGAGTACCTGAACTTCCTACCTATACCCTCTATTCCTTTATTGAGAGACTGTGTTTTGTCTAACGTTTTGCAAATAAAAATCCCTAAAGTGGATCTAGTGATGGTCTCTGCAGTTCCCTGCAGAAACCCCTAGACACATACGAGGTGAAGAAGGTAACGGTAAGCCCAAATCAAACCAGCAGCTCCTTCGGAGGTTAGTGTTACACTAATGTCGTGGACTTTCCGACAAAAAAAGTCAGATGGAATAATTTCATCGGATATTCCGTATGAAAGTCAGATGGAATCATTTCATTGGATATTCCGATCGTGTGTGGGCTTCAGCTGACTTTTTTTTTCTAAAATTCTGACGGACCTAGAAATAGAACATGTTTTAAATCTTAGGAATAGGAATCAATTCCTATTTGGAAAATCGTTTGTCTGTATGCTGTTCCGACGGACCAAAAACGACACAAGGGCAGCTATTGGCTACTGGCTATTGAACTTCCTTTTTCTAGTCCCGTCGTACGTGTTTTACGTCACTGTGTTCTAAACGATCGGACTTTGGTGTGATCGTGTGTAGGCAAGTCTGTTTCAGCGGAACTCCGTTGGAACTCCGTTGGAAAAACTGTCAGAGTTTATTCTGACGGAAAAAACTGTCGGGTGTACACGGCATTAGAGTTTATTCTGACGGAGGAAACGGTCGTGTGTACACGGCATAAGTCTCAGCATCAGCGGCGGAGGACTGTGTCTGTGTCCCAAACGAATGGAAGCAAGCAAACATTCATTGATAAGCGCTGGTAGGCTGTATTGATGGGCAATGGTAGGCTGCATTGATGGGCGCTGGTGGGGCTGCATTGATGGGCGCTGGTGAGGCTGCTTTAATGGGCGCTGGTAGGCTGCATTGATGGGCGCTGGTAGGCTGCATTGATGAGCGCTGGTAGGCTGCATTGATGAGCGCTGGTAGGCTGCATTGATGGGCGCTGGCTAGGCTGCATTGATGGGTGCTTCATTAAAAATGTGGGGTATACATGGGCAGGGAAAAGGGGGTGGAGCCAAGGCGGAGGTGGCAAAATGAGGTTTCGCCTAGGGTATCAAAAATCCTTGCACCAGCCCTTTCTCCAACAGATCAGCAGACAACAATAAAAGCCTAGCCATCTAGCAATATGCCAGAGACTATATATGAAGAATTATCATCCCATACGGAGTTTCTATTTACCCTATTGGGAAGATATGCACTTTACCATACATACCATTGAACGCTATTTGTTTTTTAATTTTAGTGTTTTACTCTGGATTTTGCCTTCATCTTGCATTTAGGTTAAATCTGAGCTATGTTCTTTTGATGGTTTGAGCCACTTATATATGGCAGGCACAATTTGATCGTAAAAAATATTTTTGACTCTAGTGGATACAATCTATACCAAGGGTTTCCAACCTTTTGACCTTCCTGGGCCACACTGGAAGAAGAGGAATTGTCTTGGGCCGCACATAAAATCTAATAATAAGGATGGCTGATGAGCAGAAAAAGTCAGATCACTGATTTAGATAATGTACCTATCTGAATAATTGCTCACACAAACACAGTGGTCATGTGATCTGGCACTAAGGGAACTTTATAGAGGACTGACCGGTCCTCTGTGGCTCCCAGCAGCCATTTTGGAGGAGCCAGTATCTAATTGGAAAAACAAATAAGTTTCGCTTATAAGGCCTCATGCACACAGACGTTTTTACAGCCGCTTTTTTGACCGTTTTTTGCAGCTTAAAAACGCCTGTCCATGTTAGTCTATGGCTTCATGCCCACCTAGGCGTTTTTGAGCTGCAAATGGCATAGGTGTTTTTAAGCTGTAAAAAAACCCTGGACCAATGTGTTCTGAGGCTCCATTGTTAGAGCTGTAAAAACGTCAGATGCCTGCAAAAGGTGTTAAACGCGAATTAACGAGGCTTAACGATGTGTTAAGCCTCGTCCGGCGTTTCTGTCTCTATTCAAAACCAATGGTTCCCTATGGGAGCTCATTGATTGGAATAGAAGTCGTGCCAGAAGTCGGATTAAGATGATCTGACTTGCGGTGCGACTTGTGTGCTGAGAATCTTGAAGAGGAACCAAGCGAAAATTAAAAGACATTTGCGTGAGGTTCCCCCCAAGGCCCTTCGGTCTGGTATGGATCTTAAGGGATCTTAAGGGGAACCCCCACACCAAAAAAATGGCGCGGGGGTCCCCCCTACGATCTACCAGATCCTTATCTACCTTATCTACGCAGCCCGGCCGGTTTAATAAAGGGGCCCCCAGATCCCGGCACCCCACCCTATGTGAATGAGCAAGGGGTACATCGTACCCCTACCCATTCACCTGGGTCTTCTCCCTCGCCGCTGCCGTCGTCTTCTCTCTTCCGATGTTGACACGACGCTCTCTCCCGCTGTAATGCAGTGTACGCAGGGGCAATGATTTATATAGGCATGGGGCGTGGTCACCGCCGGGTGATGTCACCTGGTGACCCCGCCACTTATGATGTCATCAGAGTCCCATCATGCCCCAGGCTGTGACGTCATAGGGGGTGGGGCGCCCCATGCCTAAATAAATAGTTGCGCCCCACGTACACTGCATTACAGTGGAAGAGAGCGTTGTGTCAACATCAGAAGAGAGAAGACGGCGACAGCGGCGGAGAAGACCGGCCAATGCTAGTAAAAGAGCTGGAAGAAGATAGCGGAGGAGCCCGGCAGAAGGCACCAGAGAGCGGGAGAAGACACCGGAGAGCGAGAGAAGAGGCCGGAGAAGTTGGAAGAGACCCCCGAAGTCGGAAGAAGACCCCCGGAGCTGCCTAATAAATTACTTTAAAAATGTGTAGTGTGTTTTTTTTATTGACACTTTTCCCCCAAGTGAATGGGTAGGGGTACGACGTACGAGTACCCCTTACTCATTCACATAGGGTGGGGTGCCGGGATCTGGGGGCCCCCAGATTCCGATAAGCCCCCCGCCCGCAGACCCCAACAACCAACGGCCAGGGTTGTCGGGAAGAGGCCCTTGTCCTCATCAACATGGGGACAAGGTGTTTTGGGGCCCCCCTGCCCCAAAGCACCCACCCCCCATGTTGAGGGCATGCGGCCTGGTACGGCTTAGGAGGGGGGGACCCCCACGCCATTTTTTTTTCGGTGTGGGGGTTCCCCTTAAGATCCATACCAGACCGAGGGGCCTGGTATCGTTTGGAGGAACCTCACGCAAAATTTTTAATTTTCGCGGTTTTCCCCTTCAAGATTCTCAGAAAACAAGTCGCACCGCAAGTCGGATCATCTTGATCCGCCTTCCGGTGCGACTTCTATTCAAATCAATGGGCTCCCATAGGGAACCATTGATTTTTGAATAGAGACAGGGAAACGAGTCTGAAAGCTAGCGCGGCTTAACGTGCATTGAATTCAATGCAAAACGCGGAAAAAAATCATATTTTTAATGCTGCTTTTTTCCTGGTGTCTGTACTAGCTTTACACCCCGTTTTTTAAAACGTCTGTGTGCATGAGGACTAAGAGTAAACATTCAAATTGCAGAATGACAAAAAATTTAGGTGGTAAAAAATCAAGAAAGGCTACTTAATCTGGATGCAAAATTGAATCCACATAAGCAACAAACGAAACACTTAAGCCCCATACACACGGTCGGATTTTTGCATGGATTCTGTCCGATCGGACAATGTTGTTGAAAAATCAGACAGTGTGTATGCACCATCGGACAGTGTACGTCGGATTGTCCGACGGACAAAGTCCTATCTCCTGCTGAATAGATTTTCAGACACGGTCTGATCACACCAAATCCGATCGTGTGTACGGTTGTCCGACGGACAAAGTGCTACGCATGCTCAGAAGAAATTCTGTGACGGAAGCGCTCGGTCAGGTAAAACTACCTTTCCTAATCGACACAGCACATTCGTCACGCTGCAATGTTAAAATGTCTTTAATGCAGCGCATTCTCTTTTTCTTTACAATGCAACAAGAATGACATGTTTTAGCTGCTCCTATTCACCCGCACTTCTCACAAACTTAGTTCTTTATTACTTTTCAGGATTTATACACTACATGTTTATTTTTACTCAGATCGTAAAAGAATCTTTGTTATATTTTTAGCATGATTTGTCTTTTTTTTTTTTTTTTTTGGGAATACATATTTGAAGGAGATTTTTTTTTTTTTTTTTTGGAGGGGGGTTGTGTGTCTCAACTTAGCAAAACCACATTATTAACATTTGTATTTGTTGCTTAAATTTACTAGGAGTTTGTTGGTTGTTGGTGCACCTTGTTAATTATACTTTATGATTAGTGAAATGTACCTGCCTACTCAAAGAAAAACTGTCATTGTAGAAAAGTAAAACACAATAGGCAATGATTATTTCAAATCCAAAAAAACTTTATTTAGGTCTCAGCTACAAACCAAAGAGAAACGCAGCCATGGTGAAACTTGTGGAATTTCTAAAGCCTTGGACCCCAACCATAATTTTTCAAGCGTAG
The DNA here is from genome assembly GCA_028564925.1 of Lithobates sylvaticus. NCBI lineage: Eukaryota > Metazoa > Chordata > Amphibia > Anura > Ranidae > Lithobates > Lithobates sylvaticus. Next base: position 102,854,918 of record CM053033.1, on the reverse strand, counting down.
AAAATTGGGGGCCTGAGGAGTACGTATATTAAGGGGAGTGCAATCTGGTCCTGAAGTCCAAAGCATCCGGAACTGCAGCAGATGCCATCTAGGTCCCCAGGCTCTGGTACTACGAGAGGCTCCATCTTCTCTCAGAACAGACTGAATCCAGGTCGTCACTCTCAGGTCTTCCTTGCACACTTCCTTGCACGCTGTGGCTGTCGTGCTGGTGGGGTGGCAGAAGGAGGAGGAGGAGGAGGAGCATGGTAACTTTGGCAAACATGTGTGAGGGGAGTCATCTCCCCAGCCATCCCCTTATTTAGGACCTTGAGGATGAGCCCCTCACACATGTTGCGTTGCCTCACCTCCATACCCATCATCTTCGTGACAACCACGGAGCCAAAGGTCTCCTCGTCGGTGGGTGTGGCATGTAGGGAGGCTGAAGCCTCTCTGATCATCCGGAGCGCTGACTCTCCCGCATCACCCCCCCTTCTCGCCCTTCTGTACGGAAGGCGGAGGGGAGGGATTTGTGAGTCAGTCAGGCTCCGAGGCCTAGCCCCCTCTTGGCTGCCACTACCCACCTCTTGGCTGCCACTAACCCCTTCCTCCTCCTTACTGCCACCTTCCACAGCCACCTCCTGGCTGAGGTCTTCCTGTGTATGAAAAAAGAACATCGTTTCAGTTATTTGTTCATCAAACACACACAATTCTCATCTAGTGACTGGTGCAAAATGTTTACAAATAGAAAACCATACAATTCTCAGCCCTGCAGTTTCGATTCTGGCCCCAAATGTCTCCAACACTACTGTCTGTTTGATATGTCAAACACGTTAGGAAGTAACCAATTGGGGATCCTGAATTAAGTGAACATCATTCATTATTCACATAAATGGTAACAAAACTACTATACCTGGAACAAGCTGGGCTCCTCCACCTCTTCCAGACTGGAAGGCCCAGGTTGCTCCTCGGAAGCCTCATCAGGGGTGGCCTGCGCGCAAGGAAGCGTGGAAGGAGGAGTCGAGAGTGACTCCGTGACATCAGCCTGGTCTTTGAGAAAATGGAGACTGTCATAGTACCAGAGCTTGGGGGCATAGACCTCATCTGCTGCAGTTGCAGTTTCTTCCGACTTCCGGACCTTCTTGCGCTCCCTGATATACGCACTCCTCAGGCTGCCAATTTTCTTTCTTATATCATCAACAGTTGCCGCGGGAAACCTTGGCTTGACAAATTCCACAAGTTCCTCCAGGGCTGCGTACCTCTTTGCTTTGATGCTGTAATGGGGGTGTTTAGCCTGCCATAAAATGGGAAATTCCCTGTATTTCTCAATGAAGAGGGGGAGAAAACTCACGTCGTTGAATCCCTTCATAATCTCTGCAAGACACAAGACCACACAAAACACTATAAATTATGTCAGGCTAAACTCTCCTAATCTTCTCCATAAAGAAGCCTCAAGTTCGAATCAGTCTAGGCTAGTTATGTACCAACGTCAAATTGTACCTTCGTTTCTAGCGATCGTCTCGTGCGTGAGCTTTTTCTCCCCTCGTCTCCCAGATCGTGGCTACGACACAGGCGTGTGACGTTTTATATCCAGTGCGCATGCGTCAAACTCCGCCCGCCCCTGACGATCTTTCTCGTCTATTCCCCACCCATTCTCTTTACGGCGCAGTGGGGAGAGCACATGGCGGGGACACAGCAGGTGCGCCACAAATATCCCACCAACGAGGAGGACGACGAGGAAAGTCCGGAGGCAGAAACGTCCCGATCCCGGAGCCTGAAATTCAAGGCCTCCAATATGTCATTTGGAGAAATGTTGGAGATGGTGGACATATTAAAGAGGAGCGACTATGATGGGAAGTATGGGCCTTACCTCAACCCCAATGTCCGCAAGGCCAAGATCATGTCTAAAGTTGTGAGAAGGCTGTACAATAATTTTGGGGTACAACGATCCAAGGAGCAACTGAGGAAACGATGGTCAGACCTGAAACTGAGGGAGGCCGATCAGTACAGAAAGATCAAGCGAATTCTTCAAAAAAGTAAGTAGTTGTGTTTTGTGTTTGATTTCTTGCTTGCATACTGCTCCATGTGGTTTGATTTTTACAAAGTTGTACATTCCAAAATGGCCACTTTCATGTTCGTCTGTGCATTCGATCGTACTCAGCCTCGATCTTTCTGCCACTGTCATGGTCGTGTGTGTGTGTCCATTCGATCGTACGCAACCTCGATCGCTCGGCCACTTATAATACGAGGTTTGGGGAAGTTTTGATTGAAAGGAAGTTTCTTCTCACTAGAGATGTCATCAAGAACGTAAAGCAAATTTATTCAATGTAAAGGAGAGGTCACTCAGTAGCTGTTTACCCATCTGGACTCTAGAGCACTAGTGCTGGGACACCCAAACCCCCTTTTTATTATGCTTTTACACACATGTGCTCCAGTGGATACTAGAGGGGGGTCTCCATCAGACAAACTTCTACCAAAAAGCTAGTAAGTTTAGCACCTTTACAAAGTGACTACATTCATGTTGTTGGCATTTGTAACTGGCCAAACAAAAATAGTGTTCCTCACTTTCAAGCAATGTTTGTCATTTCCTATTTCTGCCCTCAATAGATTGTGTTGCTAAATCTTCCTTTTGTACATTCTCATAGGGGAGCGAAAACTTGGGCCGTCTGAGGAAACCCCAAAACCAACACCTCCCAAAAAAGGGGAAAGAGCAGAAGCAGAGAAGGAGGAGGAGGAAGGAGAGATCATCGAACTTGGAGAACTTGTCACCACAACAGGTGAGTGTGGGAGAACACAGCTACTGGTAAGCTAATCAATGTATGGCTGCCTCATTTCCAACACCCGATTTTTGTTTGTTTGTGTTTTTTAGGTGACGTGGATGTTGTGGAAGAAAAATCGCACTTTACCACAGAGAGTGCCCACGTACTCATCGGGGAGATAATGGTCTGCAATAGAGATCTAGATTACCTAAAGCAAAACATCAATGATGTTCAACAAAAATTGAAGAACATCATTGATGTTTTAGGTAAAATATGAAAACGCACCAAGTAATAAACACACATTTGTGCCTGCTTCTGAACACATTTGCAACTTAAGAACTGTGTGAAATTTGGAACATGCACACATTGTGTGCACATGTGCTAGCTCCCATCATGGTGGATGAATGACAACGTTTTTTTGGGGGTGCAACCACTTTACGAACTACGAAAGTGGTTGTGGTGAAGGGTTTGCACCCCCAAAAAACGTCCATTCATCCCCATGATGGAAAATGGCACTTTTGAAGCTTCTAGGCATGTGTTTTACCATCTAATGACCATTTTCAGACCCAAATTGTGTGCATGTTCTAAATTTCCACTTTCCAGGGGTGACCCCCCATGTGATGAAGGCAAGATCAAACACACTTTGAACATATAGTCATGTCTGATCTTGTCTTCACTTTAGAAAGTTGAACTTTCCTAGTTCCTAGGTTCTGTTTTGCTCCATGCCTGGTTTTACCAATTGCGGAATGTTTGTAAACAATGTTGTAAATAACCAAGATGTTGTCAGTTTGGGCAAGAAGATTGTAAACGCACTTGTGAATGTTTTCCAAGTAAACTTTTTTACTTTTCTAAATGTGTGGCTTCCTTATTTAAAAAACACAATGCATTATGTATGTCAAATGTAAAGGATATGGGGGGCAATGGGTGTTATTTACTAAAGGCAAGTCCAGTTTGCACTGCAAGTTTCTTTTCCAGGGCACTTTTGCACTGCACAGCATAGTGGATTTGACTTATGTAAATGACACCCACAGTGCTTTGTACGAAAACACGGAGCACAGCATTTTGGAGAATACACACATGTCTGACCTGGTGATGAAAAGGAGTATTTTGGGTGTCAGTTATGCAGTACAAACCTTCTCTAGACCAAAGATTAGGTATCAAACACACAACATGAGAATAATCTTTTTGGGAAGAAGAGACTGTTACCTCCTTTTGCCCAGAAAGTGCATTCCCACTGTCGAAAGCAAAGGGAAAAAATTTCAAGGTAAAATAAGCTAAAAAGAATACGGAAATGACAAGAAATCATAGGTTGGTTGAAAAATAAGATTTATTTAAAAATGCCTCTCACACATCGTCAGGCAGAGCAATGGCCCCCCTACCCACAAAGTAGTCCATATATTGCTCGCGGACCGCGCGGGCATTTAGAGGGGGCAAGCCTGGACGTGCCACTTGAAGGGCTGTGAGGTCAGCATTTGGAGGGCCCTCCACATCTGGGCCAACGGGCACCACATAGTTCCTGTTATGTCTTTTGAGGAAGTTGTGCAATATGCAACAGGCAAGAACTATGTGGTTCAGTTTGTATTCCGCCAAGTTAATTGCCATCAAGAACAGGCGGAAGCGGCTGGCCAGGATGCCAAAAGTGTTCTCAACAACTCTTCGGGCTCTGGACAGCCTGTAGTTGAAGACCCTCTGGTCTGGGGTGAGGGTCCTCATCGGGAACGGCCTCATCAGATGGGGAGTCAACGCAAACGCTTCATCTGCGACAAAGACGAAGGGGAGTCCTTCTGCATTCTCCTCTGGAGGTGGCAAGCACAGACTGCCACTTTGGAGACGCCAGTAGAACTCCGTGTGCGCAATGGCACCACCATCCGAGATCCGGCCGTTCATCCCCACGTCCACATACATAAATTCATATGTCGCCGACACCACCGCCAACATCACTACACTATTAAACCCTGTATAATTATAATAGTAGGACCCCGAGTTGGGCGGTGGGACGATGCGGACGTGTTTCCCATCAATTGCCCCTCCGCAGTTAGGAAAGTCCCAACGGCTGGCAAAGTGGGAGGCCACAGTCTGCCATTCCTGTGGCGTGGAAGGAAACTGTGGAGTGAAACAAGAAAAAAAAATGTGTCACTTTGCACATAAACATTGCAAGCAGATTAGACAATCAACATCTTGGAACAAGAGCATTGTTTAAAATTGGAGGCTGGAAAGTATTTGCACAGAAAAGTAGAGGCTCCCCTTCACAGATTACTCACCCCCCATCAATCCCCCCACTTCTGATGGGCCATTGGCAATAACTAGGGTTTTGGGGGGGGGGGGGTGTTGGACAGGTAACCCTCTGCACTTCATTGATTGGCAAATGGCTCAATAATGTGTGCTAGTTTGGCCAGACCCTCTGTACTTAACTCTATTGGCAGCCCCCAGGAAAGCTAAACTAACATTTCAACCCCCCCCCCCCCCCCCCAAAAAAAAAGGAAAGCACATTGTGACATTCTGAAATTACCAAGCAAGCTAATAGGAGGGAAAGAACACAAAAAAATAGGAAATGGAAAGTATGGAGCCAGCCCCTTGCACTACATGCTTTGCTGAATTCATCCCTAAAGATGCCCACTATAAAGAGGTAGGTATATAGTGTGTATTGACCTTGGGTAAGCCAGCAGATAGAGGATTGGTACCATCTGACAGAGCAGTTGGGGAGGGGGTTCCTAATGAGTTTGCCCCCCCCCCCCACAAAAAAAAAAAAAAAGGGGCTCTACATGAAGTAAACCACACAGCAAACATTAGTGCATATTTTAGGGGGTGTTTGGGGGCAAACAATACTATGCAGCAGACAAAAGACATTGCTTAAGTGACTAGGCCATAGGTGTCTATTGGGGCAGAAGAGCATGCTGGGGAGGTAAGTGAAGGGAAAAATGCATGAAGGAGAAAAGGGGCACAGCATATTAGAGCATATTGCAATCATGGTAATTAGGGAAGGAGGTCAAAAATAGAAGACATTAGCAAACAGAGCATACATAGAAGGGAATAGTAAAGTAGAAATGTTACCTTAATATAGTCCTCCTGCAGGACCTCGATGATGGCAGAACAGGTCTCTGGAATAATGATTCCCAGGGCCTGGGGAGAGATACCTGAAGAGAACTTCAAATCCTGAAGACTTCTCCCTGTCGCCAAGTACCTCAACGTGGCAACCAGCCTCTGCTCCGGAGTAATGGCTTGTCTCATGCAGGTATCCTGCCGGCTGATAAAGGGGGTCAGCAAAGCCAAAAGACGGTGAAAATCGGGGTCGTCATCCGAAGAAAGTTCCTGAAATCATCAGGATTATTCTCCCGGATCTCACGAAGCAAAGGCATGTGCGAGAATTGGTCACGCTGAAGCAACCAATTCTTGGTCCACATACTCCTCGTCACTCTGTTCATGGACGGGTCTTGGGTCAAAGCTAAAAGCCCGACACCAATTCCACGTACAGCACGAACTCGGCGACGAGTACGCACGGGAAACATCGCTCACAAGGTCACAAAAGGTCGGCTGGTCAGAACAGACAAACAGAAAGCACCGATAAACAGCAAGGCCTGAAAGAACGAAATGAATACCAGAAACAAGCAGACAATAAGCAGTGCAAATCAAAGCGTCCTATATCAAGATATAGGCCGCAATGACCAACAAATGCGAACTGACTACACGCACTAATAAACAGATACGCACGACAAGCACAAACTGAAGAGCAGTAACGATCTGAGTCAGAAAACTGAGAAGCGCGAATCTTAAGTCCCCAAACTTCGACTAACTCGCGATAAACACGGGATCAGCAGAAGGAGCCCAACGGGTGCCTGACGTGGTGCTGAACTTCCCTTTTCTAGTCTCGTGGAAGACGACTTACGTCACGACGTTCTTGCAGACCGGATATTCCGACAACGTAGTCCGACCGTGTGTACGCAACACCAACATCGGACAAAGTACGACGGACAGGATCCGACCGACCTGGTCCGCGGATAATCCGACCGTGTGTATGGGGCTTTAGGGTGCTTTCACACTGGGGCGTTTTTCAGGAGCTACAGCGCTAAAAATAGCGCCTGTGTAGCTCCTGAAAAAAGCGCGTCCTTTCACTCCAGTGTGAAAGCCGGATGGATTTCACACTGGATTGGTGCGCTAGCAGGAGGGTAAAAAAAGTCCTGCTAGCAACATATTTGGTGCGGCGAAGGAGCGGTGTGTTCACCGTTCCTATACCGCTCCTACCCATTGAAATCAATGGGACACCGCGGGGATACCGCCGGCAAAGCGCCGCTGCAGCAGCGCTTTGCAGGGGTTTTAACCCTTTTTCGGCCGCTAGCGGGGGTTAAAACCACCCGCTAGCTGCCGCATACCGCGGCTAAAACGACGGTAAAGCAGCGCTAAATATAGTGCTGCTTTACCGTCGCCGCCCCGCACCGCCCCAATGTGAAGGCGGCCTTAGTGAAATGAAGTCCATGAAAACCATTCAAAAAATGTTGTGACAGTGGTAAAAAACAAATCCAATGAGAGGGGTAAATGTCCAGAGTTCAACCACCTTCACCGAGAGGAGGAGGGAGAGGGGTGTGAAAAGGATTCTCCAGATAGTGGTGGGTCACATTCGACACATAAATACCCTTACCAGAAACGGTGGACCCCCTAAATAGCAAGGTCGGGATCGCAAGCAGGTATAGCCCTCTGCACGGACGAGATGGATCTCCGGATGTTCCGTAGCCTTACGTCTCAGTGATGATCCAGGGCAGGGAAGGCAGGCTCCCGATTAAAGTTGCCACTCGTAAGCCCGAACGGGCTGTAGGTATAAGGGAAGCAGAAAAAAAAACTCCAAATGGTGTGATACCGTACAAAAGGGGTTTATTGCACAAAAATAGATACAGCACAGGGACTTGCATCCACCGCGTAATACATTTAAAAAAAAAAAAGCCGGCAAGTAAAAAAAGCTAAAAAGCTATCAAAGGTCACATCGGGTGAGATAATGTGATGGCGTCAGTACGTAGCACTGCCCTACATGTTTCGTCAGAGCTGACGTCTTCAAAGGGGCACAAAAGGTTATAACTGTGGGGAATAAGCTGATAGAAGTGATAAAAGATTAGTTGGAGGCATAGGTGTGTGCAGCCTTTTGCATTAGGGTGTACACCCCAAAGTTCAAACACAGACACACAGTGCCTTGAAAAAGTATTCATACACCATTGAAATTTTCCACATTTTGTCATGTTATAACCAAAAATGTAAATGTATTTTATTGGGATTTTATGTAATAGACCAACACAAAGTGGCACATAATTGTGAAGTGGAAGGAAAATGATAAATGGTTTTCAAAATTGTTAACAAATAAATATCTGAAAAGTGTGGAGTGCATTTGTATTCAGCCCCCTTTACTCTGATACCCCTAACTAAAATCTAGTGGTACCAATTGCTTTCAGAAGTCCCCTGATTAGTAAATAATGTCCACCTGTGTGTAATTTAATCTCAGTATAAATATAGCTGTTCTGTGAAGCCGTAGAGGTTTGTTAGAGAATCTTAGTGAACAAACAGCATCATGAAGGCCAAGAAACACATATATCTTGATAGTATGGGCAGGATCGCAGAGATCATTCTGTGATTTTCTAAAGCAGATGGAGGATAATTCCTATGGTATCTCCTTTTCAGAAACTTACAGTTATGAAACGGTGAACTTCCTGGATCTTAAAATATAAAAAGAAAATGGAAAACTATTAACCCAAACTTTCTTTAAAGATGTTGATAGAAATGGATACATCCCACTAGGCAGTTGCCATCATCCAAGATGGCTAGGTGGTATTCCAAAAAGCCAGATGTTAAGGGTAAGAAGGAATTGCAATAAAAAAGTAGATTATGACATGTAAGCAGAATTGATTTTGGAAAGATTCAAGGAAACGCATATGATTTGAAAGATTAAAAAAAAAAAGAAAGAAACTATTAGAGATTTAGATAGGAAATCTTTATTTAAGAGTAGAGTTAATAAGACAAAAGATTATGGTGTGACTTTCTTAACTGGTTACACCAGACAATATAAACAGTTTGAAAAAATAATTAGAGAACATTGGCCTTTGTTATTGAAATATAGAGAGCCTAAAGGTATTTTACCAGTCCAACCTCAGTTCATTTATACCAGGGGTGTCCAAACTTTTTCCAAAGAGGGACAGATTTGATGAAGTGAACATGCATGAGGGCCGATTATTTTGCCTGACATTATTATTATTATTATACAGGATCTATATAGCGGCAACAGTTTACGCAGACAATACAGTTATAATACAATAAAATACAAGAGGGATTCAGGGATCGCCTGAAGGTAGCAAGAGTAGGGGATAGCTGGACCTGTGGAGATAGCAAGTTCCAGAGGATGGGAGAGGCTCTGGAGAAATCCTGGAGACGAGCATGGGAGGAGGGGACAAGAGAGCTTGAGAGTAGAAGGTCTTGAGAAGAGCGGAGAGGACAATTTGGGTGATATTTGGAGACAAGATTGGTGATGTAGCTCGGGGGCAGAGTTGTGAATGGCTTTGTATGTTGTGGTTAGTATTTTGAATTTATATCGCTGGGTGATTGGGAGCCAGTGTAGGGATTGGAGGAGAGGGTAGGCAAACACTGAGCAGTTGGTAAGGTGGATAAGTCTGGCAGCAGCATTCATGATAGACTGAAGAGGGGATAGCCTATGAAGAGGCAGGCCAATGAGAAGGGAGTTGTAATAGTCAAGGCGAGAGTTAACAAGGGAGTGAATGAGGAGCTTGGTGGTTTCATTTGTTAAAAAGGGGCGAATTTTAGAGATGTTACGGAGGAGAATTCTACAAACTTTTGACGTCCTCCCCTTCCTGGCCCTCCTGGGAGTGCGCGCCCGCCGTGCCACTGGGCACCCGATGCGCGTGCCTAGCGGCCGCGATGTCCGCCAGGCACCCGCGATTGCCCGGTAACATAGCGGGACCGTGGATCTGTGTGCAAACACACAGATCCACGGTTCTGTCAGAGGAGAGGAGCCAATGGTGTGTTCTCAGTACAGAGAAACACTGATTGGTCTCCTCCCCTTGTGAGTCCCCTCCCCCCACAGTAAGAATCACTCCCAGGGAACAGATTAACCCCTTCAGCGCCCCCTAGTGGTTAACCCCTTCCCTGCCAGTCACATTTATACAGTAATCAATGCATTTTTATAGCACGGATCGCTGTATAAATGTGAATGGTCCCAAAAATGTGTCAAAAGTGTCCGATACGTCCGCCGCAATATCGCAGTCATGAAAAAAATCGCAGATCGCGGCCATTACTAGTAAAAAAAAAAAATAATAATAAAAATGCTATAAATCTATCCTCTATTTTGTAGACGCTATAACGTCTGTTTGTGCAAACCAATCAATATACGCTTATTGCGATTTTTTACCAAAAATATGTAGAATACGTATCGGCCTAAACTGAGGAAAAAAATCGTTTTTTTATATATTTTTTGGGGATATTTAGTATAGCAAAAAGTAAAAGATATTGTTTTTTTTTTTTAAACTTGTCCCTCTTCTTTTGTTTATAGCGCAAAAAAATATAAAAACCGCAGAGGTGATCAAATACCACCAAAAGAAAGCTCTATTTGTGGGGACAAAATGATAACAATTTAATTTGGGTACAGTGTTGTATGACCGCGCAATTGTCATTCAAAATGTGACAGCGCTGAAAGCTGAAAAATGGCTTGGGCAGAAAGAGGTGAGGAGTGGAAGTTACACTTTATAGTTTTTTTTTTTTTTCAATATTTTTTATTGAGGTAAATATAAAACAATACAACAATAAACATATATTTCACAATTAACCAGGTTGTCTTCAATCCAACATAGAAACAGTTTAACATTACATTTACATAATGCTCCATACCTATCAGAAGCTAGAGACATATAAGTAACCTCTTGGCTAAAGCAGTTCAGGCCCTTAAATGGGCATGGCACTTAACAGATTCACCAGGGGGTGATATCACAAAAAAAAATAGTAATGCCAAGAGGAAGAGGTAGGGAGGTTTCGGGGCTACCATAAGCCTCAGTTCAGGGTTCTAAGGTGTGCTTCTTGTCTCTATTTTTGTTAGGCTTCCTGCTTTATCTACAATGTTTTATTCAAGTATATCAACAACCAGGTCGTGCAAGTTATACCATCAGGTAACATAAAATGAGAGAAAAAAAAAAAAAAAAAAAAAAAACGAGAAAACAAAAACAAAAAAAAGGGGTTCGAAGTAAAACGATTAAGGTATCGGAAGGGGGCATTAAAAGAAGAAAAAAGGAAGACAGAGGGGAAGAGAGGAGGAGGGAGAGAGAGGGAGAGGGTCACCTGGAGTTCCTCTTTAGGTAGAGATGTATTCAATCCAAGGGTCCCAAACCTTATTAAACATCTCTGCTTTATTATGGAGAGTATGGGTAAGTTTGTCATTGATCATAATCCAGTTGAGTTTGTTTTTGGTTTGGTCGAGGGGTATGCTTGAATGTTTCCAATTTCTTGCAATTGTTATTCTTGCCGCTAGCAAGATGTAGGTTATGAGTTTCAACGATTTTTTGGGGACCTCATCTGGTAGTTTGTGGAAGAGAGCACTCTCTCGGGATCTACGAATATTGACACCCGTAACGGAATTAATCATATTATATATTCTAATCCAAAATCTGACCACCAGTGGGCATTGCCACCAGATATGGTACATCGTACCCATCTGTCCGCATTGTCGAAAGCAGTTAGGTGAAGAGGAGGGGTGCATTTTTGCTATTTTAGTAGGAACTAGGTACCATCGCAGCAATGTTTTATAATTAGCTTCGATGAGGGTGGTGTTAATTGAAATTTTCGACAGTCGGTGAGCGATGTCCTGCCAGTCAGACATTTCAAGGGAGAGGTTCAGGTCCCTTTCCCATTGAGTCATGTAGGATAGTTTAGTGTTGGGTTCAGTGATGGAGGAGTAAGTGGCGGAAATCCGTCCTCTTTGATTGTTTCTGTTTTGGCAGGTCACTTCTAAAGTAGTAAGAGTGACGGGTCCACCCCCCATTTTAAGTTTGGAAGAGATAAATGAGGAAATTTGATTGTATCTGAAAACCTCAGTGTTAGGCATTGAAAATTTTTCTTTGAAATATGTAGCTGAGTGCATTTGACTACCACTAATAAAATCTCCAATTCTCAATAATCCTTTGTTGAGCCACCATTGGAACTGTTGTGGGGCAAGGCCAGGAGGGAATTCTGGGTTACAAAAAATGGGTGCTAGCGGTGTGTGGTATGATGCAAGGGATGCTCTGTGTCGTACTCTGTCCCAAACCGCTAGGGAGTGTGATAATGTGGGACATAAAATGGGTGGGCGTTTACGGTTGGAAAGCCACATCATGGCTCCTATCGCCATTGGGTGACACGCTAGTGCCTCTACATATACCCATAAGGGGGCCGAGCCTTTAGTTGTTGTATGGGTGAGTTGGGCTATCTGCGCTGAGTGATAGTATGCTTGTAGGTTGGGTAGGCCAAGTCCTCCCCTAGATTTGGGAGTGTAAAGTGTTTTCTTTTGTATCCTTGATTTCTTATTACCCCATATAAAACGTAGGACTTCCTGTTGTATGTGTTGTATGTCTCCCCTCGGGATTGACACCGGCAGTGTCCTGAAGTAATATAAGAGTCTGGGTAAGAAGGTCATTTTTATTGAGTTGATTCTGCCAAACCAGGAGAGGGAATATTCCGACCAAGCACGGAGATCTTCTTTAAGCTTTTTAAATAAAGGGGGATAGTTAGCTTTGTATAGTGTAGCAATTGAGGGAGTCAGTTGTATTCCCAGGTATGGGAGGGAGTGGGGCGCCCATTTAAAGTTATATAAATTTTGGAGGAGCTGTACCTCAGTAGGGGGTAGAGAGATATTCAGGGCTAGAGTTTTTTTGCGTATTCAGGGTCAGGCCTGAGAGAGATGAGAACTTGTCCAGTAGAGATAAGAGTTCTGGGAGTGAGGTCTGGGGTTTAGTAATGTACATAAGGACATCATCTGCAAATAATGCACATTTGTGGTATTGTTGACCACATTGGAGACCATGGATGTTGGGATTGGAACGGATGGCCATTGCCAGGGGCTCTATTGCCAAAGCAAATAATAGTGGGGAGAGTGGGCACCTTGTCTAGTACCTCGTTGGACAGGAAATATAGATGATTTATGGCCTCTGATAGAAATCTGAGCTATTGGGGAGCTATAAAGTGTTTTCATTAGTGAGAGGAATGTGGAGCCAAATCCCATGGTTTCAAGGGTGACAAAGAGATAATCCCAGTTCAGGCTATCGAAGGCCTTGTTAAGATCTAGTGATAATAGCAGAAGTTCCCGGTCAGGGAGGTTATCCCAGTTGGAGCGTACTGCCGAGATCAGAGCGATGGATCTGCGAATTTGATCCAAGGTCTGACGTCCCGCGATAAACCCCGACTGGTCTTTATGTATATAATGTTCCAAAAAGGAATTAACTCTGAGAGCTAGTATCTTTGTTAAGATTTTTAAATCACAGTTGATTAGTGAGATTGGGCGGTAATTACGTACATCGGTGGAGTCCTTGTTAGGTTTGGGGATTACACTGATGTAAGCCTTGTTGTCGTCGGGTGGGACCCTTCCCCCATCCCTCAGGGAGTTGAAATAAAGTCAGGTGTGGGGCCAATAACATAGAGAATTTCTTATAGTAGATGTTAGGAAGTCCATCTGGACCCGGGGATTTGTGAAGAGAGAGAGATTTGATGGCGTCTGTGACCTCTTCGCTTGTAAACAGTTGATCAACCAATTCCCTGTGGTCATCAGTGATGATCGGGAGGGGGAGAGACCCCAAGAATTCCCTGATGGACGGGGGAGCTACTGTTTGTGGCTTCTTATATAGGTCGGCATAGAACCCATAGAATTCGTCAAGGACCTTTTGGGGATTTTGTGACAGGTGGCCGCCAGATGTTTTTATTGTAGGGAGTGCGTGATGGGAATGTTTGGGGGTGAGCTTATGTGCCAGCAAGGATCCTGGGCGATCCCGCCATGTAAAAAATTTGTGGTTCGTCCATCTAAGCTGTTTCTCGGCTCTTGTGGTTAGGCATATATTTAGTTCTAGCCTGGATTGTTCCAGTTTCTTAAATAGACCTGGAGAGGGGGAACGTTTGTGCTGTTTGGTCAAAGATTCGAACTCTCTGGTCTTGGCAGAAATCAGTTCAGTACGGGCTTTCTTTAATCTGGAGGCTAACTGGATAAATGAGCCCTTATTGTGGCTTTGTGTGCGGTCCAGTTCGTAGCAGGGGATGTGTCCTCTGGTTTGTTATTTTCAAAATAGGTCTGTATATGGTTTGAAATCTCTATGCATTGAGATTCATCGCTAAGGAGGGACTCGTTCAGTCGCCAATGATATCCTGTAGGTTTATTGCTAAGGTCATGTAATTGGACCACAATCGGATCGTGGTCTGACCATGGGGTTGATAAGATTTTTGCTGACCTCAATTTTGGAATCACCTCCGAGGGGAGAAATATGTGATCTATGCGGGAGTAATGTCCATGTGCTCTTGAGTAGTGGGAATAATCTCTGTCAGTAGGGTTGACCTCCCGCCAAGCATCCACCAGGTCATATTGGTGTAGTATCTGTGCGAATATGCGACTTTGTTTGGGGGGGGGTCGGAGACCTGAAGTATGTGATTTGTCCTTAATTAAGTCCAATGCTAGGTTAGAGTCACCTGCCAGAATTATTACCCCCTCTAATTCGGGTTCTAGGAGTTTTAAGAGAGCATGGAAAAAGGCGGTCTGGTTAGTGTTGGGGGCGTAATATACTAGAATAGTGATTAAAGTTTCGCCCAGATGTCCTTTTACTAGAAGATAGCGGCCCTCTTTATCTTTAATGGTTTTGGTCTCTGTAAATGATATATGCCTAGAGAAGCAGAGGGCAACCCCCCTCTTTTTCTCTGAGGCATTCGCAAAAAAACAAAGAGGGTACTTTCTATGCAAGTAGCGGGGGGTAAATGAGGAAGTAAAGTGTGTCTCTTGAAGAGCCACTATATCAGCCCCTAGGGATTTATAATGTGTGAAGGCCTTGATCCGCTTAGCTGGCGATCCAAAGCCTTGGACATTATGAGAAAGTAAGCGGATATTACAAGGTGTCAATGCTATGGAAGACATGGGAAACATTTAAGAACCATTATATGCAGACTCACCCCTCGGTCCGTTGATTTCAGATGCCGTGTGTGCAGAAGTGTCCTCCAGGTGACCCTCGAGGAGGAACAGTGGTAGAACAGGTTAATATTAAATTTACCGTGGGTGGGAGAGGAGGTGGGTTGGGGAATAGTAGAGAGAATAGCATTAGTAGTGCTGAAAAGAGAGGAAGAAGGGGGGAAAAAAGCGAAAACGAAAAAAATAAAACAATAAAACCAAGCGGTCGGACCAGGGGGCTCCTGGTACAGAGTGACATTCGTTAAACATGATACTACTAAACCTTACAGACAGTATCAAATAAAGTGTCCCGGGGACAAGCCCTGGGTGTGAAGGAGTCTCCACCAGAAACTGGTAATGGGAAGAGTCCTTCGGGTAGGGAGTGCACATGGCCATCCCCCAGCAACAGTAAAAAACTTGGTGTAAAAGACACGAAAAAGAAACACATATACATCTAGAAAACATATTTGGCCCCAACGTCCTGCGCCAATATGTTGATGGGGTCGTTTAGCTAAACATGTTGATAGACTACATGATGGCTAAGGCAGCAAAAAGGAATGCCAGAAAAAGTGCAGAAACGTAATGGCCAGTTCAAATATTCCTAGCTAACGAGAAAGAAAAGAAAAAAAGCTGAAGTCTTTGTTTCAGCAAGGTGCAGCCGCCCTGTGTGGTACCTAATGTCCCTCTCAGGGGACCACTGAGAAGGCACCACGGCGGGTTTAAATCAGTTCAGCATTGATGGGCCACTCTTCTTAGGGTGCTCGGGATGATGAAGCAAACTTCTTAGTTGACTTTGAAGTCCACAGGGGGGAAAGTGGGGGGGGAGGGGATTCTCTGGGACCAGATTGATTTCGTGGAGATGCGTCGTGGGATATGAATCCCAGCTTTAGTAGGATCATTTCACCTTCAGTAAACGATGAAAAGGAGTAGGACTTGCTGTTGAAAGAAAATTGGAGACGAAAAGGGTAATTCCACCTGTAGCGAATGTTACGTTGGATCAGTGGCGTCAGTAGAGGTTTAAGCGATCGCCTCTTTTGGATTGTGGCTTGGGAGATGTCAGCAAATATTTGGATCTTGATGCCATCTATTTCTAGGTCTGGGTTTTCACGGGCATGACGCATCACAGCTTCTTTAATTTTAAAAAAGTGTGGCTTCACAATCACATCTCTGGGGGGGCCATCAGGTTTGGGGGGTGTCAGGGCTCTGTGGATTCGATCCATCTCCATATGGATCTCGTCGATGTCGGGTACAGCAGCTTGCATTAGAGATTGTGTAATGGAGGTGATATCTTTTATATTTTCTGGTATACCACGGATACGGAAGTTATAGCGTCTTGCGCGATTTTCGAGGTCGTCAATCTTGGAGTATGCCTCCTCAAGTCGATCTTGCAGGTCAGTGATCATATTTGAATTTTGGAATACTCTGTGGACCGTGTCATCCATCTTGGATTCAATACTATTCAATCGGTTACCCATTTCCTGGAAATCTTGCTTTATATCAGAAGCTAATTTATCGGTAGCTTTAGATAGTTCCCTTAGGAGCAAGTCAGCAAAACGTGCTAGTAAGATTGGGTCTCCTGAGTATTGTCCTTGTGCAGGGGGAGCAGCAGGGGATTCAGCATTGCAATCTGACACAGATTCTTGGCTGCTGGGCTGGCTGTATATGGCTTCTGCCATCTCCCTATACAGGAGGGAGGATGCCTGTGATTCCAAGCTGGGTGACATGGCTGCATTTTGTGAGGGAGACAGTGCAGGGGGGCTAGGTGGTAGGCAGTCTGTATTCGTCAGCTCACCTTTAGTGGGAGAAGGTCTGGTGGGGCCCAGCGCCGGGTATTCGACCTCGTAGCTCTTAGCAGCTTGTTTCTGTGGTGGAGGTGGTTTCCCCTTCCCTGAGGCCTGCGTGCCTCGTGTGTGATGGCCGGTCGCCATCTTGGATTCCTGAAGCGTGGCGCGGGTCGAGATCCGGGAGCCGGTTTGAGGCTGGCTTCCTAACTTCTGTGGCATCCGGAGTGTGCCTGGGCCCTTCCGCAAGGGGGTTAGGCTATTGCCAAGTTTGGGCGAGGTGTGGGGCCGCTATTTGTAGCTGAAGTTGCCGGGGGATGAGTGGAGCAGATCAGATGGACATCCGCTCCGTCCGGCCGCGCATGCGCACCCTCAGGTTTAGTGTTTAAAGTGGTGTTGCCACCCAAAAAAAAAATTTGGCTTAAAAATTATAAAAAATAAATAAAATAAAAAATTGGGAAAAAAAAAATTTTTTTACTCACCTCTAAATGCCTGTTGCTAGGGGGTCCCTCGTAGTCTGCCACCTTCATTGCCCGGGCAATGACATCACTTCCCCTAGGCGCCGCACAGTCATCTGGGACCTGTCATGTGTCCCAGATGAGTGAGCGTCGAATCACAACGCATGGCGCCGCTCGCGCATGCGCAGTGGGTGCCTGGCTGTGAAGCTACAGCCGGGTTCCCACATTAAGAATGCCGGCGCCGCGAGCGGAGCCGAGAACGAGGGGGGGTCTCGTTCCCCCGCATCGCTGGACCCCGGACAGGTAAGTGTCCGATTATTAAAAGTCAGCAGCTGCAATATTTGTAGCTGCTGACTTAAAAAATTTTTTTTTTGTGGGCCCTCCACTTTAAGTGGTTAAACTTCCCTCATTTACACACCAACGTGTATTCCTTTGATCTAAAGGACAAATCATTACAATGTTTATACTTGGAGCCGGTTCACACAGGGGCGACTTGTCAGGCGACTTAGCCGCCTGACAAGTCGCGTCCCGTTCTGTACTATGGAACCGTTCAGTCGCGCTGCAAGTCGTGCTGCCCCTGTGTGAACCGGCTCTTAAAGGGGTGTTTCAGCTGAAAAATTTTTTTTTTAAAAGTCAGCAGCTAAAAAAAAAAAGTATCTGCTGACTTTTAATTAGTACACTTACCCTCCCAGGGCGCCCGCGATGTCGGCCGCCGAGGCCGATATGTCCCTCGGCTCTCTTATCCCAGCGCCGACATCCTCACTAAGGGAAACAGGCAGTGGAGGCTTACGGCTTCACTGCCCGTTTCCTACTGCGCATGCGCGAGTCACGCGGCGCTTTGTGAATGGGACACGCTGTGTTAGGGAACACACAGTTCCCAGAACACAGTGTGCCCCATTACCCAGAAGACAACGCGGAGGAGGACAGAAGACAGAAGATCACCGAAGATCACTGCGGAGTAGGAAGGAGGCAGATTATGGAAGACAGCCTAGCAACAGGGATTTCTGATAAGGTAAAAAAAAATTTTTTCCAAATGTTTTTATTTTTTTTTTAATTTTTAAAGAATGTTAATGCTCTTTTTTTTTTTTAGGGTGGCCCTTTACTTTAAGGCCCCTTTCACACCATCGGACCATTCAGATCCGCCTGTCAGTTTTGACGGCGGATCTGAACGGGGGCTCCATGTTAGTCTATGGAGCGTCGGATGTCAGCGGAGACATGTCCGCTGACATCCGACCAGGTCCGATCCGCCAAAAGCAGACGTATGGCTCTACGTCCAGATCCGTCACTGGCGGATCGGATGAGATTTGATGAAAACGGACACACTGTCCGTTTTTATCCGATCTCTCCATAGAGACCAGTGGCGCTCACAAGCCCCTCCCCGCTCAGTGAGCAGAGAGGGACTTGTCATCCGCCGGTTTAGCGGAGATCAACGGAGAGATCTCCCGCTGAGCCGGCGGACAGAGGTGGGCTCCGTGGAAGTGGAGTCCGCCTCGTGTGAAAGGGGCCTTAGTTTCACTGCTAAAGAATGTTGTGATTCTTGGCAGACTGCCCGTTTTTTTTTTTTTTTTCCTTTCTTTTTATTAGCAGAGCAGAGAGAATTCTCTGCATAGAAAGAATCGGGAAATATCGTATTTATCGGCGTATAACACGTGCCCCAAGTTTAGGAGGA
Organism: Lithobates sylvaticus; assembly: GCA_028564925.1. Classification (NCBI taxonomy): domain Eukaryota; kingdom Metazoa; phylum Chordata; class Amphibia; order Anura; family Ranidae; genus Lithobates; species Lithobates sylvaticus. The sequence continues at coordinate 102,836,127 of CM053033.1, read as the reverse complement.
AAGTTTAAGGAAAAAAACTTTTAGGAGGGAAGTTTAAGGGAAAAAAGTTACATTTTAAGTGTCCATCTGCAGCCTTGCCCAGTGTCCATCTGCAGCCTTGCCCAGTGTCCATCTGCAGCCTTGCCCAGTGTCCATCTCTAGCCTTGGCCAAAATTGCAACATTGCAGCATGATCGTTTTTTTATTTTTAGCGCCGCCGAGATACACAGAGCCAGATGTCCTGTGTATTCGGCTCCTCCTTGGCCCGGCTCCTATGGTGGACACGACACCGGTCCAATGGCAAGACATAAATGCTAGGAGGCGGGACTGGGCGTGACTGCGTGCGGAGCCGAGCCTAGCCAAGTACACAGTACACTCGGCTCTGTCTATTTCGGCGGCGCTCGCTCCTCTTCCCCTCACAGACAGCAGGGATCGGCGTATAAAACGCACCCATGGTTTCCCCCTGATTTTAAGGGGGAAAAAGTGCATGTTATATGCCGATAAATACGGTACTTTGTCAAGATCGCAACAGGAAAAAAAATTGTGATACCGATTCTTAACCATTAATTGTACAGCTCTAATATATATATATATATATATATAATATATATATATATATATATATATATATATATATATATATATATCTTTTGTGGCCCCAATGAATCCATGAGCGCCGCTCAGGACTAAGGATGAGCTTGGGCGTGTTATTTGGATATACCGTATTTATCGGCGTATAACACTCACCTTCACTTTAGGAGGCTATGGAAATGGAGGCCTATGAGAAGGGAGTTGCAATAGTCAAGGCAAGAGATAACGAGGGAGTGACTGAGTAGCTTGGTGGTTTAATTTGTTAAAAAGGGGCACATTTTTGAGATGTTACGGAGGTGAAGTCTACAAGCTTTTGACAAAATTGGATTTGGGGCTGACAGGCTAGGTTAGAGTCTAGGATTACACCTAGTACCCTGGCGTGAGGGGACAGATTGATGGTTGAATTATTGATCTTGATGGAAAAGCCATGGAAGAAGGCACAGGCGGGGGGAATATTATCAGCTCTGTTTTAGAGAGATTTAGTTTAAGGAAGTGATGACACATCCATGCTAAAATGTCAGTAAGTAATGTGAGAGGAGAATGAAAGAGTGAGGTGATGAATAGAGAGATATATTTGGGTGTCATTGGCGTAGAGATGGTATCGGAAGCCGTGGGAGTTTATCAAGTGACCAAAGGAGGAGTTTTAGATAGAGAGGGGGACCCCTACAGAAAGAGGAAGTGGAGAGAAGGAGACAGAGCTATAGGTGACACCAAAGGAGTGCTGTGACAGGTAGGAGAACCAGGACAGAGCAGAATCTTGGAGGCCAAGGGAGTCGAGTTTATTGAGAAGGAGCGGGTGGTCAACAGTATCAAAGGCTGCAGAGAGGTCCAGTAGTAAGAGTACGGAGTCGTGGTCACTGGTTTTAGCAGTTAGTAAATCGTTAGTGAGTTTTAGTACAGCAGTTTTTGTGAAGTGCTGCGAGAGAAAGCCAGACAATAAGGGGTGAAGGAAGGTTGTTTTCAGTGAGGTAGGTGCGCAAACAGTTGTACACAAAGCATCTACAAGTCTAAAGTTGAATGGGAGCAAAGAGATGGGTCTTAAGTTGTTTAGGTTGGTGGGGTCCAGTGAGGGCTTTTTAAAAATGAGTGATCTGTGTATGCTTTAGAGGGAAGGGGAAGGTGCCGGTAGAAAGGGAGAGATTGAAGATGTGAGTGAGAGAGCATAAGCTAGAATAAGAGGGTGACCATAGTAATTGCAAGAGAACAGGATCCAGGGAACAATTGGTTAGGTGGGCATCTGAGAAAAGTTTTGTAACCTCTTCAGTGGTAGCCAGTTCAAAAGAGGAAAGTATTGACTGTGCTGTTAGACAAGGTATGTTAAGTGGGGAAGATAGCTGTACAGTGGAGGTGTCCTCACATATTGCATCAATCTTGTCTTTAAAGTACTTGGCAATTATCTAGATGATATTGAATATTGTTAAGCCATATTGACTTTTGCACATGCACTTTTGTACACTTTGATGACATTTTGGACTATTTATGGACTTGTTGTTTATTGCTTTTGTTTGATGTTTTTACACTACACATTTTTGTACCTACTAAGTTATAAGCGCCACATTCATTATTTTACATATTTATCCATTTGTAGGGACACATTAATTAATGTTGGGAGAGGAAAGGGCATGTTGGCAAGGTTGCCAGGAATGCAGAGATGGGAGAATACAAGGTCGAGCGTATTAGCATTAGAGTGGGTGGAAGTGTGTGTCTATTATCCTAATATGGAACTATAATGCCCCATACACACGGTCGGACATTCCGACCACAAAATCCATCAGATTTTTTCCGACGGATTTTGTCCGAAACTTGTGTTGCACACACGGTCGGACAAAGTTGTCGGAAAATCTGATCGCTTCGAACGAGGTGACATATAAAACGTACGACGGGACTACATAGAGGCCAGAAGCCAATAGCTTTCATCTCCTAATTTCTTCTGAGCATGCGTGACACTTTGTGCGTCGGAATTCTCTACACACGATCGGAAAAAGTCTGATCGGATTTTGTTGTCGGAAAATTTTAGATCCTGCTCTCAAATTTTTTCCGTCGGAGATTCCGACTGAAAAAGCCTGCTAGAGCCCACACACGATCGGATTTTCCAACAACATAATCCGATCTGACTTTTTCCATCGGAATATCCGACCGTGTGTACGGGGCATTACACAGTTATGCCCCGTACACACGGTCAGAAAATCCGACCACAAAATCCATCAGATTTTTTCCGATACTGGTGTTGCATACACACAGTCGGATCCGATCATTCTGAACGTGGTGACGTTTGTTGCCTACGACGGGACTACGTAGAGGCTAGTAGCCAATAGCTTTGGTCTTGTAATGTGATCTGAGCATCCGTGGCACTTTGTCTGTCGGAATTCGCTACACACGATCGGAAAAAGTCCGATAGGACTTTGTTGTCGGAAAAATTAAGAGCAGGAGATAAAACTTTGTCCGTCGGAAAATCCGATGGAAAATGTCCGATGGAGCCTACACACGGTCGGAATTTCCGACAACATTGTCCGATAGGACATTTTCCGTCAGAAAATCCGACCGTGTGTATGGGGCTTTAGTGTGTGCATTAAAATGGACATTTCCTCTCACCCTCATGTGAAATTGCCACCACTGTATTTATTTCAGCAAAATAAAACACATCTCACAATGAGTACTTGCTGCCTAGGTTTCTCTGTTGGCACTGGCTATTCTTCACCTCCTTTATTACTGTGCTGCCATCTTGACCCCTGGATATCATCAGTGGCTGACTTCTTCTTCTGTGTTTTTGCCGATCCTCCAATGATATCAGAGAGTGTGATGTTGGAATCTGACGCTTTTTCCAATTTCTTTATACATTTCCATGGCTATGCTAATGGAACGGAATTACACTACCGACATACAGGTTGCTTGAAGCCATAGCAATTGTATGATCAATGGAGTTCTTCCTGAGATCTTGTGAGGCTGGTGAGATAGCCTTCCCAGGAGGCAGCTGCATGCAACTGTGAGTTTTTTTTATTTTGGGGGATGAAACGGTCCACTTAAAGCAGTATAAGCATTGTAAAAGCTCTGATGCTGTACTTACCCTTCCCTACCAGCCGCCGCAGTTATACAGGTTGGCACAGCTGCGTGAGCCTTTGTAGCTGTACGTCGGCTCTTTAAGACGCTGTAGCAGGTGCGCGTGTCCCCGGAGCCGATGCGCGTCCTCCGCGGGCACGATGACCGCGGGGCACCCGCGATCGCTTGTGATAGAGAGAGAACTGGGATCTGTGTGTGTAAACACACACATCCTGGTTCTGTCAGGGGAGAGGAGACAGATGTTTGTTTGTGTGTTTCTACTAAGTAGGAACAGCAATATGTCTCCTCCTCTAGTCAGCCACATTCCCCCAACATTTAGAAACACAGTTAACCCTTGATCACCCCCTAGTGTTAACCCCTTCCCTGCCAGTTAAATTTATACAGTAATCAGTGGCTATTTTTAGCTCTGATCACTGTATAAATGTCACTGGTCCCAAAAAAGTGTCCGATGTATCCGTTGCGATGTTGCAGTATCACTAAAAATCGCAGATCACCGCCATTACTAGTAAAAATAAAATAATAATAAAAATGCCATAAATCTATCCCCTATTTTGTAGACGCTATAACTTTTGCGCAAACCAATCAACGCTTATTGCGATTTTTTTTACCAAAATTATGTAGAAGAATACATATCAGCCTAAACTGATGAAGAAATTTTTTATTTTTTTTTGTTTTGTTTTTTGAAAATTTATAATAGCAAAAAGTACAAAATATTGTTTTTTTTTTTTTTCAAAATTGGCGCTCTTTTTTTGTTTATAGCGCAAAAAATAAAAACCGCAGAGGTGCTCAAATACCACCCAAAGAAAGCTCTATTTGTGGGAAAAAATTACATCAATTTTGTTTGGGTACAACATCGCACGATCGCGCAATTGTCAAAGTGGCGCAGTGCTGTATCGCAAAAAATGGCCTGGTCAGGAAGGGGGTAAATTCTTCCAGGGCTGAAGTGGTTAAAGTGGAAGTAAAGTCAACAAAAGAAAAAAAAATGACACCCTGCAAGGCAAAGGCATAATGAGCTAGTGTGCATAGCATACTAGCTCATTATGAATTACTTACCTGAGATCGAAGCCCCCGCAGCGGTCCTCGACCACCTCCTCCGTCGCCGCTATGATACCTGGAGTGACTTCCGGGTATCGCGGCTCCGGCGATGTGACTGCCGGAGTCACGATGACGTCATTCCGGCGCATGCGTGCGGGAGCCATCATTGACGGCATCTTCGCCTTCACTTGCGGCGCACTCAGCACCTACAGATAAGCCTTAATCTAGGTCAAAGTGGTCTTTAAGGGTTTACAACTACTTTAAGCTTCATAAAAATAAATGTTTGATAAGGAAGCTCTGCAGAATAGTTGTATTTATCATGTTTTCCATGCAAAGATGCAAGCTTTTGGGACTCATTAGGTTCCATACTCAAGCATTATACCATTGTGGAACACCTACAGAAGGAACCTAATGGGTCCTGAAAGCTTTCATCTTTATTAATTCAAGTCAGCCAAAAAAGATTTTCACTTAAACTCCAAACTTTTTGCCTTTTAGTCAGAAAGAGAAAAGCTTTGATTTTTTGATCTTTGACATAAGCTTGTTTTTTGTTGGTTAATCATTGCAGGAAGGTAAACACAGGGACCAGGGGTCAAGATAACTGGAAATGGGTCACTGTTCACTGATAATGTAAGCAGAAGTTTAAATAAAAAAAAAACATACAATGAACATAACCCCATATCCTAAATACGATCAAGGTTCCTTCCACCCTGACCATTTGGTCACACATTTCCACCATAAATCCTAACTAAAGAACACCCTTCATTCAAAACCCACTAAAACTCCTAGCAATAAAAAAACACATTTTGGCAATAAATTTTTCTGTGTCCCTAACTTAACCTAACAAGAAAGGAGGGGAAAACTCCCTGACCACAAAATGCAATAACAATTTAACAGAGGATACCAATCCCTCCCTATTATATCCAAAGCATTAGAAAAGGCCAAAAATAGGCTTTAATATGAAAGAAATATAGTGATGGGAAACAATATTCTCAAAGACACTGATGGCTTCCAGTTCCACACGAAGAAAAAAATTGGCAAATATAACTTTCACTTCCTGTAGTGTCTCAAGGATAGGAAGTAAGGAATATTAGTTTAGGCTACCAGCAAGTTTAGAACTGGAACCCAAGCCACATCCCAAATACAGAAAAAGAACAAAGGAAGTGCACCAGGGATTTTTTGGGCAAGGGATAAAACCAGAAAAAAAATATATAGTAGATTGATGTAGCATGACCATTGGCTTCGCTTTTATTTTCGTTTCCATAACATTTTATTGAAAATGTTCCAGGTATATATACAGGGACAGATGTGTGTACAATACCAAGCTTTACATGGGCCCCTAGGCCTGAAGAAATACAAATAATTCAGAACCAGAACCGTGTAACAGTATACATTCTCGTTATAATGGTAAAAAGAGATATACAGGCGATATATTGCACTTAGGAAAGAGCCAGTGGGGTGGTGTATGTGGTGTGGGTGGGTGTGAGCCACCTCTGTGGTTCAGGGGCCTGAATGGTCCTAGATTTTCGAGAGGGCAAGTCTGTGGATGGGGTTGGTTACTTGAAGTAATTGCGGTCGTGTGGAAGAATCTCTGTATAGATATGAGTGAGTATAATTTTCGGGGTGGTAGGTTACCTGGGCTAGGTATACAGTGGTGTGAAAAAGTGTTTGCCCCCTTCCTCATTTCCTGTTCCTTTGCATGTTTGTCACACTTAAGTGTTTCGGGACATCAAACCAATTTAAACAATAGTCAAGGACAACACAAGTAAACACAAAATGCAATTTGTAAATGAAGGTGTTTATTATTAAAGGTGAAAAAAAATCCAAACCATCATGGCCCTGTGTGAAAAAGTGATTGCCCCCTAAACCTAATAACTGGTTGGGCCACCCTTAGCAGCAACAACTGCAACCAAGCATTTGCGATAACGTGCAATGAGGCTTTTACAGCGTCCTGGAGGAATTTTGGCCCACTCATCTTTGCAGAATTGTCCTAATTCAGTTACATTAGAGGGTTTTCGAGCATGAACGGCCTTTTTAAGGTCATACCACAACATCTCAATAGGATTCAGGTCAGGACTTTGGCTAGGCCACTCCAAAGTCTTCATTTTGTTTTTCTTCAGCCATTCGGTGGTGGACTTGCTGGTGTGTTTAGGATCATTGTCCTGCTGCAGAACCCAAGTTCGTTTCAGCTTGAGTACACGAACAGATGGTCGGACATTCTCCTTCAGGATCTCTTGGTAGACAGCAGAATTCATAGTTCCTTTTATCACGGCAAGTCTTCCAGGTCCTGAAGCAGCAAAACAGCCCCAGACCATCACACTACGACCACCATATTTTACTGTTGGTATAATGTTCTTTTTCTGAAATGCAGTGTTCCTTCTACGCCAGATATACTTGGACACACACCTTTCAAAGAGTTCCACTTTTGTCTCATCGGTCCACAGAATGTTGTCCCAAAAGTCTTGGGGATCATCAAGATGTGTTGTGGAGAAATTGAGACGAGCTTTGATGTTCTTTTTGCTCAGCAGTGGTTTTCTCCTTGGAACTCTGCCATGCAGGCCATTTTTGCCCAGTCTTTTCCTGATGGTGGAGGCATGAACGCTGACCTTAACTGAGGCAAGTGAGGCCTGCAGTTCCTTGGACGTTGTTGTGGGGTCTTTTGTGACCTCTTGGATGAGTCGTCGCTGCGCTCTTGGGGTAATTTTGGGCGGCCGGCCACTCCTGGGAAGGTTCACCACTGTTCCATGTCTTCGCCATTTGTGGATAATGGCTCTCACTGTGGTTCGCTGGATTCCCAAAGCTTTGGAAATGGCTTTATAACCCTTTCCAGACTGATAGATCTCAATTACTTTCTTTCTCAATTGTTCCTGAATTTCTTTGGGTCTCGGCATGATGTGTAGCTTTTAAGGATCTTCTGGTGGACCTTACTGTGTCAAGCAGCTCCTATTTAAGTGATGCCTTGATTGTGAACAGGTGTGGCAATAATCAGGCCTGGGTGTGGCTAGAGAAATTGAACTCAGGTGTGGACAACCACAGTTATAGTATGTTTTAACAAGGGGGGCAATCACTTTTTCACACAGGGCCATGATGGTTTGGATTTTTTTTCACCTTTAATAATAAACACCTTCATTTACAAATTGCATTTTGTGTTTACTTGTGTTGTCCTTGACTATTGTTTAAATTGGTTTGATGTTCCGAAACACTTAAGTGTGACAAACATGCAAAGGAACAGGAAATGAGGAAGGGGGCAAACACTTTTTCACACCACTGTAGTATGCGTTTGGAAGAATTCCCTGGTTGACAGGCCCGATGACAACCAGGTTTAGGTGTATTAGTTGAAAGAGAGTGTGTGTAATGTGTGGTAGGCGCGGTAGGGGGACCATAGAGGGTAAGGGAAGGGTTGGAGGTGAGTAGGGGATAAAAAGGTGTGAGAGATGAGATGAGATGTGTGGTAGATCGCTTTTATTTTCATTCATATTTTCTATATGCAATTGTACAAAACGAATACATTTTGTATGACCTTTTTTTATACACGCTTCATACTCTCTTATCTGGTTTTATCCCTTGCCCATAAAATCCCTGGGGCACTTCCTTTGTTCTTTTCAAGGATAGGAAGCAGTGGCGGCTGGTGCTCAAATTTTTTTGGGGGGGGGGGGGCGCAAAACAAACAGCCACACTGTACCATCAAACGCTGCCACTGTGCCCATTAAACGCTGCCACTGTCCCATCAAACGCTGCCACTGTCCCCTTAAACGCTGCCACTGTGCCCATCAAACGCTGCCACTGTGCCCATTAAATGCTGCCACTGTCCCCTTTAAACGCTGCCACTGTCCCCATTAAATGCTGCCACTGTCCCCTTTAAACGCTGCCACTGTGCCCATTAAATGCTGCCACTATGCCCAATAAATGCTGCCACTGTCCCCTTTAAACGCTGCCACTGTGCCCATTAAATGCTGCCACTGTCCCCTTTTAAACGCTGCCACTGTCCCCATTAAATGCTGCCACTGTCCCCTTTAAACGCTGCCACTGTGCCCATCAAACGCTGCCACTGTGCCCATCAAACGCTGCCACTGTGCCCATTAAATGCTGCCACTGTGCCCATTAAATGCTGCCACTGTCCCCTTTAAACGCTGCCACTGTGCCCATTAAATGCTGCTACTGTGCCCATCTAACGCTGCCACTGTGCCCATCTAACGCTGTCACTGTGCCCATCTAAAGCTGCCACTGTGCCCATCTAACGCTGTCACTGTGCCCCAAGTGCTGCCATTGTGCCTCAAATGCTGCCACTGTGCCCATTAAATGCTGCCACTGTGCCCATCTAACGCTGCCACTGTGCCCATGTAAAGCTGCCACTGTGCCCATCTAACACTGCCACTGTGCCCATCTAACACTGCCACTATGCCCATCTAACGCTGTCACTGTGCCCATTAAATGCTGCCAATGGCACTTACCTTGTCAGGCGGCGAGCGGTGTCCCCTCATCTTCTCTCGCGCTCCTCCTGTCTTCTGCAGTGATTGGACGCCTAGGCGTCCAATCACAGCGCCTGTGACTTCAGCCAATCAGGGGACCGGTAACACAGACCGGCAACCTGATTGGCTGAGAGGCGGGTCTATGTTAGGGAAGCGATGTATTCGCTTCCCTAACACAATACTGTGTAAGCAGCGAACGCAAAGCATTGCGCCCGCTGTTTACACTTCTGGAAGCCTATTAGAGCACACTGCTCTAATAAGGTCCCCTATTAGAGCTTTACAGCTCTAATAGGGCGCTTCCAGAAACACCCCCCCCCCCCCCCCCCGCTGTAATTCAGATGCCCGGCGCCCGACAAGGGGCCGGACACCTGAATAGGGGGCGGCAGCGGTGACAATAGATAGATTCATGCAATGCATGAATCTATCTATTGGTGATAGAGCGGTGCAGGAGAGGGGGGGCGGCGCTCCTGCGCCCTCTATGCACGCACCGCCACTGATAGGAAGTAAGGGTAAATCTTTCCCCCAAAAAAAGAGGAACACCCCCTGAAGGGTTTTTGAAATATTCCTTATTCTATCCAAAAACTAAAAACAAAAGATTTTGGCTTGAGATACACTTTAACCACTTCAGCCCCGGACCAATTGGCAGCCAAAGGACTAGGCCCCTTTTTGCGATTCGGCACTGCGTCGCTTTAACTGACAATTGCGCGGTCGTGCGACGTGGCTCCAAAACAAAATTGGCGTCCTTTTTTTCCCACAAATAGAGCTTTCTTTTGGTGGTATTTGATCGCCCCTGCGGTTTTTAGTTTTTGCGCTATAAACAAAAATAGAGCGACAATTTTGAAAAAAATACAATATTTTTTGCTTTTTGCTATAATAAATATCCCCAAAAAATATATAAATTTTTTTTTTTTCCTCAGTTTAGGCCGATACGTATTCTTCTACATATTTTTGGTAAAAAAAATCGCAATTAGCGATTATTGATTGGTTTGCGCAAAAGTTATAGCGTTTACAAAATAGGGGATAGTTTTATAGCATTTTTATTAATATTTTTTTTTTTTTACTAGTAATGGCGGCGATCAGCGGTTTTTATTGTGACTGCGACATTATGGCGGACACATCGGACATTTTTGGGACCATTGTCATTTATACAGCAATCAATGCTATTTAAATGCATTGATTCCTGTATAAATGACAGTTGTAGTGAAAGAGTTAACCACTAGGGGGAGGGGAGGGGTTATGGGCTCTGACGTGTGTGTGTTTTTTTTACATTAGGGGGCGGGGCTGACATCTGACGTCATTGATTGGCTTTCCCGATGACCGGGAACAACCAATCAATGACAGGCAGAGTAGGAAGCGCGGGGAGAGGTTTGTTTACACAAACCTCTCCCCGTTCTTCAGCTCTGTAACCCGATCGCGGGACACCAGCGGCGGCCGGGGTCACGGAGCTCCCGACCGGGTCGCGAGCGCGCCGCTGGCGGCGGCGCGCGCGCGACCCACGGGCAGGCATTTAAAGGGACACGAACAGGTACGTGGTTTTGCCTACCCGTGCCATTCTGTAGACGTATATCTACATGAGGCGGTCGGGAAGCGGTTAAGAGGTATTATTGATAGGCTGCAGCAAGCAAAAATAAACTTTTTCTCACTCGTCTGCAGTTATAGTGAGACTGCAGATGACCTGAATCAAGCAGTATTAAACCCAAAAGTAAACGTTTATTACATTGCAGCTTACCAATTCTTAGATGTGATGGCTGCATTAGTTTTCCTTTTTTAGGCTTTTTCTACTTGCATCTGCTGAACCAGCCAGCAAGTCTGCTGTTTTCCAAAAGCACAGCTTTTTCAGCTCCCCAGAAGAATGTATCAGTTTACATAGATGAGACAAGCCACTTAACACTGGCAGGGGTGATTAAAATGACCAGCTTCACTTCCTTTTTTCATTCCCTTTTCTTTTTCCTCTCTTCCTTTTTGGGGTCCTTGTTTTTTCCCTTTTTTTTTCTTGTTCTCTCTACACCTAACCATGTTTTTTGTAATTTCAACTTTTTAATGTATTTTTGCAATTTTGTCTTAATATTTTCTATGGCAATGTATACTAGTGCCGTGTACACACGATCGGACTATCTGGCGGACTTGGTCCGGCGGACCAGAGTCCGTCAGACAATCCGCCATGTGTGGGCTCCGGCTGACTTTTTCTTCCCAAAAGTCCGGCGGACTTGGAAAGAAGTTTTGACTCAAAATTATTCGCCAGGCTCTGCAGTCCGGCAGACAATCCAGCCGTCTGTGTGCTAGTCCACGGGACTTTTGAAATGGAGTAAAGTCCGTTCATTTTGAACGTGACTCCAGGTAGACGGGACTAGCGAAGGAAGTCAATGCCGCCGCCTCCCTTGGCGAGATGGACACCTTGCTAGCCCCGTGGATTTAAAGGGGAATCCCTACGCCGAGCAGTACGAGGCCGCGTGCCCTCAACATGGGGGGTGCTTTGGGGAAGTCTTGTCCCACTCTTCGTTTGTTCTGCCGGGCCTCTGCTATCTTCTTGCAGCTCTTTTACTAGCGTAGGCCCGGTCTTCTGCTTCGTCGCTGTTGTTGCCGCCGCCTTCTGCTTCTTCTTCTCCTTCCTTCCTTCTCCCGATGTTGACACGCCGCTGTCTCCGCTTGTAATGGCCGGGACGTGTTGCGCGGCCACTTATATAGGGACAAGGGGCAGGGTCACCGGCTGATGTCACATGGTGACCCCGCCCCCTTATGATCCATCGGGAGAAGAAAGAAGAAGAAAAAGCAAAAGCAGAAGGCAGCGGGGGCGGCGGGGGCGACAGTAGCGACGAAGCAGAAGACTGCGCCACCGCTAGTAAAAGAGCTGCAAGAAGATAGCGAAGGCCCGGCAGAACAAACGAAGAGCGGGACAAGACCCCCGAAGTCGGAAGAAGACCCCCGGAGCTGTCTAATAAAGTACATTAAAAACCTGTTTTGTTTAACACTTTTTCCCTTAGGTGAAAAGGGGGCTCCCAGATTCCGATAAGCCCCCCGCCCACAGACCACGACAACCAACGGCCAGGGTTGTTGGGAAGAGGCCCTTGTCCTCATCAACATGGGGACAAGGTGCTTTGGGGTGGGGGGGGCCGCAGGGCCCCCCTTCCCCAAAGCACCCCCCCATGGTGAGGTCACGCGGCCTGGTACGGCTCAGGAGGGGAGGCGCTCGCTCCTCCCCACCCCCTTTCCTGACCTGCCAGGCTGCGTGCTCGGATAAGGGTCTGCTATGGACTTTGGGGGGGGCCCACGCCGTTTTTTCGGCGTAGGGGTTCCCCTTTAAATCCATACCAGGCGACGGGGCTAGCAAGGTGTCAATCTCGCAGATCGAGGCGGCATTGATTTCCTTCGCTAGTCCCGTCTACCTGGAGTCACGTTCAAAATGAACGGACTTTACTCCGTGTGTGGGCAAGTCCGTTCATTTCAAAAGTACGGCGGACCTCCGCCAAAACGGATCTAGTCCGCCGGAAAAGTCCGAGCGTGTGTGGGCAAGTCCACGACTTTGGAAAGTCCGGTGGATTGTCCGCCGGACTAAGTACGCCGGATAGTCCGATCGTGTGTACGTGGCATAAGAGTCATTCATTTGTCACTAAGCACACTTAAAAAAAAATTAAGCGGAAAAAAAATTAAAAGTCAGCAGCTACAAATACTGTAGCTGCTGACTTTTAATATAAGGACACTTGCCTGCCCAGGGATCCCGCGATGTCGGCACCCCAGCCCATCTTCGGATCGACTCCCGGGTTCTGCCACCGCCATTCCTAGCAAGAGAACCAGGCAGTGAAGACTTTCGGCACGAGTGAGTTGGGCTGCACATTCTGATTGGTCTCTGCTATCTTCTCCCCCCTGAAAGGTGCCAAATGTGACACGCATGTGGAAGTTCCATTTCTGGGTGGAATTCCGATTTAAAGCGGTAGTAAACCACCGAACCCCCCCCCAAAAAAAAGAACCTGCAAGACAAAAGCGTAATGTGCATCGCATTTCTTCCGGGTTCGCAGGCTCCGGTGCTGTGAGTGGCAGGAGCTGCGATGACATCACACGTGGGAATCCTCCGTTCCGGCACGAGCTGCCGGACCTTCAGCTAGGATGCGCCGCTGACGTCAGTGGTTGTATGAAGGGTGAGTATCTCCTAAACCGTGCAGGTTTAGGAAATATTCATTTTACCTACAGGTAATCCATATTATAGGCTTACCTGTAGGTAAAAATTACCAAGCGGGCAATACAACCGCTTTAATGTACCTACGGGCTCTACTGTACATTTAAGGACTGTTCTTTTCTCTTTTTTTTATAACTCTTCGTGATAGATATCTTAATAAAAATATATATAGAGCGAGAGCAGCACCGCCCCGCTGTCATTTGACGGTGGGCGGGCGGCAACTAAACATCAGAAACACTTTTTAATCCTAGTCCAGCAATAATTTCCAGATATTACTGCACTCTTTCATTCACTTTCCATAAAAAAAAAATATATATATATATATTCATCCATGCCAGACATGACTGTAAATGGAACGATCTTGGCATGCACTCAGCAGCTGGAAGTTTAAAAAAAGTAACCTAAAACAAATTATTGATTTGCTGTCTACAAAGTGACCATCCTCCTCATCAACCCTCTTAGTATTTACTGAGTCCTGTTCTGCTGGGATAGGAGGAGCAAAGGTCCTTTTCTAAGGGTGGATCAATATTTAGCAAGGTTGCCATTGGTGGAAATTGATGATGAAACTCTGGCCACTGGGCACAGGTCTTTGTCCATAGGGTCCCCGGACATTAAACCTTTAAGGATCTGAAGAGAGCAGTATAGTTTAACTCTGGAGTAGAGGAATTCTGACATTGAACATGATGTTTCTATTTTACCTCCCTGCCTTCCTGGCCCTAGTGACCGGCAACCCCGTTGAGACGGAGGTCTCCATTATACCACAGGAGAACTTTGATGTCACCAGGGTAACTTCCTGATTTTACTTACATGTTTTTATGTTAATATAGAAAATAGATGATCATAGTTAAAGAATGTTTGTGTTATTGTGTGATGGTGGAAATATGGCACTTAAATGTATTTATTGGCTTTTGTACAGTAATAAAGAACTGTATATAAGTTGTTACCTTCCCTGCTGACTTCAATGCATTTCGCCAGAATGGCTAAATTGTGCTTATATCTCCTGATTTTTTTATGATTTCTCCATAAGCTCTCAGTTTCATTATTCATTATGATCATTGTTTCACATTTTAATATTTTTATATTTCTTTTATCCATCTGTTTTCCTTCGCACAATTTTACGAGTTTTTTGTTACAAATTAACTACTGCAGCTTTTTTACTCGTAATCGTAAGTGACTGGAGTTAGAAGGAGAGAAATGACACCCTTATTCAAAAGCTTAAAGCGGAATTCTACCCAAAAATGGAACTTCCACTTTAAGTGCAGATGACCCCCTGACATGGCACATTTGGCATGTCATTTTTTTTTTGAGGGGGGGAGCGGGTACCCTGTTTTTAGAGGCACCCGGCTCCCACTTCCTCCCCTGGCTCCACGGCGCTGGAAGGAAGATCACCCTCCCCCTTCCTCCCCGCAATCTTCTGGGACATGTCACAGGTCCCAGAAGATTGCCTGGCTGTTCACAGCGCGGCTCACGCATGCGCAGTGAGCGCCCGGCTGTAAAGCCACAGCCGGGTGCCCAGTTAGAATGCCGGCGCCATGGAGAGGAGGGGGAGAGGGGCAGGGCTTCATACGTCCGCATCGCTGGACCGTGGGGCAGGTGAGTGTCTGATTATTAAAAGTCAGCAGCTACACTTGGGTGGATGGGTGGATATGGGCTGGAGTTGATAACAGTCGGCCGATACAGCAGGTTCAGTATTTTAGGGATTAGGAATAATTTTTTAGTGTTGTATAGAATGTAGAAAGCTCAGAACCCCTGTTTTTTTCCCACTGGGGAAATTCACCCTTTCTATGTTTCCTGGTGATCAATCCTGGTCCACCAAAAACGTAAAAAAAAAAGTTTGGGCTTCACATACACTTATGTAAATATGTAGGCGACCAAGCCTCATCTACTTCTGAACAATACAAATGGCTTTGTCGAAGGAGTGAAGGCAGTATCCATATAGTTAGACTTTAAAGTTTATATAACTTTAAAAAGACATTGTCACTTATACATTTAGGGCAAATTGACAGTGTGCCCTGATAACACAACTCCCAGCTATGTATACTCACCCATGCAAGTTCCCTCTCCTCTCTCCTGCTGTGGGAGCCCGTCCTGGGTAAGCTCCAGTGCTGGAGCTTACCTGGGCAATTGATGTAATTGCCCCCTCATGTTATAATGCTGCAGCCTTACTATTGGCCTGACCGATATTACACAGTGGAATCCCAACTTGGTTAGAGCAATGTTGTGAAGGTCCAGAGATAATTGGGAGGTGGCAAGGGTTCATACACATAGTTACATAGTTAGTCAGGTTGTAAAAAGACACAAGTCCATCTAGTTTAACCAAAAAATGCACACAAGTGCACACAAGTGAGCATTCATGGTTGGGGTGAGGCTATCATTATCAACAAAGAGAATGTGTATTTTTATAGTTAGGAGTTATGGAGTCAGCTAATCTCCAGGATAATTTAAAGCTGCAGCTTCCTCTGCACTAAAGGAGTTAAATTATCATTTTTGCTAAGGGTACAAGGAAAGTGGACTTTTTCTTACCTCATCACTCCGCTACTCTGGCAGTCATTGCTTTCTTGGACACTCTGGGCTATTGAGGGGCTCTCGGTGTGCTCACTTACAATGAAGGACTGTTGATCCTGCATCGTACACGAGGATGGGGAGAGCCCTCCCACATCCCAGGAGAATTAGAGAGCAGAGAAAAATGCTGGATACTGGGTAAGGTAAGTATAATTGTTTGATCCTCTACCACTAGACTAAAAAAAAAAACATTTAACCTTTAATTTTTTAAAACTGAACTCTTGGGAACAGCTGTGCCATCACCATGTACAATGTGCAGGATCAACACTGAGAGCCCTTCAATAGCCCAGAGTGTTAGAAAACGTGATGGTCGCCAGAGTAGTTGATGGTTGGGGTAAGTAAAATTCAACTTTCCTGGTACCCTCAGCAAAAATAATCATTTAACACCTGTAGTGCAGAGAAAGCCCCACTGCAAGGGCAGAATCGGCTTCACAGGATCGATCTTGCAGCTAGGAGAAAGCCTGTACAAGCAAGGAATAAGGTAAGTATTAAAACTTAATCTTCTACCCCTACATTAAACAAACATTTAACCCTTGCGGTTGTGGTAACTGAAACTGTAATATTTATGGTTCCCTGGAGTTGGCCTTTAAATTCTAGGTTACCTTTTAGGGTTATGTTTAAGTTGTAAGGGTTATTTTTCAGGCATGGGTTAGGATCAAGTTATGGGTTAAGGATCAGGTTAAGGTTTAGGCTTTGGGGTAAAATGTGTCTGCAGTCAAATATAGAGCTGGGAAGGGTTAGAACCTCTGCAGGGGTTTTATTGCAGCCGTGTGCCCCTGGGGGGAGCTGTAGCCTCACGTTTTGTTCAAGAGATAATTTTTACCGGGACAGAAAGTAAAGAGAAAAACAAAAACCTATAGTTGGCATCAGAACAAGAGGTGAGGGGGAAATGTTCCAACAAAAGACATCTGTTCAGATGACAACTATCAAATAGGGGATACCTTCAAATGGAAAACAAAGTACACTCAAATGGATCTCCTTATTTGGAAAATTTTATGTTGGAACAACAGCCAAAACCTTTTATTTCCCTTTGGTTAGAGCAAGCAAAGGTTAGGGCCTTTGTCTGTTTTTTATTGCAATCACTGTACCTACTGGGGAGATTTCATCCTCATTTCCTGTCAGGATATGAAGTTAATGAGAAATATTTTAACCAGGGACACAGACAAAAACAGGGGGGAGAGGTTACAACTTCTGACTCTTTGCCAATAGTGTCATATTCAGAAAAAAAAAAACATGACAGATGGTTTAGCTCCTTGCTGGAATTTGGCTTTCTATGGCTGGAACGTGGCTTTAAAGTGTAACTGTCTCTAGATATGGAAATTCAAATATTTACCTATATGTAACAAGCAAAAAATTAGATTTTTTAACGTAAACCCTCAATTACCTCTGTAGTTGCTGGAACTGTGAAACATTGATCCTCAAAGGTGACAGCAAAAGCTGCTGCAGTCCTTATCCAAGTCTACAGCTCCAGAGCTCAGGCTTTACTGCATAAGAATATGCAAAGACCTGATCCATATCTGCCATCAGGTTTTTTTTTTTAAATGCAACCTAAGTTTAGATCTAAGCCATTTTGAAATATATAAATACAGTGTATAATGGCTTATATATATTATCTAAACTGAAGCTATGGTTACTCAATTATTTATCATTTACATACAGCATTCTTAAGCAATAAAGTTCTTACTGACCTCTGGAGCTACAAACAATGTGGAGAAATCCCTCCTCAAAACATTTAAACAGTATATATACAAATACATACATATCTTGTCCTTTCAGTATTGTCATGCATGATTTTCTGTCCATTTATGGTTTATCTTGCAGCACACTGTGTATAGGACAGGGGGATCATGTGGCTCAGTATTTTGCATATCTGATTTAATTTATCTATTTGCTCTATTCAGTTATATGGAAAATGGTATGACGTCGCAATTGGCTCAACATGTCAGTGGCTGAAGAAGTACAAAAGCAGTTTTGACATGGGAACTCTGGAGCTCAGCGAAGCGCAGACAGATGATGAGGTCCAAATTGTTAACACCCGGATGAGGTGAAAACTTACATTACTATGTGTAGAGTTGCAGCCTAGTGAAAGCTAAAAGCAAGGCAGTTTTACAATTTTATTTTCCTTCTTTTTACATGTATTATTTACAGTCCTTTAAAATGTCTATGTTTATATTTCCTGCATAGATGACTAACAAAAACTTGTAAAGCAGAAAAATTAGGTTTTTCCATAGAAACCAGATTCTATATTTTGTCTTTTTATTGCAGGTTGAGAGATAAAGCCTAAAGCTTAAGGCTTTAGGGCCGGTTCACACTGCTGCGATGCCAGACATCGCATGTGATTCGCACCACATTGCTGTGCAGATCACATGCAATGTCTGTGCGATGCGAAGGCTGAATTTGCATCCTATTTGGACCAAACTCATGCAGGACCCTTTTTTGGTCCACACCATAATCGGATTGCATGGGTGTTCACACCTATGCGGTCCGATTCTGCAAATTGCGGGGTGTCGTTAACTTAACATACACTCCGCAATCAGTTTGTATGCTGTGAATTCACCTTGCATCTAGTGTGAACCGAGCCTCATGCACACAAACGTAAAAAAAAAAATGCCACTGCTAGAGGCATCTGGCATTTTTTTCTTTTTTTTGCCAATAAATGCAGCTGCATGTTATTTAATGTGGCCATTAATGCACATATCTGTGCACATCATTTAGGGGCATTAAAAAATGGCCCAAACCTGTGTTGAGTGCAAGTTATTAGTGTTTTTTACGTGCATAACACACCTAAATGCACATAAGCGTACATGTATGCATGTAAATTTATTGTAACGGTCAGAATAAATGAATATTTTGGCCAATAGAAAGCATTTATGCTGAGCTCAAAAGCAATATGCGCATATACAGCCAGCAGGGACTTATGTGAATTTACAAAGTATATGTAAAGTGCTGTGTAAATTGACAGCCCTATATTAGTACCTAAAATAAATAAATACATTTACAACATTAGCAGCATTTTTTTTCTGCCAATTTCTGGCAGAAAAAATGTGCATGGGGCATGAGTATGGGTACCATCCTTCTCAAATCAGCATATACAGCAGCAACGAAATTCTGAAGACTACACTACCATCTAGTGGCAGAATAGCAAACTGTAATAATTAGTATTTTAAAAAAAGGACAAACATCTATCTGGGTACTTGCTTTTCATCTTATATTTCCTGCAGACATGGAACATGCACACAAGTCACAGGTGCCTATCAGAAGACAGATGTTCCTGGGAAGTTCAACTACCACAATGCAAGTAGGTTTATCTAAATTTTTTATAAAATAGTTTCAATTGATGCAAAAAGGTCTTTAAAGCGCAACTCTATGTTCTACAAATCTATCTCTTTACTGCTTACCTCACTCCTTCAATCTCCTCCCGCATTACTAACTGACATACCAACATGGATGTCACACTGCTTCCTCAAACTCAATATTTCTAAAACTCAAGCTCATAATTCTCCTCCAGCATCCCCCCCCCCCCACCCTTCGACTTCTCAATCAAGATATCCAAAAATTCAATCATCAGTCCCTCCCCTGATGCCAAAGTACTAAGTGTAATCCTAGACTCTGACCTGTCCTTTCAGCCCCAAATCCAATCACTGTCCAAATCGTGCACACTTCCCCCTCTGAAACATCTCCAAAATATGTCCCTTTCGAACTGTTAACACCACTAAGCAACTTATTCACTCCCTGGTCATCTTTCGCCTTGACTATTGTAACTCCCTCCTCATTGCCCTACCTCTCCGCAAGCTATCCCCTCTTTAGTCTATCATGAATGCCGCTGCCAGACTTATCCACCTTACCAACCGTTCAGTGTCCGCCACTCCACTGGCTTCCCATTGCCCAATGCATAAAATCCAAAACACTAACAATAACATACAAAGCCATTCACAATTCTACTCTGAGCTTCATCACCAATCCTATCTCCAAATATCACCCAAACCGTCCTCTCCGCTCCTCCCAAGACCTTCTGCTCTCTAGCTCCCTTGTCTCCTCCTCCCGTGCTCGTCTCCAGGATTTCTCCAGAGCCTCTCCCATCCTCTGGAACTCACTACCCCCATCTGTCCGGCTATCTCCTACTCTGTCCACTTTTAGGCGATCCCTGAAAACTCATCTCTAAAGGGAGGCCTATCCTGCCTCCAGCTAAGAACCAAATCTTCTACTCCCCTCATCAGTTTATTCCTCACAGTCCCTACCTTCTGTTTCACCAGCCCCTCCCTCTTAGATTGTAGGCTTGCAGGAGCTGGGCTCCTCTAATCCTCTTGTTTTGAATTGTACTGTTGGTGTATTGTCTCCCGTTACATTGTAAAGTGCTGCGCAAACTGTTGGTGCTATATAAATTCTGTATAATAATAATAACTTTGGAAAGATCCTGTCCTGCCTCTCCCCCCCCCCCCTCCCTCTTACACATTTGCCCAAAAAAAATTGAAAAGTGAAAACTTTTTTAAAAATGTGTTTTGCTTTGATAATCCTGGCCTAGGCCAGGATGATGTTATGGATCCTAGTACATGCACAGACACACTGTAGGTCTCTCGAACATACACAAGATCTCGTATGACGCCTGCTGGGTCATGTGACATGGATATTCTAGAAGCACTTTGCAAGACCTTGTGCATGTGCACATGCATCACATGGTCTATGCAGGAGAACTGGAAGAGACTAGCGGCATGTATGCACATGCACAAGGGATTTGGCACATGTGCAGACACAGGTTCTGTAGTAATCTGGCCAGTAACATACCTCCTGTATTAGAGTGCTTCTACTCTGGAGAAAGTAGCACAGGGGACATATTTGGACAGCACAGCAGAATTATCAGTCTGGGGGAGGGTATTGTACTAGCAGATTTAAATACACTAACAAAATTAAGCTGACCTCCAGCTCACACTTTATAAGCAGCAAACAGTTGTTTTCCTTTTGGGATAAAGGTTTTATATACAAAAATAAAAGCTGAATATGGTGGGCACCCATGTCAGTGCAAAATGGTTTGTCTCAACCCTCTAATTCACATATTTTAAACACAAGGCCCGAGGGCCGAATCCAGCCCTCCAGGTCTTTCTTATACAGCTCTCAAACCCAGTTTTTCAAGCAAGAACACGGCAGAACTCTATCTCGCCATCCACCTCCAGCTCTCACCCTCAGCTCATGCTCCCTACAAGGTAAGGCAGAGTCACCTACACAGGAAGGTACTAGAGCCAGTCAAGGTAGGAGAAAGAGATGCAAGAAACATTTGGGGAGGGTGGTTGAGGTTGCACGCTGTGCATAGTGCACTCCTAAACCCTGCACGCTGTACACAGCAATCCCCTGAACTCTGTATGTGATGCACTCCTGAACTCTGTACACAGAGCACTCCTGAAACCTGCACTCTGTGCATACCACATTCCTGAACTATGTACACAGAGCACTCCTGAACTTTGCACTCTTTACGTAGCACACCCCAGATACAACCGACCCTTTGAGGTCAACCATATTGCTGATGCGGCCCACAATTAAATTGAGCTTGACACCCCTGTTCTAACAAATATATCTGCAAGAGAACTTATAGAAAACAACAGACTTACTGAATAGATCACCAGGTGAAAAATAAGGTAAATAAAGCATAAAAAAAAAAACAATGCAGCCATCACATCTAAGAATTTGTAAGCTGCAATATACTATAAAAACTGGCTCCAGTGAAGACCTGGTCTAGTAAGTGTCTGTTTCTTAAAAATAAATCAGCAGCTTCAGTATCTTCTGGTACAATATAGCTGCTAACTTTTAACTTCGTAAAAAAAATAACAAAAGTTCCTCTCTTATATGTCAGACAGACAGACAACGGAACCTAAAGTAACAAAAGGAGGATTATATTAATCTTTAAAATGTAAAGCTTCACATTAAAGTGTTACAAAACCCAGTATAGAAAAACCTTGGTTTGAGAGTAACTTGGTCTGAGAGCGTTTTGCAAGACAAGCTAAATTTTTTAATACATTTTGACTTGATATACAAGTGATGTCTTCATATACAAGTAGCGTCATGTCACAACTGAGTATAAAAGAGAGGCCTCTCTAAGTGTAGCAATATGGTTACATTTAATGAAGGTACAACATTTAGCAAGTCACATGGTTGATGATTTAAACAGGCACATCTAAGTATACAGGCACCCGGGGTAAAGCTGTCCACATAGACCATCCACCACACCACCACCTACGTCATCCCTAACACGAGCGCTTTAAGCCTCGCTTCCAGATCGCTTTACTGCAGGGTAGTCTTCCCGGTCACGATTGCAGACTGACAGCAGTGAGAGCCGGCAGTGAGGAGGATGGTCTATGTGGACAGCTTTACCCCCAATACCTGCATACTTAGATGTGCCTCTTTTAATCATCAACCATGTGAGTTGCTAAATGTTGTAACTTCATTAAATGTAACCATATTGCTACACTTATGCCGCGTACACACGACCTGTAGGCATGTACACACGACCGGACTTTTTGACGGACTGAATTCCGCCGGACTTTTCGATGGACTTCCGTCGAATCGGATTTGTCTACACACAATCACACCAAAGTCAGACGGATTCGATCGTGATGACGTACGACCGGACTAAAATAAGGAAGTTTATAGCCAGTAGCCAATAGCTGCCCTAGCGACAGTTTTCGTCCGTCGGACTAGCATACAAACGAACAGATTTTTAGACCGGACTCGAGTCTGTCGGAAATATTTGAAACATGTTCTAAATCTAAAGCCTGTCTGATTTTTTGACAGCGAAAGGTCCGATGAAGCCCACACATGGTCGAATTGTCCGACGGATTCGTTCCGTCTGACCTTTGCTGTTGAAAAGTCCGACCGTGTGTAGATGTGTAGACGGCATTAGAGATGCCTCTCTTCTCTTTTATACACTGTAGCTCCTGCTGGATTTTGCTTCTAATCCCCTTGTGGAGGCTTCCATTTGTGGATGGACATTTCACATTGCTATAACCCTTTAAATGGACTATAAACTGAAGGACTTATGAATAAATGGTTGTGGAACGAATCATGTGAGAGTTTTCATTATTTCTTGGGGAAATTTGCTTTGATAAACGAGTGCTTTGGATTACAAGCATGTTCCTGGAATGAATTATGCTCACAATCCAAGGTTTTACTGTAACATGAAAAGAGATCATCTGCCCCCAGCTTATAAATCTTCTTTTTACATTAAAATACTGCCACTATATACCTTTTTTGGATGATCTGTATACCACGGTTACATGATAAACTGCACAGTTTCTCCAGTGCTGAGAGTTCAAGTAAGAGGAGATTTCCACTTCAGCCTGTATACATGCCTACATGTGTGATGTCAATATCATGTGACCTGGCTAGCTCTGAGACCAAGTAAATGTTCTCTCCAGCATAAAGGACACAACTGAGCATTGTGCAGGTTGGCTACCCTACCTGTGTTAGCTGGCCTTCCCCAGATAGACAGTGCAGGAGGGGAAGGATCTGTGCATACAAGATACAACAGCATTTTTACACAATGCAGAGGATTAACCCCTTAAGTTCCACAGTAAGCATAACAAGCATGCAATGTTGCATATATACACAGATTTTACTGTTGTGGGTTTAGTAACACTTTAAAGTTAATATGAATATCCAGAATTCTGCTTCAAACTAGAGATTGCCATTCTTCAGCTGCCACCCAGCAGTCGTGCCTTGTAGTGTAGGCTGGAAGCTGTCAGGTTGCCTTATGTTAATAACATCTGAATAATTATTTTTCTCTTACAGAATGGGGTGCACAGATCCAAAATTATGTTGTGTTCACCAATTACAATGAATATGCAACAATGCTGATGCGCAAGACAAAGAGGGGTCAGACCACCACAACAGTGAAGCTGTACGGTGAGTATGATGGCTGAGGCTGGACTTAATTTATTGGGAAGTGCAAAAGCCGCTAGGTTTAGGCTTACAGATATCACGTGGAAGGTTTTCTGTTTTCCACCTAACTCAATGCGTTTGTGTATACAGTATATGGCTAGCAGATCTCTTGCCAAGCAGCAAATAACAGAGACCATCGCACTGTCTATACTCTGCTAAAATAGTGCTGGATACTTGAAGAAATACTTACTCTATATTATATCATATTGGAAACCTGTGCGTGAAAACGATTGCTTCGGATATTAAAGTTGACCATCATTATCCCTGCACATTATTAGCAGGTTATTGAATCATGCGCTGAAAGCTTGTTGTATGCAGAGTATACTTTTACTTTCATGGAGGATATCAAAAAAGCAGGTCTCTATCATGGAACAGGAAACAGGAGGATACAACTACACACACTTAGGAACGAAGGTACTTCATCTAAATACATTACCATAGAATACACATTATAACACTGCAGTGCCAAGTACCGGTTTAGATAGGTATAATGCATACAGTATTGTTCACAGTATAAAGCAACTTTACATTAATTGCTGTTGTTCTTTCAACACCCCTCCTCAACAGCATGTGCTTCGTCAAATTACACTCAGCTTCTTCTGGATATAACGATGACGTTCCTTCAATAAGTATAAAGTGCAGTGCACTAATATTAATATTAATATTAATATTGATATTGAACAATAAGTGCTACTAGTGCACAAATGATAAAAAAAAACTAAAAATCCTGATGTGAAATGCTGCTTACATACTGAAACAATTCCAAGTGTACTCGAATATCCTGATACAATGTTCAAACTAATAATATTAAAGTGATCTAAAATAAATAAATAAATAAATCCACTGCTAGATGTGTTTTTAACCACCAATATTGCTGAGGGGTAAAAGCGGGATAAGAACGCTGGATGCATTCACTGGTACATATAAACTCTAAGGGTTAATGATTAATCATAAAATTCATCCAACTTATGTGATTGACATGTGTTCTAAAATATTTATATAAAAGTTCAACAGACCAATCTCAAATTACACTCAGGCTAACACTCTCCAGCCCACTCCACAACACAAGTCCACCACCAGTCTATCAAACCACTATATGAACTAAAGCGTGTTTCCATTATGGACTGGAATAGTGTTGTCAGACGTTGCTGCAGGTAAGCTCATGTAATAAAGCAGAGATGTATATCATTGCGCAATGTTTGAAATGCACAAGGGAATCACAAAAGCAAAGATTTCACTCACATAACCTCTGAGTAATCTGCACTTCAGGTAAAAACAATCAGCCGCTTAGAGCGTGGTAGGTCTACACACCGCTACTATCGTGCTGATAACCAGCCTCAATAGTACTCGTCACTGGCTCCTCCTACGCATTGTGTCACGTCACGTGACTTTTTCAAGGGCTGGGTGACTTCAATAAGAACTGGGTGAGTGCTTTGGCAGTCATCTCTGACAGGCAATATTGAATGTCAATAACACCTTGCTCTTGATTGTCCTTCAGTAGGTGATACTTGATGACAATGTGTTTGGTCCTAGGATTGACCCTTTCTGATTGTGTAAGCTTTATACATTCCTGATTGTCTTCAAAAAATGGGAATTGGTTTTGATATGTTTACCCCAATGTCCACAAAAATTTGACGAATCCATATCGCTTGACATGCGTGTGCTGCTGTAATGTACACTGCTTCAGTTGAAGATAGAGTGACAGTTTACCTTCGACTAGACCAACTTATGATTCCTTCCCCATACCAGAAGATGGATCCACTTGTGGATTTGCGGTCCATGCAGCCACTGGCCCACTCAACATCTACATATCCGACCAGTGTTGGATCTGATGTTGCTGGTAACCGTAACTTCATCTGCATTGTTCCTTTGAGGTATTGCATCACTCTCTTCCCTGCGTTCCAGTCATGCTGACAGGGAGCTGATACTTTCCTGCAAAGTATGCCCACTGCTGCGGCTAGGTCTGGTCACAGTGGCAACATATAGCAGCTTACCGATTGCTCTGTGATACATGTCATTGTTGGGTAGCAAGTTTTCTGCTTCATTGCTCTTTTGATAGCCTGGTTTCATAGGAGTTTTCACTTCCTTTGCATCTTGCCTATTGAATTGTTCCAAGATTTTGGAGATTGGTTGAGAAGACCTTCCATTTTCTTCTCTCTCTATTTGGATTCCCAGATAATAGCTAATGGTCCCTAGTTCTTTGATTTAAAATTTTTCTTTCAGCTTGCAAACTATCTAATAATCTCCTTCTTGTTCAAAACAGGTTATAATGTTATCAACATAGATAAGGATGTATATCCATCTGTCTTCTTGATTCCTGCAGCAGGGGGTCTGCTTTACTTCTTGAGAATCCCTCTCTAGTAAACCCTTCATTTACTTTCTCATTCCACACCCTTGCAGATTGCTTGAGACCGTAGATGCTCTTCTGAAGTTTACACACAAGGTTGTCTCCTTGCTCAAACCCTGGTGCTTGCTCCATGTAGAGGTCTTCCTTAATGTCTCCATATAGGAAAGCAGTTTTAACATCTAGGTGTTTCACTTGCATGCCCTTCCGGGCTGCAACTCTAAAAAGTGCTCTGATGGTGGAGTGTTTTACGACAAGAGCGAATGTGTAATCTTCACCGAAATTTTGGGAGTAACCCTTGGCAACTAGTCTGGCTTGTGGATATTCCCTTCTACGTCTGACTT
Organism: Lithobates sylvaticus; assembly: GCA_028564925.1. Lineage (NCBI taxonomy): Eukaryota > Metazoa > Chordata > Amphibia > Anura > Ranidae > Lithobates > Lithobates sylvaticus. Next base: position 102,809,653 of record CM053033.1, on the reverse strand, counting down.
TACTTTGAAAGTCCACCTATAGTTTTACGGTTAGGAGGGAGCTCTGTGAGTGTCCAGGTTTTATTTTCTTGAATTGACTTTAATTCTTCTTCTGATGCCTTTCTCTATTTATTGACTTCATGTTTTGGCAGTTTTTCTATGTCTTCCCAGGATATTGGTTCAAATATGCTGTGTGTTTCGACAGTATATGACAGCTTGCAGTGTGGTATCCCTTTTGTAGTCCGAGTGGACCTTCTGACTTCAGGCAGTTCCGCAGGATATGGTGGGGAACTTGATTTAGGCAATGCGAGTTCCACCTCTTTTTCTGACTCCTGCACAGGTTCGCTTTGGTCGACCTTTTATTCTGGTATGCTTACACACTCTACTTACATTACTGATTTTAGAGGCTACCCCTATTTTTCTTGGCATATTCACTTCACAACTTTCAGAGATTGGTGTTTCTGATGATGGGCTCTCATCAAAATAAACACTATGGCTTATTGTCACTTTGTCAGTCTTTGGGTGTAGGATTCTGTAACCCTTAATTTGTTTGCAGATTGGATCACTTTTCACTTGGAATATAGGCATATGCTTTACATCCAAACACTCTGATGTGCCCTATGCTAGGCTTTGATCCATGCCACATTTCGAATGGAGTATTTTTAATGGCTCTTGAGGGTAATCTGTTCTGTAGGTAGGTTGCAGTCATGACTGTTTCTTCCCAGTACCTGTGAGGTAGGTTGGCATCCGACAACATGCACCTGGCCATTTCTATAAGAGTGCAGTTTTTCCTTTCTGCTACACCGTTTTGTTCAGGAGTGTATGGTGTGGTTGTCTGGTGTACTATTGCTTGTCTCTTCAGATATGAGGTCACACTTACTTCCTCTAACTACATTACCATAGAATACACATTATAACACTGCAGTGCCACCTACTGGTATAGATAGGTATAATGCATACAGTATTGTTCACAGTATAAAGCAACTTTACATTACTTGTTGTTGTTCCTTCAACACACGTCTCTAATATCATATGATTAATTGCATTGGTTGATTGTCAGGTTGGGTGTAGCTACCCTATGACCACAGTAGCAACATTAGCTTCTTATTTCCACATGGATGGAGAATGAAGTCAAAGGTTCTGTGAATTCTGGAAAGAAATGCACAATATCATGGCAGTAAATCAGTTAATAAAACTATCCACTATGGATCCATGGTACAAACAATATATTTTTGAAACTTGTAAATTACTTTTCACCTAAATTTAGGACGCACCCCGGAGCTGAGGCAAGATCTGATTGAAGACTTCAAGCAGTTTGCTTTGGAGCAAGGAGTTACAGAAGACTCCATCTTCCTTCTTCAAAACAAAGGTACAGCCTAACCAGTGCTTCCATATGCATTTCAGCGCAGCTGCCTTTAACATATGGGTACAAAGACTTGGACATCTGTGCTCAGAGATTTACTCGAGGCCTGAGCAATCCTCTTTTATTGTTCAGTTAGAGAAATCTTGACAAAGTCTTGAAAACTTTGTCAAAACCGCCCCCTTGCTGTGAGTGACAGGTGATTTACATATCATGCACTAGCCTGAGACAGGCACATCCTGTGTAAAAAGTTCACAATTCACATCCCCCTCCCCTCCCCTCCAGCTCTCCCATCTTTACTGTGTTTTGACTGGATGTTTCTCATCATGGGATGCAGTGAACAGTCAGCAGACTATAGACATACAAGTGATTTAGGGGACATGTATGTAGTCAGAGCTGGGCAGAGTAGAACATCCAGTGATCTGATGATAACCTGTCTCAGGCTAGTGCATGAGATATGTAAATCACCTGTCACTCACAGCAAGGGGGCGTTTTTGACAACGTTTTCAAGACTTTGTCAAGATTTCTCTAACTGAACAATAAAAGAGGATTGCTCAGGCCTCAAGTAAATCTGTGTGGCAAGACTGGGCTCAAATGAAAGGAAATCGTATTCTCTACATTATGACATCAACAAAAAAAAATAAAAAAAATTGGGGTTTACATCCACTTTAAGGCATGGTTCACACCTATGCAATTTTAAGGCACTACATTCCATTTAACATGAATACCTATGGGTCATGTTCACATCTGTGCGTTTTCCACCGGTGCGTTTTTTGGAAAGGTTCAGGGACTTTTTTTTTTCTCGCAGCAGGTTCTTATTGGTTCCATAGACTTCAATGGAAACACAGCGAAAATGCATCAAAAATGCAGTGCTTGTGTTTTTGATGCATTTCTGCTGCATTTTTGCTGGTTTTTCCTGCAAGACAACAGACACCTTCCAAAAAACGCATGTGAAAAATGCATGTGAAAAACGCACCCGGAAAAAGCATCAACCACAACCTGCATAGGTCTGAACCAGGCAGTAGCAGTACTAAGGATTTCTACTATGGATTATTAAAGTGGTTGTAAACCCTTACAAACCACTTTGACCTACAGGTAAGCCTAGAGTAAGGCTTACCTGTGGGGCCAAGAAATATCTCCTAAACCTACACGGTTTGGAAGATATTTGCAAAAAGACAGGCACCGCTGTCTACGGCACAGGTGCTCTAAGCACGCCGCTGCTAACGGCGATATGCTGCTAGTGGCGGCTCCCGTGCGCATGCGTGGGAGTGACGTCATCGCGGCTCCGGACAATCACAGCTCCGGAGCCGCGATACCCGGAAAGAAGATGGACACTACGTGGAAGAGGGGACAGCGGTGACATCGCTGGCTCCTGTGTGAGGTAAGTGACACATATATGCTTTACCTTTGCAGGGAAACAAAGAGGAAGTAAACCCATCAGGGTTTACTTCCTCTTTAAGTATGTCTTCCCAGAGCTCTATAAATAAGATGAAACTGGATGCTGCACTACCCAATAAGATGCATGCTTTCTAGACTAGAAAACAACACACCGGAACCTAATTGGTTGATATAGGAATAAATTCTAGTCATACAGACACTGAAATAAATGGACAGCTAGATATCTGGATTTGGCTACAATCAGATGTCTGTATATCAGACACCCCAGGATTGTCAGAAAAATTGCTATAGTTTCCACAAGTTCATCCATAGGTTCAGCTTTACAGCATTTGACATACATGCATTCTCTTCCATATTTTGAATTGTATTAAAGTAGCTATTTGTTGATTAGCCACTAGAGAATGCTCTCACTGACTCAGTGCAACTTCTCTCTTTTAATGGCTATAAGACAAAATATCAACCAAACAGGGGTACAGTGTTTTTGAAATTCAGTCGACTCATAGATTTGCATTGTGAGGAGGATCAATAAGGCTGGGTTCACACTGACGCGAATTGGATGGATTTCTCCACATCCAATTCGCATGACAGGAGACTGGGCCGGTTCTCAATGGAGCCGGTTCACACATCTCCGGGACAGCTGTGGAGCGAATTGCACAGGAGTCCTGTAAATCTTTGGTTCTGTTTCAGGTCCGAATTCAGGCAAGAATGTGGGCCCGATTCGTCCCTGAGTGCCGGTTTACACTAGCGTGATACGGGAACCAGCGCAATTTCAGTGCCAGTTCCCGCATCGCCTAGAACTCACAGGCAGTTCACACTGCCCTATGCGAACCGCTGCGGGTGTCAATAGAAAGTTAATGACACCCCCAGATCGGTTTGCCTATTGCAGTGCGAACTGTGAATTCGGACAGGAATCGGATGCCATGGGTGTGAACACCCATGCGATCCAATTCTGGTGCAACAAAAAAAAAAGGGTCCTGCACCATTTTGGTCCGAATGCGATGCAAATTCAGCCATACAATCTGTATGGCTGAATTTGCATCACACAGACATCACATGTGATGTGAACCGGCAAGCGGTGCAAATCACATGCGATGTCTGACATTAGAACCGGAACTGAAACGGAGAACAGGGAACGCACCGGACCCCTGCTGAGAGCCGCATTCTGAATAAGTGTGAAGGCAGCCTAAAGCACAGCCATTTTGCAGCACTGCACAGCATAAAGCAGTGCATGTGTGATACATAGAAGCAAGGTTTTTAAAATATGAATGCACATTGATAAGATTATTTACATCACGCTAATCTCCATTCCATATACTGTATGGATGTAATGTTGTGTCTCTGCACAGGTGAATGTACTCCAGGGGACCTCGAGGTGAAACACGAGGTAAGGAACACCAATGCAGCTCATCTTTACCTGGTTATGGTTACCTGGTCAATTATATCTTGTAAATGTATTCTCTTTTAGCGGAGAGCTGCACGTGCAGTGGCCACTGAAGAGGAAGAAGGCTCTGGAGGCATGGACAACAGCCCATTTACCAAGAACAAAGCTGGTGCGTGCAACACTTAGGCGGCCGTTTATACAGAGAAATATGTTTTCTGATTTTAAAGGGGACCTATTGTGCATTTTTCTAAGCATATTAGCTATGTTTTGTCAGTATTTTGGTATATTATTTCACACACATCTGTAGACCAGACAAGGCGACATGCATCCTAGCTGAACAATAGCTGTGAGCATTTTCTAAGTCCCAGTTTACGCTGACATTAGCTTTTAAGCATTAAAGTCTTTTGCCTGCATTTAACAAGCTTCAGTACTGGGCCAGTTCACATAGGAGTGTGTGCGTTCCCATGCAGTCTGTTTTCACAGCCCACTCATTTGAATGGGCTGCAAAACTGGAATGCTGAAAAAGTAGTGCAAGCACTACTGTCTTATGCGCCGTACACACGGTCGGATTTTCCTATCGGACCATGTTGTCGGAAATTCCGACCGTGTGTGGGCTCCATCGGACTAATTCTGTCGGAAAAAAAAGTTTGAGATCCTGCTCTCAAATTTTCCGACAACAAAGTCCTATCGGACTTTTTCCGATCGCGTGTAGCGAATTCTGACGGACAAAGTGCCACGCATGCTCAGATCACATTACAAGACCAAAGCTATTGGCTACTAGCCTCTACGTAGTCCCGTCGTACGCAACGAACGTCACCACGTTCAGGATGATCGGATTTTCCGACAACTTTGTCCGACCGTGTGTATGCAACACCAGTGTCGGACAAAATCCGTCGGGAAAAAAACCCGATGGATTTTGTGGTCGGAATTTCCGACCATGTGTACGGGGCATTAGAATGTACTGCACCAGACTGCATGGTACTGAGGTTTTATGCAATTTGGTGGCTGGAAATGCACTGCGTTTGCGAGATGCGGTTGGGGTGCCATTAACAAGAAACGCGCACAGATTGTGCTTTTCCCACACTGTGTATTGATGTGAACCAGCCCTTAATGTCTTCTGAAGCTTAATAACTGTTTCTGTATACAAGAATGAATTGAGCTAATAAGGCTGGGATTAAAGTATAACTAAAGGCAACAATTTTTAGCTTCAGATAGAGTGTAGAGGGATTGGAACACCAGTCAGGTTTTTATTGCTGTCTGTGTCCTCTCTATTTGTCCTGTGTACTGTTATTACCGAGACTGAAAGTGAAAGAAAATCCTAAACTTTGGGTTGACACCAGAACAGCAATATAGGGGAAATCTTCCAATGGGGACACCAGTTCTGGTAAACCTCATGACAACGAGGGACTAGTTGGGGGGATTTCCTCTCACTTCCTGTTCTGACGATGGGACAGGAAGCAAAGGGAAATCTCTCAATGGCGAAAAAGAAACTAACAGGGTATAGTATAACCTTTGCTTACTTTACCCAAAATTAACCAAAATATTTTGCCTTTAGTTCTACTTAAATATCTTAAAATCATGATTATTTTTATTTATTTTTTTTAAACTAACTTCCCTACTTATCCCTTTAGAACATAGTTCTGAAAGATTGCAAGAAAGTAATTTTCTAGTCTTGATAGTGTATTGTAGATTCTAATTACTATGCATTTTTCCTCACCCCTCCCTCAAGGGTGAAGAAAACAGGAAGTGAAGGGAAATTTCCAGCAATAAAAGCACATTTTAGGGTTAGAACAGCTTTTTTTTGCTCTGTCCCAACTGTGTAGACTTTTCCTTCCTTCCCATTCTGGTGACATTTGTCATATTGGACAGTAAATGAGGAGAAATCTCTGACACAAAGCCACAGACAGGAAAAAAAAAAAAAGAACATTATCAACATTGTCCAAAACTAACAGAATATTTTGGCTGGAGTTTCGCTTAAAGTGCAAGGCCCTGATTCCTAACCCTCTCTTTTCTTCTATTAGGATCCTGCCATATGCCTCCCGCTGCTGGTCCTTGTTTGGGATCCAACGATCGCTTTTTCTACAACACTTCATCCATGGCCTGTGAGAAGTTCAAATACGGCGGGTGCCTGGGAAACCCTAACAATTTTTTTACCGAACGGGAATGCCTCCAGACATGCAGAACTGAGGGTAGGTATGGGCTGGAGAAGCCACTTCAATATCAGTAAAATGTCCTGTAAGACAACCTAACTATGGTAGACACAGAGGCAATACATTAAGGGTCTGTACTGACAGGCTTTTGTCAATGGCAACAGCTTAATATTTGTTTTCGATGCTTCTGAGATCATTCAATTCATTCACAGGTGCATTTGAACTACTTCTGGCTAAGACTAAGCTAAGGTTCGGGCCGAATTTGATGCAACCTAATTGAATAAGAAGCTGTCAAATGCCAGCAGGCCACTAATCAGCGGTGGCCATGGGATTGACTCGCAATCACACATAACAAAGGGGAGGGATTCTAGTGACATCTTTGACCTAATATGTTTACATGGCCATATTTGGTTGATGACATTGTTCAAATATGGCAGTGTGGTCATATTAGGTGAATGAAACCCAAGAAAGCAATAATGGGCATTCCAATGCCGATAATCAAGCTCTAAGATGTTCACAGGGCATACACCCTTCCTTTTGAGTTGTTACTGAGTTCTGCATACAACAGGATTTTTTCAACAGAGGGGTAAAAAAAAAAGGTTATCCTTTACATGTTCAAGAGGAGTATACAAAATATTAATGTTCAATGTTGGCTGTTTATGGGGCTGAGGTGAAGCAAAATAGAGTAAAGGTAAAACAGATTCTTCCTTCATTCTTGCCTTAAAAAAAAAATGACTGAGCTCAGGCTTGATTGGCTGCAGTGGCTCCCCTGTCTGTCTACCAGTCTGATATTCTCTTCTCTCTTGCAGCCGCTTGCCGGTTACCCATTGCAAAAGGCCCATGCAAACTGTCTGAAACCCGTTGGGCATTCGACTCAGCCCAAGGCAAATGCATAATTTTCCATTATGGAGGCTGTAAAGGAAACGGGAATCACTTCTACACAGAGAAAGAGTGTAAGGAGTACTGCGGGGTTCCCACAGGAGGTAAGTGCACAGAAAGTGGAAATTTATAGGAGGTTTCTATATCAGACAAATTTTATCAATTGACTTGTACAAAGTCCCCCTCAACTATTAGTGAATACATATTTTTTGGTCAACTGATGTTTTATTACTCTCTCAGAAGAGTAAGTACACTGTAACTAAGGCAGCAATGCTCACATATACTGTATAAGAATACATCGTTTTATGACTTATTTTGGACAGTGATTGTGAAGTATCATGTTTTACTTCAAGTGAACCTGCTAATCATTTTAAATGTTCAAAAAGTCCACCTACCAACTAAATACACGCATGTGCTAATTCAATATCAGATTTTATGTTAGCCACAAGGGCAATTGCACATTATGTATGAAAGTATTTTATATGATTTTACTTTCCCGAAAAAGGGGGTGTCTGAAACCTGTGAAATTGTTTTTATTTGCAACTAGTAAAGGGATGCATCTTTCCTAGAGTGGTGGGTTAAAAATGCTTTAGCAATATACAAAACCTTTAATTTATTTAATTTTTTTTCCCATTCCTGAAGGAATACATAAAAAATATACAAACTACTATGACATCTAATTACACTGTAATGTGGTTAGGTGACATTGTTTACAGGCACCACATCCCTGGGTAGATATTCACATAACAAGGGATATTTTTAGTGGGATTTTAACGGTGCCAAGAAATGTTATTGGTACATCATTAAAAATTCAACACATTAAAATCAAACAGCTTGTCTTTTACATGGTCAAAAATTGTGTATTCACAGGTAGTAGTGATGTGATATATATTCCCGACATGTTTTGCCACTTGGGGCTTCTTCAGGGTATCTTGAAAACCACTGTTAGTATAGTTAACAGTGTGCCCCTTGGTATTACCAACAATGCCACCTGCACAGTGCAGGGGGAGAGGCGCCTCGTGGCAACAGGAGATACACCAAGACCAGGATAGTATGTTGCTAATGAAGGTTTGACCAAGGGCACCTGAATTTAATACCAAAGGCCATGTCCAGTGTGGATAAGCTTTAGAGTGTAGGTATATCGTGAAGGCTGCCATCGTGGCTCCAGACTGTAGGATTTTAATGTGTTGAATTTTTAATGATGGAACAATAAAATTGGAGAATTTTTTATTACAAATTATTTTCTTGTTCTTTGTTGGCACTGTTAAAATTCCACTAAAAATATCCCTTGTTATGTGAATACTCTAACATCTACTGACACAATTTGGACATGATTTTCACAGTTAAACTTCAAGTATATACATTCAAATAGTATACATCAGTGGTTTTCAACTTACAAGATATAGAGGGCCTTGAATGCAGCTCCTGATGTCTCCAAATGTTGTGTAAGTGAGTAAAGCTGGCCATACATGGGTCAGTTTTTTTATTTAACCAGCACGTGGAACAAAAATAATGAATCCAATTCCCCCATCGTTACATTCAAGGTAGATGGGGGAATCCTCACTGTGTCATTGTATTCTGACAGCGGAGAGACTTACCCACCATTAGAATACACAGATCAGTGCTGCAGTGTATAGCCTGCAGCGCTGAATGAGCGCCTTTTTTTCCAGCAGGGCAGTTGAACAGAAGTTGATTGGTTGATCGACTTTTGTTCAACCACAGTGGCCAACAATGGATCACAATTGGCCTGTTCCCTGCTGTACCAGCCAAATTTCGATCCATGTATGGCCAGCTTAGGTAAGTAATGCCACTGAGGACTTTCTGGAAGAAATGGCCAGAGACTGAAGTCATGCTGTAGGGAATAGTCAGAGACTGGGGAATGGGACTTGTTACATGAAGCTGATAGAGATCATTGTTACTAAAGGACCCTTTGCAAATTAATGATCCCATGACTGATGGGGCTTGCGGGCTGCACTTCAAACACAAAAGGGTTGTATGTGGCCGCAGGTTGGACACCAAGGGTGTACATACACAAAAAACATTTTCAGAAACATACAATGGCTTTTTACAGCAAAAATGTTTGTCTTTTCAGATGAAGAAGAATTTCTGTAAAGAAGAATCAATACCTGGAAGGTGCCTCTGCTTTACATCCCATGAATTTCTCTGTGCAATATGATCTATCCATACAGGACATCTGCAAATGAATGAGACTTTTATGAATCTGAAGAAAACTGATAGATAAATAAGAAGTCAGTAATCTAAAGATCTTTTTTTTTTTTCCCCGACTATCCATATAGGACATCTGCAAATGGTGTATTGGCAGTCACTGTATACTTCTCTCTCATGTACTGTTATAGTAATAAAGTATAAACTAGTTTAGACTCTTTGGATGATAAATAAAAGAGGACCTGTAATTTACAAGAAACAGTATGGTCAATTTTTTGCACAAACTCAGCATACAAATAAAGCCATGTTATACTGAGTGTGCATTACCTTTACCATTAGTGCCTTCTGTATTCACATTTTATATATCAGCTGTAGCTATCATCATGTAGACATTCAATGTACCACTTACTGACACAATGCCTAGACATTGCACATCTGACAACCATTATAAAACTTGGAGAGGAGACATTTCCAGTGTGCAGCACAGACTGTGGGGATGACTCTGTAATGTCAAACAATGTTTAGTGCAATAACTCTTGTCATGGAATTTCATACACAGGGGTGTAGGCAGGGATTTTGCTGACATTGATCATGAAAGGTATGAATGAAGGTAACAATGCAATACGTTTTACGCCCCAAATTACCCGGGTAGTTATTAGCTTTGTGCCCTAAATCCTCTTGCAAATGATTCTGGAATGAGCAAAATCTTCATTGAAATATGGCAGTGACTAATCACAAAGTGTACCATAGATGCATGGCATGGCATGGAAGTAGTGAATTCTATGGAGGCAATTCTTGATTTAAGATTTAAGATTCTCATTCAATAGTAGCTAATAAAGGAACACAAAATCTGTCAGAAATAAAGGCAAAAAATAAATAGTGCAATTACAATTTCTATGTTATAGATTTGTTGTAAAAGTAAAATTTTCCCAAAAGAAATACTAGGACAGTTAAAAATACTAGTTGTTTGGCTGTTCTGGGTATGCAATGCAAAGAAATTAAATCAGTGTGTCGGCATGACAGCCAGGCAGTTGGCTTTTGCAGAATGAGATGTCAGCAATGGAAGCCTCCATGTTTGTAAAGTGATTAGATAACAGATAGCATTTAATCATTGGGGCTGATTTACTAAAGGCAACTAGCCTGTTCATTTTGCAAATGCAGTTGCACTCTACAAAGACATTAGCTCCAAAGCTTAGTAAACAAAACAGTCAATTTGCCTTTAGTAAATCAACCCCAATATCTAGCAAGTGCAATTCTAACCCAATTTGTACAGCAGGTGGCAGCATAGAACTACAATCTAAAAATTTAAAGCGCAAAACTGTGGCATGCTACTGGCCATTCCTACACATATGAAACAGATGAGGCTCAAGAGCAGTGAGAAAGCCAAGCAAGTAATCTATATTAGTCAGATTAAAATCATTACATTCAGGGCACACACAAAACAATCTAACTTTAAAATCTCCTTTAGATTTTACAAAAACAATGTAATATGAGGGCTTCAGCAGGTTCGGACTTGTGTCCAAAACCCACCATTAGTGCAGGAAATGCGCCAAGCTGAACTGAAGGTAAATATAAAAGACACAAATGAATACAGCTCTGTAATCAGGAATACATTAATCATACATTAAGGCCTCTTTCACACTGCCAGCGTTTTTCAGGCGCTACAGCGCTAAAAATAGTGCCTGTATAGCGCCTGAAAAAAGCTGCTTCATGCACCCCAGTGTGAAAGCCCGAGGGCTTTCACACTGCAGCGGTGCGCTGGCAGGGCATCACAAAAAGTCCTGCCAGCAGCTTCTTTGGAGCGGTGAACTTACTGCTCCTCTACCGCTCCTCCACCGCTGCTCCCCATTGAAATCAATGGGGCAGCGCTGCGATACCGCCGGCAAAGCGCCGCTCCGGCAGCGTTTAGCGGGCGGATTTAACCCTTTTTCGGCCGCTAGCGGGGGTTAAAATCGCCCCCGCTAGCGCCTGAATAATGCCGCTAAAACGCCGGCCGCGGCTTGGTGTGAAAGCCATCTAAATGTATTTTTAAAGTAAGAGTTAGCTCCCATGCATAATAATAATAGAATAAGGCTTACCTATGATCTCCTAAATGTGCACTGTTCAGGAGATTTTTACAGTACATGCAGCTGGTGACGTCACCGGCACATGCGCTCGGAAGGAACGGCAAACCCGTGAGTCCTGTACTGTAAACGGCGGCTCTCGCACGCATGTTCGGGAGTGACATCATCGTGGCTCCGGTCACTCACACAGCCAGAATCCACAAACCCGGAAGGAACACTGGGTGAAGATGGAAGCCCCTTCAGCATTGACAGTGTGCCCCTGGAAGGCTTTGTTTCCAGGTAAGTTTCACATAATGTGCTAATATGCAATGCATACTACAATGCATACTAGCACATTGTGACATTGCATTTCAGGTTTTTAAAAAACACCCAGCGGTTTACTACTGCTTTAAATGCAAGCAGTGCAAGGACCTGAATGTGACCTGGAATCAGCCACTTCCAGGGTGGATTTGATTTAAATCAGCTCAATTTAACTCATGATTTTTAAGGAGCAACTCTCATCTCTGTCCCACAGTGGCTCCTCCTCTGACCCGCTGTTGACTCACCGACAGTCCCATTAATTTTATTGGAGACGGCTGGTGATGCAGCAGGGACACAACAAGGCGAGGGACATGGTGGCAGCAAATGAGTGGATCTAACAGGCGCTGCCATGATGGATCTAAAATGACAGGTGCTCTTTAAGGCCTCATGCACACTGGACGTTAAATTAACGTTATAAAAACATAAGTAGCTTTGCAGTGAGTTTTTCAACTTTTTTCAACTTTTTTGCAATAGCGTTTATTTTTGCGTTTTTTATCGTTTTTTTATTTTATTTTTTTGAAGAAAAAAAACAATTTTTTAAATTTTTTTCTTATTTTTAATGGATCAAAAACATAAATAAAATGCTGGTGAGCGACGTTTTTGAGCATTAGAGCATTTTTACAGCTGAAAAAACGTCTCTCAGAACCCACTAGTTTTGGGGGTTTTTTTACTGCTCAAAAACGCCACTGCCCAAAACTGCTGATAACAGCCTATGTGTGCACATGGACACATAGGATAACATGATGGAGAGTTTAATGACTGTAGAAAAAAACATCTACTGCCAAAAACAGCTGCTGTAAAAACGTCCAAAAACGTCCAGTGTGCATGAGGCCTAAATGTAAGGACTTATTCTTGCTGGTAGTTAGAATCTTTAATCAGTTCAATACAGGGCACTTTCCCTCCTTCCTGCCCAGGCCAATTTTCAGCACTATTGCACTTTGAATGACAATTGCACAGTCATGCAAGACTGTACCCAAATTTGTATCATTATTTTTCCACAAATAGAACTTTCGTTTGCTGGTATTTGATCACCACTGGGGTTTTAATTTTTTGCGCTACAAATAAAAAAAGACAGAAAATTTGGAAAAAAATACGTTTTTCTTTGTTTCTGTAAATAAGTACGTTTTTTCCTTCACTGGTGAGGCAGTACTGATTGGCACTTATAAGCAGTACTGACGGGCACTCATAGGCGGCACTGATAAGTGGCACTGATAGGTGGCACTGATCAGGAGGCACTAGCAGGCATCACTGAAGGGGGTTGTATTATGTGTGAGGGGGGGGGAGAGTGGGGCTGTATTTTGTGTGATGAGGGGGCTGTATTATGAGTGAGGAGGGGGGAATGGGCTTTATTATGAGTGAGGAGGGGGGAATGGGCTTTATTATGAGTGAGGAGGGGGGAATGGGCTTTATTATGAGTGAGGAGGGGGGAAGGGGCTGTCTTATGTGTGAGGTGGGGGGAAGTGGCTGAATTATGAGTGAGGAGGGGGGGCTATATTATGAGTGAGGAGGGGGCGCTGTATTTTGTGTAAGGTTAAGGGGAATGGGATGAATTATGAGTGGGGAAGGGGGAGGAAGCTGCATTATGTGTGATGGGGTAGGGGCTGTATTATGTGTGATGGGGCAGGGGCTGTATTATGTGTGATGGGGTAGGGGCTGTATTATGTGTGATGGGGTAGGGGCTGTATTATGTGTGATGGGGTAGGGGCTGTATTATGTGTGATGGGGTAGGGGCTGTATTATGTGTGATGGGGTAGGGGCTGTATTATGTGTGATGGGGTAGGGGCTGTATTATGTGTGATGGGGCAGGGGCTGTATCATGTGTGATGGGGTAGGGGCTGTATTATGTGTGATGGGATAAGGGCTGTATTATGTGTGATGGGGTAGGGGCTGTATTATGTGTGATGGGGTAGGGGCTGTATTATGTGTGATGGGGTAGGGGCTGTATTATGTGTGATGGGGTAGGGGCTGTATTATGTGTGATGGGGTAGGGGCTGTATTATGTGTGATGGGGTAGGGGCTGTATTATGTGCAGTGTTGGTCATCTTACTTTAAAAAAGTAATTAGTTAAGTTACAAATTACTTCTCCCAAAAAGTAAGTGCGTTAGTAACTCAGTTACTACATTGGAAAAGTAATTCGTTACTCAGCAAAGTAACTGACTTTTTTTTAATATTCTATACGTGTAACTAAGGGGCGGGTCTAGTATTACTGTAACCAGGGGGCGCATTTATTATTATTGTTATATATCGTGTAACCAAGGGGCTGCTCTATTATTACTCTAACCAAGGGGCAGATCTGTTATAGCGTGTAAGCAAGGGGCGGGTCTATTATTATTATATCGTGTAAGGGGCGGATGGCTACAGAAGAGGGCGAATGTTAAATTAATGGGCAGAGCTCGATATATAACAATAATAATAAATGCGCCCCTTGGTTACAGTAATACTAGACCCGCCCCTTACTTACACGATAGACACCCCTTGCAGAGTAGCACGAGCATTGGGAGCGTGCGGCATCGCCTCGTACAATTACATGTTAACTGCTCCTGCGCGGTGTAGAGTTCACTCAGAGCTGTTTAGGTTCGGCAATTTTCGGAAGCTCCGTAGTCCTTCGTACTGCGCAAGCCCTTATCCGGCGGGGGAACTTTTTCGGCAGGACACCGGAATTACACTACTGCCATCTAGTGGCGGTAGATGTAATTGGGGTAACTAAGCCAAAGTAATGGTAACTGAGTTACCATGAGGGGAAAAGTAATCAGTTAGATTACTCGTTACCCTCTAAAGTAACTGCGTTAGGTAACTCAGTTTATTTTAACTCAGTTACTTACATCACTGATTATGTGTGAGGTGGGGGGAGAAGGGGCTGTATTATGTGTAAGGAGGTTGTATTATGTGTGAAGGGGGGAGGAGAAGGGGGCTGTATTATGTGTGAGGAGGGGGAGAAGGGGGCTTTATTATGTGTGATGTGGGGGGGGCTGTATTATAAGTGAGGAGGGGGCTGCATTATGTGTGATGGGAGGGTTGTGTTATGTGTGAGGTTGGGGGCATGGAGTGGGCTGTATTATGAGGGAGGGGGAGGCTGTATTATGAGTGAGGGGGGGGGGGGAATGGGCTTTATTATGAGTGAGGAGGGGGCTGTCTTATGTGTGAGGTGGGGGGAATTGGCTGAATTATGAGTGAGGAGGGGGGGCTGTATTTTGTGTGAGGTGAGGGGGAATGGGCTGAATTATGAGTGGGGAGGAAGCTGTATTATGTGTGATGGGGTAGGGGCTGTATTATGAGTGAGGAGAGGGCTCTATTATATGTGAGGTGGTGGGGGCTATATTATGTGTGAGGAGGGGGAATGGGCTGTATTATGAGTGAGGAGGGGGAGTAGCTGTATTATGCTTGATTAGGGAAGATGGGCTGGATTATGAGTGAGGAGGGGGGGTGGGCTGTATTAGGAGGGGGAGGGGCTGTATGAGTGAGGAGGGGGAGCAGGGGGCTGTATTATGAGTGAGGAGAGGGCTCTATTATATGTGAGGTGGTGGGGGCTATATTATGTGTGAGGAGGGGGAATGGGCTGTATTATGAGTGAGGAGGGGGAGTAGCTGTATTATGCTTGATTAGGGAAGATGGGCTGGATTATGAGTGAGGAGGGGGGATGGGCTGTATTAGGAGTGAGGAGGGGGGGTGGGCTGTACTAGGAGGGGGAGGGGCTGTATGAGTGAGGAGGGGGAGCAGGGGGCTGCATTATGAGTTAGGAGGGGAAGCAGGGGGCTGTATTGTGTGTGAGCAAGGGAAATGAGCTGTATTATGGGTGAGGAGGGGAGGGGCAGTATTATGAGTGAGGAGGTGCAGTATTATGAATGAGGAGGGGCGGCATTATGAGTGAGTAGGGGGGCAGTATTATGTGTAAGGTGGGGGGGGGCTGTACTTTGCGTGAGAGGGGAGCAGAGGGGGGAACATGGGGGGCTGTACAATGTGTGAGGAGAGGGAGGGAACTGCATTATGAGTAAGGAAGGGGGAGGGGTTGTAATATGTGTGAGGCAGGGGGCATGGCAGCTGTAATGTGCATGAGGAGGGGGGCAGTGGGGCAGCATTTAGTGTTTGAGGAGAGTGGGCTGGGGGGGGCTGTATTTTGTTTTTTAGGAGTGGGGGGGGGGGCAGGGGACCTGTATTATGTGTGAGGAGGGGGGACATTCCATACATACAGTGCCACACACCTGCAATGTGTCCATCACCTTCTGAGTTGGTAGAGATGGGCAATGGCGGACATACTGACCAGCTCTGAGGTACGCTCCTCATGTCCAGGACTGTCATTTAAATCAATGATTGATTCTATTTTTCTTTGAAGGAATCTTTGATGCAAGGTGTTCACTGACCAGCGGCCTGTGCCTGATATTTAGTACAGACGGGCAGAGAACTGTTCCCTGAGAATAAAAGGATCCCACCACCGCGCACAGGACCATCAGAGGACTTCTTCATGTTGCTCTTATGGTCCTATATAGTGAGGACAAAAAAAATAATTGGTCAGCTGGGTGGGCTTCAATGTATTTATAGGGGTCCGAAGTGTTTTGTTATATCTGTTCGATGAGTGCAAAAAATATCTGTTGATCCTGAAATCTTGTTGGCTGATGGCTCCCTGTACACTCTGCTTGTGCTGCACTCTTCATATTCCCAGTTCTCAATGGGGATTATAAAATACCTGCAAAACTCCCATGATATCCAACAGCCCCCCATGTATCACATGGGACAACACTCATCTTCTAACAGTCCTGGATTTGTGGGATTGTCTCCAGATTTTAACAAAACTTCATCATCTCACAGAACCAGTCTGTGTCCTGTAGGGCTGCCAATAGGGGGGTAGAAGATCAGCCTATATGGGTACAATAAAACAGCCTCCAATGACCTGTCCAGCTACAGAGCTAGCCACTGGAACTAAGCCTATAGCTTGAACAGCATAGTATATGGCTCCCTCTGGTGGACAGCCTTACATTTGCAGTGTCCTACAGAGGTAAAGTGTTGTGCAGGATGTTCAGTAGCGGCAGAGCCCCAACAAGCATTACACGGGTGTTCTCTGTACAAGTAGGGGCTTTAGGTGTGCCTAGGAGGGTGGCCTCATCCTGCTCCCTACATTGCTCACCGTTTCACTACAGACAGTCCCGAAATATAGGCTGTGCAAATCAGGACAGTCTTCAGGGATTGGGAAGATTTTCTGCAGCTACCACAACATGCTCCAGCCTACAGTCACAGACATTGGGGTGAATTCAATAAAGCTGCTGCGCCATTTTTCTAGCATCAATCCCTCTTGTTAATGTGTTGCACCAAATACACAAAATATCTGTGAAACATCTGGTTCTGACAATGACTTCTGTGCCAAATTCAGGTAGTTCTAAAATGCGCAGCTTTTACATTGTAGTGCAACACATATCCTGCACCAAACTCAAACTAAAATGCAGACAGTTCATATCTTATAAATGTGGAGGTAATTAAGACCAATGCTCTTTAAGCGCACAGAGAGAGACCCTGGCGCAGACAGATTTTGCAAGAGTGTCTCGTGTGTGTTATAAAAGTGTTGCAGTGTGTGCCAAATTCAAGTACAAGTTCTAGACAGATACATGAATTTTGCACACGCTGCACCACTTTTAGAATGCACACGAGACACTCTTGTAAAGTCTCTGTGCCAGTCTTTATAAACTCCAGAGACTATCTGGTGTGAGGCATCAATCAGTGATTGGCATGTTCCCCTATTTCTCGACAGAGCATGGTGCCCCCTCACCTTCCACAGACCACCAGTGCCCACTCTCCCAACTCAGAGAATGGCCCCCCCTTCTCTCTCCACAGACCACCAGTGCCCACTCTCCCAACTCAGAGAATGGCCCCCCCTTCTCCCTCCACAGACCACCGGTGCCCACTCTCCAACCTCAGAGTACCAGCCCCCCTCTTCTCTCTCCACAGAACACCAGTGCCCACTCCCCCACATCAGAGAACCGCCCCCCCCCTCTTCTCCCTCCACAGAACACCAGTGCCCACTCTACCACCTCAGAGTATAAGTCCCCCTCTTTTCTCTCCACAGAGCACCAGTCCCACCTTTACCCCCTCCCTCCACAGACCACCAGTGCCCACTCTCCCACCTCAGAGTACCAGCCCCCTCTTCTACCTCCACAGAACACCAGTGCCCACTCTCCCACCTCAGAGTACCAGTCACACTCTCCACAGAACACCAGTGCCCCCTCTCCCACATCAGAGTATCAGTCCCCATCTTTTCTCTCTACAGAGCACCAGTCCCACCTTTACCCACTCCCTCCACAGACCACCAGTACTCACTCTACCACCTGAGAGCACCAGCCACCCCCCCCTTCTCCCACCACAGAATACCAGTGCCCACTCTCCTACCTCAGAGCATCAGTCCCCCCCCCTCTTCTCTCTCCACAGAGCACCAGTCCCACCTTTACCCCCTCCCCCACAGACCACCGGTGCCCACTCTCCCACCTCAGAGTACCAGTCCCTCGCCCCTCTTCTCCCTCCACAGAACAAGAGTGCCCTCTCTCCCACCTCAGAGCACCAGTCCCCCCCCCACCACCACCACAGAATACCAGTGCCCACTGTCCCACCTCAGAGCACCAGTCGCCCCCCCCCCCCCCCCCCCTCCACAGAACACCAGTGCCCCCTCTCTCCCACCTCAGAGCACCAGTCCCCCCTCCCCCTCTTCTCCCTCCACAGAACACCAGTGCCCACTCTCCTACCTCAGAGTACCAGTGCCCCCCTTTTTCCCCTCCACAGACCACCAGTGCCCACTCTCCTACCTCAGAGTACCAGCCGCCCTCTTCTCCCACCTCAGAGCATCAGTCCCCCCTCCACAGAACACCAGTTCCACCCCTACCCCCTTCCCTTCATAGAGCACTGGCGCTACCCCTCTCCCGCTGCATGGCATCACTGCCCCTTGTTTCTCCACAGAGTTCCAGCGCCCAACCTTCTACCTCAGACCACCAATGCCCACTCTCCCTTCTCCCTCCACAGATTTCCATCCCTCCCTCCACAGAAAACTGGGTTCCTGCTTTTCCCCCCACTGAGCACCAATGCCCCTCTGACAAAAGCGTTTATGCGCCTGACCAGTTGCTGGCTGCTACGTGGTTTGTGACTATTTTAAAGGAGTTTTCTGATCACAGCATACACTTTCAAGTAATAACAATACAAACAATAGTTATATTTGACAATTCAATATAATCTTACTTGAAAAATCTCCTTTCATGTTGTTAGTTCTGCCAATCTGCTGGCCATCTCTTTCCACAACTTCCTGGATTCCCAGCATGCTCTGCTGTTTACTTTTCTACATACCCCGTGATACCTTGCCAGCTGAAACCAGCGCTTCCTGTACTGACTCCGCCTCCTGAGGCTCCTCCTCTCATCACCTCTGTAGATCAGTAGACAGTCTCTGTGAAATGTGTGACACAGATAGTGACTACATGTCACAGAATTTGTAAACTACCTCTGTGAAGATCCCCACACATTAAGGCCTCTTGCACACTGTGTGTGTTTTTGCAGCTGCTGTTTTGGGTGTCAGACATTTTTTTTAAATGCCTCTAAACTCCTCTGCATGTTATCCTATGTGTTCATGCACACATAGGCTTTTAGCAGCGTTTTTTGGCAGGAGAGTTTAGTGGCAGAAAAACCCCTGTACCAGCACATTCTGGAGCAGCAGCGTTTTGGCATAAAAAAACACTAGTCATTTAGCTGAGTTTTTTTTCTTTGGAAGCTGCGTCTATAACAACGGATGAGTCATCAGCTGTCAGCGGGGTTCCCTGCTGACATCTAAATGTAAAAAAAAAAGCATTGCCAGCAATAAAAAATTGTGAAAAAACGGCGTGGGGTCCCCTTCCCAAATCCATACCAGGTCCTTTGGGTCTGCTATGGCTTTTAAGGGAAACCCCTTGCGAAAACAAAAACAAATCCAAACCACATGCTTAGGTCTGGTATGGATTCTTATGCCCCGTACACACGGTCGGAAAATCTGACCACAAAATCCATCAGATTTTTTCAGACGGATTTTGTCCGACACTGGTGTTGCATACACACGGTCGGACAAAGTTGTCTGAAAATCCGATCATCCTGAACGTGGTGACGTTTGTTGCCTACGACGGGACTACGTAGAGGCTAGTAGCCAATAGCTTTGGTCTTGTAATGTGATTTGAGCATGCGTGGCACTTTGTCCGTCGGAATTCGCTACACACGATCGGAAAAAGTCCAATAGGACTTTGTTGTCGGAAAATTTGAGAGCAGGAGATAAAACTTCGGAAAATCCGACGGAAAAAGTCAGATGGAGCCTACACACGGTCGGAATTTCCGACAACATTGTCCGATAGGACATTTTCCGTCTGAAAATCCGACGTGTGTACGGGGCATAAGGGCAACCCCCACGCCAATTTATTTTTTAAATGGCATGGGGTTCCCCCCCAAATTCCTGATCCGAGCATGCAGCCCGACAGGGCAGAAAAGGGGGATGGGGATGAGCGAGCGCCCCCCCTCTTGAACCATACCAGGTCACATTGCCCTCAACATAGGGGCTCCCCCCAAAGCACTTTGTCCCCATGTTAATGTTGACAAGAGCCTCTTCCCCGCAACCCTAGCCAGTGGTTGTGGGGTTCTGCGGGCAGGGGGCTTATAGGAATCTGGAAGCCTCCTTTAACAAGGGGGCCCTCAGATCACCGCTTCCCCCGCATCTATGTGAATGAGCACAGGCTACATAATACCCCTATTCATTCACCCAAAAAAAAGTGTAGTGTAAGAAAATACAGTAGACAGTCTTTGGCAAGTCTCTTATTTAAAAAACAAAAATTTTAAAAAATCTTCTCCCTGCAAATTACTGTCATAATGTGCTAGTATGCATCACATACTAGCACATTATGAAAGACACCTGAAAACGAAGCCCTCCAGCGGCGCACTGTCACTGTTGGATTGCCCAAACAGTGATGACGTCACTCCCGTGGCTCTCTCTATGGGTGGCATGCTGTCTATTGAGAGCGCAGTGACATCACCGGCACTGCTAAAGTAAATATCTCCTGGATGGTGCATGTTTAGGAGGCTTACCTTATTAGTTATAGGCTTACCTGTAGGTATAAATTTAAAAAAATAAAAGCCTTTATTACCACTTTAATGAAGTTCTTCTCACCTAGGTAAAAAAAATTTCACCTCCCCATGCGCCTGCGCAGATATGCTGCAGGGCTCATGTCCTGAGAAAGACCTGTGGCACATCTGCGCATGCGCAGGACAACCATCCTCATGAGTAACAACCCCCTCTTATCACCCAGGACAATCCACAACATGAGTAACACCTCCTCGCCTCTTATCACCTAGAAAAGCCCACAAGCCCCCTTCTTTGTCACCTGGGAATCCCCCCAGGGATTTCTAAAGCACTCTGTTATATCACCCAGGACAAGACCCTATGACGTTTTAACAACTAACACGACCTTTCACTTATCACAGAGTACAACCCGTGATGCACCAAAATGAAAGTTCTGGTGCTGAAAACCGAAACGGACAAAATGTAATTAATATGGCTGGCGTTCGTGCACTGAAGTTAATGGGGGTGTTTTTGCACTGAAGTCATTAGGGGCATTCTTGCACTGAAGTCAGTGGGATTTGATTTTGCATTGAAGTCAATAGGATGTGATTAGGGTTGCCACCTCATCCCTTTAAATCCAAACACATATTAATTACACAGATTCTGTGGCTGATTAAGGTGGTAATTAAACTCACTTGGTGCCTTATCTGCATTAAATTACCCTCAGAACCTGTGTAATTCATATGTGTTCGGGTTTAAAGGGATGAGGTGGCAACCCTAGACGTGCTACTGCAATGAACTGATGTGAATGTACAATGTATGTCTAAAGCGCTGCGTAAATTGACGGCGCTATATATGTACCTGAAATAAATAAATAATAATACATAAATAAATGAAGTCAAAAGGACACAATTTTACATTGATGTTACTAGGGGGGTGGGCGGTCAATGGAAGTCAATGGGACGCAGTATCCCATTATCGGCACCTTTTTATTTTCCTATGGGCAAAATGCTGATAACCATACTTTTGGCTGATAATTTTCGGGCGGCAGATATATCGGTTCATCCCTAACTTAGACCTCACATTTCTATGGGGGCAACCTTGACCATCAACCCGCCCACACCCCCACCACACCTCCACCTTAACACATAAGACGAACTTGGTCATAACTAAACCCCCCCATCAGAAATAACAAGCTGTTGAGGGTTCTTCCCCTGTCTGTGATACTGTTGGGAGATTTCCCTGCACTTCCTGCCTGGTGAAGCCAATGTCACCAACAGTAAGAGGAAATCTATATAATGAAGTTCAGGAGAGAAATAATAAATGACAGGCGCTCCAACCTTTCCCACTCCATTCAAACCTAGAAGAAGAAACTTTTGCCCGGACATATACTTTGACAGCATTTTTACTGCTTTTTTTTTGGAGGGGGGGGGGGGGGTGGATAGCAAGCAGATCTAGCATCTTAATATAAAAAAAAGGAATTACTCAGCAGGCAGGCTTGGACCCCCTATCTACTATTCATGGCTTCATTTTCAATTTCCATGTAACAGTAGCTTCTGAGTTGGCTGCTTTGTAGCAGCAAAACTGCTTGAACAGACCGCGGGACAGAGAATTAGTCATTAACTGCAAAATGATAGCTGTCCCTTAATTAACTGGTCAGCCACCTCGTATAGCATAGTGCCCCTGCGTTGTCTATGCTTCTGTGCCGGCTCTTTATTCTGATGTTACAAAGCATTTCTAGGAAAAAAAAAAAAAAAAAAAAAGACTTCTGGGGTTTTGGGGGAGGGGGGGATCTGATGTGAAAAGGACTGCGCCCCTACCCCCCCCTCCCCCCCTCCTCCTCCAAGCCGGCCCTATAGTGATATTCTCTCTCTATAGGCATCAATACAACTTAAGATTTTCTGTGTGGCTGAACAAGGTAAAAGAAGCCTTTGAAAAAGTTGGGGGAGAGGGGGCGGGCAGCTTGAAATGGGGCTGGCACTTTAGCTGCGCCAAAAGATTGGCCAAGTTAGGCTGGCCGGGCAACTAGGGATGGCTCAATATCATCTGCCATCGCAGCCTGTCCTAATAAAAAATAAATAAAATAGGCTTGCCCCTTCAGTGTGGCAACGCTCTAGCCTGGGATGGGCTCAAACAGCGGTCCCAAAAGTCTGCAAATGTTCATAGGGAGCATGGGAGGTTGGTAAACAAGTGCGGCAAATTCTAGGAACACAACCCAATCTGCAATTATCTGGATCCACAGGTTAAAAAGCATTGGTAGGGACAAAAACGTCATGTGTATTTATCAAATGTGTCCTGTTGTACTCCGAAATCCTGTGGGGGGGCTCCAAAGCATGAACTGATTTTACAGAACAAGATCCTTTTTTTTCTGTTCTTGCTATCTTTCTTTTTTTTTTTTTTGTTTACAAACTTTTTTTATTTGGTACAAAAATTGGTACAAAACCGACATGGCATAAGTAAGGCCCCATGCACACGAGACGCAGATGCAAACTCTGCTGAACGCATGTTTTAAAAAGCAGAAACCTGCGTTTAAAAACGCGCGTTTTGCTGTGTTTTCATGTCGCGTTTAGACGCGTTTGCATCTATAAGCATTTGTAAAGATAACATCATATAGACCCTCCCCAAGCTCAGAAAGCATGTATTATTAACTATTTCTGCCATTTTGTGAGCAGCAGCAGAGAGAGCAGTTGTACACTTGCATTTGCCTCTCTTTCTGTGTTTTTTTTTGGAAATGGATCCCATATTAAATATATGTCAGGAAATGCTCCTGATGTCGCTCTTGATGAAGCAGCAACGTCGTCGCAAATTTGCATGAGAGGTCCAGAATCAGAACTTGACGATATTGGATCCATCCGTTGATGGCACAGCGAATGTCCGTTGGATATTTCACAAACATGTATGCATTTCACAAACATGTATACACCAGTGAGTATATATGCTCTATGAACTATCTAAACTAATTACGACATTTTAAACAATTTTTTCTAGTATTTTTTATGGTTTACCATCATATTTCTGAGTTTTCTGGTCCAAAAAAATGGGTTCCTTTAAAAGGGCTTATAAACGCAAACGCGGCTAAACGCAGGTGCCTGCGTTTAGCCGCGTTTTGCGTCTGAAACGTGGAAAAGCAAAGTGTCTGAACGCATTTTTTTGCTTCTGGAAAAACGAGGTTAAACGCAACTGCATAAAAACGGGAAAAAACTAGACTGTGTACATGGACACATAGGATAACATTGCATGCGTTCAGGTGCAGTTGAAAAAAAGTGTCCAACTGCCTCTGAACGCGCGTTTAACTGCGTCTCGTGTGCATGGGGCCTAAGGCCTAATTGGGCATGGGGCCTAAGGCCGTTTTTATGCAGTTGCGTTTAACCTCGTTTTTCCAGAAGAAAAAAAATGCGTTCAGACACTTTGCTTTTCTGCTTTTCAGACGCAAAACGCAGCTAAACGCGGCTAAACGCAGGCACCTGCGTTTAGCCGCGTTTGCGTTTATAAGCCTTTTTAAAGGAACCCAATTTTTTGGAGCAGAAAACTCAGAAATATGATGGTAAACCATAAAAAATACTAGAAAAATTGGTTTAAAATGTCGTAATTAGTTTAGATAGTTCATAGAGCATATATACTCACTAATGCATACATGTTTGTGAAATGCATACATGTTTGTGAAATATCCAACGGACATTCGCTGTGCCATCAACGGATGGGTCCAATATCGACAAGCTCTGATTCTGGACCTCTCATGCAAATTTGCGACGACATTGCTGCCGCATCAAGAGCAACATCAGGAGCATTTCCTGACATATATTAAATATGGGATCCATTTAAAAAAAAAAACACAGAAAGAGAGGCAAATGCAAGTGTACAACTGCTCTCTCTGCTGCTGCTGCTCACTCTGATCAAAATGGCAGAAATAGTTAATAATACATCCTTTCTGAGCTTGGGGAGGGTCTATATGATGTTATCTTTACAAATGCTTATAGACGCAAACGCGTCTAAACGCGGCATTAAAACACAGCAAAACGCGCGTTTTTAAACGCAGGTTTCTGCTTTTTAAATCACGCGTTCAGCAGAGTTTGCATCTGCGTCTCGTGTGCATGGGGCCTAATAAGAATTACAGAGTGTCAGATATAAATATAGACAATATAACATACATATGATGTAGTAGTAGATTTTGTTATACAGGAAAAATAAAGGCAGACATTATGGTCTTTGTAATAGAGATTTATACACATCCTTAATCTACTGGTAATGGAAGGCTATATTATTCTGGGTTAAAGAATTCGTTATGTTCTTGCTATCTTTCAATCACATTTTGGGTTGTCAACGTAAGAGTTTTTTATTATGTTTATTATGTTTATTATATAAACGAAAGAAGACTGAAAATTTTTGGAAAAAAAAAACTATATTTTTTACTTTCTGCTATAAAACAAATCTAATACATTTTAAAAATAAATAAATTCAGAGAATTATGCCAAAATGTATTCTTTGGTAAAAAAAAAAAAAAAAAAATCCCAATAAGTTATATACAGGGGGTCCGAACGCCCGACCTACGAACAACCCCTACTTACGAACTGGGCGCTGCGGGGACCCTCTGCCATCTTTCGGTGTTTTTCGCCGTCTTTCGGCCGTTCTGCGCATGCGCGGCCATACGGAGCCTCGGAAAATGCCGGAAATGTCTGTAATTTGCCGCGCATGCTCAGAACGGCATTAGACGGAACATCGGAAATGTCCGGAAATCTCCGTATTTGTCGGTCTGCGCATGCGTGGCCGACTTACGAACATTTACGACTTCCGTACAGGCGGGCAGTCCCTAACGAGTTCGTAACCCGGGGACCCCCTGTATTGGTATTGTTTGTGCAAAAGTCTACAAACTATGGTATATATCAGGGGTGTCAAACTCAATTTCATCGTGGGCCGCATCAGCATTATGATTGTCCTCAAAAGGGCCGGTTGTATCTGTAAGATTGGATGTCCAGCACATCCAAAGAGCCAACCCACCATCAGAAGTTGAATCCCTTACTCTCCCGAACATCACAGTGCACTTCCCTTTCCTTATGCTGCTGCTGGGAAGAAGCTGGATGCATTGCTTGAAATCAGAAAGTAGGGGTCTGGAGGAGGACCAGAGGAGGGCTGGAGCTCTCCTGCAGCTGCAGAAGAGGTGTGAGGGCAACATGAAATGGCCTGGAGGGCCGGATTCGGCCCGCGGGCCTTGTGTTTGACACCTGTGGTATATATACTGAAATTTATGAAAAAGAAGGCGTATGGCAGAACCTCTCTCACACACCTTGTATCTGTTATTGGATTTCTGTTTTCCCTGTTGTGGCAATAGAAATGGAGCCCAAAGAATTTACCAATTGGGTCTTTTCCAACACCTCATTCCCCCTTGCACATCAAACAAACAATGTAGGACCATGTGTATGTGCTTGACTCCTTGGTGGGTCCAATCTACCACAGTTCCCGATATGGACACTATAGGCAGCAGGTTTGTGTCTCTCGCAGGTTCCAGGCTTTGTTCGTATATGCACCCGCCCCTGAGGAAGTGTTTTTTAGCCACTAAACATGTCGGGCATATTTGGATGCATCTTATCTTATATAGACAGTCTATTTGATTTTAGCTCAGTTGGATTTATTATTATTATACCACTCTGTTCGAAAGTCACATAAACATGGAGGACAATATTTTATGCCACATTGTGTAGTGTACTTTTATGCTATGTGAATAAAAATGTAGCGCTAAACATAAGTGAGCATATGACAAATGAATGGTGCCCAAAAATTAGTGACTCAAATCACGATACTAGATACCGGGATAGCTCCCTGTATGTAAAAAATAAATGGAATGAACCCAGAAAAAAGTCCAATGTGCATGCACACACTCAAATTAAATCAAACAGTGATAATTCCCTGTATGAAAATGAATACCAAAGTCCAAAGTGTTTATATACACTAAGATGGTGATGACAGAGTCCCAATATGATGAAACAGTGTAGATTTCAAAGACACGGAATGGCTTGGACTAGATCCTCTTTTCAAACACCTTGAATCGATATAGAGAAAAGGTTGTATGCTTACCGGAACGAGTGGACTCCCTGTCAGCGACAGGGAGTCGAACAAGCCTGTAGGATCCGAACACCGATGGGTAGAACGTCTCTGGGATGGACCGATGAAGTCTGTAGAGTTGTCACTGTGATGTAATGGCAACCGAACCTCGGAGGACCCAAGATGGACGATGGAGCACGGCCTCAAACACAGGACTACGGATTCAGAAGGGTTGATCCAACCGATGAGTAGGGTATAGGACTGATGACCAAAAAGACCACTTGGAATAGGGTCAAAGATCTCAAGTGATATTTCTGTATGAGCGTGGCCCCACTTTTATGCTATGATCTATTTCTAGGACAATGGTCTTTAATGTATATATTTTTTGTATGTTTATCAATTGCTGTATTCAATATGAGACAGTTTTTCACTGTCCAGATAATAAATACGTTTATATTTTTATTATTGACTAATTTTAAAGTCCCAATTTGCTGCTTATTTATACTGGAATTTACACAGCTCTAGACGTATAATGTAATGGCAGTGATCAGCGACTTATAGTGTGATAGGGTGGCGGACAATATGTTACTAATAGACCCTAACTGGGAGATACACTAAGGCCAGCCATACACAGTTTAAATCGTTAATGGGTAGGCTTAATGTACCAAGTTGATCGATTGATCAACTTCGGATCAACTTGGGTACAACCAGCCTGCCGGATTCTTTGGCAATTATTGCTTGCGGCTTATCTTCTCCCTACGTGGGTGGCTTCTTCTGCCCTCCCTCACTGGGAGAAGACAATAGCCTGGCAGGAGGGATTCCCCTGTCTGTGTTGATGGGGAATCTGGCAAATTTTTGCAGGAAAGAAATTTGCTCCGTGTATGGCCAGCCTGACACTGACATCCATAGTGACACTAATACAGTGATCCATGAGACTACTGTACACTGGCACAGTAACATTGACACTGGCTGGGAAGGGGTTATTATCTAGGGGCAATCAAGGGGATAAGCGTGTGCCTTAAGCCCCATACACACGGTCGGACAATCCGCGGACCAGGTCGGTCGGATCCTGTCCGTCGTACTTTGTCCGATGTTGGTTTTGCGTACACACGGTCGGACAAAGTTGTCGGAAAATCCGATCATTCTGAACGTGGTGACGTTCGTTGCGTACGACGGGACTACGTAGAGGCTAGTAGCCAATAGCTTTGGTCTTGTAATGTGAACTGAGCATGCGTAGCACTTTGTCCGTCGGACAACCGTACACACGATCGGATTTGGTGTGATCGGACCGTGTTGTCGGCAAATCTATCCAGCAGGAGATAGGACTTTGTCCGTCGGACAATCCGACGTACACTGTCCGATGGTGCATACACACGGTCTGATTTTTCAACAACATTGTCCGATCGGACAGAATCCATGAAAAAATCTGAGCGTGTGTATTGGGCTTAAGAATGTGTAATGTGTGCTGATTTTACTTTACTTTCTGTCTGCTTTGCAGGGAGAAGAAACAACCAGATCACTGCTGACAGTACACAGATTTGATTGGCCAAAATGTCTGAATTCAGCTGCCAAACTCTGGCACAGCACATGTCGGCAGAAAGTTTGTGACGTACAGGTACGTTGCCTTGCCTGAAGCTGCCGCCCGCCGGCAGTACAACTACTGTGGACAGGCAGGAAGTAGTTAATGTGTTTTCCTTTCACTCAGGATGAAGGGTGTGGGAGGATGTGTGGCCATTAGGTTCTTTCTTCCCCTGTCTTGGGGGATCTCTCTACGGGAGAGTCCCTCACCTAGCACTCGTTGGTCCCCTTCAGCTGATCATGAGGAGAGGGGTCTGCTGGGTCTGGCTAAGTTGACCTCCTCTTTGAGAGTCATGTGTGGCCATTAGGTTCCTTGCTTACTTGGCTTGGGGGATCTCTTTTCAGGAGAACTGATCACTGTATTAGTGTTACTGGAGATGTCAGTTGTAGTTAGTCAGTTCCCCCCAGCATCAGTTAGTGTCAGATTGTCCGCCATACTATCGCAGTCCCAGAACAAGTCGCTGATCACCGCCATCGGTAGTATAAAAAAAAAATACAAATTCTATACCATAGTTTGTAGATGCTATAACACTTATTGGTTTTTTTTTTTATTATTGGATATGTTTTGTAGCCAAAAGTAAAAAATATATATTTTTTTCTAAAATTTCTTTTTTTTTTGTTTATATCTCAAAAAAAAAAAAAAAAAAAAACAGTGGTGATCAAATACCACCAAAAGTTCTCTTTGTGTTAAAAAATTATATAATCTTTGTTTGCGTACAGTGTTGCATGACCACGCAATCAGTTAAAGTAGCGCAGTGCTAAATAGCAAAAAATGCCCTGGTCGTGGAAAGGGTGAAATCTTCCTGAGCTTAAAGTGGTGGAACACCCTGAAAATGAAAACTAGAAAAAATGTTAGTAACAATTTAAAAAAAAAAAAAAAAATTTTTTTTTACTTACCAGAAATGGCTGTTGCTAGGCAGATCGTCCTAATCTGCCTCCTCCAGCGCCGCAGTGATCTTCTCTTCTTCTGTCTTCAGGTGAATGGGGCGCGGTGTGTTATGGGAACCGTGTCCCATTCACAAATGACACTCGCGCATGTGCAGTAGGCCGCGCGCCGACTCGCGCATGCGCAGTAGGCCGCCGCCGATTTGCGCATGCGCAGTAGGCCGCATGAAGCCGTTTCCCTTACGGAGGATGGCTGCGCTGGATCCGGATAGCCGAGGGACATCTCGGCCTCCATGAACGACATCGCGGGCGCCCTGGTAGGGTAAGTGTACTTATTAAAAGTCAGCTGCTGACTTTTAAAAAAAAAATTTTGAAGGTGAAACCCCGCTTTAAGTGGTTAGGCTAATGCTGCTTAGTGAATGAGGCCCATGGTGTCAGTAAACGTGTGTGGTAAGACATAACATACCAAGCTGATTGATCCAAGTGGTTCAGTACACACAAGTGCTACAGGAAGAGTTGCAACAGTTGCATTTTGTTAAAAAGTGACTTGTACAATTCACAGTCATGTCTGTACACTACCTACATCATTACAGCAATTGACATGGCTGACATTCATCCAGCTGTTGGGATTATTGGTCAGGAGGAAAGACATGTGTTAGACAATCTCATTCCCCACTACATGGGGAACATATATGGTGGGAAAAAAGCCAATGCACAAAGAAATTCAGCTAAATATTTTGGACTGTGTTGCCTGTAGCAGCCAATTGGCTTACCTGTAATTTTTACACACTGCACCGAGAACTCATCCCATTAAATCTGATGTACCGATGACACTTATGCGGCGTACACACGGTCGGAATTTCCGATGGAAACAGTCCGATGGGAGCTTGTCATTGGATTTTCCAACCGTGTGTATGCCCAATGGTCTTTTTCTGTCGGAATTTCCGACGGACTTTGGATTGAGAACCTGTTCTCAATTTTTCCGACGGAAAACCTTTCTATCGGATTTTCCGATCGTGTGTATGCAATTCCGACACGCAAAATTCCGACGCATGCTCGGAAACAATTCGACGCATGCTCGGAAGCATTAAACTTCCCTTTTATAGTGCTGTCGAACGTGTTTTATGCCACTGTGTTATTGACTGTCGGAATTTGGTGTCACCATGTATAGGCAACACAGCTTGAGCGGAATTCCGTCGGAAAAACCGCCAGAGTCTTTTCCGACGAGAATTCCGATCGTGTGTACGCGGCATTAGTTTACATTGTGGGGTTAATTCACTAAAACTTGAGAGTGCAAAATCTGGTGCAGCTCTGCACAGAAACCAATCAGCTTCCAGGTATTATTGTCAAAGCTTAATTGAACAAGCTGAAGCTAGAATCTGATTGGCTGCCACTCTCCAGTTTTAGTAAACCAACCCCAATGGCTCAGTAAGAATAGAAGCCCCAGGATGAGCTTGAGAGCTGGCCAGCTAGCATTTTCATGAAACAAAATCAATGGCAGCTGTTGAATTTTTCAAAGGACCAGTTTTCTTGAGTCATGTTAAAGTGGTACAGGATATAAATGTTCTCCTACTCCCAAAATAAATATGAAATACAACTAAATATAGATCCTAAAAAAAAAAAAGCCATCTAGGTTTTATATACCACCATCTTTTTCAACCAACACACAGTGCGAGGGCCTAACCAAACGAGTCACTCGATTTAGATCAGGCCCTGGCAAACAGGTGCATCTGCATTCATGACAGGTCCTCTTCAAGTAGCTGAGTGATAGATAAGCACCATACAGAGCTGCAGACCTGTCTTCACATTTTGCATTAACAAATTCCAAAGCAGACACAACAGCGTGAGTGTGTGTGGAGGGAGGGGGGGCTGTCACATTATGGCCAGTGTCTGGAAATTGGGGAACAGAGGAGGGGTGGGTGTGTGTGTGGGGGGGGGGGTGCCCCTCCTTGTGCATCTATTTTACACAGTCCAAGCCTATTCTACCCGCTGGTTAATGCATTTGAATGTGAAAAGGCAGCCAATGTAAGGGGGTAAAGATGCCTTCTTTGTGATTAGGCTGCCACGGACTGGGTCCGCTGGATTTATTGAGCATTTGGAGAAGTGAGGGGCACTGACTGTCAGGAGCTCATTTCCATAGCAGCTGCTGCATGAGGCCTCGGCAACAAGAGGAGAAGCCTCCTTGTCCAGTCCATGAATAGGCTGTGGAGGCCTGAAAGAAAGGCTCAGGGTGTTGCGGAAAGGGAGGAGTGGGGGGGGGGCGC
Organism: Lithobates sylvaticus; assembly: GCA_028564925.1. Lineage (NCBI taxonomy): Eukaryota > Metazoa > Chordata > Amphibia > Anura > Ranidae > Lithobates > Lithobates sylvaticus. The sequence goes on along the minus strand of CM053033.1, from coordinate 102,778,177 downwards.
ATATTTAAGCTCGCTTTAGTTTGATGAACTTGTGTTAAGGATTCAGAGCAAGCCGGGGTGGAAGCGGTGTGGAGGGAGGGGGGAGAGAAATTGGCAGGTGTGAGAACGACTCCGCCATGGCACCCAGTCCTTCCCCACTAGGGTGTCTATTGTTTTTTTTATATGACCCACCCACAATATTGTAATGTACCCTGCTCCTAGCCTGAAGCGCTGTCACTTTCAGGGTGACCGTCTGTGGGGTTAAGGGTTCGTCCCTCGGAGAAGGAACTTTGTATCTGGCATCTGAGGAATACTCCAAAAAATATATCTGATAAAAGTGAGGCGGTTGGACGCTGTTATAAACCGACGCTGATGGGCTGCGTCAACAGCAAAATTGTTACGACCGCTGTGTGTTATTTTTTAGTTATACAAACAGTTAATGTATCCCTGCTGTGCTTTATCAAATCAGGATTCCCACTAGGACAATTACATGATAATTAGACACCAATTAAAGCAGACACACAAACTTGATTCCATGAGAAGAACAGGTCAGCCAGTGGGAGTGTACAATTATATCCAGAAAACGCAATGATTTTGATTATTTTCCTAAATTCATCAGCCATGCCATAACATCCATCTTTTCTGTCAATTCTTAGCACTTGTTGATAATATGGTTTCTTATTATAAATGTATTAGATATTCACAAAAGGGCAATGTATATATGCTCCATTTATTTTAGATACATAGCAAAGTGTGTACATGGTAAAGCATGGTTGCATGAGATTTGTGCTCCATGAGTTTATCCTCACCATTTGGGCTGGGTTGTCTTTGGAATTGATGTTGGCTGCTATGCATTTGATGTGTTGGGATGGTGCAGTGTGGAATAGGGTAGTGAAGGATGATTTCCTTACATGTACCTATGTCGTCGGTTCAAATCCCAACCACAGCACTACCTGCCTGGATTTTGCATGTTCTCCCTGTGCCTATGTGGGTTTTCTCTGGATACTCCGGTTTCCTCCCACATTCCAAAGACATGCTGGTAGGTTTATTGGCCTTAGTATGTGTATTTATGGATGTGAGATAGGGACCTTAGATTGTAAGCTCCTTGAGGGCAAGGACTGATGTGAATGTGCAATATATACTGTATGTACAGCGCTGTGTAAACTGATGATGCTATACAAGTACCTGTAATAAATTAATAAATAGGTACTAGTCTTGTTCCAGTAATCCATGCTAATGCAGCATTGGGGTCCTTGGTTCAAATCCCAACTAGGACATTATCTTCACAGAGTTTGCATGTCTCCCTGAGCTTGCATGACATTCCTCCCACACTCCAAAGGCATGCTGGTAGGTTAATTGGCTCCTGTCTAAACTGGCCCTAGTATGTGTATATATGAATGTGAGATAGGGACCTTAGATTGTAAGCTCTGTGAGGCAGGGACTGATGTGAATGTACAAAATAGCACACCGGGAATGGCACAGGAACACACTTTGCATTGCTAGGCGATTCACATGCCGTTCTGTGCAGTGCAATTTAAACCTTTTTTTCATTTTGAATGTGCTCAAATCTCACTGCAATAAAAGTAGTGCATGCACTACTTTTGGAAACTCACTGCAACCGGATCACATTATACTTCTGTACCATGCAATTTGGTGCGGGTAAACCTGTATTTGGGTAGTCATTAACTTAACATCGACACCTGCTGAAGATTGCAACTGTAGTGCGTTTTGAACACAGTGTGGGAAAAGCACATGCAATAAGGGTTTCCCGCACTGCGTTCTGGTGTAAATGGGTCCAAATGTCAGTCAAAGTGTATGTCCAGCTAAAATATTTTCCCAAATTTTGGATTGACTGAAGAAGGGATAGAAACACCCACGTTTTTATAGATTTTTCTAACTTGAATGCATAATAAAAAAAAATGATGGTTTATCCGTCTTGAAAGGGGCTCTGCCACTGAGCAAACAAGCTGTGATTAGGCTCTGATGGAAGCAGGCATTCCCTTGCTCACATGCTAGCATTGGGGGCTAGTAAAGCTAAACCCAACCATCAGTTCTCTGCTGCAAACAAAGCCTATATCTGCAGCTTTTCTATGCAACAGGGTCCCTTTAAATAGAGACTTGTGCTTTTCTAACGTCCCGTTGCGTCTGATTGTTTCATGGCAAGGATAGATTCTAAGCTGAAGTGTTGAGGCCCAGAGAACTTCAGAGACCTGGAACCAGTTACTGTTTTGCAGACGGAACGCTCTTTAGAAAAAAAAAAAAACTCACAGCCCCCCACCCTTCCAACCCCATGCACAGCTTCTCTATAGCACCTTGTCTGCCAGTGCCATGGTTGTATTCTCATGACCTCCAACTAACAGCATGTAAGGGGGGGGTACAGACTTGCCTTTGACAGCCTGCTTAATTTCCAGCCCCCCCTCCTCTTTCCCCCAGAGCAGAAGAGGGGGAGGACTGAGTAATAGAGCATCCATCTGCTGTGCAGTCCAAATGAAGCAGTCAGGACAATACAAGGAAATGCTCCTAGTTTGGAATTCCTCTTGCAGATTTTGGCAGGAGCTCAGCATCTCTTCCTAGTGGCTAAGTTTACCCCCAAATCCCCCCCCCCCCCCCAATAGTTTTTTTGGGACAGTCTGAAATTTTTAACTTCTGCACCAAGTCAGGATTTGGATGCAGAGGGTGGGGGGATCAGGGGTTTTCTTTCTGTCATGCAAACCCTGGAGTTGTCACGTTACAGTCTGGCGATAAACGGGGAATCTGGCCTTCTAGTGAGAGGGAACGCAGGCCAACAGTTACGTTTGAGGCTGAGAACTGGCTGCGGTGAGCGGTTGTCTGTGCCAGGCCTTCCATTCCCACTGCAGATCAGCGCAATATGTGATACTCGGCTTTCCAGATTGACGGGGATCATTCAGTTTGCTGCCCAGAATCGTCCTGACATGCTGAACCCAAGAGGAGCTCTTGATCCTTAAAGGAAACTTGTACTTCAGAGAATATATAGGCTACTGATGTTGGCTCTCTTCTGAAAGTGCTAGTTGCCTGGCTGTCCTTTGCCTCAATGCTTTTTAGATCACAGGCTGCAAGAATGCAGTTTGGAAAGGTCAGACCAAAGTCGAAATTCATGAAATGCAAGCTTGTGGTCAGGTCAGCGACAATACTAAAGCAACTGCGTGAGCAAGAGAGCCAGGTAACTGGTATTTTAAAGCTGGATACACACTATACAATTTTCTTCAGATTTACCAAAACCATATAATATGAGGTCATAACTAAATACTTTCAATTTGTATGAAATCAGGCAGGTCCTTACACTACATAGATGAAGATAAATCTAATGTAATTTAAACAAAAAAAGTTGTATAATGTGTATCTAGCCTTAAAGAAAGTGGACCAGGGGGGTTTCTGGGGTCCTAATGGACAGAATACTTTTTTGCGCATGCAGATTAAAATGTTGATCATCATTAGACTAAGACTAATATAATCTTTTTACCGGACAAACATGAATTGATCTAAAAACTGTAATGTCACATTATGATGAGAAATGACAGATGGATTAAAAATTAGATAAATTATACAATTTGTATATATTTAATGATGTATAATGGAGATATGGATATGGATATATATATATATATATATATATATATATGGATAATCATCTCTGTATCTCAAAAAAGACCTGGGGCATTCAGTAGAAGACCTGGGGCACATGCCCTGTGTACCAAGGCCTAGAAACGCCACTAAAGGGGACGGCAATGGCATTTTAGGGACATAGCTAGCAAGATTTTCCCCTTCCCCCCTTACAAATCTTTTTTTTTTTTCTGCTGCATTTGTAAAGGAATGCAAAACGATGTAAGTGAAATATTATCCTGGGTGGCTTGACCCTGTAATTCAAATCCCCGCTTTATAAGCTCCACTTATTACACAGATGGCTGCCAAAAAGAGTGTAGGTTATGGGGGAGTTTGATGTAATTCAGGCTTTCTGTACATGATGCAATCTGAATGCTGACAGGTTCTGTTCACCTCTAACTTTAGCCCTAATGGGCATCTGGGGTCATAAGATGTAAAGTTTGAGCATATTTCCCTACCTGGGAACCAAGGGTGCTGCAAACAGTTCACCATAGAAATCAATAGTTGTACGCTGGTATAGGCCGATACTTACATAAACACATGCATGAGTATGGATGTACACCTCTGGGCACAGACTGTCTGCATCCAGGGTGCATATGCATGCATGTAGTATACTGTATAGCCGTGTTCAGCTGCGTACAGCCATTGATTTCTATGGGCCGCTGTAAGCAACACCCGTGGTTCATACAGAGCACAGCGGGTTTGGGTTTCCAGCGCTCTGACACCCCCCTGCACAGAGCTCCAATCAACAACACTCATGCTCCTTGAGCAGCAATGTTGATTGGGATATTGTGCAGGGAAAGTGCCTAACCACTTAAGAACCGGACTGCTGCATTCCTTTGGCAAGACAATGTTGGACCCTGATAACAGCAAACAGTTAAGACTGTCCTAGGTGGCCCATATTTAGTGGTTATTGTGGTAGATATACATATGAATATGCTGTGTGCACTACTGTGGTTGTTCTATTTGTCACCCTGATAAAGGGGGACCTCGGTTGCCTGAAACTGCAGTGAACACTTTGAACTAAAACCTAGTGTACTAGCTTTTTTTGACCGTGAGCAATAAAAACCAGAGTATAGATTTGTCTCTATGCTTTGCTTCATACATTATTACACTGCAACCTTAAAGTAGATGCAAACCCAATGTCATCCTTTCTAAACTACTGCCATAGGGGTTATCTATAAGGATATACATGCCTCCTGCATCTATCCTTACCTGTCAAGTGTCTCCCCTCTGTCTGTTATGAGACCCAAAAAACTGCAGATTCTGTGGGTGGGTCTGTTGTCTGGAGCTCGTGGGTGGAGTCAGTAGACTCCCCGCCCACCTCTACACTCCCCTTGTCAATATGCATTTTCTCCTGTGTATTTCTTACACTGAACTTCTGCTATGATCTCTAACATCCAGTGAAAGGACAGGAAAGTAACCACATGACTTCAGCATGCCCAATTATGCTGAGGTGTGCAACATCCAATCCTGGCAGAGCAGCAGAAGAAAGGAGTGGGAGGGAATTAAAAAATAATGCATGTCTCTTAGGCTAGTGCACAAGATATGTAAATATCCTGTCACTCACAGCAAGGGGGAGGATTTGACAAAGTTTTTCTCTGTTTGTCAAGATTTATCTCACTGAACAATAAAAGAGGATTGCTCAGAGCTGGATTAACTCTTGGTGGCAAGACTGGGCTCAAATGATAGGAAATCTTATACTCTACATTATGACATCAAAAAAAAAAAGAAAATTCGGGTTTACATCCACTTTAAGAGAAACCCTTTTAAGGCTCTTCTTTTTAGGCCCATAGTAGCCGACTTGTTACTTAGTTATCACCAAGGCATGGAAGTCTCCGGTCTTTAGCTTTGAGGCAGCGAAACACTGTATCGACATTATGGTTAACAAAAAACTGATGGCTATATTAACCGACTGTCGCAATAAATTCCTCAGAGTTTGGCAACCTTGGATTTCATTTTCTCATTAATCGTGTTTTGACCATCAGTTACTGGAAGTCTCATATTTCTGCGACCTTTCCCCCTGTGATATCTTTGCTGTTTCTTTTTCTGTTCTCTTTTCCCTCTCTTTCTTCTTTTCCTTTCTCTCTTTTGTTTTCTTCTTCGGACTGTTTACTACACATATTAGCTCTTCATGGATGCCCTTTTCTTGGGGAATGGGGTACAGTTATCTTTGATGACTATACGTATTCCAGTGCTTCCCTTCATTAGCAGTGCCTGCTTTGTACACATTTTTCGTACATGACCATCGTTTATGTATTGTGTACTATATTTGACATTTTGTTCAAATAAAAAAAAGGGTCCTGCACCATTTTGGTGCGAATGCGATTTCAGCCACACAGTTTGTATGTCTGGAATTGCATTGCACAGACATCGCATGTGATCTGCACAGCAATGCGGTGCAAATCACATGTGATGTCTGGCATCACACTAGTGTCCTGGCACCCATTCTGTGGTCTAGAGGCCACAGTGGCCCTTTGGCTCTCATTTTACATCCCCTAGGGCCTTTGTAGACCGTAGTCTGTTTTCCTTACCTAGATCAAGCCAGTTAATGCAAATATTCTTTAGACTAGTCTCTAGTATTTAAATGGTTTGGTTTCCTTGGTTCAAGCTGTGCTGTCCATCCATTTTCTCTTTTTATGTTTTTTTTTTTTTAATGCCTGTAGTGTTTTAGTTTTCTGTATCATAAAATTTACTGATTATACCAATCAGGCATTACATCCGACAGGTAAATTAAATAACATTGATTATATTGTTACAATGGCATTTGAAATTGGGTGGGGATATATTCGGGAGCAAGCAAACATGTTTAGGGTTCCAAAAAACGCATTGTTAGCGGCATCAGCCCAGATACCTGCTAGCACCTGCGTTTTCCCCCTCCGCCCAGCCCAGCCCACCCAAGTGCAGTATCGATCGATCACTGTCACTTACAAAACACTAAGCACACATAACTGCAGCGTTCACAGAGTCAGGCCTGATCCCTGCGATCGATAACATTTTTTTTGTGGTAGCGTTTTGATTCAGTCGCTAACAGTCAGGAGCTTTTTTACCTGTAAATCTCAAAAAAATAAAAAAATAGTTGTCGTTTTATTGTTCTCTCTCTCTATTCTCTCTCTATTGTTGCTCTTTTTTTACTCCATTCTATTCTGCAATGTTTTATTATGTTTTATCATGCTTGCTTTTCAGGTATGTAATTTTGTTTACTGTGTTTTAGTGTTAACCATTTTTTTGTTTTCAGGTGCGCCATTCAGTTGCAGCGTGGATTTATTTATCTTGACAGCAACAGCGTTTGCTCCCACGATACATAAAGCCGCGACTCCAACGCTGTAGGAGGTGATTTCACCACCACAGTTAAAAAAAAGAGCATATATGCCGAAGCATGGGGGCAGCAGGGGCGGAGGAGCGATTGGCTCCTAATGCTGCGTACATACGGTCGAAATTCCGATGGAGCCTTGCCCCGTGGAAAAGTGCGACCGTGTGTACATGGCATAACTTTTGTGGGAGGATGCCCCCATGCTTCGGCATATATAAATGGTGCATGTATGCCCATCATTAGAAGTGGGTGGATGAAGGGAGGTATTCTAATGGTGGGCATACCCACCAATCAATCTCTTTTTTTCGTTCAGCCAAGAGGCTGCATGAAAAAAAAAAAGATTACAATATATGTCCAGTATGTTGCTGGACTTTGAATGGTTATACCAGAATGATGCCTGCAGGTTTAGGTATCATCTTGGTATCATTCTTTTCAGCCAGTGATCGGCTTTCATGTAAAAGCAATTCTAGTGGGTAATTAGCCTCTAGACTGCTTTTACAAGCAGTGGGATGGAATGTCCCCCCTCCCGGATATAAACCGCGCCATTGGGAAAGCGTTTTATCACACCGATCTTGGTGTGGTCAGATGCTTTGAGGGCAGAGGAAATATCTAGGGTCTAACAGACCCCAATTTTTTCAAAAAAAGAGTACCTGTCACTGCCTATTGCTATCATAGGGGATATTTACATTCCCTGAGATAACAATAAAAATAATAACAAAGAAAAAAAATGGAAGGAACAGATTAAAAAAAAAAAAAAAAAGATAAATAAAAAAAAAAATAAAAAGCACCCCTGCCCCCCCTTCTCTTGCGCAAAGGCGAACACAAGCGTTGGTCTGGCGTCATATGTAAACAGCAATTGCACCATGCATGTGAGGCATCACCGCGAAGGTCAGATCGAGGGCAGTAATTTTAGCAGTAGACCTCCTCCGTGAATCTAATGTGGTATCATGTAAAGGCTTTTAAAGGCTTTTAAAAATGTATGTAGTTTGTCGCCATTGCGTGTTTGTGCGCAATTTCAAAGCATGTCGTGTTTGGTATCCATGTACTCGGCCTAACATCATATTTTTTATTTCATCAAAAATTTGAGCAATGTATTGTGTTTTAGTGCATTAAAATAAAAAAAAGTGTATTTTTTCCACAAAAAATGCGTTTGAAAAATCGCTGCGCAAATACTGTGTGGAAAAAAAAAATGCAACACCCACCATTTTAATCTGTAGGGCCTTTGCTTTAACAATATATATAGTGTTTGGGGGTTCAACGTAATTTTCTTGCAAAAAAAAATATGTTTTCATGTAAACAAAAAGTGTCAGAAAGGGCTTTGTCTTCAAGTGGTTAGAAGACTGGGTGACGTGTGACATAAGCTTCTAAATGTTGTGCATAAAATGCCAAGACAGTTCAAACCCCCCCAAATGACCCCATTTTGGAAAGTAGACACCCCAAGCTATTTGCTGAGAGCAATGTTGAGCCCATTAAAATTTTTTTTTTTTTTTTTTGTCCCAAGAGATTGAATAATGAAAAAAAAAAATATATATATATTTTTTTTTACAAAAAGTTGTCACTAAATGATATATTGCTCAAACATGTCATGGGCATATGTGGAAATACACCCCAAAATAGATTCTGTTGCTTCTCCTGAGTACGGGGATACCACATGTGTGGGACTTTTTGGGAGCCTAGCTGCGTACGGGACCCCAAAAACCAAGCACCGCCTTCAGGCTTTCTAAGGGTGTAATTTTTTTATTTCACTTCTCACTGCCAATCACAGTTTCGGAGGCCATGGAATGCCCAGATGGCATAAAACCCCCCAAAATGACCCCATTTTGGAAAGTAGACACCCCAAGCTATTTGCTGAGAGGTATGGTGAGTATTTTGCAGATCTCGCTTTTTGTCACAAAGTTTTGAAAATTGAAAAAAGAAAAAAAATATTTTTTTTTCTTTACTTTCTTCATTTTCAAAAACAAATGAGAGCTGTAAAATACTCACCATGCCTCTCAACAAATAGCTTGGGGCGTCTACTTTCCAAAATGGGGTCATTTGGGGGGTTTTTGTGCTATTTTGGCATTTTATGGCCTTCGAAACTGTGATAGGTAGTGAGGAGTGAAATCAAAAATTTGCACCCTTAGAAATCCTGAAGGTGGTGCTTGGTTTTCGGGGCCCCGTACGCGGCTAGGCTCCCAAAAAGTCCCACACATGTGGTATCCCCATACTCAGGAGAAGCAGCAAAATGTATTTTGGGGTGCAATTCCACATATAACCATGGCATGTGTGAGCAATATATCATTTAGTGACAACTTTATGAAAAAAATGTTTTTTTTTTTTTTTTTCTTTATTCAATCACTTGGGACTAAAAAAAAAAATATTCAATGAGCTCAACATGCCTCTCAGCAAATAGCTTGGGGTGTCTACTTTCCAAAATGGGGTCATTTGGGGGGGTTTTGTACTTCCCTGCCATTTTAGCACCTCAAGAAATGAGATATGCAGTCATAAATTAAAAGCGGTGTAAATTCCAGAAAATGTACTCTAGTTTGTAGACACTATAACTTTTGCGCAAACCAATAAATATACGCTTATTGGCATTTTTTTTTTACTAAAGACATGTGGCTAAATACATTTTGGCCCAAATGTTTGACTAAAATTGAGTTTATTGGATTTTTCTTATAACAAAAAGTAGAAAATATCTTTTTTTTTTCAAAATTTGCGGTCTTTTTCCGTTTATAGCGCAAAAAATAAAAATCACAGAGGCAATCGAATACCATCAAAAGAAAGCTCTATTTGTGGGAAGAAAAGGACGCCAATTTCGTTTGGGTACAACATTGCATGACCGCGCAATTACCAGTTAAAGCAGTGCAGTGCGAAATTGAAAAAAGACCTCTGGTCCTTTGGCTGCCAATTGGTCCGGGGCTGAAGTGGTTAATGTCAGCTTTGCCTTGCGGCATCTTAAACTTACCTTTCTTGCTTTCTCTTGGAACTCCATCTAGCCACCAGGAGCAAAGAAAAATTCCCATTAATATGGAGATGCGTGTGGCTCCCTCCTTCCAGTCCCACGTGACAGCACTGTTGCTTACCATTTGGCTGGGCAGGCACCCACAGGGGCAGTAAGAGACCTCAGCCCTGGGTCATGATTTGGGGATTACACAGGATTTCTTTCTCTTCGTTCATGGTGGGGTTGCAAAGTGAATGTAATTATAAGCGACTGGTGGAGCCACTATTACAGTAAACTTGCATTTTCATGAATATAGCAATGCATGAAAATTGTCGACATTGTTACAATAAAAACTGGATTCACAGCTGCTACAACCGGTGGTGGCAGCCATTTTGCAACCTTAACCACTTCAATACCAGGCACTTACACACCTTCCTGCCCAGATCAATTTTCAGCTTTCAGCACTGTCCCACTTTGAATAACAATTGCGCGGTCATACAACACTGTACCCAGACTAAATTTTTATAATTTTGTTACCACAAATAGAGCTTTCTTTTGGTGGTATTTTATCACCTCTGGGATTTTTATTTTCTGCTAAACAAATAAAAAAAAAGACCAAAGATTTTGAAAAAAAAAAACATTTTTTTGTTTCGGTTACAAAACTTTGTAAATAAGTAAGTTTTCTCATTCACTGATGGTGCTGCACTGAGGGGCACTGATAAGGTGGCACCGATGAGGTGGCACTGATGGGTACACATAGGTGGCACTGAAAGGCGGCAGAGAAAGGCAGCACGGAAGGGCATTGATAGGCGGCACAGAAGGGCACTGATGTACACTAATAGATGGTACTGATGGATTCCAATCAGTGCCAAGCAATGCCTGCCAATCAATGATGCCCATTGTGGGCACAGATTGGCATCCATTGTGGGCACTGATTGGCATCCCTGGTGGTCTAGGGTGGCGTCTCTGGTGGTCCAGTGTGGGCATCATCGGGGGGGGGGGGCTGCACTGATAATCAATCAGCACAGACCCCCCTGTCAGAGGAGCAGCCGATTGGCTCTCCTCTACTCCCGTCTGACAGACGTGAGTGAGGGAAAGCTGATCAACGGCTCTTCCTGTTTACATAGTGATCAGCTGTGATTGGACATGGGTGATCATGTGGTAAAGAGTCTGGTCTTTGCTGATGTAATTTTGCTATAAGGCAGGCGGCAAGTGGTTAAATTGGAACCTCAGGCTAAGACAATTTTGATTTGATTTGGATAGAGTAGCATTAAAATCACTGTCTTGTTTTGGGCAGGATCTCCTTCATTTCCTGTCCTTATAGTCACTGAGGGGGGGAAATAAGGGAAAATCTCTCCAACAGTTAATAAACTGGTATCAGTGCAATGTTAGTTTTAAGTATTTGCATGAGTACTTGTACTCGCGCAAATGCTCCAATACTAAAGCTGGCCATACACCTATAGATTATCTGCAGATTTTCTATGGTTAGATGGAAAAAGTGCAACAGATTTCTCCATGTTTGCTAAACTGTGTGGATGGAGGAATCTCCCACTTTTTCCATCAAACCATAGAAAATCTGCAGATAATCTATAGGTGTATGGCCAGCTTTAGACCAATATCTTCAAGTCCACAGACTATAACCACTGCCTTTAAAATGGGTTCACATATGTGTGGGGCTGGTTTCAGTGCGATTTGTAAAAAGATTCCAGTGCAATTTCATTCAGCGGTTCAGGTGTGATTCAGGTGCAAATCTTTAAAGTGTATGTCACTGGAAATCATACCTGACTCTTTTGAAAATCGCACTGCGAACTGGCTTCATAAAAAGCTGGTTTGGTTCACATGTCATGCAAATCGGATGCAGTTCAAAATGCAATATATAATATAATTTTATAATAAAATAAACAGAATCAGAAAATGTATTAGATCAATATATTAGCTAATTTAATAATGTGTCACATGACACACAAAAAAAAAAGGTATCAGTAATTGGTATAGGCAAGTACTTGAGAAAAAGTATTGGTATTTTTACTCGGTCTTAAAAAACTGGTATCAGTGCATCTTTAGTTAAAACCTAAAAGGTGTTCTCTCCCTCACCATGCTCTCTAAAACCTAAAGAGGAGGTCCAGCCTGGGTGAAAAATATTAGAAGTCAGCAGCTACAAACAGTGTAGCTGCTGACTTTTAACCACTTCCCATCCCGCCCATAGTCATATGACGCCCACAAGGTGAATCTCCCATCCTGGGTGGGCGTCATATGACGTCCTCCCATTCCCAGCCGCCTAGGGGGCCCGCTCGCCGCCGGCGTCGCTTGGGACCCGGTGGCCGCCGGGCACTCGCGATTGCCTGTGAAAACGGCGGGACCGTGGAGCTGTGTGTGTAAACACACAGCTCCACGTCCTGTCAGTGAAGAGGAGACCGATCACGTGATCCGAGTACGGAGGAACACCGATTGGTCTCCTCCCCTTGTGAGTCCCCTCCCCCACAGTTAGAATCACTACCTTAGGGAACACATTAACCCCTGCAGTGCCCCCTAGTGTTAACCCCTTCTCTGCCAGTCACATTTACACAGTAATCACTGCAATTTTACAGCAACGATCGCTGTGTAAATGTGAATGGTCCCAAAAATGTGTCAAAAGTGTCCGCCGCAATCACGAAAAAAAAAAAATGCAGATCGCTGCCATTACTCGTAAAAAAAAAAAAAAAAAAAAAAAATGCAATAAATCTATCCCCTATTTTGTAGACGCTATAACTTTTGCGCAAACCGATCTATATACGCTTATTGCGATTTTTTTTACCAAAAATATGTAGAAGAATACGCATCGGCCTAAACTGAGTAAAAAAATTGTTTTTTTTAAAAAAAATTGGATATTTATTATAGCAAAAAGTAAAAAATATTGTGTTTTTTTTTCAAAATTGTCGCTCTTCTTTTGTTTATAGCGCAAAAAATAAAAAAACTGCAGAGATGATCAAATACCACCAAAAGAAAGCTCTATTTGTGGGAAAAAACGGACGTCAATTTTGTTTGGGTGCAACGTCGCACGACCGCGCAATTGTTAAAGCGACGCAGTGCCGAATCGCAAAAAGTGCTCTGGTAAGGAAGGGGGTAAAATCGCCCGGTGCTGAAGTGGTTAATATTAGGGCACTTACCTGTCCAGGGAGCCTGCGATGTCGGCATCCCAACCGATCTCCGGATCGATTCCCGGATGCTGCCGCCGCTATTCCTGTTAAGGGAACCCAGCAGTGAAGCCTTACGGCTTCACAACTGGTTCCTTACTGTGCTTTTTAATTGGCCCGGCAGTGGGGGAAGGAGGAGGGGGGCCGAACTTCCGGGAGTCTCCAGAAGTCGGGAAGGGGACCTGTCTAAAAAAAGAGGTCCCCGTTTCCCCCTCCTCTCTGAAAGGTGCCAAATGTGGCACCAGAGGGGGGGGGGGGGGGGACATATAAGTGGAATTTCCACTTTTAAATATCGACTTGACCTTGCGTTCCACTTTAAGAATGAGGATACTGCCTTTGAAACCCCTGAGAACCAGAGATGCCACTGAGAAGCTGCATAAGTTCTCTCACAAATTGACCTCCTTACACTTTCTAAGTATAAGCAGTTGATAATCAAAAATAATTTGAGTTGGTTGAAGGGATCTCACAAGACCCACAAAGAGGGGACAGTTCCGTAAAGGAGGACCCAAAAATAGGGGACAGTTCCGTAAGGGTTGACCCAGAGGAGAGAGTCCTACAAATGACAACTCATTACTTTCTGTATTAGGTCAAAACCATACAAAATTTAATTTTAAATGAAGATTGCCACAATACCCAAGCCTTTGCTTGTTTAGTCCAAGTGACCTCAGGATCTTCAAAGAGGTGTACAGGTCTGACACCTTGTGGAAGAAAGTTGAAACCAGGGCTACCAAGTTTAAAAAAAAAAATTACCATATCAGAATTTTTTAGTGCGGGCATAATGATAAAAGTAATTTCTACTTCACATATACCTTCCTATTGTACCAAAACCCAGTTGAAGCATATGCATAAATCTTCCTCTAGCGTTTAAAAGAACGTAAACCCTAATGATGAATTTCTCCCATTTGCTCCCCTTTGATCTGTTTAATATATTGTTGGAAGCATTTTTCTTTATCTGTTTGATAAGTGCAAAAAAACTGTTGAACTTGTGAGGGCTGAGGGGGGAGCACACATAGAATGCATGAAGATAAAAAAACCTTCAGCATTTCGTTTAGAACCACTTTAAAGAGGTTGATTTACTAAAATCAAATAGGGTGTTCACTTTGCAAGTGAATTTTCCCCCAGAAGTTAGTGAATGAGGTGAAGCTCTGTTGACTTCCATCATCCAAATCACATGCAAGAAAAAAAAGTTGTTATTTTTATTTTCCTTGCACACGATTAATGGAAAGTGAAATGTCACCATATTCCCTAAGCTTTAGAGATAATTCCCTTGGAAAGCAAACTGCCTAAATACCTTTAGTAAATCAACACCAAAGTCTCTCTTAACTATACATTTTTTTTTTTTTTGCATAACTTCTCCAGTTGCCCTATCCTGTACAATTGTATGCTGGTGTTTATATACTAACTTACCACCACTCCAAGCTCAGTCCAACTTTGGGTCCTAAAATGGAGCCACTGGTAGCCATCAGTAAGTGCTGACAAAGCTAGTAATAAAAGTTGGACAGAGGTTCTAACAATTTCCTGATCTACACAAAATGTAAATAAAAATTATGGGGGGTAGGAAGTGCAAGGCAGTCATACATTTTACCTTTGTGACCTGGACTGTGCTCTTCCTGTCCCAATGCTTTGCCACCTTCCACTGCTTCTAGTATGTGTCAGCACTATAGAAGCCTAGATGTGGTTGCATACACATGCAAAGAAAGAAGATGTAGTAAGACTCAAGTCAAAACTTCTGTGTGACAAACCTCAGAACAGCAGACCACAGCAAAGGAGGCATTTAAATGAGCAATACTGAACCCCAAACCAATCCTATCTTCCCATTCATACCAACCCCTATTTGAACCCCAGACCCACCTTATCTTCCTATTCAAACCATTCCTATTTTAACCCCAGACCCACCCTGTCTTTCCATTCAAACCAATCCCCTTTTGACCTTCGGACCCACCCTGTCTTTCCATTCAACTCATCCCCATTTGAACCCTCGGATTCACCCTGTCTTTCCATTCAAACCTTTCCCTATTTGAACCCCAGACTCGCCTTATATTCCCATTCAAACCATCCCCATTTGAACCCGGAACCCACCCTGTCTTTCCATTCAAACCAATCCCCCATTTGACCTTCGGACCCGACCCTGTCTTTCCAT
This sequence comes from Lithobates sylvaticus, assembly GCA_028564925.1. Lineage (NCBI taxonomy): Eukaryota > Metazoa > Chordata > Amphibia > Anura > Ranidae > Lithobates > Lithobates sylvaticus. Next base: position 102,763,028 of record CM053033.1, on the reverse strand, counting down.
TCAACTCATGCCCATTTGAACCCTCGGATTCACCATCTTTTCATTTAAACCTTCCCCTATTTAAACCCTGGACCCACCTTATCTTCCCATTCAAACCATCCCAATTTGAACCCCGAACCCACCCTGTGTTTTCATTCAAACCATCCCCCATTCGAACCCCTGGACCCACCCTGTCTTCCCATTCAGACCATCCCCATTTGAACCTCACACCCAGCCTATCCTCCCATTTAAACCATCCCTATTTTAACCTCAGACCCGCCTTATCTTCCCATTCAAACCATGCCCATTTAAAAATCCAGACCCACCCTGTCTTTCCATTCAACTCATCCCCCATATGAACCCCAGACCCACCCTACCCTTCCATTCAAACCATCCCCCTTTTGAACCCCAGACCCACCCTTTCCTCCCATTCAAACCATCCCTATTTGAACCTCGGACCCACCTTATCTTCCTATTCAAGCCATGCCCATTTGAATCCCGAACCCACCCTATCCAGTATCCTTCCATTTAAACCATTCCCCATTTGAACCCCAGATCCACCCTATCCTTCAGTTTAAACCATCCCCTCCATATTTGAACCCAGGAACCACCATATCCTTCCATTCAAACCATGTCCATTGAATTTAAAACTAAAAACCTTTCTCAAATCGTTAAACACAAGTTCTAATGAAAAGTATGATCAAGTGTATAAAGGAAAATATTTTTTATTTTCTATTTATAAACGTATCGCCAATTTAGGCTGAATTTTACACCACAAATTCACAAAACAAGCTCACAGTTACAAAACAAGCTCACAAAACCAATACACTACATCGCATACAATTCTCAAAAGCAACAACACAAGCAACTACATTTCATCAACAGTCATAGAGCAATGGAGCAAAAGATCTATCTGGAATATACACCATTCAGAAATTTGATGGACTTTCCACTAGTTGGTGGATTTGTTGTACTGGTCATGTCAAAACTGCAACAATTGGGGTCAGTCCACCCAAAACAAAAATATCCATTTTGAATACGTGATCGTTTTTTTTTTTTTAATTCTGGATATTTGTCTGCACCCTTCTGCTGTGACCATAACAAGGTGGTCAGCCAGTCCAATAAGGATTTATAGCTTGGAGAATGCAGCAGCAATGAGGTTTAAGGCTGGCCATACATTATACAATTTTCTTGTACAATTTTCCTTTAGATTTACCAAAACCATATAATATGAGATCAAACCTAAACACTTTAAATTTGAATGCAATGAGGCAGGCCTGGGCACTACATAGATCTAAAGCAGCGGTCTCCAAACTGTGGCCCGAGGGCCAGATGCAGCCCTTTACTAGCCTTCATCCAGCCCTTTGGGCCCTATTTCTCCAACTTTCACCAATACAGGGGAATAATTCCTTTCAGTGACACTAATGATGGGGCAATATTTCTCTAACTAACATTAATGATGGAACACGATTCCTCCCATTAGAATCAATGACGGGTTACTATTCTTCCCATGATGGGGTACTATTTCTTCCTCTGACACCAACAATGATGCACTGTTTCTTCCACTGATACCAATGATGGGGCACTATACCTCCCACTAATACCAGTAATGGGGCACTATTCCTCCCATTGATAACAATGATGGGTCACTACTCCTCTTACTGACCTCCAACCCCAGAGGCCATGTTTATTCACATTGATGCTGGGCCTGGGACATTTTCTACCCCAACTGGCCACAATCCAGCCCCCCTAAAGTCTGAAGTAAACTGGCCTTTTGTTAGAAAAGTTTGGAGACCCCTGATCTAAAGGAAATTGAATAAGAAAATGGTATAATGTATGGTCAGCCAAGAATGGAAGACAAGAATCAGGAAGCCAAAAATGAAGATATCATTCCAGAGAGATAAAAGGACTTATGAGCTAACAAATCTGAAATATTAACTTTGAATGGACTTTTTTTTTTTTGCTGACATTCTTCACACAGAGCAATTTAGTAAAACACTCCATATGCATAAATATTGCAATCTCTAAATTCCATAGTATCATTCCTGAGACATGAGGCACTTGGTGCCTCAGACAGGTCAACAATCCTAAGTCAACCAGCAGGCTGCACTAGGCTACGACAACATGGCTTCTTATACTTGTAGCAAATATTTCACATTTTAATCCCATGCTAATAAAAGGACCAATAGAGCTAAAACAAAAAGTTACCATAACGGTAAATATGCATGTATAAGTCCCGATACTTACAGAGAAAATTGTTTTTGTTTTTTTAAAGTAACTTAGCTGCGCAGCTCATCGTTCCATGTTGGAAGGAATTTTAAAAGGTACAGGATTCATAAAGGTGACTTATTAGGATTGTTTTATGAGATTATTGAACAGCAAGTCCCCCTCCCTATGTACCCCTTCATTTTAATGATCCAGGTTTGAGGAGTTCCCAAAACAAAAAAATAAAAAAAGGAGCCAGAATTTTCTTTTTTGTATTTTTCTTTTTTATAAAACAATTCTTTCAGAGGCTACAGGTCATATCATACACTCAAATATTGCTGTATTTTACAGACTTCATCCAGTTACAACATGGCGATCTCAAACACAGCTTCAATATAAGCCTATAACTTTAATTAACATAATTAAAAAGAAAGTTTCCGTATCTAGAACACAATTGATCACAGACAAAACTCCTTTCTGGAGCAGATTACAGCCACACCATCCTGTTCATCCCAAGAAATAAAAAAAAAAAAAAAAAAAGGGGGGGGGGGGATGTTAAAGAAAAAAAAGTGGGGGTCGGGGGACTCCTGTAACAATGAAAGAGAAGAGACAGTGAAATGGGACAGACTATTGAGAAGTCAGCCAATGCACCTGCTCCTAGCGCAGAGCTGGTCTAGTGGTGGCATGCAGGGTCATATTATGAGACGAGGGGGAGAAAGGGGGGGGGGGGGGGCAGGACAGAAGCTGAATTTGAGAACATATGGTAGCCACGAATATTTTAATCCCAGCCACATATAAAAAAAAAAAAAAAAAAATGTGCATTTGATTATTGCAAAAAATAAAATAAAAATAATGATATAATAAGTTTCACAGTTAGAGAAGGAATGCAACACCTGAACTAAATATCCCTTTAACAACTGAGATCTTACATAAAAAAAAAAAAAAAAAAAAAAAAAAAAAACACCTTGGGATGAACATTGGAGTAATTACATCATAAATATTATGACATTATTAGTGGCAGATCCACTTAAAAATGTGCAACAAGCTGTATTTTTTCCACTTTTTTTATACACACTATCCCTTTTGCCCACAAACCCATTTAAAGTAATTTTTTGTTATTTTTGTAAAAAAAAAAAAAAAATTCATTGCTGCCCCCCCCCTCCCCCAACCCACTCAAAAACTATTGCACAGAGAGGCAAAGCTCCGTGCCAAGTAATACGCCAGCCTAACAATGTAGACCAATTAAATAAGAAGGAAAAAATGCTGAAAATTCAGCACAACAAGACTTTTTTTTAATAAAAGTTTACACCTCGACTTTACTTTTTTTTTTTTTTAAACAATATACAAGATTCTTAAAGGGACCTTCTTAGAGAGCATAGATTACATGGTTTGTGTGGCCCTTATGGCTGCAGGTCTTGGATAAGTTTAACGCAAAATGGTTCAGTTGCAATAGATTTCCTGCTTCAATTCCAAGTTTTACAAAGTTACTTAAAGAAAAAAAATGTATTAAGGGTACAGTGACAGGTATGGTGCCTCACATGAACCAGAAATCCTATGATCATTAAAAGGTGATACTTTAAGGCTAACCTGCATGCAGGACATAGCAGTATACAGTGCAATTTAACACAGCAGGCAAGTTGTTATAAACATGTGGTAAGATGCATATACCGATTATAGGTTGGAAAAAAAAAAAAAACCCTTCTGTACTTCTGCTAAATACGGAGTGAAATTTACCTTGCGGCTTTTTTTATTTTAATAAAAAATTTGTCAGCCACAAATATTACATTTGGGGGATAATTCTAAACAAACAAAATTTTGAAAAGAACTTCGATGCAAATTTCATTTTTATTTTTTTTTCCATATATTTTAATCATTTATGAAAAATAAATAAAAAATTTGCACAAAATATTTTTGCCTCCAGAAAAAAACTGAGATTTGCAGCCAGCCAATGTAAGTCAAACAATATTCAGCTTTTAAGCCGTTAATTAATTGCCCTAACACAAAATTTGAGGGTGTTTTGGGCAAATTTGGAAAATAAGATGCTCCTATTGCAGATAAAATGCACATATGCGTCCTGTCTTATCTGCATAACTAAATCCTTTGTGCCCTAGGAATCTTTTTAATCGTTTTCTCTTTACAGCAGCGTTTGTCAGACATATCAAACAAACAATCCTGTTGCTTCTCTATTTCTTATTTAAATCCACATAACATGTGGTTTCAAAACATCCAAAACAGAACTCAGTAGTCAACAGGTCACAATTCTGTTTGCAGACAGCAGATGGTGCAATTGCTCCTTTTTTTTTGTGCAAAACCGTGCGCAACTTAGTATGATTATATATATATATATATATATATATAATTTATATATTTATATATATATAATTTATGTGTGCAATACACACAAAATATATACACACACTAAATCTGAACACTTGATAGCATCTTATTCAAGTCTTTTTTTCCGAGCAAGGAAATGTCATATGAAAAAATATCTATATGCACATTTGCCTTTTCTAGATTTCAGGTCAGGTAAAAAAAAAAAAAAAAAATATTTAGATAGGTTGTTACAGAAAAATATAAAAAATAAATTCTGTTTAATTCGAAAGGGGCAATACTTTTAAGGAGCAGAAGGTTCCCATACAGAATGGTCATTCTAAACTCAATACTTCAAAGGGACTTTAACTTTGTAACAATTTTTTTTTCTGCTGAAATGTTAATCTCTTGAGGGATTGGGAAGGGATACAACTGAAGATATTTATATAGGAGAATATTGATCTGGGATGAAAAACATTAAACACATTACCTACAAGTGCAGCGTACAGTATCTGGTGCTGTTTTTATTTTTCTCGAAATACTGTGCTTAAGGTCGAGGTAGATGTAAAAAAAAAAAAAAGAAGGACATAAAAACAAAATAAGAAAAAAAAATAAATGTAATAAAATGTATCTTTGTGGGCCCCAAACTTCCTAAAACCTGGAGACCAAAGAGCAGCTTTATCATGTCAAACAGAAAATAAAAAAAAAAGACATACACATAAAGAGGCAGGAGTCACTTTCCATGAAAAAAAAAAAAAAAAAACATAATATTTTGTACCTAATATAAAGAAAATTAAAGTTCCTTATGGAAAAATATAACCTTTGAAATTTTTTTACAGCTGTAAAAGAAAAAAAATTAGTAACCAGCAGTTGTAAAGGATCCGATGAAAACATATATTTGGGGATTACACCCTCCGAAATCACAAGCCTTGTTTGGAAACCTTAAGCAGCGGAGCCTCTTTAATTAAAAAAAAAATATTAAAATTAAAACATACACAACAAAAATTATTTAAACCCCCATAAAACAGGAAGTGATGGAATGTCACTGCTTGTCCTGCGGGCAGTTACCGACTGCTGGACGAATACTTGGCCTTGGTGATGAGATAGAGGACAATGTCTTGGTGGCCACCATAGGCCGCTATGTGCAGGGCACTCCAACCGTCCCTGTTGGCCAGTCTGATGTCGGCTCCAAACTTCACCAGCAGCTTGACCAACTCCAGGTTGCCATCAATTACAGACTGGTGCAATGCTGTCTGGCCCTCTGGGCCAAAAGAGTTCACATTAAACTCACAGTTGGTCATGTTCTGGAGAAGGGAATGGAGCTCCTTGGTGTTACCTTTCCTTACAGCCTCCTGGAACACCCGTTGGGTGTGAGGGATGGAGCAGGTGGACACTTCTGTCTGGCTCATGGCTGGGAGGGATCCAGGTGGGTAGAGGGTCAGGTCTCTGAGTGGCAAAGAAGGCAGAAAGCTGGTCTAGATCCTGGTGGAAAAGACCTAGAAGCTGGTCCTGTTGGTAGGGATCTCTTTTGAAGCAGATCCTGTCAGTGGAGATCTCTTCAGAAGCAAGTCCTTTTGGTAAGGAACTCTTCAGCAGCAGATCCTGTAAGTAGGGATCACCTTAGGAAAGGGTCCTGTTGGTAGGGATCTCTTTGGGACCAGATCCTGTAGGTAGGGATCTCCTTAGGAATGAGTCCTGTTGGTAGGGTTATTTTTTAAAGCAGATCCTGATGGTAAGATCTTTTTAGAAGTAGGTTCTGTTGGCATGGATCTCTTTAAAGTTGGTCCTCCTGTTGGTTGGCAGAGATCGCCTAGAATCTGGAGCTGAGGATCTGGTCCTGGTGTGCTGGCCCTGTGCAGGTGAGCCCAGGTTGTGTGGGTGGTGTGAGTGGCCAGCTCTGTAGTAGACCAGTCTTGATGGGTGCTGAAGCTCCTACACCCCCTGTACTGTATAGCTTCCTCCACTACTTCTGCACAGCTGGATCCAGGAGGCCAGGAAAGGGGGAGCTCTCCCAGTAATCCCGTAAGTTTGGGTAAGATTGCAGTGAGCACAGCTCCTCCAGCACAGGCACTTCCCAACTTAGTGATCCCAGGCTCGCACGGTGCTCACCAGTTCTCCTCTCTGTGACTTCAAGCTTTGCTCGGATCCCAGGCTGGCTGTGCAGGGACTAGAGACCCGAGGATCGCAAAGACTCCAGCAGATCGGCTTGCTCGGTGTCCTCTAGGCGACTCATGGGGCGCTCTGCCGGTGCTGTGCTGGAAACTTGCAGGTCAGACTCAGCTCGGCTCCGGCCAGCGCGGCCCCTTTTAGGTAGAGCGCTGATTTGCATCACAATGCCCCGCCGTCCCGGCTTCCCATTGGGCGACAGCCCACGTGGGGCCGGCCCCTCAGCCCTCCCAGCAGAGTGGAACGTTGAGAATCTGGGCGTGGCCTGGAAGTTTGAGTTTAGGGAGAGTGACAAAAGTTCTCACGCACTGTCTGAAAGAATGAGGAGCGGGCGGGGGAGGCAGCCGGGGACTCCGCCCCCTCTACATAGCCATGTCTTTCCTAACCTGGAACCCTCTCTGTGTCACCACCGCTTTTCAGTGACCGTACTGGGGCCCCATGTATCACCACAGCTTCCTACTGACCGTACTGGGTCTCCATGTGTCACCACAGCTCACATGGAGCCCCAGTAGTCAGTGGGCAGATGTGGTGACACATGGAGCCCCAGTACGGTCAGTGGGGAGCTTTGGTGACACATGGAGCCCCAGTTCGGTCACTGGTGAGCTGTGGTGAAACATGGAATCCCAGTACGGTCAGTGGGGAGCTCTGGTGACACATGGAGCCCTAGTACGGTCACTGAAGAGCTGATGTGACACATGAAGCCCCAGTACGGTCACTGAAGAGCTGTAGTGACACATGAAGTCCCAGTACAGTCAGTGGGGAGCTATGGTGACACATGGAGCCCAAGTACGGTCAGTGGGGAGCTGCGGTGACACATGGGGCCCCAGTACAGTTACTACAGAGCTGTGGTGACACATGAAGCCCCAGTACAGTCACTGGTAAGTTTTGGTGACACATGGGATCCCAGTACGGTCAGTGGGGAGCTTTGGTGACACATGGAGCCCCAGTACGGTCCGTGGGGAGCTGTAGTGACACATGGAGCCCGAGTATGGTGAGTGGGGAGCTGTGACACATGGAGCCCCAGTACGGTCACTGGTGAGCTGTGGTGAAACATGGAATCCCAGTATGGTCAGTGGGGAGTTGTGGTGACACATGGAGCCCCAGTATAGTCAGTGGGGAGCTGTGGTGACACGTGGGGCCCCAAGTACAGTCACTGCAAAGCTGTGGTGACACATGGAGCCCTAGTATGGTTAGTGGTGAGCTGTTGTGACACATGGAATCCCAGTAAAGTCACTGGAGAGCTGTGGTAACACATGGAGCCCCAGTACAGTCAGTGGGGAGCTGTGGTGATGCATGGAGCCACAGTATAGTCAGTGGGGAGCTATGGTGACACATGGAGCCCCAGTACAGTTAGTGGGGAGCTGTGGTGACACATGGAGCCCCAGTACGGTCAGTGGGGAGCTGAAGTGACACATGGAGCCCACAGTATAGTCAGTGGGGAGCTGAAGTGACACATGGAGCCCACAGTATAGTCAGTGGGGAGCTGTGGTGACAGAAGAGGCCTCAGTACGGTCACTGGAGAGCTGTGGTGACACATGGAGCCACAGTATGGTCAGTGGGGAGCTGTGGTGACCCATGGAGCCCCAGAATGGTCACTGGTGAGTTGTGGTGACACATGGAGCCCCAGTATAGTCAGTGGGGAGCTGTGGTGACACGTGGGGCCCCAAGTACAGTCACTGCAAAGCTGTGGTGACACATGGAGCCCTAGTATGGTTAGTGGTGAGCTGTTGTGACACATGGAATCCCAGTAAAGTCACTGGAGAGCTGTGGTAACACATGGAGCCCCAGTACAGTCAGTGGGGAGCTGTGGTGATGCATGGAGCCACAGTATAGTCAGTGGGGAGCTATGGTGACACATGGAGCCCCAGTACAGTTAGTGGGGAGCTGTGGTGACACATGGAGCCCCAGTACGGTCAGTGGGGAGCTGAAGTGACACATGGAGCCCACAGTATAGTCAGTGGGGAGCTGTGGTGACAGAAGAGGCCTCAGTACGGTCACTGGAGAGCTGTGGTGACACATGGAGCCACAGTATGGTCAGTGGGGAGCTGTGGTGACCCATGGAGCCCCAGAATGGTCACTGGTGAGTTGTAGTGACACATGGGGCCCCTGTACGGTCAGTGGAGAGCTGTGGTGACACATGGGGTCTCTGTATGGTCAGTGGGGAGCTGTGGTTACACATGGAGCCCCAGTACGGTCACTGGTGAGCTGTGGTGAAACATGGAATCCCAGTACGGTCAGTGGGGAGTTGTGGTGACACATGGAGCCCCAGTATAATCAGTGGGGAGCTGTGGTGACACATGGGGCCCCAAGTACAGTCACTGCAGAGCTGTGGTGACACATGGAGCCCTAGTGTGGTTAGTGGTGAGCTGTTGTGACACATGGAATCCCAGTAAAGTCACTGGAGAGCTGTGGTAACACATGGGGCCCCAGTACAGTCAGTGGGGAGCTGTGGTGACGCATGGAGCCACAGTATAGTCAGTGGGGAGCTATGGTGACACATGGAGCCCCAGTACAGTTAGTGGGGAGCTGTGGTGACACATGGAGCCCCAGTACAGTTAGTGGGGAGCTGTGGTGACACATGGAGCCCCAGTACGGTCAGTGGGGAGCTGAAGTGACACATGTAGCCCACAGTATAGTCAGTGGGGAGCTGTGGTGACAGATGAGGCCTCAGTACGGTCACTGGAGAGCTGTGGTGACACATGGAGCCACAGTATGGCCAGTGGGGAGCTGGGGTTAACCACTTGGAGCCCCAGTACGGTCAGTGCGGAGATTTGGTGACACATGGAGCCCCAGTTCGGTCACTGGTGAGCTGTGGTGAAACATGGAATCCCAGTACGGTCAGTGGGGAGCTGTGGTGACACATGGAGCCCCAGTATAGTCAGTGGGGAGCTGTGGTGACACATTGGGGCCCCAAGTACAGTCACTGCAGAGCTGTGGCGACACTTGGAGCCCCAGTACGGTCAGTGCGGAGCTTTGGTGACACATGGAGCCCCAGTTCGGTCACTGGTGAGCTGTGGTGAAACATGGAATCCCAGTACGGTCAGTGGGGAGCTGTGGTGACACATGGAGCCCCAGTATAGTCAGTGGGGAGCTGTGGTGACACATTGGGGCTCCAAGTACAGTCACTGCAGAGCTGTGGCGACACATGGAGCCCTAGTACGGTCAATGGGGAGCTGTGGTATCACACAAAGCCCCAGTACGGTCAGTGGGGAGCTGTCGTGACATATGGGGTCTCGGTATGGTCAGTGGGGAACTGTGGTGACAGATGGAGCCCCAGTATGGTTAGTGGTGAGCTGTTGTGACACATAGGGGCCCAGTACGGTTAGTGAGGAGCTGTGGTGACACATGGAGCCCTAGTACAGTCAGTGGGGAGCTGTGGTGACACATGGAGCCCTAGTACAGTCAGTGGGGAGCTGTGGTGACACATGGAGCCCCAGTACGGTCAGTGGGGAGCTGCAGTGACACATTGGGGCCACAAGTACAGTCACTGCAGAGCTGTAGCAACACTTGGAGCCCCAGTACGGTCAGTGCGGAGCTTTGGTGACACATGGAGCCCCAGTTCGGTCACTGGTGAGCTGTGGTGAAACATGGAATCCCAGTACGGTCAGTGGGGAGCTGAAGTGACACATGTAGCCCACAGTATAGTCAGTGGGGAGCTGTGGTGACAGATGAGGCCTCAGTACGGTCACTGGAGAGCTGTGGTGACAGATGAGGCCTCAGTACGGTCACTGGAGAGCTGTGGTGACACATGGAGCCACAGTATGGCCAGTGGGGAGCTGGGGTTAACCACTTGGAGCCCCAGTACGGTCAGTGCGGAGCTTTGGTGACACATGGAGCCCCAATTCGGTCACTGGTGAGCTGTGGTGAAACATGGAATCCCAGTACGGTCAGTGGGGAGCTGTGGTGACACATGGAGCCCCAGTATAGTCAGTGGGGAGCTGTGGTGACACATTGGGGCCCCAAGTACAGTCACTGCAGAGCTGTGGCTACACTTGGAGCCCCAGTACGGTCAGTGCGGAGCTGTGGTGACACATGGAACCCCAGTATAGTCAGTGGGGAGCTGTGGTGACACATTGGGGCCCCAAGTACAGTCACTGCAGAGCAGTGGCGACACTTGGAGCCCCAGTACGGTCAATGGGGAGCTGTGGTATCACATGGAGCCCTAGTACGGTCAATGGGGAGCTGTGGTATCACACAAAGCCCCAGTACGGTCAGTGGGGAGCTGTCGTGACATATGGGGTCTTGTTATGGTCAGTGGGGAACTGTGGTGACAGATGGAGCCCCAGTATGGTTAGTGGTGAGCTGTTGTGACACATAGGGGCCCAGTACGGTTAGTGAGGAGCTGTGGTGACACATGGAGCCCTAGTACAGTCAGTGGGGAGCTGTGGTGACACATGGAGCCCCAGTATGGTGAGTGGGGAGCTGTGGTGACACATGGAGCCCCAGTACGGTCACTGGTGAGCTGTGGTGAAACATGGAATCCCAGTACGGTCAGTGGGGAGCTGTGGTGACACATGGAGCCCCAGTATGGTTAGTGGTGAGCTGTTGTGACACATAGGGGCCCAGTACGGTTAGTGAGGAGCTGTGGTGACACATAGAGCCCTAGTACAGTCAGTGGGGAGCTGTGGTGACACATAGAGCCCTAGTATAGTCAGTGGGGAGCTGTGGTGACACATGGAGCCCTAGTATAGTCAGTGGGGAGCTGTGGTGACACATGGAGCCCCAGTACGGTCAGTGGGGAGCTGCGGTGACACATGGAGCCCCAGTACGGTCAGTGGGGAGCTGCGGTGAAGCAAGGAGCCACAGTAGTACAATCAGTGGGGAGCTGTGGTGAGACACGTGGAGCCCCAGTACGGTCACTGGAGAGCTGTAGTGACACATGGAGCCCCAGTACGGTCACTAGAGAGCTGTGGTGACACATGGAGTCCCAATACGGTCAGTGGGGAGCTGTGTTGACACATGGAGCCCCAGTAAGGTCACTGGAGAGCTGTGGTGACACATGGGGCCCCAGTACAGTTAGTGGTGAGCTGTGGTGACCCCATGTGTCACCACAGCTCTCCAGTATCCGTACTGGGTGTGTCACCAGAGCTCCCCACTGACTGTACTGGGACTCCATGTGTCACCACAGCTCTCCAGTGACTGTAGCGAGACCCTATTTGTCACCACAGCTCTCCAGTGACTGTACCGAGACCCCATTTGTCACCACAGCTCACCCCTGACCAAACTGGGGCTGCAAGTGTCAGCACAGTTCCCCACTGACTGTACTGGGGCTCCATGTTTCACCACAGCTCACCACTGACCATACTGGGGCTCCATGTGTCACTACAGCTCCCCACTGACTGTACCAAGACTCATTGTGTCACCAAAGCTCTCCAGTGACCGTACTGGGGCCCCATGTGTCACCACAGCTCACCAGTGACCGAACTGGGGCTACATGTGTCACCACAGCTCTCCAGTGACCGTACTTATCTCCTGCTCCGGTGAAAGCTATACATGTTTGTATTTTCCGTTACCTTAGTAAATATGTGAACAAATAAACCGCGCTTTCTCTTTAAGTAATGTGTAAGCAGCTGACACAGCAAAAGATTGGTTTGCAAAGGTGAAATAAACTATGTAGAAAGAAAATGTAGCGCTAATTTGGGGTATACTAAACAACAATTAATATTACTAATGGCGCAATACAGTGCTACACGTATAAATCAAAATACTGTACGGCAAGATAATATGGTTAAAACGCCGGTATATTGTGACTTCAAATATTGGTACAATATATGTAATGAAACCCTTCCAAAAAAAAAATGTTTGGCTATAGATACACTTTATTCACATCAGCCCAATGTTATGGTTTGCAATAGACAACCTGTTCACTGAATTTGGTTTTAGCACAATATTACCAATTTTTCCTTTGATGAAATATAAAGTCCAACAACAGGATATTGTCAAGTTTCTAGCCCTTTCCTTTCTCCCTCCCACTCCCCTCAAGCTTACCACTGATATAAAAAAACAAAACAAAAAAACTATCCAAATATGTGTTTTACTTAACTACTTCAATACCAGGCACTTTCGCCCCTTCCTGCCCAGGACAATTTTGAGCTTTCAGTGCTGTCGCACTTTGAATGACAATTGCGCAGTTATACAACACTGTACCCAAACTAAATTTTTATAATTTTCTTCCCACAAATAGAGCTTTCTGTTGATTGGTATTTGATCACCTCTGCAGTTTTATTTTTTGCTAAACAAACTAAAAAAGACCGACATTTTTGAAAAAAAAATTTTTTTTCTTCATTTCTGTTATAAAATGTAGTTTTCTCCTTCACTGATGGGCACTGATGAGTCCGGCACTGATGAGGCGGCACCGATGGGCACTTAGTGGGCACTAAGGTGGCACTGATAGGCGGTAGAATTGATGGGCACTGATAGGCGGTACTGAAATGCAGCACTGATGGGCACCGATAGGTGGCACTGATATGCAGCACTGATGGGCACTGACTGGCGGCACTGATAGGCGGCACTGACAGGTGGCATTGATGGACACTAATAGATGGCACTGATGGGCAGCACTGATTGGGCAGGTACTGACAGGTATTAATGCTAGGCACTGATTGGCACTGTGGTGGGCACTGGCAGACTTTATTATTGGGGCACTGATTGGCACATCTGATGGGGCTGTGCTGATAATCAATGCGTGTCAGTCTGACACGCCGCACTCGCGATCGCCATGCTGCGCGCCCCCACATGCGTGTGCCGGCATGTTATCCTGCTGGACGTCATATGACGCTCAGTCAGGATAACCGAACCACTTCCCGGCCGTCATTCTGTTATAGGCCGGGCGGGAAGTCGTTAAAGGAGAAGTACGGCCAAAGCTCATTTGCCTGTACTTCCCCTGTGGATCACAAAAGTACGATTCGTTCTGCATCCTGTGACCTGTTTTCAGCCAAGAGTGGGCTGAAGCCCACTCTTGGCTGATGTGCCTGGACCGGTACCCGATTTAGCCTCTCAGCGAGCTGCGGAGAGCCTGAGCCAGCCGCTCCCACCCCCTCCACAGTCCAGCATGGGGTGGGGGCAGAGCAGAGAGCCGGTGACAGACAGTCACCAGCTCTCTGCTCACAGAACACTGACAACCAAGGGATCAGTGTTCCTTGCTCTCTCTGTTCTCAGCCTTAGAGCCGGCGGGGGACAAAATGTCTGGTTCTCAGGGCGGGATATTAACTTGGCTCATAGAGGAAACTGACTTTGATCCAGAAGGATGCCTTAAGAAGCAGGGTTTGTAAACAATCTGAGGAGTAAGGTAATTGATACGCAATGCATTATTTAAATTTCATTTTTGACTGGAGTCGGGCTTAATTATATTTACTCTCACTTTTTATGTGGGCTTCTTAGGCAAAATGTGCTTAAAAAAAACATGGTAATCAAAGGTTTTGATAATATACAAAAAAGTAAAGTATAGTAAGTAACTGTTTCACTAACTCTAAAGCTATATGATCATCATGTCATTGCTTACTTGGTGATCACATTGCTTTGTTAGTAAACTAATCCATGTCAGTATCAGCAGTCACTGGTGCACTCTTTCCAGGAATTGTAAAAAATTAAATAAAAAACACAATCAAAGTAAAAAAAAAAAAAAAAAAGAATAAAGGCTCCACAAACCCTCAGTATCAATTAAAATGTATTTAAACCCCCAAAAATGTAATATACTAAGATTGCCTTAGATGTGTTGGTTACATAAGGATCCCTTTTCAGGCTTTTTTCCTTCAAAAGGGAAAAAATTGCAAATAAAAAAAAAAAAAAAAAAAATATTGCATTTACAATTGCTACACAGGTCATGTTGTAATTGAATGTTATTACAAAATTACTTTCCCTTTTCAGTCTGCAGCGATGTAATATTTTTGTAAAATGCAATGCAATGTGGCTACCTGGAGGCGTTCTAACACAGATGGCCCCCCAGAAATGTAATTTCCTGCTTGTGTGATTGGCTCACTTATTTTCTCATAAGTCTGCACTCAGATACAAGTCATATTTTGGGCATCCCCTGCAACAAGAAATTAATTTTTGGTGAGTTACTACCAAAGGGAAATCAAGACCCTGCCACTTTCCTCATCAGAACCCTGCAAGTGCAGCAGCTGATTGCTGATTATGAAATCAATCCCCTTTACGTTCTCTTTGCACATGGACACAAACAAACAGCTATTTCTTCAGAATAACAAAAGGTAGGAATCTGCAAGAAAGTTTGTTAAAATCCCTGCAATTTTCATAGATCACCCAGAGGGGAATGTTTTTTTTTTTTCTTAACAAAAGTGGAGTTACTCTTTAATTTTTACCTGGTGAAGAAAAAACACACTTCTTGCTCTTGCCCTCAGGTGACAATGTTCACTCACTGCACTGTATCAATGGAGGAGCATCACTGTCACCCTAGGACCAGACTACAGAGCACCTCCCCCTTCACCAAAATGCCCTAATTTTTCCTTCCCCATTGACTCGGAAGAATACCACAGAAAGGGTTAAATTTAGGAAAAATTATCTGATATGCGCCAAAAACAATGTTTTTGCCATTTTGAAAACTCTCAATTTCACTAGTCCCAGGGGTCTCATATGGTAGAATCCTTAGAATGCAAGAAACTTTATATCTTTTCTCTTCGTTCTGCTCCACTTCTATGTGTATATTATTTTTTAGTTATCTTTGCTATTTTTTGGGGATGGAGGGAGGGTGGGAGTGGTGCATTTATTATTTCATAGTGAATGATATATATTAGGGCATATTTATTTAGCACTCCATATTTCGATTTTTTATCTTATTCTCTTTGGACTCAGCAATCAAGCACTGGTATTTCAAGGACAGTTATGATAGGACCCAGCCCGCTAAAAAAGGTAAACTTCTTGTTTTCTGGCCCATATCGGTGGGAACATGAACTCTGTGAAGGAGACGAAGTGTATATTTTTTAAATTATTTACTTTAGTCAGCTCTGGTTATGTTATCCTGTCGTTTTTTTATATCTCATATTAATTATGTTTGTACAAAAAATGTTTCACTATCTTTAAAGCAGAACTCTACTTAACCGGTTCCCGACTGGTTCACGTCTTTTTACTGTGGCACAATGGCATCGCTGCGCAAAATCCCGTACGCATACGGTGCATTCTCTCACTGGCAGGGGGCGTGCCCGCACACCCCGCCGTATGCGCGACCATTGTATTCGTTCATGAACCGATCAATCTTCAAGTCCAGGCCAATGATTTCTGGCCTGGACCTGCTGATCGGTTCTAGCGAATGAAATGCTTCCCCTGCCTGTGTTTACACTTACTTACATCTCCCCTCGTGGAACTCTTTTTCGTTCCAGAGAGAGGAGAGGAGATATCGAACTGCAGTTGTGAGATTTTTCACTGATCACTGTACTGGTGTCATTTGTGACACTAATCAGCGTTGGGGCAGTTAGTAGTAGGCCCTGGTAGGTCTAGAGTACTCCCCTAAACCCACCTAATAAAGGTTTAACCCCTTGATCGCCCCCAGTTAACCCTTTCACCCCCTGTCACCAGTGTCAATAGTAGATCTATTTTCTGGTGGCCGTATTAGTGTTACGGGAGACTCTGTTAGTTATTTTTTATAGCATCAGGGTACCCGCCGTATTTTACCCAATAAAGGTTTAACCCCCATATCACCCAGCGGGTGACATCATTTTTAGCGTCAGGATTTAGCCCCAGGTAGCGTCAGATTAGTGCCAGTAGTGCTAACACCCCCGCACGCACCATACGCCTCCCTTAGTAGTATAGTGCATGAACGGATCAAAATCTTTGATCTGAGCAGAACTATATTTGCATCCCCAATAGTTTAGGGTTCCCAAAAATGCGTCATTAGCAGGATCAGCCCAGATACATGCTAGCACCTGCGTTTAGCCCCTCTGCCCAGCCCACCCAAGTGCAGTATCAATCGATTGCTGTCACTTAGAAAACACAAAACACATAAGTGCAGCATTTGCAGAGTCAGGCCTGATCCCTGCGAACACATATGGCACGTACACACGGTCGGACTTTCCGACGGCAAATGTGCGATCGGAGATTGTTGTCGGAAATTCCGACCGTGTGTAGGCTCCATAGGACAGTTTCCATCAGAATTTCTGTCGCACAAAATTTGAGATCTGGTTCTCAAATTTTCCGACAACAAAATCTGTTCTCGTAAATTCCGATCGTGTGTAGACAATTCCGACGCACAATGTGCCACGCACGCTCAGAATCAAGCAGAAAAGCAGCACTGGCTATTGAACCTAATTTTTCTCGGCTTGTTGTATGTGTTGTACGTCATCGCGTTCTTGGCGTTCGGAATTTCGTGTTTGAGCCAACATCCGTCAAAAAAAAACATGGGATTTTGTTGTCGGAATGTCCGATCGTGTGTTTACGGTTTACAGTTTTTTCTGGTAGCGTTTGAAGCAGTCGCTGACAATTGGGTGCTCTTTTTTTCCTGGGAGTTTCACTAGTTGTACCAGTAAATTTAGAGGCCACAATGTCCAATCGAAGGTACACTAGTGAAGAGGCCTACACGTTTCTGAGCATGACAGATTAGAGTGAAGAGGAAGTCACCCATCTGTCAGATTCAGGCTCAGTATTCGAACCGGTAGAGAGCAGCTGCACCCTGACAGAGCCTGATGACGGAGTAGTGGTCCCTGTCAAGGTCAGGTGTACCCAACTCCGTTCTTCTGTTGTTGAGGTGCAAGAACCGCAGGGCTCTCGTATGGAGCAGAGAGCCAGTACTAGTGCCGCTCATCCTTCTGGTGAACTGGCAAACACCAGCGGCCTAGTACATCCTGGTTGTACATCCAGCACTGCAGTAACCCTTGCCAGAGATTGGAGACCTATTACGGTTTCCGAATTTAAGACCTTACTGGGCCTATTTCTCCTCATGGGCATAACTAAAAAAAAGTGTGTTGCAGTCATATTGGTCCACTGACCCATTTCACCATATGCCCATGTTCTCTGCCTCCATGAACAGGACTCGATACGAGCCGATCTTGCGGTTCGTGCATTTTAATGACAATGAATTCTGTCATCCTCGGGGTTACCCTGAATATGATAGGCTCCACAAAATTCAGCCCCTCGTAAACCACTTCAACCAACAGTTTGCAGCCTTGTTTACTCCCGATCAAGTTGTCTACGTTGACGAGTCCGAGATTAAGTTTTCTTGCTGCATTTCATTCAGTGTCTTCCCAGCAAGCGTGCCAGATATGCGGTCAAGATGTATAAGCTCCGTGACAGGGCAACAGGCTATATATATCGTTTTATGGTTTACGAGAGAAAAGATAGTCACGTGGAGCCAGAGAACTGCCCAAACTGCATAGGGAGCGCTGGTAAGATTGTGTAGGACTTGGTGTCACCCTTATTCGGAAAGGGGTACCACTTGTATGTGGACAATTATTGCACAAGCGTACCACATTTTAGTCACTTGTTTGATTGTGGAATTGGTGCATGTGGCACCGTGCGATCTAAGGCCAGACGCTGGTCTGCTGAACGCTTATGTGCTATACAAAGCGTCAGGACGAACTGGATCCTTCCTTAAATTCCAGGAAAAGATCATCACAGCCCTTCTGTTTCCAGACGGTGCTGTGGCCGCCCAACTTCCCAATCCAAATACAGTGAACCTGCTGCATGGGAGACATTTTCTGCATGCCCTCTCTGGTCCCCTACCAATCGATAACCCCAAAGAAGATGTATCTGTAGCAAGTGCGGATATAGGTGTGACACCCACTATTTTTGTCCTTCCTGTCCTGGCTAACCTGGTCTTTGCATCGGTGAATGTTTTGAACGCTACCACACACTAGTGGAGTATTAGTGTAGGGTACAGCACTGCACAGTCTAGAGCACACTTTCACAGGGCCTCCAAAGATGCCATCACATTTGTTAGAGACCCAAACCTGGAACCGTTACAGTACAGTTACAAATAAAAGTATAAAAAAAAAGTTAAAAATAAAAAATATATAAAATAAAAAAGCCAAAAATAGTTGTCCTTTTATTCTCGCTCTATTGTTCTGCTCTGTATTTTTTTTTGTAATTCCTTTATTAGTTTAAAAGAGTCATAGAAAAACATATACAATAGAAATATGCAGCTTAGTTCATTGACAATAGAAACTTCAATATATGGATGGCTGACAAAAAAAGAAAGAAAAGACAACAATCCCAGAGGAAGTATTCAAAATGCTAATCCAGTACCACGACTGTAGCATAGATAATACTGCTCACCCATAAGTCAGGAGAGCAAACATCAAAACATTGGCAATGAAACAAGAAATGGCACACATGGTGAGGTCATGCATGTCGGCAAGTGGAAGACCATGAGTGGTCAAAAAGGTTCCACTCATCTAGTATCATGTAGTTGGGAGGAACAGGTAAGAAAGAGAGCAGAGCTAAGGGAACAGGACCAGAGAAGGGACACAGAGGAAAAAGAAACAAGGAGGAGGACCGACAAGGAGAGAAAATAAAAGGGGGGGGGGGGTTGGGGGAGTAGGGGGGGGGAGAGAAGGCGGAAGGGTCACCCGGTCATCCCTCTCCCTGGGTAAGGCAAGGCATGCGGAAGTTCACTGGGCGGTGGAGAGCTCATTGAGGTAGGCATCAGTATACACAAAATAATTACACGGCCTCCATGTTTCCGTACACAACTCTTCTGTGTTACGCAGTGGGACTTCCATGTCTTGTATGTTGTTGTTGACTTTAGTGAACCACAGAGCCTTCGTAGGGGGGTCAGCATCTCTCCAGCAAAGCGCAATGCATGCCTTCGCTGTGTTTAGGAGTTGCATTGTGAGAAAAGATTTGTATTTTTTAATAGGTCATTTCGTTAAATGCAATAGAACAGGCTGCCAGGTTAGCATGCAGATCGACAGCTGTAAGCTGTTTAATGATAGCGGTGAAATCTAGCAAAGAGAGGGAATGACGTATTGGTTCCCCTCTGTGACATAGTGATTCAAAACAAGTGAGTGGGCGTAAGATACCTGGGATACAGGAGCAACATCAGAGAAAAAAAAGCGCAGTTGAAGGCCACCCCAAAAGTCCAGAGAAGGGTCAATAAGATGGGCTAGGTCAGAGGAAATTAAGGTCCCTGTGGATGTGAGGAAGTCCGTCAAGTGAGTATAGCCCTGAGCTTTAAGATGGCAAAACAGCCAACCCTGAAGACCGGGAATGAATTTGGGATTACCTGAGATGGGAATCATGGGCGAGGAACGTGGAGAAATTGAAGAGTTTCGAAAAGTTTCCCGAGCAATCTGTAAAGTACTGCCCAAGGTAGGATGTACGCACATCTCTATAGGTATGGGGGATGATATCCAAGGTCAACTCAGAGCCGTACCTCAAGAGTCTTCCAATTCCATGGAGACCCAGAGCTTGGCCTCCCCATGGCAATGCCAATCAACAATCATGTTGAGATGTGCGGCCCTATAATATGTCTGAATATCCGGAAGAGCGAGGCTCCCCTGAGACCTTCAGTAGCAATAGTCTCTGCAGTGTCTGATGTGGTTTCTGATGTGACCAGACAAATTTCCAGAACTGACAGCCAATAGTGCGGAGGCCCAGTAAAGAGGCCACCAGACCAATCTAATTGTCTCACACCTTTGGAGAAAACCCAGCATCATTAAGGAGTCCGCCTCGTTGAGTTCCACACCCCAGCCGTGACATAAAACGTTAGGGGACTCCAGTGACCAGGAGACATTCTCTGATCACACCTGGCAAAGCGGGGTGAGGAAATGGCCAGCCTCTGAGGCGGTGAAACCAACCGCGGACAAACAATGATACATAAAAAGGCACTACCATTGAACATGGGCAATCAACACAAGGCATAGTTGAGTCAGCAGGAGCCCGGGAGGCCCTGCGGACTAAATGCAACTGTTTATGAGTATATAATGGTCTTTTGTTGTGTTTGTTCCTGAGGAACCACCTCACAAAATGGTGATGTATGTATGTAAGGGTGGATCCAGAACCCAGAAATTAAAAAAAAAAAAAAAAAAAAAAAAAATATATATATATATATATATATATATAACACAATAACCCAATAGTGAGATCAGGTTCTAGGAGACTGGATCGAGACATCATTGCTACACATTGAACTGCAACAATCAACTGGTGAGAAGACGGATTCCACCGCCAAGGAACACAGCAATGGGGTACCCTCAGTATTTCAGTCTTCCCAGGTGGCTGGGGTGCATCTGGGTGGATCATTGCTGGATACACAGGATCGTGCCCTGTGGATCCTCTGCGGTCTTGGAGAAGTTGGGCCAGGAGGATCAAACCATAGAAAGGATTCCAGCCAATCAGGTACATGAACCGCTGGCCTATCAAGGAGTTCAAACAGTGGTTGAAGCTAGTCAGGGGAGCGTAGGTAGAAAGAGGAACCTTGCTGCTGGACAATAAGATGGAAAGGATGACCCCATTGATAGGTAGCCCCCTGTGTCCTGTATAACTTCCAGTACGGGGCGAAGCATGCCCCGCATTATATGGGTCTGTCAAGAGATATCCGGGTAGACCCGCACAGTTGCGCCATCAAAGTCAATAGGCCCTTGAATCCATGCTTTACGTAGAATCTCTTCCTTAATTCCATAGAAGTGCACCCTGCACAGAACGTTCCTAGGTGGAGGGGAGGAAGCTGCAGCTGAAGGAGTAGGCCCAGGGCCTTGCACCCGATGGACCCAGTCCAGCTCAAGTTCTGCTGTAGGTCCCTTGCCTACAAACTGGTTAAGGATGGCCGTCACTGTTGCGTGTAGGTCAACTCCCATAGTTGCCTCTGGTATACCCCGAAGACAGAGGTTGTTTCTCCTGTTTCTATTTTCCCTGTCGTAAATTTTAAGCTATTTTCCCTGTCGTGAATTTTAAGCTGAATGTCTATGAGGTGATGGCGATACCTGGCCTGAAGTGACTCCAGGGCCTCTAACCGGGTGTCAACTGTAGACTATGGATGCAGCCATTGCCTGGATATCTTGCCGCATGGGTAGCTCTGCCAGCAAGTGCCTGATGTCCCCCTCATGCTGTGCCCCTGAAGCCCAGGGGATAGTGGAGTACATGAGGGAGTCTGCACGTGGCAGCTCTGGTGACATGATAGGAGAGGTCAGGCAGGATGCATGAGAGAGGGGCTCACCTGTCTCAGTCACTCGTGCGGGCGGCTTCTTAGGACCATCGGAGGTGCTGATGGTCCGACCCGCAGCAGCGTGATATTTGGAGGTAGCGGCAGCTGCAGGAGCCGGGGAAGAGGACGAGTGTTGACAGAGGAGGTACGTGGTCCGAGGCTCCCCGGTAGTTAGGGCAGATCTCTGGTCTCCAGGCATGAATCGCGGCTGTCTGTATTGACTGGACTGGGTGTTACAGTGCCCGGTCTGTGCAGAACTCTCCATCAAGCATGCTCACTCTGCCATTTCCAGAGTACGCCCTGCTGTGTATTTTTTAACTGCAATGTTTTATTGTTACTATGTTTTATCATGCTTGCTTTTCAGGTATGCAATTATTTTATACTTTACTGTTTACTGTGTTTTATTGTTAACAATTATTTCCTTTTCAGGTACGCTATTCAACTGCAGCACTGATTTATTCATCTTGAGAGCAACAACGTTTGCTCTCATGATACGTAAATCAGCGACTCCAGCACTGTACGAGGTGATTTCACCACCACAGTTAAAAAAAAAAAAACAGTGCATGTATGCCCATCATTAGAAGTGGGTGGATGCAGGGCAGTATTCTAATGGTGGGCATACCCACCGATCAATCTCTTTTTTCGTTCAGCCCACAGGCTGCATGAAAAAAAAGAACATTACAATATATGCACAACAAGGACCAGCAACGCACTGGTATGTTGCTGGACTTTGAGTGGTTATACCAGAATGATGCCTGCAGGTTTAGATATCATCTTCGTATCGTTGTTTTCAGCCTGCGGTCGGCTTTCATGTAAAAGCAATCCTAGTGACTAATTAGCCTCTAGACTGCTTTTACAAGCAGTGGGAGGGAACGTCCCCCCCTCGCCGTCTTTCATGGTTTTCTCTGGCTCTTCTATCCCACTGGGGAAACTGAGAATGCAGCCGGTGGTTCCGCCAGCTGAACATAGAGCTGATTGAAGACCAGAACGGCTCCAATCATCTCTATGGCCTAAGAAACCGGAAGCTACGAGCATTTCATGACTTCGGTTTCGCCGGATATAAACAGCTCCATTGGGAAATTATCTTATCACACCCATCTTGGTGTAGTCAGATGCTTTGAGGGCAGAAAAAAAAACAAGCACCCCTGCCCCTCCCGTTCTTGCGAGCAATGGCGAGTGCAAGCGTCGGTCTCATGTCATATGTAAACAGCAATTTCACCATGTATGTGAGGTATCGCCACAAACAGTCAGGGGAGTCATTTTAGCAGTAGACCTCCTCTGTAAATCTAAAGTGGTAACCTGTAAAGGCTTTTAAAAATGTATGTAGTTTGTCGCCGCAGCACGGATGTGCACAATTTTAAAGCATGTCGTGTTTGGTATCTATATACTCGGCATAAGATCATCTTTTATATTTTACCAAACATTTGAGCAATATAGTGTGTTTTAGCGCATTAAAGTTCAAAAAATATTTTGTTTAAAAAAATCGCTGCGCAAATACTGTGTGAAAACAAAAATTACAACACCCACCATTTTAATCAGTAAGGCCTTTGCTTAAAAAAAAAAAAAAACATATATATATATATATATATATATATATATATATATATATATATATATATAAATGTTTGGGTGTTCAATGTAATTTTCTAGCAAAAGAAAACATTTTTTTCATGTAAACAAAAAGTGTCGGAAAGGGCTTTGTCTTCAAGTGGTTAGAAGAGTGGGTGATGTGTGGCACAAGCTTCTAATGTTGTGCATAAAATACCAGGATAGGTCAAAAAAAACCAAATGATCCCTTTTTGGGGGGTTTTGACCCCCCCCCCCCCACAAAGTAGACACACCAAGCTATTTGCTTGTGTAAAAATAACAGGCAGTGCTTGTATTTTGGGGTGTCATTTCACATATGCCCATTGCATGTTTGAGCAATATATCATTTAGTGACAACTTTGTGAAAAAAAAAAGATTGTAATTTTCCTGAAACGTGTGACAAAATATTAAATATTTCATAGACTCAACATGCCTCTCAGCAAATAGCTTGGGGTATCTACTTTGCAAAATGGGGTCATTTGGGGGGGGGGGGGGGGTTGTGCTATCTGGGCATTTCATGGCCTCTAAAACTGATAGGTAGTGAGGACTGAAATCAAAAATTTACGCCCTTAGAAAGCCTGAAGGCGGTGCTTGGTTTTTGGGGTCCTGTACGTGGCTAGACTGCCAAAAAGTCCCACACATGTGGTATCCCCATACTGAGGAGAAGCAGCAGAATGTATTTTTCAGTCTAATTTCACATATGCCCATGGCATTTTTGAGCAATATATAATTTCAATGACAACTTTGTGTACTTTTTTTTTTTTATTATTTAATCACTTATGACAAAAAAATTAAATATTCAATGTGCTTAACAAGCCTCTCAGCAAATTCCTTGGGGTATCTACTTTCGAAAATGCCTTTCGAAAATACTGCCCTACCTTTTTAGCGCCTCAAGAAATGAGATAGGCTGTCAAACTAAAAGCTGCGTAAATTCCAGAAAATGTACCCTAGTTTGTAGACGCTATAACTTTTGTGCAAACCAATAAATATACACTTATTGATTTATTAATTTTTTTACCCGAGACATGTGGCTAAATGCTTTTTGGCCTAAATGTATGACTAAAATTACGTTTATTGTATTTTTTTTATAACAAAAGGTAGAAAAAATTTCGGTCTTTTTTCGTTTATATCGCAAAAAATTAAAACCGTTGAGGTGATCAAATACCACCAAAAGAAAGCTCTATTTGTGGGAAAAAAAGGACCCAAATTTATTTTGGGTACAGCATTGCATGACCGCGCAATTACCAGTTAAAGCAGCGCAGTGCCAAATTGTAAAAAGTGCTCTGGCCAGGAGGGGAGTAAAACCTTCTGGGCTAAAGTGGTTAAAGCGGAAGTAAACCCATCGATTTAACAGTTTAAAAAAAAATTTGGCAGTTGAAGATTAAACAGAGGCAAAGATGGCAGCTTCCTTGGCTGAAAACGATAGGGGGGTTTACTTCCACTTTAATAAAAAAATGTAAGTGAGTGGTTCTACTGGAGGACAGCACTGGAGAGGACGTGAGAATGATAGCAACATTAACGGTAAATCCATTTTAATATATAGGGGTGTAGATGTGGGGGAGAGGTCTTGTGTTTAGCCACAGTTTTAAAATCTTTACCTCTTTTGTCTCTACAGTATTTGTTATTATTGGGGTGTAGTTTATGGCTTGCTATCTGCAGTAGATACCTTTGACCTATTTTTTTTTTTTTTTTTTTAGCACAACTGTCTTTTTATTTTTACATGTAGAAAATTGCATAAACATTTGTACTATGTAACTGCTAAGAATATTTATGATACTACAAATCTTTATGCAGGCTGTAAATGATTGCATATCTTCAAATACTAGTGTAAAGGTAAATAGCCGTAAAAACAGAATAGTATTTCAGTGATTTGCACTTACTCCTTTTTAGCTGTTGGCCACAATAGATATTTGTGTCTTTCTCCATCACCTACAGCAGGGGGCTTCAAACTTTTTTTTACAAATATTCATGGGCCAAACAAAAAAATCAATGAATAATCCAGTAGTGCCCAGCAGTCACCTTTTACATCCAGGAGTGCCTAGGAGTGTCCCCACTTATACATGTGTGTGTCCGGCAGAGTTCCTCCTTACATCCAGGAATGTCCTGGAGAGTCTCCCTTTACAGTCAGGAGTGCAAAGCAGAGTCCCCCTTACATTTATGTTTGCCCTGCAGAGTCTTCCCCCTACATCCAACTGTGTTCCCAGCAGATGCCTGCCTTGCGTTTCATGAGTGCCCAACAGAATCCCCCTTTACATCCAGGAGTGGCTAGCAGTGTTTCCCCTTACATCCATATGTGCCCTGCAGAGTCCTGCCTTACATTCCAAGTGGCAGTGCATCAATGCAGAGCAGGTATGAAAGGAGGGAGTCTAGTCCTACTGTAAATGCTGAAGTAGGTCAACCTCACCATTAACTTTTAGTACGCCAACTGTCCTAGCAACTAACCATGGCAGAGGGATGGACCTGGACAGGGGACTGGGGGATGGGTCACGGCTGGCTAGCAGTGGATGCGCCAGTCCCAATAGTACAATACACAGACTGGTGCATCAACTTCCAGCCAGCCAGGGTTGCTGTGGGATGGATAAAATCTTGTAGCGGACCAAATGTGTCCAGCGGAATGTAGTTCAGAGGCCTCTGCTCTACATGATTGGAGGTCTCGTAAGGGTGTCTCTTTTGCCCAAATATATGAATACTTAAAGTGTAACTAAACCCACAACAATAAAATCATATGCAGTAAAGCATGCTTGTTTTACTCACTGTGGAACCTAAAGGGTTAACCCTCCTCATTGTGTAAAAAGGCTGTTTGATCCTGTCTTCTCTGACAGTGCCCTGACAGTGAAAACCCCCCTGCGCAGTTTAAGGTTAAACCGTTTCTCCTCCAATGTCATAGTGTGTCCCCATGTCCTCTTACACTCCTTGAGACTGAATAGTTTTTTTCCTACTCTGGGATCACCATTGAGGTATCTGTAAATCGCTATCATACCTCCTCTCAAGCGCCGTTTCTCCAGCGAGAATAGCTTTAGTGTTTGCAGTCATTCCTCGTAATCAAGGTCCTCATGTCCCCATATTCGTTTTGTTTCCCTTCTTTGGACTCTCTCCGGTTCCAGCACATCCCTTCTGAGGACTGGTGATCAGAACTGGACAGAATACTCCAGATGTGGTAACCAGAGTTTTATAAAGTGGTAGGATTATAGTTTTATCCCTGGAGTATATCTCTTTTTTTATGCATGCTAATATTCTGCCGCCTTTGGTAGCTGCAGCTTGACATTGCATGCTATTGCTCAATCTGTCATCTACTAGGACCCCTGATCATTCTCCATCCTCAATTTGGCCAGCGGTTCTCCCCCTAGTGAGTAGTTTGCATTTATGTTTTTTGCCCCCAAGTGTATTACTTTACATTTCTCCACATTAAACCTCATTTGCCATGCATTGGCCAACTCCATTATTTTGTTCAGGGCTTTCTGTAAAATTTCTATATCCTGATGTGAAGTTATTGCCCTGCTTATTTTTGTGTCGTCCGCAAAAACTGAGATTGAGCTACTTATCCCATCCTCTATATCATTTATGAATAAATTGAATAGAATCGGTCCCAAGACAGAACCTTGGGGTACCGTACTTATTACTCCAGCCCAGTCTGACTACATGTTATTTATCACTACCCTTTGGACACGCCCCTGTAACCATTTTTTTTACCCAAGAACAAACCTTATGGTCCATGCCTGTGAACCTCACCCTGTAGATTAAGCGATTATGGGGGACTGTATCGAATGCCTTTGCAAAATCCTGGTGCAATAAATCCATAGGCCTTCCCCTGTCTAGATGGCAGCTCACTTCCTCGTAGAATGTTAGCAGATTGGTCTGGCAAGAACAACCTTTCGTAAACCCATGCTGATAACTACTTATATTTTTTTCCTCAGTACATTTTTGGATATAGTCCCTGATCATCCCCTCTAATAATTTACCAATGATTGATGTTAGGCTGACTGGCCTGTAGTTTCCAGGGATTTGGCTCTGTCCTTTTTTGAATATTGGTACCACATTGGCTTTTCTCCAATCAGCTGGTACAAATCCTGTCAGTATGCTGTCCACAAAGATCAGGAACAATGGTCTGGCTACAACCTGACAGAGTTCTCTGAGGACTCTCCGGTGTAAGCCATCTGGTCCTGGTGATTTATTTGTATTAAGTTTATCAAGTCTTTCCTTCACTCTCGCCTCTGTTAGCAACGAGTGTATACCCTGTGATGTGTCACTAACAATACTGTCGCAGGCGATATAACCCTCCTTTTGCTGTGTAAAAACTGAGGAGAAGAAAGCATTTAGTAGTTGCCTTCTCTATGTCATCTGTAACCATCCTCCCATCCTAGTCTTTTATGTAGGCAATGTGCTCTGATTTTGCCTTTTTACTGTTAAAAGAATTGTAAAGCCAGAAGGTTTTTTTATTCTTAATGCATTCTATGCATTAACCACTTCAGCCCCTGGCTGCTCAATGACCAGGCCATTTTTTGCGATACAGCACTGCATTGCTTTAACTAACAATTGCACGGTCGTGCGATGCTTTACCCAAACAAAATTGTCGTGCTTTTTTTTCCACAAATAGAGCTTTATCTTGGTGGTATTTGATCATCTCTGCGGTTTTTATTTTTTGAGCTATAAACAAAAAAAAGAGCGACAATTTTGAAAAAAAAAACACAATATTTTTGTAATTTTTGCTATAATAAATATACCCATTTTTTTTTTCTTTAAAAAAGCTATTTTTTCCTCAGTTTAGACCGGTATGTATTCTACATATTTTTGATAATAAAAATTGCAATAAGTGTATATTGATTGGTTTGCACAACAGTTATAGTGTCTACAAAATAGGAGATAGATTTATGGCATTTTTATTATTTTCTTTACTAGTAATGGCGGCGATCTGCAATTTTTATCGAGACTGCGACATTATGGCGGACACATCGGACACTTTTGACACATTTTTGCGACGACTGGCAATTATACGGAGATTAGTGCTATAAAAATGCACTTACTGTATAAATGTCACTGGCAGGGAAGGAGTTAACACTGGGGGCAATCAAGGTGTGTTCCAACTGTAGGGGGAGGGGTCTGACTAGAAGATGACAGATCGTGGTTCCTAGCTATTAGGAACTCACGATCTGCATCTCCTCTCCTCACAGAACAGGGATTTGTTTACACACACACGTACCTGTTCTGCCTCTCGTGCCCGTGATCGCACTTGGCTGGTGGTCATGAGCATAGGCACCCCCGCAGTGCGGCAGGGCGCACGCCTGCTATCCCACTTAAAGGAGCCATTGGCTCCCATGGCTGTCAAAGTCAGTCAGCCAGCCAATCAGGGGAGAGAGGGGGGCGGGGCCAGGTTGGGGCTCCATGTCCTAATGGATACACGGAGCTCTGACTTGGCTTGGGTGCCCCCTGTAGCAAGCTGCTGGCTGAGGGGTCACTCAAAGGAGTGAGGGGCTAGGAGCAGCAAAGAGGGACCCGAGAAGAGGAGGATCCGGGCTGCTCTGTGCAAAACTGCACAGAGGAGGTAAGTATAACATGTTTGTTATTTAAAAAAAAATAAAAATAAATGTATCCAAACAATTTCTTTGGATTTTTTTCACTCTCCTCTGCTATATATGTCTCTTGTAGTCTTTTTTGGCTGCCCTGATTGCATTCTTACACTTATTGCATTCCTTGTAGTGTTGCAATGCGGATGTTGACCCATCCCCTTTATATTGTTTAAAGGCCATTTTTTTCTCTTTAATGAGGCTTTTCACATTACGGTTTAGCCACCCAGGTTTTACCTTCGCTCTTCTACATTTATTGCCCTTTGGAATGCACTGTGTGATACCTTTGTTTTAATATGTTCCTAAAACATTCCCATTTTTCTTCGGATTTCAATGTATCTAGGATTTGGTCCCAATTGATGTCATGTAGTAATGACCACAGTTCAGAAAAATTGGCTTGTTGAAAATGTAGTATTCTTGTTCTTCCCTCGTGCCTCATTTTTTTATGTTTTCATTAAATGTGATCATCCTATGATCACTAGATCCCAAGTTGTCCCATATTTCCACATCTGAGATGAGACTAGGATCATTCATAATTAATAAATCTAGCAGGGCATTCTTTCTAGTTGGGGAATCCACCAATTAGGACATGAAGTTTTCCTGTAAGACATTAATGAAATGATGGGCCTTTAATGAGTGAGCTCTCCCCTCTGCCCAGTCAATATCGGGATAATTGAAGTCACCCATTATGATGCCATTTCCCAGCCATTTCTAACTGTGATAGTAGGTCCCGCTCTTCCTCCGCCTTCAGGATGGGTGGCCTATAACATACCCCAACTTAATTTCCCACTTAATTTTTCTCTTTGAAGTTCTACCCATACTGATTCAACCCCCCCCCCCCCCCCCCCCCTCCCGTCATCCTATTCACAATGTCCCTCCTCTTTACCACCCTTGCATCATTTTGTACATATAGACAAACCCCTTCCCCTCTTCTTTTTTCCCTGCTTTTCCGATACAAGGAATATCCTTGTATATTTGCCAGCCAATCGTGTGAGCTGTCAAACCAAGTTTAAGTTATTCTCAAAAAGTAGCTGTCATGAGGAGGTCTAAGTCCTCCTCATGTAATAGCAGCTCCAGTCCCTCCATTTTGTTAGCTAGGCTATGAATAAGTCACAAGGCTAACAAGAGTGATTGGCTGATGTTTTCCAGCAAATGCTGTGATTGTAAACTTTACCTTAGTCATGTGTAATCCACTATAGCCAGCAGGAGCGGCCCGTCCTATAGGGGTGCCCGAGCATATTTTTTTACTGGCAACCTGAGAAATTACAGAACTCCTATTGAAAACTAACACAGTGAATATTTGAACAGTATAAACATGATATGGAAACACTGACAATACCTATAACAAAGTATTTTGCTTGATTTACACTTAAAAAGTCAACACAGCATGAAATTATCAGCCCCTGATATTTACTGGCAGTTGTAAAAAAAAATCACTGATTATTACAAACTGTCAGTAAATTTACTGGTGGTTGGCAACCTTGGTCTGGCCCCTTTCAGGGCACCAGGCACATGAATTACAGAGGCCAGTTTTTTTTAAGCACCTGATTAGAGCCAGAGGCTCTAATAGGCTTCAAAATAGGATGGGCTCGGGTCAAAGAGAGTGCGACCGAAGCCCACCAAGGTGTGTTTCAACACTGAATGAATATTCACGGTTGCAACACTGATCCTCCTCCTAGCCAATCAAAAAGCAGGTCGAATACCCATCACCCAATTGGCTGAAAGGACAGGCGATCCTATTGGACGCCTAGGAGGAGACACAGCCTGGATGCCCGATCCCAGTTGCCGCACCTCGGATGCCCGATCCCCACCGCTCCTCAGATGCCAGATGCCTAGATGGGGTAAGTGCCAGTGGACCGGACAACAGACAGCGGGGGGGGGGGTTTGAGTTGCCGTGGGGGGGTTGGTTGTTTGCCACCCCCCAAACAAAAAAATCACTAGCCACCACTGATAGCCAGAATGCAGAGAGCACATCACAGGGGCACTAGAGATGCACTTCCTGAAACCTGTGCCATGTACCTCTTACCTTCTCCTTTCTGTATCACAATTTACATTCAGACTTTCAAGGACGTTCCAACTCTGATTGGTGTATGTAACTTTTTATCAATTTTTTTCAGTGGGCTTTCTATATGTGAGAGATAGGAGCCTACAGCAGTGCGTTTTGAGAATTCTTCTGCTACATCACAAGCAGGGTTCATAAATTACAGACAAAAGGGAGCAGGGTGGACTGGGGAACTAAAACAATGCTTGCATAAAAAACTGGAGTATAAGGAAGGCTGAGGGCTTTGTGTGCATCTCAAGGCTTAATTTTCAGTTATGACTGGAGTAAAATATACTTTTCTAATGTATTACACCCATCATAACTTGGCCACGGCCCCCATGAGTGGTGAGGAGCTAAGACGCGTCATTTTATCAAAATGTCTCAGGAAATTGATTTAGATTGCGAAAAAGCAGGCATTACACTCAGGTGTTACACTTTATTACTACGGAGGTGATGGGGCTTTACAACTGCTAGCACTGAAGCCAAAGACAGCCTGCTACACCAAAGACTTCAAGGTACAATTGTAGCAAAACCAAAACGACTGATTCGCTCAATGGAGACAAATGGCATCAAGTATGGCAGACATCTTCTTATAAAACAGCCTCTATTCTGTTCAGAGGGTAAAAAAAAGTAAATACCTTGCATTACACTGGAATACTCAGAAAATCAGTCTTTCTCTCTACAAAGACAAGAATTAGTTTCAGTTTCTTAATGTAAAATGCCTGCAGAAACAGCAACATTATTTAAAGTGGAACTGAACTCAAAAAGTGAAGTTTTGTTATAGAAAACTTTTAAAAAGTCATTTGTCATTTAGTCATTTGTACCTAAGCTGACCCCTGCAAAATGTCCTAAATTCCACCTGAAAGTGCACTTCCTGGAATGTGTGGGTGTGTAGGCACTCCTATATATCAGTGGTGTGAGATGTAAGGCACTGCTTCCTCTGACTGCTAGTCTCAGGAGATTTAACCGCTTCAATACCGGGCACTTTCACCCCCTTCCTGCCCAGGTAAATTTTCAGCTTTCAGCGCCGTCACACTTATGCCCCGTACACACGATCGGAAATTCCGCCAGCAAAAGTCAGATGAGAGCTTTTGGTCGGAAAATGTGATCGTGTGTATGCTCCATCTGACTTTTGCTGGCCGAATTTCGGCCAGCAAAAGATTGAGAGCATGTTCTCAATTTTTCGGTCGCAAAAAGTTCTGATCGAAAATTCAGATTGTCTGTACAAATTCCGACACGCAAAATTCCTACGTATGCTCGGAAACAATTAGACGCATGCTCGGAAGCATTGAACTTAATTTTCTCGGCTCGTCGTAGTGTTGTACGTCACCGCGTTCTTGGCGGTCGAAAGTTCCGAGAACTTTTGTGTGACCGTGTGTATGCAAGCCAAGCTTGAGCGGAATTCCGTCAGAAAAAACATCCAAGTTTTTTCCGACGGGAAATCTGCTCGTGTGTACGTGGCATTTTAATGACAATTGCGTGATCATGCAACGCTGTACCCAAATTAAATTTTTATAATTTTTTTCCCACAAATAAAGCTTTCTTTTGGTGGTATTCAATCACTGCTGGGTTTTTTGTTTGCTCAAAAAAACTAAAAAAGACTGAAAATTTGGAAAAAAAGTTCTTAGTTTTTGCCAGTGAATTTTGTAAATAAGTAATTTTTCTCCTTCACTGACGTGCACGGATGACACTGGACTGATGGGCACTGATGAGGTGGCACTGAAGGGCACTGATGGAGAGGCACTACAATGCCACACTGATGGACACTGATAGGCAGCACTGATAGGCGGCACTTATGGGCAATGATAGGTGGCACTAATGGGCAGCGAACAGGTGGCACTAATGGGCAGCGAACAGGTGGCACTAATGGGCAGCACTGACTGGCATCACTGATGGGTACTGCTGGGGCTACATTGATAATCAGAGCAATGATGATCAGTGCCCTGATTATCTGTACAATCTCTGCTGCGAGGAAATGCCGCTGATCGGCTCTCCTCGCTCCAAACTCTGTCAGTGTGAGGTGAGGAGAGCCGAAAAACTGCACTTCCGTGTTTACATGTGATCAGCTGTGATTAGGTGCAGCCAATTACATGGTTAAAGAGACGCGTCATTGGCTCTTTACCCAGATCTGGGTCACGTCGTGTCCTGGGAACCCCCACAGGTGCACAAGAGCGGTGACACTGGGTGACATCATATGACAGCACCCCAGAACGAGAGGGGATCCCGCCTGCCGTCATTTTAATATATGGTGAGCAGGATGGTGATGTCACTCCTGTACTACTCAGCTTTCTTCTTGTTGGAGGCTCTGACATGAGGAAGCACAGCCCCCCCCCCCCCCCCCCCTCTACCAAGATGTATTTTTCTGCACGTAGACATAGAGCAGACCAAGGCATGGTAAAGTCAGTAATTGGAAAAACATCAGCTAAAGGGAGCCCACAGTTAGTGCTAGTAACCAGTTCTTTGCCCTCTGCCTGCTTATTTTGGGGGAACAGCTTTCAGCGTTCAATTCCCCTAGAAAGAGGAAGTCCACCCGTTTGCAGAAAAATAAAAAATCAGCAGCTACAAATACTCTAGTTGCTGGTGTTCAATAAACAGGTAATCACCAGCCTAGGGATCCAGCGCTGTCATCACCCGGGCTGATTCTTTGTTGGTCTTTGGGTCCCCAATGCCACCATATTGAGCGTGTGAAGCTGACTGTGACATCCAACTGTCTCACAGCCGGCTCTCCACTGTGCATGCTTGGGTCACGCTGCACATTCTGAATAGACCCGCAGCGTCCTGGGACATGTGACGTGTCCCAGGAGATTGCTGGCGTGGGCAACTTCCACTTGGATCGCCTAGACATGGGAATGGGTACCTGTCAAAACTAGGTACCAGCTCCCTGAAAGAAAAGATTCCAAATATACGGTGGTGGTGGTGGTGGTAGTGGAGGGGGGGGGACTATTTGGAAAAGCAGAACTCCCCTTTTTATGTGAATTTCCACTTTAAAGGCTCAGTCCACCAGAAAGTGGTATTTTAGTTATAGCTGGAGCTTGGTGGGCTAAAGGGGCCCCTGACTTTTTATACTGTATGTCCTGGATATTCCTATAGTGAGATTTTCCTGAAATCTCCAACTCTGTTCCTGTCTATCTGAAAGTCACTAAACCAGAGTAAGTATGCAGATCAGATCTCTCCCTCGACTTTGCCATTTTTAAGCTGTAGATCAGCATGAAAGCTACAGACATGCACAAAATTCAAGTCAGGAAAGTCAAGATTTGCATATCATAAATGAACATGAACTACAACAGATCTATTACCTTGGGGAGAAAAGGGCAAGACTTGAACATTTGTTGCACTGTTTGAAAAATTGGAGCAATATGGTGACCTTTACTTTTGATCCTATGTGAAAGAGAAAATTGAAAGGTTGAGTTGCCTCTTTATGTGGCAGTAAGGTACAGATTACAGATGGTAATTATGCTTATAGAGAGACTGTTTTTCCTTTTTATGCAGACAGAGGGCAGCAACAAACAGCCACATCAGTGCAGACCCCCCCCCCCCCCCCCCCCCCCCGCCATCTTCTTTAGAACACCAAATTGTTCTTCAAAGCAGACATTTTATTGGAAAAGGGTGCTAAGGAGACAGAGTAGTGAGAAATCACACAGGACACAAGGTATCATCAAACCTGTTAGGCCTTTAACCTCCCTGGAACTGAGAGCTGAGAGTCATTAATGGGTTAACCCTTGCGGCGCCCATGGCACTTTCCACCCTCACAAGCAATTCATATTTTTCAGGTCGTGAACTAACTTAGGTAAAACTCCCTATCTAGGCTGTGATCAGTCAAGTTCACACATCTGACAGATGGTCAGAGGAACTTATGCAGATCATTAAAGGCTGACATGGGATTGCCTTTGGGCAAAGTTGGTACAGGATAGGTCTGAAAATGGAGAAAGAAAACAAAATTCAAAGATATATAACTGAGAATGCAGCCTATCCACTTACTAGAAACCAGTGACATCACTGAGAATGTAGCCTGAGTTGTGACAGCATTAAGATTGAAGCCTGTCCATTCAGAGGAGACAAATTACATCACTCAAAATGCAGCCTATCCGCTTATTAGAGACCAGTGACATCACTGACCATACAGTCTATCCATTCATTAGAGATCAGTGACATCACTAAGTAAGCATCCTGTCCATTCACTATAGATGTATGACATCACTGAAAACGCAGCCTGTCCATTCATTAGAGACAAATAACATCTCTGAGAATGCAGCCTATCCATTTACTGGAGGCAAATGGCATTACTGGCAATGCAGCCTATCCATTCACTAGAGACCAGGGACATCACTGACATTGCAGCCTATTCATTCACTAGAGATGAGGGAAATCACTGACATCACTGCCTATCCATTCACTGGAGACTGGTGTAAACACTAAGAAGGCAGCCGATCCATTCATTAGAAACCAGTGACATCACGACCATCATTTCCCTACCATAGTTTCTGGGTCTGATCCTGCCCACTTGTGATGCAGCTCCTCCTGATACTTTCTACGTGATACAAAATCCAGCAGGAAGAGGGGGAGCCCCTTATAATGGGTCACAGCAGGTATGAAGACTTGGGAACTCAGCACAGAGATAGAAGAGATTGTCATGTGCTGAAGCTTTTCAGCGTCCACCAGAAAGTAAAATAGCAGTTCAGGGTGGACTCATCAAGTGACTATTTACTTGGGCACTTTAAATATTATAATATGAGAAACAGAATACCTGAAAAAGATTCCACAGGTCAGGTTTATAAACGCATTGCGGTGAGGGGATTGTGAGTGGTGCTAGTTGGAGGCAAACCTATTACACCGCCTGCATTTCAAAGTCATTATTCTTATCTGTAGAATTTAACCCGATAGGCAATTCATTACCGATGTGAAAAGATGTCGGACCATTTGAAGGAGGAAACAGAAATTACAGGAAGTCTTTTTTGCCAGTTAATCTCATACAAATGCATGTAATTGGACTGTGTTTTCTTAAGCGATTAACTGCCTGAGATTTTGGGTGGCAGAAAATTGGCCATGAAGACGGAGCTAATTTAGATAAATATTAGAAGTACGGTTCTGGAAGCTTTATTCAGGCTGTGCTTTTAATTATAACGCAGTCCATGGAAAGTAGGTGGTGGTGGTGGTCCGACCACCAGACATTTATGCTGCAGTTATGTGCTAAGCAGATGAGCGATTGCCTAGTTGTGTCTGCTGGGATATGAAAGTGATTACAGACAACTAAGATCATTTAAAGGAAAAGTGATATTATAATTATAGGTGGAGCCTGATGGGCTGAGTCAGCCCCTGGCATCTTAATTGTTTTTGGAGTTCCAACAGTGAGCTCTCCTTGCCATAATTCAGAATTCTGTTGCTGTCCACCTGAAAGTTGTGAGGGTTCCTGCCAACCTATGTGTGTTCCAGTTTCTCATAAAATCCAGCAGGGAAAGTGAGAGCCCCTTACTGATGGGAAAAATAATAAAATCTGTCAAAATTATAAAGAATGTCTTTGATATGTCCCGATATTGTACATTCACATCAGTCCAGTGGTGTAACTAGAACCTTCAGGGCCCCGGTGCAAGAAACCATGAAGGGCCCCCCTGAACCCCAGCCGAGGCCCTTCCCTCTGAGTCTGGTGGTGAAACTCCAGGGCTCGGTCACAGGTACGACTTTTGTGAGCCCTGTAGTTCAACCACTGGTATCAGCAGTTTTTTTATTATTTTTGAAAAATTTTTAGGAGTCCCGTTGGGGGACTTTGGTGAGATATTAGAGGTCTATACAGACCTATGATGTTACACTTTTGAGACAAAGAGGAAGAAGGGAAATTGGGACCCTGTCCTCTGGGGAGAAGTGGGCCCTGTCCCCCGGAGAGATTGGGTCCTTGTCCTTAGGGGAGATGGGGTCCCTGTCCTCACGTAAGTAGGAGTCCCTGTCCCTAAGGGAAATGGGGTCCCTGTCCTCTGGGGAGAAGTGGGCCCTGTCCCCAGGGAAGATGGGATCCCTGTCCCCAGGGGAGAGATGGGGTCCCTGACCTTACGGGAGATGGGGTCCTTGTCCTCAGGTGAGAAGGGGTTCTTTTCCCCAAGGGAAATGGGGTCCCTGTCCTCTGGGGAGAAATGGGTCCTATCCCCAGGGGAGATGGGGTCCCTGTCCTCAGGGGAGATTGGGTCCCTGTCCCCATGTGAGAAGGGGTTCCTGCCCCCAAGGGAAATGGGGTCCCTGTCCTCTGGGGAGAAGTGGGCCCTGTTCCCAGGGGAGATGGGGTCCCCATTGGAGATGGGCTCCCTGTCCCCAGGTGAGAAGGGGTCCCTGTCCTCAGATGAGAAGGGGTTCTTTTCCCCAAGGGAAATGGGGTCCCTGTCCCCATGTCCTCAGATGAGAAGGGGTCCCTGTCCCCATGGAAAATTAGGTCCCTGTCCTCTGGGGAGGAGTTGGCTCTGTCCCCAGAGGAGATGGTGTCCTTGTCCCCAAGGGAAATGGTGTTCTTGTCCCCAAGGGAAATGGGGTCCCTGTCCTTTTAGGGAGAACTGGGGTCCCTGTCCTTAGGGGACATATCTCCCAGAAAGACCTGTCAACATCTGTGTATGACGGGGAGGAGGGGAGGTTGCTGGCAGACAAGCCTGTGGTGTCCTTTGGGGAGCCGGCTCTCATAGGGCCGCACTGCATCTGTGTGCTTAAAGTTTGTTTGACCGGGAGAAGCATGCAGTGCAGTGTGAGCCGGACTCAGGGGGCGGGGACTCTGGCTGGGGAGGACAGACACTGGACTGAGCAGGAGAGGGGGACCCGGAGGAGCGGCAGAGGACATAGGTTGTGTGGGGAATGCACAACTAAAGAGCAGCCAGTGCGGTAGTCGAGCATGGAGCTCTGCTAGTCACCCCCCACCTCCAGCCACTTGTGCGCCCGGTGCCTAACCGCCTATGCTGCCACCGGCCATATGTAGAGGGGGCGGCATGGGCCCCTTGCAGCACAGGGCCTGGTTGCGCTCGCGACTGCTGCACCCCCCATAGTTACGCCCCTGCATCAGTCCCTGCTCTTGAGGAGCTTACAATCTAAGGTCCCTAACTCACATGCACACACTAGAGCCAATTCACATACCAACATGTCTTTGGAGAGCGGGTGGAAACCGGAGTACCTAGAGGAAACCAACGCAGGCACAGGGAGAACATGCAAACGCCATGCAGGTAGTGTTATGGTTGGGATTTAAACTAATGGCCCTAGTGCAGCAAACCAGAAGTGCTAACCGCCAAACCACTGTGGATGTACTACATAAATTTCAGAAATATTCAGTATCAGACATACACTATATTGTCTTAAGTATTGGGACACCTGCCTTTACAAGCACATGAACTTTAATGGCATCCCAGTCTTGGTCCGTAGGGTTCAATATTGAGTTGGCCCACCCTTTGCAGCTTCTACTCTTTTGGGAAGGCTGTCCACAAGGTTTAGGAGTGTGTCTATGGGAATGCTTGACCATTCTTCCATAAGCGCATTTGGCACTGATGTTGGATGAGAAGGCCTGGCTTACAGTCTCTGCTCTAATTCACCCCAAAGGTGTTCCATCAGGTTGAGGTCAGGCCAGTCAAGTTCCTCCACCCCAAACTCGCTCATCTATGTCTTTATGGACCTTGCTTTGTGCACTGGTCCAAATCATTTGGTGGAGGAGGGATTATGGTGTGGGATTATTAATTAGGGGTTGGGCTTGGCCCCTTAGTTCCAATGAAGGGAACACTTAAGGCATCAGCATACCAAGACATTTTGTCCAATTTCATGCTCCCAACTTTGTGTGAACAGTTTGGAGATGGCCCCTTCCTGTTCCAACATGACTGTACACCAGTGCACAAAGCAAGGTCCATAAAGACATGGATAAGCGCGTTTGGGGTGGAGGAACTTGACTGGCCTGCATAGAGTCCTGACCTCAACCCGACAGAACACCTTTGGGATGAATTAGAGTGGAGACTGCGAGCCAGGGAAACGGATTCCCTTTATTTGCATAGATTTCCTCTCACTTTCTGTTCAGCTGTGGGGCAGGAAGTGAAGGGAAATCTCTGCAATGGGAAAAGGATGGTAAAAAATAAACTGACAGGGGCTATAACCCTCCCTTATTCTATCCAAAATGAAAAACAAAAAGCGTTGCCTATAGTTCTACTTTAAGCACACATTTCTGATAATTTTATGGAGAGGACTAAGAATATATAAACATGCCAATGGTGCAGCAGAAAACATATAGCGCAGTGAGGAAGGTTTGTGGTCCAGGATGATAGGACAGTCAAAATTAGAAGCGGCAGTGCCCCCCCCCCCCCCCCCCCACAGTTGCACCCCCCATCGGATAGTGTCCGTCCTATACTGCGCAGGCGCAGCGCTTGCGCAGTACGGAGGACAAAGGAGACGCCGAAAGTCTCCGAAGATGAACAGCTAATTAGCAGCTGTACACGGCGCCTGCGCACTTAATAGTACATTTTGTCAGACGCTGCCGATGTTGTAAGCACTGCGCTCGGCATATTTATATTCTAACTCTATGTCCACTTGGATGGTGGGGCTTGAACCTGGACTCAGGGCAGAATGTAGTGCGCAGGCGCCATGTAGAGCTGACGATCAGCTGGTCATCTTAGGAGACTTTCGGCATCTCCTTTGTCCTCCGTACTGCGCAAGTGCAGTATAGGGTGGACACTATCTGATGGGAGACAGTTCTCGACAAGGCACCGGCCTCCCGCATACTGGAAGCAGTGCGGCCGCTTTATGGGGGCACTAGACTAATTTGCCTCTCAGCCCAGTCCGCCCCAAAAGACTGGCGCTACACTAACAGCGCAAGCCGGCGGGGACTCTTTCCTTGCTGCCCCCCTTGCAAAGTGCTGCCCTAGGCCTTGTCGGCCTAGGCCAGGATACAGCATTGGGTTCACATGCTGATACCTGTAAAACATTTTGGCGCCAATAGGAAAGTATGACAACTCTGTTCAAGGGGTGCAACTTTGATGTGACTTGAGTGCCTCAAAGTCACACTCCATGAACAGAACTGTCATACTTTCCTATTAGCCAAAAAACCCTGCACTTGCATTTTTGGTGCGGGTCCATTGAAGTCTGTTGCATGCAAAATGAAACCTGCTGCGGGAAAAAGGTCCCTGTCCCTTTTTAAACACCACACCGCCTCAAATTTACAGATGTGAACTAGATCCATAGGAAACCATGTGAAACGGACTGTAGTGCGTTTCTGCAAAACACACTAAAAACACATAGGTGTACACCAAGGGTAAAGCAGTATTAAACCCAAAACCACAAATGTAATAAATTGCAGCTTACCAATCATTAGATATGGTGGTTACATCTGTTTTCTCATCTGGTGATCCGGTCAGTAACACACCTCCTGTATTGGTGTGCCCCCACTCTGGATGAATGATAACTGGAGGCACAGCAGACAGCAGCACTGTCAGTCTGGGGGGAGGGGAGTGGTAAATGTATTAGCATATTTAAATACACTAACAAAATGTAGGCCAAATTTCAGCTTACACTCTAAAATCGGTTACAGCAACAGTTTTTCCTTTTGAGATAAAAGTTTTACATAAATAAATAAAACCTGATTATTTTAATCACTCCTGCCAGTGTTAAAGAGGAGCTCCAGTCTGGGCAATAAAATGTAACGTTAGCAGCTACAAATACTGTATATTGTATATACTGTATAATATAAGGACACTTACCTGTCCTGGAGTCCAGCGATGCCGTCTTTGGGTGCAGGCACCGGTGTTCTGCCGAGAAAGGTCCCCCGTCGGATAGTGTCCGTCCTGTACTGCGCAGGCGCAGCGCTGGCACAGTATGGAGGACAAAGGAGATGCCGAAAGTCTCCGAACATGAACAGCTGTTCATCTTCTGTACACGGCGCCTGTGCAATTAAGACTACATTGTGCCACACGCTACTGCACGCTTACGATGCTTGTGCAACTCTGCAAGGGGCGGGTTTAGGGGCGGATGCATACAGAAGAGGCCGCATGATGGACAAAGCTCATACGATGGGGGTGGATTTCTCAAAGGGGTGGATGTATTATTGAGAAGCGTGTAAGGGGCAGATGTCTACAGAAGAGGCTGTATTTTACAATGATGGGCAGAGCTGATAAGTTGTGGCTGGTACTGGACTACACGTCTTTGCGGGGCGTGTTTACACAACTGAAGGGTGGGTCGTATGAGCTCTGCCCATCATGCGGCCTCTTCTGTATGCATCCGCCCCTACACCCGCCCCTTGCCGGGTTGCACAAGCATCGGGAGCCTGCGACACAATGTAGTCTTAATTCTGCAGGCGCCGTGTACAGCTGATGAACAGCTGTTCGTGCTCGGAGACTTTCGGCGTCTCCTTTGTCCTCTGTACTGCGCAAGGGGCCAACACTATCCGACGGGGGATCTTTCTCGACAGGACACCGGCATCTTTGCTAAGGGAAACACGCAATGAAGCCCTCTGGCTTCACAGCCGGTTTCCTACTGTGCAAATCACATGCAATGTCTGTGCGATGCAAATTCACATCACATTCGGACCCAACTCTCACAGGACCCTTTTTTCGGTCTGCACCAGAATCAGATCGCATTGGTTCACCCATGCGATCCGATTTCTGTCCCAACTGACAGTTCGCACTGCAATATGCGAACCAATCTGGGGGTGTCATTAACTTTGTTTTGATACTCCCAGCGGTTCGCATAGGGCAGTGTGAACTGCCTGTGAGTTGCATGCGATGCCCAAGGTGAACATGCCGAATTGCAACCCCCCACGCCCCCCCTAAAGATGTATGAGCATTACGTCAGCAATATCCCCCCCACAAAAACATTGAGCACCAATCTGCATGCTAACCCCCTTAGCATAAATTACCTCTCCTTCCAGGACAAATTCATCCCCCTTCTGAAATCCCCCCTCAGCACAAATATCCCCCCCCCATCCCCTAAATCGCCCTCCCCCCAAAAAAATTCACCCCTCCTACCAGAAATCCTCTACCCCCAAAATTTACACCCTCCTAGTACACCCCCCCCCCCTCACTTCAAATCCCTCCCAGCACAAATCTTCTTCCCCCAATCCCCTCTCCCAACACAAATTCCCCTCCCCCACACACACATTTCCCTTCCTAGAACAAACCCCCCCCCCCCTCCCGAAAACCCAAATTCTCCCTTCCAACACACATCCCCCCCCCCCTCACATGATATCATAGTGCCCAGGGTAGCCGACCCTCCTGCCTACCCCTTGTCCGGCCCTGCACACCACAGTGGAAAAGAGTAAATGGACCCTCACACTTCCAAAGTGGGTTTAAATCTGATTGGTGCCTGTGAGAAACTTTTTTGTGAGAGAGAGAGAAGAGTCTGCTGTGGGTGTGTTTGGGAACATTACAAAGAGATCGGAAAAAAAGAGTTCCCATAGTAGACCACAGACAAAAGAATGGGGTGCAGTACAACAGTGCTTGGATGAAAATGACCTCTGAGTAGATAAGATTTGCACTCTGTATTCAAGGTGTAAATGAGTTCTCTGGTCACAGCATACACTTATTATATAACATCAGCATTGTAATAACAATATAAGCAATAGTTATATTTGACAATTCAATATAATCTTACTGAAAAATCTCTATTCATGTTGCGAGTTCTGCCTGTCATCTTTCCACAACTTCCTGGATTCCCTGCATGCTTTGCAGCTTCTCCTCAATTTCTAAGGACTATATATCCCATGATACCTTGCTGTCTACTAGCAGCGAATCCTGTACTGACTCCGCCTCCTGAAACGCTAACTCTCAGCCCCTCTGTAGTTCAGAAGACAGGCTCTGTAAAATGTGTGACACAGCAATGCTACTTACAGGACATACAGGTGAATATGTCTCACAGAGTTCAAGGAGTAAATGTGTGGAGAGCTTCACAAAGTAACTTTGCACTCTTCATGATCATTCAGAGTAATCGGGGTAGGATAGAAAAAAATAACCACTTCAGCCCAGGAAGATTTTACCCCCTAATGACCAGAGCATTTTTTGCGATACGGCACTGCCTCGCTTTAACTGACAATTGCTCGGTTTTGGGACGTTGCACCCAAACAAAATTGACATCCTTTTTTTTTTACACAAATAGAGCTTTCTTTTGGTGGTATTTGATCACCTCTGTGGTTTTAATTTTTTGTGCTATAAATAACAAAAGACAGTTTTGAAAAAAAGCAATATTTTTTACTTTCTGCTATAATAATTATCCCCCAAAAATATATAAAGAAACATATCTCTTCGTCAGTTTAGACATGATATGTATTCTTCTACATGTTTTTGGTAAAAAAAAAAAAAAAAAAAAAAAAAAAAGTTATAGCATCTACAAAATAGGGGATAGATTTATGGCATTTTTATTATTATTTTTTTGTATTAGTAATGGCGGTGATCTGCAATTTTTATCGGGACTGCAACGTTGCGGCAGACAGATCAGACACTTGACACTATTTT
This sequence comes from Lithobates sylvaticus, assembly GCA_028564925.1. NCBI lineage: Eukaryota > Metazoa > Chordata > Amphibia > Anura > Ranidae > Lithobates > Lithobates sylvaticus. The sequence continues at coordinate 102,719,648 of CM053033.1, read as the reverse complement.
GCGACCAGTGACATTTATACAGCGATCAGAGCTAAAAATAGCCACTGATTACTGTATAAATGTTACTGGCAGGGAAGGGGTTAAACACTAGGGGGCAATCAAGGGGTTAAGTGTGTTCCCTCAGCGTGTTCTAACTGTAGGGGGGATGGGCTACTACTGACATGTCAGCGATCACTGTTCCTGTTGACTGGGAACAGTAGATCCCTGTCATGTCACTAGGTAGAACAGGGAAATGCCTTGTTTACATAGGGTTCCAGAGTATGCGAATGCAGAGGTAGCACCTGAACGCCTGCTGGGCTCTATGTCCCTACTCAGGTGGCTCTGGCGCAAAGTATCACAATACAATCCTACAGGTTGTCATCTGAGAAATCGCTCCTGACCTCATTTATCTGTAACCCCAAAGTGCCAGATAGCCTCACACACCGGATGTCACATCCATGGATATCACAAAACCTTTTCCACTTTGGGAACCTAGTGGACCCCAGGTATCGCAAATGGTTACCCTTTGCCGAACTTCAGACCAAATTTGATCTACCAAAACAGGTGTTCTATGGGTATCTGCAGATCCGACATTACGCACTTACTATAGCCCCTAACTTACAATTTCCCCCTCCATCCCCTTTTGAAACCATAATACTGTCTGGCACCGCACAGAAGGGCCCAATATCAGATATCTATAAGATACTAAATACTTGTCCCCTAGAAGATCAGAGGAAGCATTCTTATATGCTCAGATGGGAGAAAGCCCTCAATGAGGAAATTCCCATAGAACAGTGGCAGGTGATATGGTCCCAAGCAGCAAAAAGTTCAATATGCACACTATATAAAGAAAACATGTACAAAATCCTCCTATTCTGGTACAGACGTACTCCACACCATTTATCCTACTAGCACAGATAGATGTTGGCGAAGCCAGAGGGCGAAGGGCACCCTCCTCCATATCTATTGGAGTTGCCCACTAATCATCCCATATTAGACCACAGTCCAACAGTTATTGGCCCGCCTTCTAGAAAATTCAGTCCCAGTGACCCCAACATTTTTTCTACTAGGTTTGTCACCACTGAAGCTCCCCACCCCTTACAAAAAACTAGTATGCCATATTCTCACAGCGGCTCGCTGTCTCATAGTCCTAAATTGGAAATGCCGTGCCCCCATCTCCTGAAGCCTCCAGAATTAAGGATGTGGAATTGATGGAGAAAATGACGGCTAGGATGCAGGGCAGACTGGAGGCTCATAGTAAGGTCTGGGAGCTGTGGCACCTTCGGGAGGACCCACCATGAGCAGGTAATAAATAATAAAAATCTATTGCAATGACCCCTTTTTCTTTCCCCCCTTCTTCCTCCTTCTCCATCCTCCCCTTCCTATAGAGTATTCTTGTGACTCTTTCAACAACATACAATTTGTTACGATTTATTAAACGAATAAGATTCATATCTGACGAAATAATAACGCTAGATAAAGAATAACTACTGTCTTTAAACATAGCATCACTATTCATTAATAACGAGAAAGAGGGCGGTCTGAATACTATCTCTTAATATGACAACTCCATCCCTGTAATACATATAATACAAAACGAGTTAGCCCATGGGACTTTAAATGAGTTGGTCATAAAGGTCATAAAAAATAAGTATGATAAATTGATAAAGATTTTATTTAAGTTTCACAGACATAGTCTTAAACATAAAAACCATCATGAAGCATAGCTTGACCATTAACATGTTTCTTACAGTATACATATACAACTTGTATACTCAACGGGTTTCGCAAGCTCTGCTCGCTTTATCAGGAGTAGATGTATATGTGGGGTATCTAAAAAGACAGAAAGTATCGGTAAGATATGGCATTCAATGATGATTATGGTTAGAGAAGAAGCATGTGGCCTCTAAAAGGCACCCCATACTCACATTATGATCAGTTGGTCCATGGGACTGATCATCAAATGTAAAAGCGGTGAGTACTTCCCCCGGGAGCTGAAGAGGCATGGTCTGCAGAAACCACACAGGGAGCAGGCAGGGCTCAGGGGGTTTAGTACGCGCCCCACACTATATAAGGCCGCCATATGTCATGGATTTCACGTTACATTAGTGATATCATATCATTTATACGTCTATAGGTTATCGTCAAGTACTTTGTTAATTGTTAATTGATTTAGATACATATACATTCTTATTACAGCTGTTACGACATATGTGGCCATGGGGCACTCTAGGATACACTATATCCACTTTCCTTCTTGTCGCCATGTCTGCCCCCTGCCTGCTCCCTGTGTGGTTGCTGCGGACCATGCCTCTTCAGCTCCCGGTACGCTTTTACCTTTGGAGATCAGTCCCATGGACCAACTGATCATAATATGAGTATGGGGTGTCTCTTAGAGGCATATGTATACTGTAACAAACATGTTAATGGTCAAGCTATGCTTCATGATGGTTTTTATGTTTATTTAAGACTACGTCTGTGAAACTTAAATAAAATCTTTATCAATTTATCATACATATTTTTTATGACCAACTCAATTAAAGTTCCATGGGCTAACTCGTTTTGTACTATTCATTAAAGCGGTTCTGCACTCATTTCATTTAGTAAATCTCTTTGCCTTCCAAATCAGGCAAAGAGTACTAAATGAAATGTTTTTTTTTTTTTTTTTTTTTTACTTACCTTGTAATTGAAGACTTCCGGTCTTCTCCCTCTGCGGCGGCGGGCGGGGTCTTGCGTCGATCGTCGTCACGCCGCACTGTCTCCTGGGATCTGGTGTCATTGATCCCAGGAGCCAGTGCGGGCATCTTCCGAAATCTCGCGAGATTTCGGCCACATCTTCCGAAATCTCCCGAGATTTCGGCCGCATCTGCCGAAATCTCGTGAGATCTCGGCAGATGAGCCGTTACTGCGCACGCGCGAGTAACGGCAGTGCATGCTGGGCCATCTAAAGTCCCTGTGGGTGTTTCACATGCCCACAGGCAAGATGGCCCCCAGCACTAAAGAAGAAGACGAGGAACTTCATCGGACGAAAACCGGCGGCGATCGAGATGGAAGATGGAACAGGTGAGTCCCCTAATAAAGGTAAGCACACTTTATATTACATCCTAAAAAAAAAAATTTTTTTTCAGAGTGCAGAACCGCTTTAATAACTGTCTGAAAGAAATGATGTATATTACAATTTATACCTTTGAAATTGTGTACCTCTTTATTCTGTTTCGCAAATACAAACAATAATAAAATGTGATTTGATAAAAAGAAAAAAAGATAAAGATATTCTAGCACCATTTTTCTTTTAAAGTTTACAATACAATTTATGTTTTAATACAATGATACACCTTTCTCTGATTGGGTTTACTGTGTACTGACTGTGAATGTATAGCTGAAAACTTCAGCCCAAACTGCTGGTCATACACTAGTAGATTTCTGCATGAACTAGAGAATTATTTGTACATGTGATGACTGTATGAATGTCGTTCAAATGTACGTTTGCTTTTAATGTTCAATTTTGGAAAAAGTTTAATTTCCCAAAAGAAGAAAACCACATTCGTTGTTAGAAATTTGTTAATTTGGGAAAAAATTTTCCATCCCGCTTTTCTCGCCATTGTCAAAAATGAACATCGAATTGACCCCACTAACAATTAGAAAAATTAACAAACATTTTAAAAACAAAAAAGTTTGAAGGAAATTTGAATAGTGTATAGCTAGCTTTATTGGGATTTGGATAGAGTGGGAAGGGTTGACTCCTCTGTCAGGAGTTTATTGCCGTCGGTGTCCCTCCTGGGGTAATAAGAAATCCCTACAACAGGGGTGCAGACAAAATCAAAAATACAAATTTAGTTGAGTGGGGAATGGTTAGAACTTCTGACATCCCGATGACAACCACTGGGCACCCCATGCTGTTTTCTTCTTAAAGGGACAGTACACATTGTTTACAAAAAATTGGACTGAAAAAAACATGTAGGTCCCCTCAAGATCCAGACATGTAGCCAGGCTGGCCAGGAAAAAGGGCAGTGAGCAAACCATACCAGGCCACATGCACTCAACAATGGGAGAGTACCTTGCAAGTGTGGACAGCAAAGCTACGTTCCCCGACAAGACACCTTGTCTCCATGTTGATGCCAGCAGGGGCCTCTTCCCCACATCTCTGGCCCAGTGCATGAGGGAAAAGTGGGGCTCATTGAAATCTGGAAGCCTCCTCTAGAATATATAAAGTTAAGTGCATGTGACCTGGTAAGGAATTGGGGGGGGGGACATGCTAACTGCCCCTTTCTACCCTGGCCAGACTGGTTTGTCTCCCTCAAAATCTGTACCAGACCCTTATCCAGGCATTCAACATGACTGCACAGCTTATCTGTTCCCCCTGCCCCTTGCATCCCAAATTATTCCCCCAACATTGGGAGAGTAGCTTGCAACCAGCAAGGCATTTTTTGCCATGTTGATGGAGATAGGGGCCTCATTCCCAAATCCCTGGCCTGCTGGTTGTGGAGGGTCTGTATGGCTGCAGGGGGAACCCCCTTTAGAATTAGGGTGGCCCCCAGATATCCAGCCCTTCTATAAAATAATTGCCTTTGTTACTCATTCACAAAACAAATGAAAAAGTAAATCTTAGCAACCTTGAATAACTAACTTTAATAATATCCCAAAATGTAAATCCAAAGTCAATCTTGTCATTCAGTAACGTAGATCTACAGTATCTAGCACCAATTACAATGAGTGATGTCTTATGACCCACTAATGCAGCTCTGTCGCAAATGATGGCTCCCCTGCCCTGCTCCAATGTAAACTCAGTGGTACAACATCATTAACTCAATATGATGAGGACTATATATGGTCAATGATGACACCCAGAATTTCTGTGGCTGTTTACATTCCAGCAGCGCGGGGTATCTGGCATTTCATATAACAGTGGTAGCGCTGCTATACGTTTCTGGTTGAATTGGCCAAATGTGGGAACGAGCTGGGTATGGGTCAAACTTATGGTCGACCTGAACCTGAAGCTCATTCCTAGTTTGGTGTTAGGTTTTAGTTTGGCTCAGCTGTAGCTCTTTGGGAACATATGGCCTCTAACAGTTCTGGCACCAAATGTCAGCTGAGTCTTACCAGCTGGAGAAGGCGAAGCATGTCATCTGGGTATCATATATAAAATCTTGAACGTTATCACTGCCATCTTTGAGATAATTGTTAGCTGCACCGAGAAGTCGTTTAACCATTTCCAGACACTGTAAGATCAGCCAGCTAGAATGATCCCTAGTGTCCCTCCCGGGGATGGCATAATGGCAAGCGTATTATAGCCTTTGACTTAACTGCCAAAAGGGGCTGTACTCAGGGTGGTTGCAAGAGCCATTTGCTCCTTACCCAGATCTCTTTGTACATCTGGTGAGAGAATTAGTCGGATATAAAAAAAACATTTGCTGCCTGCAAGCAAGGCCGTCTCAAAAGGCCCAAACTGACCTTGTGAATTATGATGTCAGAAATACTAAAAGGCTTAAGAACTGGTAATACCGTGTTAATGACAGAGGCTGGATGGGGGTGAAATGAAAGTATATCTAGCATTTTACATATAAATTATATATTCTAATCAGTTCCTGCCCTCAAGGAGCTTACAATCTAAGGTCACACATTTTTCAACAAAAATACCAATACATGTAATAGTGTAAAAGTAAGTACATACTTGGACCCAGAAGCCCTTTTAGTAGAAATGACTTATTGTAAATGTTTTGAAGAACTGCCCACTAATTTTTTATATTGATTCAGTTTTTGACCACTTTGCCATGCAAAATTCCTTTAAATGTAGAATGTTTGTGGGTTTACTTGCATGAAATGCCCCTTTCAAATCCCCACAACATGTCAGTGTGGTTCAGATCAGGGTTTAGACTGGGCCAGTCCATACTCCTCTATGTGTGTATTCATTTTGTGGATTTTCCAAAGCACTTTAGATCATTATTGTGTTAAAAGATCCATTTCCAGTTTAACTTCAACTTAGCTTCACATTTTCACCAAAAACACTTTGATGCAGACTTCATAGGTGGCTTAATAGCTGCCAGTTATGCGTGCCCTAAAGCAGAAAAGCAACCCCAAACCATAACATTTCCACCACCATGTTTCACAGTTGGTACGAGGGTCTTCTGAAATGCTGTATTTGCTTGGCAGCAAACATGCCTCTTGTTACTGTAGCCAAACAACTGTCTTTGAATGATCAGTCCATTGTCCTAGAAGGCCTGGTCTTTGCCTGTATGTTTACCGGCAAACTGTAGTCTTGCTTTTTTGGATAGAGTCCTTTTCCCAGCACACTTTCCATGCAGGTTAAATTGCAAGTGAAATTTCTTTCTGACTATAGATGTGTGCGCATTGATTTCAACCATTGTAAGAGTTGTGCTGATCTCCCAATGAAATTTTAGGGCTTTGGGAGACTTATGTTGGCAGAAAACGGTCAACTATCGGTCTGATTTGCTGGGTCAGCCTTCCCTGGACAAATTAGCAGTTGTTTGAAATCTATGTCACTTATTTTCCATACAGTGGAATGATTCATTTCAAATAATTTGGCAATCTTTTAAAATCCCTTGCCAGACCCCTAGGAACCCACAACCTTTTTTTTATGAGAGCCTTAGAAAGCTCTTTTGATCTTGGCATGATGACACACAGCAGTAGCAAAGAGGATGCCAAACCCTAGATGGCTGAGGTTTAACCCCTTCACGTTGGCCGCTGCTGGTGCCTTAAACAAGTCTGATGGCCAGTAGGAGGGGCTCCCGATATTTCTGCACTGTGATTTACTACACAGTTGTTTCAATGACAGCTTGATCACAGTCTCGGAGGCGTCGGTAGAGTATGCCGAAGAACTACACAGTGACACTAATATGCTGCTGGGTGTTAAGGCCCACCTGCCCTGAAGCATATATATGTGCGTATAGCTGTCATAAATGGGTTAAATAACACAAGTTCCACCTGCATATTTCCTAAGGTGATCCTAATCATTAGCACTTACCGGTAATCTGGAACGCCTGATTCTAATTTTGGGGATTTGTAGTGGTAGTGAATGTAGTTTGTATTTACCTTTTTCATATGACACATCTGCATTGTTAATAATTTAAATTATGGGAATGAATAGATCATTTCAACTTTATGTGTCATTTGTTCAAGTACAGTGCCTTGAAAAAGTATTCATACCCCTTGACATTTTCCTCAATTTGTCATGTTATATATCTGAAAATATCTGAAAAGTGTGGAGTGCATTTGTTTTCAGCCCGCTTTACTCTGATACCCCTTACATCTAGTGGAACCAATTGCCTTCAGAAGTCACCTAATTAGTAAATAGAGTCCACCTGTGTGTAATTTAATCTCAGAATAAATACAGCTGTTCTGTGAAGCCCTTAGAGGTTTGTTAGAGAACCTTAGTGCACAAACAGCATCATGAAGGCCAAGGAACACACCAGACAGGTCAGGGATAAAGTTGTGGAGACGCTTAAAGCAGGGTTAGGTTATAAAAAAAATATCCCAAACTTTGAACATCTCACGGAGCACTGTTCAATCCACCATCCAAAAATGAAGAGTGTGGCACAACTGCAAACCTACCAAGACATGGGCGTCCACCTAAACTGACAGGCCAGGCAAGGAGAGCATTAATCAGAGAAGCAACCAAGAGGGCCATTGTAACTTTGAAGGAGCTGCAGAGATCCACAGCTCAGGTGGGAAAATCTGTCCACAGGACAACTATTAGTCGTGCACTCCACAAATCTGGCCTTTATGGAAGAGTGGCAAGAAGAAAGCCATTGTTGAAAGAAAGTCATAAGAAGTCCCATTTGTAGTTTGCGAGAAGCCATGTGGGGGACAAAGCAAACATGTGGAAGAAAATGCTCTGGCCAGATGCAAAATATGTGTGGCAGAAAACTAACACTGCACATCACCCTGAACACACCATCTCCACCGGTGGTGGCGGCATCATGTTGTGGGGATGCTTTTCTTCAGCAGGGACAGGGAAGCTGGTCAGAGTTGATGGGAAGATGGATGGAGCCAAATACAGGGCAATTTTAGAAGAAAACCTGTTAGGGTCTGCAAAAAAACTTGACTGGGGCAGAGGTTCACATTCCAGCAGGACAATGACCCTAAACATACAGCCAGAGGTACAATGGAATAGTTTAGATCAAAGCGTTAGAATGGCCCAGCCAAAGTCCAGACCTAAATCCAATTGAGAATCTGTGGCAAGACTTGAAAATTGCTGTTCACAGACGCTCTCCATCCAATCTGACAGAGCTTGAGCAATTTTACAAAGAAGAATGGGCAAAAATGTCACTCTCTAGATGTGCAAAGCTGGTAGAGACATTCCCAAAAATACTTGCAGCTGTAATTGCACTGAAAGGCGGTTCTACAAAGTATTGACTCAGGGGGGTTGAATTCAAATGCACCCCCCCCCCCTTTTCACATATTTAAAAAAAAAAGTTGAAAATCATTTTCCTTCCACTTCACATCGATCACATAAAATCCCAATAAAATTAATTTATGCTTTTGGTTGTAACATGACAAAATGTGGAAAAATTCAAGGGGTATGAATACTTTTTCAAGGCACTGTATATCACCTTTAACTGTTTGTCTGGAATTTTGGTCAAAATTATTTTGTAAAATGCACAGGATTAATTCCTGAGCAATGTTAATTTTTTTATGATGGGTAAACGCTTTTTGTAAAGATCTAGAAAGTCAAACTAAAGTGAGAAGTCCTTATCTGTATACTTGTTCTGGGTCCAGGGCTGAAAGTATTGAATCAAAAGGGGTCAACACAACAGCCAGGTAGGGAGGTAGGTTACTATAACAGCACCTTATAGGCCAGCGCCCAGGGCAGCACAGTAAAGGGGGCAGGACCAAGCCTTCATTTTGAATGGCACCTCAACGGACCTACTTGCATGTGCCATATGTTGGCAGAATATGTCCATTGGCAGGTGCATTGGGGTGCCATTCAGAAAGGATGGCCCCTCACTGCACCAAAGCACTTAAAGTGTAACTAAACCCTCCTAGCCTTTTCAGTCAAGGAAGCTGTTTAACCTGCAACTGCCATAATGCTGCACTTGTGATTAGCTATGACACCAGCCATTTTTTGTGGAGGATGGCAAACAACCCCCCTCCCCTGCCCGATCGCCCACCTGCACTTACCCCATTCACGTTGCGGGTGGCTTCCCCCGGCTTCTCCTCCTGGCCAATGCAGTCTTAGGAACCGCTTCCTGTCCTGATTGGCTGGGAGGAGAAGCAGGAAGACAATAGCGAATGTTGATGGCTGCTGCATTTGATGGTTCGGTGGTTTTATGGGAGCACAAGCAAATGTGCCAATTAGCAAATCCGGCATCCCATTAAATTGACGGGTTTAGTTCCGCATTAATGTGCATGGCCGCAAATCAAGAGCACAAAATTGAACCTTTCATTACATGCTCAATGGAGGGGGCCCTTTACCTTCTCCAGTGCCCATGTGGGCTACAATATGTGGGCAAGACTAAGCGACCCCTCTCTTCGTCAGTCTGAATGAGCATATCACAAATATCAAAAGTTACCTTTTAGTACATAATAAGGACCCCTCCAGAACTATATTTTTTGGGATTGATAAATACTGCCCACATTGGAGGGGAAGTGCTCTGGTCAGGAGTATTTCTAGGTTGGAAATGGCCTGGATTCATAAAATAAAATGTTATGCTCCCTATGGCTTGAACATCGATACAGATAATAATGCTTTCATAGATAATTTTTGAGATAAGGTGTATTATGATTGTTCATTTTTTCCTATATGGTTGGTAGGGATGCGCATCTTCGGTGGTCTTACGATTCGATACGATCATATCAATGATTCGATTCGATTCCACAATGCATCACGATTAGAAAGATGGAGGATTCTGGAGATAGGGAAGGAGGAATCCATGAATAGGAAAGGAAGGGTGGAGTAGTCTGGAGATGGAAATAAAGGATGGAAGAGTCCGGGGATAGAACTGAAGGATGGAGGGGTCAAGGGATAAGAATTGAAAGATGGTGAAATCCATGGGAGAGAGAATGGAAGAGTCTGGGGATAGGGAAATAGGAATCCATAAATAAGGAAAAAAGGATGGAAGAATTGAAGGCTAGGAATGGAAGGCTGGAAGAGTCTCGGGGGTGATAGGAACTGAAGGATGGAGGGGTCGGTCCAGAGATAGGAATGGGTGGGATCTCAGATTGTTCAGGGTTGCATGGGTTGGGGGTTGGAGCCTGTGAATGGAGGTGAGTTGGGTGAGGGGTATGTGGTGGCCATTGGTTTGAATGGGGAGGTGGAAGGGGAATGGGCTGGGAGCCATATCCGTTTGATGTGTAGTTTGGGTGATCTGGGTTTAGTAATTATGAGTAGTTTGAGACATATATAAAAGGTGGGGCGGGGGGGTTGGGCGAGAGATAGTGGGACCTGCGGGGGAGGAAGGAGCTGTGAAGGACATTAGGCAGTTTTTACAGCAAGCTGGGGAACATGCTGTCACATCTGCATTAAAAACAAAATAAAGTGGGCGCTGTATGATTAGTTAGCACAAGGTGATAGCGAATATACAACCTTTAATAGCCCATAAAATCAAAAATGGTGTGCAGTGCTTTGCCGTGACAAATGTACAAAAGAGTCTTATTAAGTAGTGAACAAATAGAGTCCTGAAATTATATATATATATATATATATATATATATATATATATATATATATATATATATATATAAATCTGTGATCTGATTGAAAGAAATCTTCTGTGTATTCAAAGTATTTCCAGTGCCGAGTGTGCTCTGCTGTGTTCAAATCATTCACCAGAAATCAGGAATGATTTGAACACAGCAGAGCACACTCAGCACTGGAAATACTTTGAATACACAGAAGATTTTTCAACCAGATCACAGATTTATATATATATATATATATATATATATATATATATATATATATATATATATTTCAGCACTCTATTTGTTCACTACTTAATAAGACTCTTTTGTACATTTGTCACTTCAAAGCACTGCACACCATTTTAGATTTTATTGTCCAATCTGCATTCTGCATACAGTCTGGCACCTCCCTTACCATGTCAGTCTTCAGTTCTCAGTGTCCTCCCTGCGGCCCCCTCACCTGGCTCTACCGCTCTCCTGTCTCTCCTCCGGCTCTGCCTCATCCTCCTCCATCGCACCTTTGGCTGGATTTGCCGTGGCCTCCCTGAACCCTTCCGGGACCAAAAGCACTGATGGCTCCACTCTCCTCCTTAGAGCTCCGTGCTCCATAAGCCAGCCACGGCTGCCGCCACTCTTAGCAGCAGGGACATCTCCAGCAACCACAAGCTCCCATCCCGGCGATCCATGTTCCCAACGTTACCACTAGGCAAACTAGGCGGCCGCCTAGGGCACCCGGCCACTGGTTTTCCTACTCTCTTCTCTCTACATCAAGCAACTAAGTCTCAGCATCAGCAGGCATCCGCAGTTCCGTTCACACATAGTATCAAAGGCGCAGCAGTGATGGAGGACCGTGTCAGGGTCCCGACTCCCGCAGCAAGCAAACATTCATTGATGGGCACTGGTAGGCTGCATTAATGGGCGATGGTGAGGCTACATTTGATGGGCGCTGGTGAGGCTGCATTTGATGGGTGCTGGTGAGGCTACATTTGATGGGCGCTGGTGAGGCTACATTTGATGGGCGCTGGTGAGGCTACATTTGATGGGCGCTGGTGAGGCTGCATTTGATGGGCGCTGGTGAGGCTGCATTTGATGGGTGCTGGTGAGGCTGCATTTGATGGGTGCTGGTGAGGCTGCATTTGATGGGTGCTGGTGAGGCTGCATTTGATGGTCGCTTTATTAAAAAGGTGGGATTTACAAGGTCAGGGAAAAGGGGGCGGAGTCAGCCGGGGGGTGGTAAAATGAGGTTTCGCCTAGGGTGTCAAAAATCCTTGCACCAGCCCTGTGTGCACACAGCGTGGCTCCTCAATTCCGCATTCCGCCGCCCGGGATCACTTTCTATTGGCTGGCCCCCTCCCCTCTGGATACAGGGGGATGACGTTAACGGGACGCGGGGAAAGAAAACGGTGCAAAAACTTTGGCTGCTTTCAGCTCCACTCGGAGGCAGGGCCTGGTGCGGCGCGAGGATGACGTCATCCTCAATAATCGATTTTTTTAAAGATATAGCATCGATGCCGCATCATGAATGGTCGAATCCCGATGCATCGATTCAACAAATAATTTCAACACCCCTAATGGTTGGTGTGAACTTGATGTGGGTTAAAGATTTGGAACTTCAGTATGGTACCTACTACTTATTATCAATATTAATTTCTTGGTTTCCAGTACATGTGGTTCACATCTGTACCTTTTGAGGCCCCTGTGTGTACACTTTTCCGCCCACAAGTACATATCCTTTTTTGCTTTTTAATTCTAATTATACTTCCAACTCTGAGGCTACTCCCCTTTGTTTATGTACGTCCTGTTAATTCAGGCGAGTGGATATCCGGGTGTATCCTGATGGAGTGTTTTTTTTCATTTGGGTACGCTATTAATGCCTCAGTCTGTTCCTATCCTCCTTTTTATATTATATTAAAACAACTAAATACGATTTAAGTAAATGTATTTTTGGTAAATATTTTTAATATTTTCTTTTATATTAGGTGCTTACAGGATGTTTTGTTATATTGAATGTAATTTTTATTTTTGCCATTACTTTTTATGGTGGATTCAGCTTCCTGCCCGTTTTCCATGGGTTATGTCTGAGGTTCCGGTTTTTGACTCACGAGGCTTGGTTCTACTCTGGCTCTATATAATACGCGACACGTCAGCATGTCGCCCGTTCCCCAGACGATGTCATTGTTTTGACGAAGCGTGAGTCGGGAGGAGTTAATGTGCTGACGTCACCGCGTACTTGTGTCTTAGTGGACGGGCGTCCATGTACAGCTGGCTTACTACTTGCTGCTATCCCTTTTTAAACATTGTAAGTGTAACCTTTTAAAATCCTTTATTAAACACATTAGACGGTATTATGCTATGGTGAGCTTTTTTTTCTGAGTTCCGTATGATTGCCTAGCAGAGCTTCTTGGCCCAGGAGAGCCTGCTGAGTTACCTCAACATCCGGTGTGGATCTCCCTGAGATACTTGTCCTGTCTCCAAGATACAAGCCCGGGATTGGAGATACCTTTGGATAAAAGCCCTGACCGGGTTGTAGGTCACAAGCTCTATTAGCTTGCTATTTGGTAAGCTTGCATTTCTTATGGTGGTCACATCTTTTGATGCAGTGGTGGATTTGACACGGAATTATAATTTTATCATTCTTTGAACACTTCTTTTTCTGAGCACTTGATCTATGAACTTGGATTATTGTTACGGAGGGAGGAGTCAAACTATACCTTCCCATCCAAGGACTTTTTATTCACATGATTCACCTATATGATTGTGTTTCTGTATCAAATATTTTTTATACACATAATTTTGTATATATAATTATTTCCTTTGTTTATATATACTTTTTATTTTTCCTAGCATAACTTTTTTCAGATTTGGTTTGTTTCAACATTTATTATGCTGATTTTGTTATACCACAATCCTTAGGTATATGCCTAATATCTATCACCGGTGTTACTCACCTATTTTTTTGTATTCAGCGCTGCTACATTTCTTTTTATTTACTATTTGTGTGTATCTCACCTTTATCAGCTGCTTTTTCATTTATTTTGTAATTTTATTTTTGGTTTAGCGCGGTATTTCAGTTTTTAATTTATGGCCGCAAATCAATGGTGTGTAGGGGCACTTATTAAATTAATCATGCTTAACATTTTTTTTTTACAAAAGGGTCACCATACATGTGTACCTTAGAACAGTATGAAGTCTGCAGCCAGGCAACTAGAATTTTCTGAAAGAGAAGACAATAATGACAACTTCTCTATGAAATCCCATCATATTCTGGAGCGCAGCTGTATTGTTGGTATGGAAGGCAGGCAGACTTGGCACCAAGGAGACTGGACAGTCCCGGCAGGATAGGATGTAAGGAATGGCAATGCTGTGTATAATAATACAAAGTACATGGCTGCTCTTTTTATGTGGTCATATACAATCATCACCTTGGTTAGAATTACTCAGCAGTTAAAGTGGGAGTTAATTATAAAGCACGGACCATAACTATCACCTACACACAGCGGATGCAGACAATTTTCAAACTGTGTGTCAGTTTAAAAGTAGCTAAATGTCTCTATTAAAAAAATAAAAAGAAAATGCCCTCAGGTATAAAAGCCTGAAAGCAGCATTGTCAGCCCACAGTGGCCAATCATCTTCTACCATTCATGTCACCAAAACAGCAGCAAAAAATATATGGGTATTGATTGTCATAGGCAACAAAATAATTCTAACTTAAAGTGTCACTCCACCCAATGTGGACATTTTGCTGTTTGGTAGATGTTGGAAGTTAAACCCCATGACAGTCTCTTCTATATCTTAGAGACTGTATTGGTGAGACCTCTGTGCTCAGTTCCTGGCTCTGCATACCCACTGTGACATGGGCACCTGGGACCCTACAATGTAAAATTGGATTTTTTTTCCACCCGGGAGTCACAGGTGCTGAGTATGGCTGACCACAGAAATCAATGGCTGTATGCAGGTGTACGTTGGTACTTGCATAAACACACATGGGCACAGGCACAGGCATATGACCCTAGACACAAACAGCACCCAAGGCTATGCATCCATATGTATGTGCGTTTTTAAGCAACTACCGGCATATTCTCATGCAGCTATGCACAGTCATTATTTCTGTGGGCGGTCATATGCAGAACCTGAGGTTCCTGAGTGGGAAAATCCACAAAAAAATCTTTTGTATGTCCCCAGACGCCCGTGTTCATGAGGCCCTACGAGGAGCTTTCGCCATCTCTGCTGGATATTTATTTGATATTAGTGTTCGACAAAAGGGTTGGTTGGTGGCCTCGCCGTTTGTCTGAAGTTACAGTAAAAAGAGGCTGCCGTTTCTAACCTCCTCCTGAAAAAATACTATTTACTTGGCTGTAATGTGGACCCTAAATACATTGCATCACCAACTATCAGCAAGAAAACTGATAAACCCTTTCCTCTGACTTAGCTAATATGCAACTTTTTCAAGGTCAATGACTCTGTTGCAGCAAAAGAACAGCCAGGCAACTGGTCTTTTTTTAGAAGGAGGTTGGACTTTTGCAGCCCCTGTATTTCTCTCATGACTGGTATATTTTAAAAGTGCCCCTATTTTTTAATCATCAACCTGTACAGACAGAAATACACGGGCTGCATTGCTGACTCCTCCTTTTAAAAAAATACCAGTTGCCTGGCTGTTATGCTGATCCAGTGGCTTCTGAGCCACTGACCTGGAACAAGTTTTGAATATTAGGAATTCTGGCAATTTTTTAGTACCCTTTTAGGGTAGTGCTACCCTAAACGCAATGTGGGCATGCTCTGCAAATCTGCAAAGGTGTGAATGGAGTCCTAGCCCTACGGGTTGATGAGAGAAGCTGCAAATCGCAGAGGAAACTGAGACTGCATATGTAATGAATTTAAAGAGGACTTCCAGGCTCCTGCAGAAAAAATGACAAGTCAGCAGCTACAATGGTATGGTTTCCCTTTAGCCAGGGTTCACACTGTCCGTGATTTCAGCACAGCCCCGGAAGATTTTCACTTTAATGACCAGCCCATTTTTTTGCAATACGGCACTGACATTTGCACGGCCCAAACAAAATTTCCGTCCTTTTTCCCCCACAAATAGAGCTTTCTTTTGGTGGTATTTGATCACCTCTGTGGTTTTTATTTTTTGCACTATAAACAAAAAAAGACCGACAATTTAAAAAACAAAAAACAACTTTTTCTATAATAAATATCCCACATAAAAAAAAAAAAAAAACTAATTTCTTCCTCATCTTAGGCAAATATGTATTCTTCTACATATTTTTAGTAAAAAAGATAAAATAAATCGCAATAAGCGTATATTGATTAGTTTGCGCAAAAGCTATAGCGTCTACAAAATAGGGGATATTTTTTTTTATGGCATTTTTATTATTTTGATGATCACTCAGTACTCCCCTGACAGAACGGGGATCTGTTTGTTTACATTGACAGATCCTCGTTCTGGCTCTCTGTGGAGCGATACCGGATGGTCGACGGACATCGCGGCTGCCGGCCACGCGCATCAGCTCTGTGCAGCGCGTGCCTGCCATAGCTGTTAAAGGGATCGACGTACAGCTACGGCGATTCGCGGGATCGAGCCGACCTGCCACTGTATAATGACGGCGGCTGGTCGGCAAGCGGTTAACAGAAGTCAATGCAAGTAGTGCCAAAGTCAGACTAAAAGTAGTGCAGGAAGCTTTTTCTAAGTCGGAGCGACTCAGGTCTCACTAATTAGAACTGTTTAGTGCCAAAGTCAGACTAAAAGTAGTGCAGGAAGCTTTTTCTAAGTCGGAGCGACTCAGGTCTCACTAATTAGAACTGTTCCATTGCACCAAATGGGGCCGACTTCTGATGTGACAAGTCGAGGCGATTGTCGCATCAGTGTGAACCAGGCCTTAAAGAAGGAAGCTTATCTTGCAGTCCTAGCTGATGTAAAGCCATCTCAGGATAATGGAGTGTGGGAATATTGTGGCCACATCATGAATCACGTATGATTAAGCAGGAGTGGCCCCCGGGCTTGTCAGGAGGATTCGTCTCTATTATTAGTTTCACCTTCTGGTTACTTGTAATAGCTGCTCCTTGACAGTTCATGACAACAGGAACCAGAAACAAGAAAGGACTGTGCCCATAGAAACCAACCGCTTTGTGGTCACTTGTCCTGCCATGGCAGAATTAAAGTGAGAAGTCAGTTGGTTGCTATGGCTACAAGTGCTGCTCTACAGGCAGTAACTAGGGAAGCCAGAAAATAAAAAGATTCAACTTCAGCTTTAAAGTGCAAGTTAACCTTCAGGAAGATTTTCCAATAACTTCCGATGCGGTTCTATATCTTTGGAATAGTACATACCAGAGCTCCTCCTGTTGTAAATGGTGCACATGCTCCCATTACAGATGCAGCTTGAGGGCCCCTCTACAACCACTGGCCCCTCATTCCCCTTTCAGCTCAGGTAGAGAAAGAATCAGTTTGAATAGCCCAGAACGGCCGCTACTGAGCACAGCTGGAGTGAGGAGAGCGCACTGCGCATGCACACAGCTTAAACAGTCCAGATTTCAAGCTAAGGGGTGCATTCCTGTGCAAAAGGCAGGACAGAGGGAGAAGAGGGGGCGATGGTTTTTGTGGGGAGCCCCCAACACTTATCTATAATGGGAGGACATACACCATTTACAACAGGTGCAGTGGAACACTGTTATGTACTATTCTGAGGATATAGCATTGCATTTACACATTAACCACTTCAGCCCCAGAAGATTTACCCCCTAACGACCAGGCCATTTTTTGCGATACGGCACTGCGTTACTTTAACTGACAATTGTGCAGTAATGCAGCGCTGTACCCAAATAAAATTGATGTCCTTTTTCCCCACAGGAAAGCTTTCATAGAGCTTTCTTTGGGTGGTATTTGATCACCTCTGGGTTTTTTATTTTTTTTTGCGCTATAAACAAAAAAAGAGCGGCAATTTTGAAAAAGAAACATCAATATTTTTTACTATTTGCTATAAAACATATCCAATAAAAAAATAAGAAATTTAATTTCTTCATCAATTTAGGCCAATATGTATTCTGCTGCCTATTTTTGGGAAAAAAAAAAAAATTCCCAACAAGTGTTTATTGATTGGTCTGCGCAAATGTTATCCCGTCTAAGGGGTTAACATCAGAGGCAATTAACCACTTGCCGCCCGCCCATTGTCAAATGACGGCGGCAAAGTGGTTTTAAAATCCTGACAGGACGTCATATGACGTTCTCAGGATTTTGAGCCGCTGCGCGCCCCCGGGGGCGCACATCGCGGCGATCGTTGGCAACTACGATCTTGGTAAAGAGTCTCTGACGGAGACTCTTTACCACTTGCTCAGCCGTGTCCAATCACGGCTGATCACAGTGTAAATAGGAAGAGCCGGTGATTGTCTTTCAGACGCGAGTAGAGGAGAGCCGATCGGCTGCTCCTCTGACAGGGGGGTCTGCGCTGATCGATTATCAGCGCAGCCCCCCCCCTGAGGATGCCCACACTGGACCACCAGGGACGCCACCAGACCACCAGGGATGCCCAGCACAAGGTATGCCGCCCTAGACCACCAGGGATGACAGTGCCCACAATGGATGCCAATCAGTGCCCACAATGGGCGCCAATCAGTGCCCACAATGGGCATCACTGAGTGGCATGCATTGTTTGGCACTGATTGGCATCCATCAGTACAAAACAATGCTGCCTATCAGTGCCTATCCGTGCCACCTATCAGTGCCCATCCGTGCCACCTATCAGTGCCCATCCGTGCTCATCCGTGCTGCCTATCCATGCTCATCCGTGCCGCCTATCCATGCCCATCTGTGCCAGCTATCAGTGCCAATTTGTGCCACCTATCAGTGCCAATCCGTCCTGCCTATCAGTGCCCATCAATGCCACCTCAGTGCCACTTCATTGGTGCCCCCTCATCGGTGCCGATCAGTGCAGACCCATCAGTGAAGGAGAAAACTTACTTATTTACAAAGTTTTGAAACTGAAACAAAAAAAAAACATTTTATTTCAAAATTTTCGGTCTTCTTTTATTTGTTTAGCAACAAATAAAAAAACTGCAGAGGTGATCAAATACCACCAAAAGAAAGCTCTATTTGTGAGAAAAAAAATGATAAAAATTTCATTTGGGTACAGTGTAGCATGACCGCGCAATTGTCATTCAAAGTGCGACAGCACTGAAAGCTCAAAATTGGTCTGGGCAGGAAGGTGTTTAAGTGCCCTGTATTGAAGTGGTTAAAGGGTTAAATGTGTCCCTATCGGGTGCTTGCTAACTGTGTGGGGATTGCTCTGACTGTGGGAAGACAGAGATCCGTGTTCCTGCTTAGCAGAAACACAAGATCTCTATCTTTTCCCCTGTCAGAACAATGATCTGCCTTGTTTACGTATTCAGACCACTGTTCTGCCTCTCTCGGGAACGATAGCGGGTGGCCCGGCGGACATCGTGTCCGATGGACCCGCTGATTGGTGCCCCCTCTGTCTAATTAGCGTGCTTGCCCCCTAGTGGCTATTGCAGGAAATGACGTACAGGTATGTGATTTCACGCAATAGAGACAACCTGCCGCAGTACAAATATGTTAGGCGAACGGCAAGTTTTTGTAACTAGCGTTGCACCGATACCGATACTTAAACTGGGGAAACTGCTCTGATGCTTAATCTGATACCTGGACAGTCAGGGACAATTGGTGCGGCACTGGGGGGGGGAGTTACAATCACCAATCTCGCTGTATACATTTCAATAAAGCATCCGACAGCCGATTCTCGTCCTCGCAGCTTTAGGCTGCTCTATTGAAATGTATACAGGGGGATCGTGATTGTAACTCCCTCCCAGCACCGCACCGATCACCCCTGACTGTCCCCCATATCCTCCTCCAGTCCCCCTCGGTGCTCCTCCACCCCCTCTGTCCTCGATTTGTCAGGCTGGGGAGTGGAGGAAGGAGCCGGTAAATTTGCCATTTACCGACTCCTTCCTTTTACGAATGCACTGTTCACTATGTTTACGACGCTTCAGTTTATGAATGGAGAGGAGCCTCTGTCTCCTTTCCATTCATCCTCAGTCCCTTCCACTGTCTCAAAAGGGAGATGTCAGGGGTAAAAATAATAAAAAATTTAATAAAAAAAACACACTGACACCATACACTCCCCCCCCCCCAAAAAAAAAAAAGAAAGCATTGTAAAAAATAAAACATTACAAAAATAAATTGTAAAATTATATAAAAAAAATTGTAAAAAATTTAAATAAAAAAATAAAAATAAAAAAATAAATAAAATAAAAACTACTGACACAGTCCACGCGTCATCAGTGCTGCATATTAGTGCCACTGTCACATGACATTAAAAAGTATCGGTAATCGGTAGCGAGTACTTGAAAAAAGTATCTGTACTTGTACTCGGTCTTAAAGTAGTATAGGTGCAACCCTAAGAAAAAAAAAAAAAAGATGCTGTTCCTTTAAAACGGGATATACAGCATAGTGCTTGCGCAGTGTCATTTGTCCCTCTCTATGATGTAAAACACCTGGTTGATTCTGCCTGTTCCTGTGCCCCCCTGTTAGTGCTGACCACAGTAATCATGGCTGCTGATCCCTGATACCATGGTTCATGGTTAACGTGTCTCAGTCATCCCGCTGCTCTCCTCTCTCCCCTTTTCCCCCTCCCTCCCTGCCTGTCAGCTCAGGAGTCTGTGTGTGAGCCATCTTCTCCCCTCCCCTCCTGCCTATATGGCTGGACAGTCACTAATCCCAAATACTGGAAGCCCCTCTGTTAGACCTCTTTCACACTGGGGCGTTTTTCAAGCATTTTAGCGTTAAAAAAAGCGGCTGTAAATCGCCTGAAAGAAGCCTCATCTGCAATCCCAATGTGAAAGCCCGATTGCTTTCACACTGATGCGATGCGCTGCGCTGGCAGGGCGTCCTGCAAGCAGCTTCTTTGCAGCGCTTTTGGAGAGGTGAATACACCGCTCTTAAAGCGCCCCTTCCCATTGAGCTCAAATAGAAGCACCTGCAAAACGCCTGAAAAGCACTTTTGGCAGCGGTGCTTTTAACCCTTTATTTGGCCACTAGCGGGGGTTAAAAGTGCCCCGCTAGCACTTAAAAAACGCTGGTAAAGCGCCGCTAGTTTAAGTGGCGCTTTACCAGCGTTTTTCAGGCACTGGCAGTGTGAAAGGGCTCTTAAAGCAGGCTTTCACATTGGGATTGCAGATGAGGCTTCTTTCAAACGCTTTTTTTAATGCTAAAGCGCCTGAAAAACGCCCTTACAGAAAGATATATTGTATAGTATCTGTGTTTTAAAAATGATGCTGTGAAATACCTGATTTCAGAACGCCACTGTGCACTCGCATGACTTCCCACAGCTCTCATTCTGGCTGACGTCTATGGGGAAGCTCAGCCCCTCCCACTGCAGTCCTCAGATCAGGAAGGAGAGTGTCGGGTGGTTATGCGAGTGCACAGCCTTGGTCCTAAAACACAGTGTCAGAGAAGGACTTTGGCCTCCCATGGTCACCATGCTGTTGCGCACATGCACATGCGCGGTGGATTAGCGATCCGGAGAACCCCCGTGCGCGGCCCGATGGTGCGGCGCGCACCTGTGCGAGTGTGCGCGATAGTGCACGGATGCGCGCATTGGCTCGCGGATGTGTGCATTGGCGCACGGGTGTGCACGCCATGGCGCACACGCTATGGCGTGGCTATTTTAGACGGCTCTGGCGTCCAAACGGGTTGCTGGTTTGTTGTCAGCTTCCCATTTGTACCTGTTACCTGCTGTTTGCCTGATTACCTGTTTTGACCCGGACCGTCCCCGACTACGCTGCTCTCATCCTCGCTTGACCCTTGGCTTGCTTAATGGACCTCTCCTGATTTGCCTCACGGACTTCCTGATTGATTTCCTGGATTTGACCTTTGGCCTGCCTTACGGACTTCCTTGCCTGATTTCACGGATCTGACCTTGGCCTGTTTCACGGACTTGCCTATTTCTGCCACCTGATTACCTGCTACCTCTGGGACTGTTTACCACCACACACAGGATCATCAGCCAGTTCCTGACCCCCAATCAACCCACTGCTCAGCTCCTCAGCTTCTTCAGGAACCTGCACCTGCTGGTGGCCAGTGCTGCTGCGTGCCACCCGCCCCCTGTATCACCTTCGGGGGACGGGGTGCGCGTGGTTGCAAGGGCGGACCGATCTCGGCATCTCGGCCTCGAAAAGTACTTGTTGTGACACACAGATACTGCACAGTATATCTTTCTGTAACAGAGGGGATTCCAGGATTCAAGATTAGTGACTTTACAACTACATTAAAGAGGAACTGCAGTCTGCTCACATAATTTATAATAAAAACATCTTTGCCATTCTGAAGCTTCCCTCCAACCACTTTGCATATTTTATATATACTGCAATTCTGTACTTGCCAAATATGCTGTATAAATCTCCCTTTATTAAGTCTGGCTGCATCCATTTTAACTGTGGGCAGCTGAAGCTGCTGCCTGTTCACTTCCTGGATTTACACACACACACACACACACACACACACACACACACCCCAGCTCTGCAGCTTTCATTGGCCCTCTTATGACTCATCCCCCTACCTTTCTGGCAAACTCACATGAGAATTTGAGACAAGAATTTGAGAACCAGACAAGAAACAGGAAAAGGGCTATATAAGCTATTTACTGGCAGGAAAAAATGTTTTACTATCCAAAGTTAAAACAACAAGGGCAGAAGATTTAACCACTTCAGCCCCGGACCAATTTGCAGCCAAAGGACCAGGCCCCTTTTTGTGATTCGGCACTGCGCCGCTTTAACTGACAATTGCGCGGTCGTGCGACAAAATTGGCGTCCTTTTTTTCCCACAAATAGAGCTTTCTTTTGGTGGTATTTGATCGCCCCTGCGGTTTTTATTTTTTGCGCTATAAACAAAAATAGAGCTATAATAAATATCCCCAAAAAATATATAAAAAAACATTTTTTTTCCTCAGTTTAGGCCGATACGTATTCTTCTACATATTTTTGGTAAAAAAAAAACGCAATTAGTGATTATTGATTGGTTTGCGCAAAAGTTATAGCGTTTACAAAATAGGGGATAGTTTTATAGCATTTTTATCACCGACCTAGCGCATTACCTCAATACATTAATTCCAAGATAAAAACAGCAATAAATATACTTAAAAACGTGAATTAAGTAAAACGCATGTCATAGCAAGTGGGGTATCGACTACCTGAAGGTCCAATCAAGTCCATCGGTACTGCCGGAAGACCAGAAGGCGTCCGAAAATGTCTGACGGGCTTCCAGGGGCGAACCCTCTTCATCAGACTCAGGGTAGTGAAATGACATACGTTTACTTAATTCACATTTCTGAGTATATTTATTGCTGTTTTTATCTTGGAATAAATTTATTGAGGTAATGCACTAGGTCGGTGCGCCCTTTTCTTTTTATTTTGATGGGGGAAGGGGGTCCAGGAAAGGCAAACTATATGCAGATTAAACTTCAGCATTAAACTAGTTCCCTTTTTCACGATGACACTTATGGCCCATACACACGATCCGAAAAATACCGCTTTCGAATCGATCATACGATAATCGGATCATTAATGCAGAGCTCTGGAGAGTCGATCACGACAGTTCATCCGATAGCCGATTGGACGAACACGAAAAATTTTCTTGTACGATACCAGTCCGTGCGATTTCTGTTTAATCAGTACAGTTGTCGTCCGAAAATACAATAGAAATACACTACAACACATTACATCACTTCTGATTTTTTATTCTGTCATACGAGAATTTTCTTCACTTTAGTAGCCTCTCCATTTTCAATATGCTACTATAATGCAAACAAAAAATAAAAAATGGACGATCTGTAGTGTGATTTTCAGATCGGGTGTACTGGCCATTAAACACTAAGTGGTCTGTCTGGGACTATTTCAGGTACACTTACCTGCCCACATAACAGCAGGGCAACTGTCATTCTCAGAAGCAGGATCCCCTCACCTCAGGTGACCTCTGGTCATGCAGCAGGAAGGGATCCCATTGTTATAGCGGAACTAAACCCTGCTATCCTTTACAGCCATGGAAGCTGCCATCTTAGCCTCTGATTGATTTGCAGTCTATTTGGTGTTGCAAATGTGATCAGTTATGACACCAGCTAATTGATAGCTTGACAGTTCTGTTCAGAGCATAAGCAACAGTGATTGTTATCATTCATGGTATACCTTGAAAGTGTAGTCGGGAGCTCTGCCAGCTATGCGCAGGTCTCTCTTACATAGTTACATAGTAGGTGAGGTTGAAAAAAAGACACAAGTCCATCAAATCCAACCCGTGTGTGATTATATGTCAGTATTCCATTCCTCCCCCTGTGAGCAGTGACAGAGCTGGGACTCTCACCTCTCGCTTCCCTGCTATGTGAGCAGAGCAGGCTGTATTCCTCTCACCCTTCACTTCCCTCTGTGGGCTCAATTCACTAAAGAATAGCTCATGAGATAATTGAATCATGTTACACATTTCCTCCAATTATCTCACGAGACGCTGAAAATGTCAATTCACTATCACCTCATGAGTTATTTACCTCACAAACCAATAACGAGGTAAATACTTCATAGAACGTTACATTCACTATCACTTCATTTGTTATTTACCTCACAAACCAAAAACATGAGGTAAATAACTCAAAACCACGTTAAAGTCAATTCACTGAAGGAAATAAATGAATAAATGCATGAGGTAAAATCTTTTTTTTTTTTAGTTTTGGATAGAGTGGAGATGGATTAGAACTCCTATCATGTTTTTATTGCTGTCTGTGGGGAGATTAACCACTTCAATACCGGGCACTTAAACACCTTCCTGCCCGGACCAATTTTCAGCACTG
Organism: Lithobates sylvaticus; assembly: GCA_028564925.1. Taxonomy (NCBI): domain Eukaryota; kingdom Metazoa; phylum Chordata; class Amphibia; order Anura; family Ranidae; genus Lithobates; species Lithobates sylvaticus. The sequence continues at coordinate 102,695,190 of CM053033.1, read as the reverse complement.
TTGCACTTTGAATGACAATTGCGCGGTCATGCTACACTGTACCCAAAACTACATTTTTATAATTTTGTTCCCACAAATAGAGCTTTCTTTTGGTGGTATTTGATCACCTCTACGGTTTTTATTTTTTGCTAAACAAATAAAAAAAGACCGAAACTTTTGAAAAAAAAATCGTTTTTTTTTTTTTTTTTTTCAGTTTCAAAACTTTGTAAATAAGTAAGTTTTCTCCTTCACTGATGGGGCTGCACTGACGGGCACTGATAAGGCAGCACTGATGGGCACCGATGAGGTGGCAATGAAGTGGCACTGATGAGGTGGCATTGATGGGCACTGATATGTGGCACTGATGGGCGACACGGATGGGCACTGATAGGTGGCACGGATTGGAATGGATAGGCGGCATGGATAGGTGGCACGGGTGGGCATGTATAGGCGGCACGGATGATCAGTGATGCCCATTGTGGGCACTGATTGGCATCCATTGTGGGCACTGACTGGCATCCCTGGTGGTCCAGTGTGGGCATCCTCAGGGCGGGCTGTGCTGATGATCGATCAGCACAGACCCACCCTGTCAGAGGAGCAGCCGATCGGCTCTCCTCTACTCGCATCTGACAAATTGGACACGGCTGATCACGTGGTAAAGTCTCCGTCGGAGACTCTTTACCGAGATCGTAGTTGCGAGGTGTCACACTGACACCCCGCAACAGCGATCGCCGTGATGCGCGCCCCTGGGGCTCAATATCCTGAGGACGTCATATGACTTTGCCGCCGTCATTCTGCTATATGGCGGGTGGCAAGTGGTTAAGGACCGCCCCACGCGATACACTGCGGCACAGGGGCCCTCCTACGCAAAATCACGTACAGGTACGTGATTTTGTGCAGTTTGGGGCGCAGTGGGTCTGGGGACCAGCAGGAGCCAATCAGTGCGTCTGGTGGCCGCAATGGCTGCCGGGACCCGCCGATCGCTCGCAGGAGAGGCTGAATGGCAATCTGCCTTCATAAACAAGTCAGCCGTTCTGTGAGGGAGGAAGAAAAGATCTTGTGTTTTTGCCATCTTCTGCCATCTCGGTTTTTCTCCAGTCACAGCATTCCCACCACAATTCGAAAGCACTCCCTAGGAGCACACCTAACCCTTTGATCGTCACTGATGTTAACCCCTTCCTTGCCAGTGTCATTAGTACAGTTACAGTGCATATTATTTAGCACTGATCACTGTATTAGTGTCACTGGTCCCCAAAAAGCATCAAAAATGTCAGTTAAGCGTCCGATTGTCGCAGTCCCACTAAAAATCGCCAATCGCCACCATTACTAGTAAAATAAAAAATAAAAATATCCCATAGTTTGTAGATTCTATAACTTTTCCGCAAACTAATCAATATACGCTTCCCTAAACTAATGAAGAAATTTGATTTTTTTTTTATTTTATTGAATGTGTTTTATAGCAGAAAGTAAAAAATATTGTTTTTTTTTTTCAAAATTGTCGCTCTGTTTTTGTTTATAGCACAAACAAAAGAGAAAAAAAAAAGACGATCAAATGCCACCAAAAGAAAGCATTATTTGTGGGGAAAAAAGGACATCAATTTTATTTGTGTACAGCGTTGCACGACCATGCAATTGTCAGTTAAATTAAAGAAGTGCCATATCGCAAAATATTGCCTGGTTATGAAAGGGGGGGGGGGTAAATCTTCTGAGGCTGAAGTGGGTAACCCCCTCCCTCTATTTGTCCTCTTTATCGTAGAAGGGGCTTTATATGTACGTGTGTTTTTTTTTTTTATATACTATTGTCATTCAATATTTGACATTTATAAAGAGATTTTGTATTGCCTTAATTTAACTTGGTTGTTTTTGATACACCACACGTGTTCTGTGAAGGCAGCTTCCTTATGACTGGTATTCCAATCATCTTTTTTCTTTTGTAATAATACATATTGCTGCAGGGACCACACTGACTTATGGCCCGTACATGCAATCAGAAAATCGTATAAAAAAATACCACTTTCAAATCGTTCATACAATAATCGGATCGTTAGTACACAGCTTTCGAGAGCCGATCATGGCAGTTCATCTGATATTATCAGCTGGGACAAGCACAAAAATTTTTCTCATACGATACCAGATAGTAGTTTTCATTTAACCACTTGCCTACTGGGCACTTGCCCAAGCCAATTTTCAGCTTTCAGCACTGTCACACTTTGAATAACAATTGCGCGGTCATGTAACACTGTACCCAACCTAAAATGTATCATTTTTTTTCCACACAAATAGAGCTTTCTTTTGGTAGTATTTAATCACAACTGGGTTTTTTATTTTTTGCTAAATAAAAAAAGACCAACTATGAAAAATGTTTTTGTTTTTACATTTTTGGTTATAAAATTATGCAAACAGGTAATTTTTCTCCTTCACTGTTGTCCCCCGATGAGGTTGCACTGATAATGAGGCACTGAGAGGTGGCACTGATAGGTGACACTGATGAGGCACTGAGAGGTGGCACTAATGATGAGGCACTAAAGGGCACTGAGAGGTGGCACTAATGGGCACTGAGAGGTGGCACTGATGATGAGGCACTGAGAGGTGGTACTGATAGGTGACACTGATGACGAGGCACTGGAGGGCACTGATTGGCACTGTTGGGACCGATGTCCCTGTAACAGAAGCCAGTTATCCGCTTTCTTCTCTCTTCTCGCTGTCAGTGTGAGGAGAAAAAGCCAATAACGACTTGTGTTTACATCCTGTTATAAGCTGTCATTGGCTGACAGCTGATCATGTGGTAAAGAGCCACTTTGATTGGCCCTTTACCCCTATCTGTGAGCAGCCAAGACTGAAGGACTCGTTGATTACAGAGCGTGCAGCAGGGGGCATGCGGGCAGTGCAATCACGTCCACGAACGTCCTTCCGGGTTTTGGAAACCCACGCTGTAACCGTTTTTCGGTTAATCAGTACAGTTGTCATTTGAAAATACAATACAAATACACTACAACAAATTACAATCACTTTGGAATTTTTATTCTGTCGTACGAGAATTTGTCACTTTAGCAAACTCTTCATTTTGAGACTAGCATGCAAAAAAAATGTGTCCGATAATCTCATTGCGTGTACCAGGCATTAGTGAGTTGGCATATTTGTACGATTTAAACCATTTTACCTCTTTATTAGCAATATAGACTGACAGGGGTTCTAATTCTTCTCCACTGTATCCATCCCACTGGATATCACTTCATGAGCTAAAATACCGAATGGTTTCATGAGTAAAATACCTCACATTTTGGTGAAATAATGCTGGTTCTGATAGAAAGGTGTCAGAACACACAGCGCACATGAGCATCAGAACTGGACCACGGAGCAATGGAAGAAGGTGACCTGGTCTGATGAATTATGTCTCCTATTACATCATGTGGATGGCGTGTGTGTGTGTGTGTGTGTGACTTTACCTGAGGAAGAGATGGCACCAGAATGCACTATGGGAAGAAGGCAAGCAAGCAGAGGCAGTGCAATACTTTGTCTAATGGCATCCATATCTCAATAGCTTAATGTTTTTTTTGGCGACAAAAGGGGGACCTACTCAATGTTAGGTGGGTGGTCATAATGTTATGGATGATCGGTGTACTGTATGTATTATTACATGCACAAGGGAGGGTGGGCTAAGTGCATCTTTTACCAGTTCACCAAGTTTTTATAACATTCCATCATTTGTTTACCTCTACCTTTCAAGTTGGTCACTTACCTGGATAAACTGTGACACAAGTTTTGTGGTATAGATTCCCCCTCCTCTAGTGGCTATGTGTGTATGGAGGAGTACAGTCAGCGTCTCTGCCATGCAGCTGCTGAGATAAAATCATTCAGCTCCACAAACCGTCTTTGCTAGGCTTATAGTGAGAGAGAAACCCTGTAAACAGTAAGGCTTCATTACACACTTGCGCGACTCCAAAGTCACATGATTCCTGCTGCGACTTTACACTTGCATCAAAACGTTGCATCAAAGTAGTGCAGGCACCTTTTCAAATTTGCTGCAGCTTTAAATTGCGCTGTTCTTAAAGGGGTTGTAAAGGTTTAATTTTTTTTTTTTTTTTTAAATAACAAACTTATCATACTTACCTCCACTGTGCAGTTAATTTTGCACAGAGTGGCCCCGATTCTCGTCTTCTGGGGTCCCTCGGCAGCTGTCTCAGCTCCTCCTCGCAAGAGCTAAACCCCCCCTCTGGGAAACGCTCTCCCAAGGGGGTTAGCTTGCGGGTGTGCTCCCGTGTGATATCACTCGGCTCCGCCCCCCGGCGCATCGCGTCATTGATTTGATTGATAGTAGCGGGAGCCAATGGCTGTGCTGCTATCAATCATCCAATGGAGAGCCCACAAGAGCAGGGGGAAAGCAATGCGGGATCGCGCCCATGGAGATTCGGGGCTCAGGTAAATAAAACAGGGGCTGGGGGGGCCGCAGAGTGCAAGGTGTTTTTTCACCTTAATGCATAGGATGCATTAAGGTGAAAAAACACGAAGCTTTACAACCCCTTTAACGGATAACATTGAAAACAATAGGCTGCGACTCGTCATGCGGCTGTGTGTATCCAAAGTCGCATGACAAGTTGCGCAAATGTATATGGACATTAAGGGTGCCTTCACACAGTCCGTCGCTGTGCAATACTGTGTGCTATTTGCATGTTAATGTGTGTGGAGTAAAGGCAATTAATTTGGAATGGGCTGCCAAAGCACCTCAACAGGTATGAAAGTTTTTTTTTTTTTTTTAACAGTGCACCACAACACACATTGTCACCCTGCGGTACGCTCTCCCACTAAAAACTTTAATAGTCATTGCACAGACACGGTCCACCGTTGTCACCACCAGGGAACCCGCCCTGAGAAATACCACGCAGCCATCATATTTAGACAGAAAGTAGCTGATAAGAGGCCGAAGGAGATCAGCAGCGCTGAGATGCAACAGAGGATGAAAAAGGGGGAAAACATATTTGTTTTTTTTTTAAACGGAAATTAACTCCTCATCGCAACATGATTTCTTTTTTGATCCTTCCTCTAATGTGAAAAAAAATATAAATAAGTTAAATTGTATTTGTGCACTTCCAGCACCTAGGTCGGGTCCCGCTGCCTCCTGTGAATTTGTTGCGATTTATCGCTCGACATCCGTGGCAAAAATCAACAAGTAATGGCATTGCAAACGCATCCCCCGTTTTGCTGCATTTCTGGAATCGCGAGCAGACTCGCGGCGATTCAAATCGCTTAGTTGCGAATGGAGGCTAATACTGCAAAATCTGGTGCAGTTCTGCATAGAAACCAATAAGCTTCCAAGCTTTTTTTTTTTGTCAAAAATAATGACATCACAAATGCGTCCCGCGTTTTGCTGCAATTCTGGAATCGCGAGCAGAATGACGGCGATTCAAATCACCTAGGTGTGCATAGAAACCAAGCTTCTTTTTTTTTTTTTTTTTTTGTCAAAAGTAATGGTATCGCAAAAGATTCCAGCCCACGATTCAAATCGCCTAGATGTGAGCAGAGCCTTCGTGAATTATCTCCACAGTATTTTAGCAAACGAAATGTCATCAGTAGATCAGATTTAAAGGGATGAGATCTCAGCGCAGTGTGTAGAAATTACAGGTAAGCTGATTGGCTGTTACAGGCGGCACAGACAGTCGAAAATATTTAGGTGAATTTCTTGGTGCATTGGCTTTTTTTCCCCACCCTGGATGTTCAGAGCATTGAAAGAGAACAGTGCATTCCAAACAGTGTGCGCGGATTCTGCGGCAGGCCAAGGGTTAATGACACCTGACTCAGTAAACTGAGCAGCTCCCTGGGGCTCTGACAACCGCAGCACAGAGCTGAGACAGCCAAGAGGGCGGGGCTAGCAGGCAGCCAATCGCAGGGCGCCTGTACCAGCCAGATGAAATGGCCTGGGCGTGGCTTCCAGTTTGATTCATTAAAATGTGTAGGAGAGCGTGGGAACAGAGAGAGCATGACTTCCCAGCAGTGTCTTCTACAATAGACACACACACAGAGGAGGGGATGGGAGCTAGTAGGAAATAACAAGCGGGCCGAGAGGAGCGCCAATTCCAGTGCATAGTGAGCCCCCTCCTCGATAGGAGAGCTAGGGTTTAGGACAGGCTTGGAAATCGCTTGGGGGGGGGGGAATCATTTGACGCAGCTTTGGGGTCGGCCGCAAGCAGCTCAGCAATGACGACTACGTTGTCTTAAGTGGTAAAAAAGAGGGACAGTTGTTGGTTTGAACCGTAAGCACGGGCAAATTTTTGGGGAAACAGCGGGCTCACTGCGTCACTTCTGCATGCCCGCTGAGTCGGGGCGAAGAGAATTGCAGCTCTGTTAAATCTTACCAATAACCAGAGCACAAAGGCCTACCTAGTCAGTTTAATAAATTTACTGCCAATTAGATCTTAGATCAATTAGGCCTGCATTATTGGAAAATGTTGCCGATCTAAGGGTCACCATACATGTTAAAATCTGACCATACAATCTTTCTACAATCAACTTTAAAATTACCAAAACTATGTAATATAAGGACCTACCCAAACTATCCAATCAGACAGGCCCTTGAACTACATACTTGCTGGTAGATCTAAATTAGGGTTGCCAACCACCAGTAAATTTACTGGCAGTGATTATTTTTACAACTGCCAGTAAATATCAGGGGCTGATCATTTCATGTTGTGTTTACTTTTTAAGTGTAAATCAAGCAAATTACTTTGTTATAGGTATTGTCAGTGTTTCCATATCACGTTTATACTGTCGAAATATTCACTGTGTTCGTTTTCAATAGAAGTTCTGTAATTTCTCAGGTTGGCAGTAAAAAAAAAAAAAAAAAAGTGCTCTGCCAGTAAATTTTCCATGTTTTGCCAGTAAAAAATGCTGCGGGAGGTTGGCAACTCTGATCTAAATCAGATTGTACAATCAGATTGTAATGTGTGTTGTAGCTTTATATTACAATCTGAGTGTACAATCTCCTTTAGATTTACCAAAAAAAAAATGTATTTTTATATCTGCATAAAACTCAGCTTGGCCAAAGTAAAAGTTGCACTTATCTCCCTCCCCTACCCTGCAATTTGTACTCACCAAGGTGTCACTCTGTTTGGCTGGTGGCGGTGAACCCCAGCACCTCCAGATACGGGTGAGCACGTGATTCACTGCCTATCTCCCATCTCACAGTGCTGATGCCAAGTGATTGGCTAAGTGCTGTCACATGGGGCTGGTGGAAGACATCTAAAGCCCTGTGTAAGCTCTAAAAAGTTAGTTTGGAGATTACACAGGACTGTCTCTTTCCAGCTGCTAAACAAAGAAGTGTGGGAGGGAGGAAAAGTCAGTACATGCTGCTGGGGTGGGGGGTTAAGTGACCCCCTTACTTTGCCAGGCATGGGCTAAGAAAAGGGTTACTTTAATGAACAGACCATTGTTTAATAAAGATCTGACAGCACGCAAACAATTTAAAGTAGTTGTAAACCCTCATGCCGCGTACACACGAAGGGACTATCCCGCGGGATTATCCGCTGGACTCAAGTCCAGCGGACAATCCCCTCGTGTGTGGGCGTCGGCGGACTTTTTTTCCCCAAAAGTCCGGCGGACTGAAGTTTTAAGTTTTGTTTTAAAATTATCCGCTGGACTTGGCAGTCCGGCGGACAATACGGCCGTCTGTAGTATGGTCTGGCGGACCAAAAAGGACGCATGCTCAGTAGCAAGTATTTTTCTAGTATTTTCCTTTTTCTAGTCCCGTCGTACGTGCTGTACGTCATCGCGTGAACCGCCGGACTTTTAGCGTGATCGTGTGTGGTCAAGTCCGTTCGCTTTTTAGTCCGCCGAAGCCAGCTGGAAAGTCCGGCGGGAAAAGTCCCTTCGCGTGTACGCGGCATTACATATACCTAGTGAAGTGACTGGCCTCAAGTGATACACAGAGATGAAACAAATCTTCCTACATAAGTCGTACCTGTTTATCTGCAGTCTACTCTACATCTGTCTGAGCTGTCAGAAAACAGGGGGCAAAGAGCTGAAATGACACTCTGCAGAGCTCAGTGAGGAGAGTTCTGGCAGCTGATTGGAGGGAAGGGACACACCCCCATTCACACAGATACAGAGCTGAGGTTGTCAATCATAGGCTGTGTGCTGGATGTCTCTCCCCCATCACCTTTTTTCTCTTGATGTCAGGAAACCTTATCAGTTGTGACTCATGCTGATAGCAGAGAAATGAAGCAGCAGACAGAAATGACATGAAGGGTCCTTTCATAGGGGCTGTCTGATCAGGTCCGCCCCGTCCGTTTTTCAGGTGGACCTGTTCGGACCCTCCATTCACCCATATCCACTATCCGATCTGATCTTGTCCACAAAAATCCAGATAGATGGAGGTCCTATTTTCCATCCGCCTGGCGGATCGAATTGCAAACGTTCGGATGAAACTGGACAGGTAGTCCATTTTCACCGGATTTCCCTATAGTGGAGAGCGGGATTAAGTCCATCTCTGGTCTGCACAGTGAGCGGAGAAGGACCCGTCATCCGTGGAGCGATCCCCGCTGAGCAAGCAGCATTCGTATAACGTAGGCGCCTGTGTGAAAGGGGCCTTAGTGCTCTGAATTGAGACACGTACAAACTATAGAGGGATAAGCTTTGTTCATATTTTATGTCAGAGGTTTACAACCAATCAAAATCACAAAAGGAAAAAGTATATGAACCAGATCACGTTGCAGAATTTTAACAGGATTGAGGTTGATATTGCCATTCCTAAGGATTCTCCAACAATTACTCACAACTGTATTGGTGGCCACACACATTTCAATAGTTTTATCCGATCGATGTGGGATTTCATAAAATTCACAAACAATCAAATCGAATTGATTTGGATTCGGCATTGGTCAGATTTTATCAAACTGAGCCGATCGGCCATGGCGGAATATTATCAATCATTTTGCATCAATACGCAGCACCCAGAACATTTGTTGGTGAATACGATTGGACTTTGATCGATCAGATTGTGAGATTGCCTAATGGAAACAGGGATGCGATCAATAATTTACAATGGTAAGTTACGAGCTATCAAATGAAAAACCACTTCCCCATGTGCGTCATATTGATCGCATGGGTTGTTGACTATAAATCAGTTATTCCTATTTGAAGAGATCGATCAGAAAAGAAATGGATCATTTATTGAAGTGTATATGGCCACCAGAAGTCTCAGCATGGACCAGCTGGCAGTGGTCAGTGTGGAAGACTCCATTATCCTGGTGGACATTGGTTAGCATGTAGTTGTGGGACTACTAGTCCCCGAATTCCCTGGTAGCCTTTTGTCTACCTGTAGATCTCCAGCTACAGTGGAACAATGCTGATTAAGTCTACGTTTCCACTATTGCGACCCACAAAATCGCATTATTTATAGAGCGACCTTGAGTGCAGCTTTGATCCAACGTTACACTCTCGGGATCGAAGTCGCATCAAAGTAGTGCAGGCACCTTTTCAAAGTCGCTGATTTTCAAAGTTGCATTGATTGGAATGGGTGCCATTGAAATCAATAATCTGTGACTTGTCATGCGACTTTATGTGTCCAAAGTCGCATGACAAGTTGCACTAGTGAAAATGTAGAATTAGAAGGATCTTCACTGCATCTGAGCACCACAAACCAAAAACTTAATTTCATTCATTATTGATTTTCAAAGCAAACTCCCCATCTATCCATGTCTCCTTTCTTTATTTTGTTGAGAAATTACTTTGAAAACAACCCCCCTAGCATTTCTGTCCGTGCCCATCTTGAATAAGGGCAAATAATTCATGTAACATTAACTTCCTGGAATAAATCTGCCCTTACCTCAAGCATGCATGCAGGCAGGAGGGTGTGCTTAGCTGAGAAAGACCCTCTTTCCCTCCTGAAGACTCCTGGGATGTATGACATAATTTGCCTAGGCCAGAAACCAGGAAGTAACTGAAGAAATGTAAAAAAATAAAAAAGTTTAAAACAAGTAAATCTGATATACTTTCCCATCTATTTACCAATGCTGGTGTTTCGTCAGATTTGGTGACCCGTCAGATTTTGTAACGGAAGTGACGTTCCCACGCCACCATCTTGCTACATCTCGCACTCGTCCAGAGTAAGGATAGTGAGAAGGCGGCAAGCGGACATCTTGTTACACCCACCGAAGTCTTGCATTTCACACTTATTTTTAACAGTTAACTGAGCTTATATAGTGAAATACACCATTTAAAAATACGTCTGACTGTTTAGATGTTGAATTTTAAAAGCAGCGGTGACCCTGCTGATTCCACAGGGTTGCAAATCTGACAGAACTCAGCTGCTTTGAAAAATCAACAACAAAACAGTCTTACGGATTTAAGAATAATGAATTTCACTATATAAGCCGAGTTTACTGTTAAAAATACGTGTGAAATGCAAGACCCCGGTGGGTGTAACAAGATGTCTGCCATGGATGTGATATTGCTACATTGAGTGCCTTTTTGTGAGTTATAAACTCTGATACAGGTGCATTTGATATCTATTATGGTCCCTTGGGTCTTCACTGAAAGATCTGATCCTTAGATATTTCAATTGAGCGGGAGCCAACCCAACACTAGGTTGTTTGTATGTTCTTTTCTTGTAGATGTGCTACAGCTGTTTGTCACTAATAATGGAAGCAGTCTAATTGCCGGCTGGCACTGACCCCTGCGTGGGTCTATTCCAAAGCTGTGGCAGGTTTACCGATGTTCGTTATTTGTTTGTATGTTTTTATACTCAATAAAAAGATTTTCAAACAAGATGTCTGCTTGCTGCCTTCTCACTGTATCTTTACTGTGGATGAGTGCAGGGTGTAGCAAGATGGCGGCGTCAAAACGTCACTTCCGTTACAACATCTGACGGGTCGCCTAATCTGATGAAACACCGGCAACATGAGGATTAAAAATAATCAATGTTGCTTGGGAGAGTAAAGTTCCACTTTAAAGTAACCCGGTCAGATTTAAGGTGGCTGCCATTGCTGACCTCCCTCCCTTGCCTGGCTTTTATTCCGAGTCAGCAACATGTATGCAAATATGAGAATCAGATAAAAGTCTGAAGTCCTTATTGGCATGCTTGTTCCGAGTCGCTGTCTGAGAAGTATTGAATCCAGAGGTTCAGGATTTGAATAGGACGGGTCAGCAATGGGATCCTATGGTCCGGGGGAGGACGGCTTAGCTGGTGATGCGGCCGACGTGATGACGCCGACCGGCATGGTGGGAGGAGTCTGCGTGTAGCGCTCGCGGCGGGAGCTGAAGGCGGGACGCCGGATTAGACGGGGAGTGAGAGCCCCGGACCGGCGTTGAAGATCTCCCGCACCCGCCGCAGCGCACACCTCCCGGACCCGGTACCTCGCGGCATAGGGGTCATCGTACGCTGTGAGGAGGAGATTCAGACACAGCCTCGGCGCGGCGAGGGTGTGGGGCGGACGGGGTCTCCCGGGCCTTCCCCCTCTTCGCCTCCCTGCATCGGCTCCCCCCCTCCTTCTAGCCAAGCAGCAGCAGTCGGCACTCTAAGGTACCTCGGTCAGACCTCGGGGTGAAACAACGGGGGCAGGCGTCCCTCCCCCCCCCCACAACACAGGAGGTCCTACAGATGACCAGAAACTGGAGGTAACATCTGTACAGAAATGTTTTTACATGAACGAGGCTATCCCCTGAAAGTAAGTGACGGGACTTATCGTGGATTCTAGGTGCTTGGGGGATAAGAACTGTACCTTAATATACGCTGAACAGTACAACCGCAGTGAATGTATTTTAAACAAGTCCCCTGTGAGACAGGGGAAGATAACTGTAAAAATTGTTTTGGCATAAAATAGGAAACCTTCGCAAGGCTTAAACTCCACGATTGTACCTGAAGAAATCTCTGGGGGACAACCCCCGAACAAAAACATACGCTGACGATAGTAAGCACAACAGTTCAGCGGGGGGAGAAGAGGAATGGTAAAGAAGGAATGGTAGAGTCCCTTTGCATCTTTTCCTTCCTGCTTGTCTCTTTTTTTTTTTCTCTTTCTGCTTTTTTGTGTTCTTTTGGTCCTACCTTGATCCCAGGAAAAGTAGAAAAGGTGAGATTGCACTACACTAAGCCCGTGGAGGACAGTATACGAAGGTAACATAAACTGACGATATCCTGAGACCACTCAGACAACACCTTGCATAATAGATTGCCTAAGGAAAAAGAAATCGCAAAGTTTGATCATGTATTAAAGGGAAAAACCTTGTATAGCATAACTAACGTGGATAATATAAGAAGCTCTAGGAGGGCAAGGGCTGTAATAAATACAGGCCGACGGTTCTATACATAACAACCAGCCAAAAGACAAGCAGTGGGAAAGGGAGGGAGAAATTTCCCTTTTTTCTTGCTCCTTTTGTGGAGTCACCTCTCTGTTTCTCCCGGATTGGGCACAAAACCAGGAACAATTAACTACTAAAAGTACCCTACTACGCATAGCGTCAGGGCAGGACAGACTTGGCTCCACTGAACAGTTCGACCCGTGACCTACCTTTGTTCCCTGAAACTGCCATACTCCCTCCTTAGAGAAAAAGAGTCCAGGAAAATTGAATAGAGCCAGCCCTCTCTTTTTTTCTTTAGGATATTCAGATTAAACCCTGGTTCTGTTTCCCAGTCAATTCTGCCCTACGGCGGCCGGGAATTAACCCAGCCCCCCAAGAAAGAAAGAAGCTGGGCAAACGCATCAGAAGAATTAAAGATAAGGGGGCAAACATGAGCAGGTCAACGAACAAAACAACAAAAGGTGCGCCTCCAAAAAGCGGTAAAGAGAAAAACTCGGAAAGTACCATTAAGCAATACATGACCCAAGGCGCGAGCCCTAAAAATCCAGAAGGATCAAGGCAATCTCACTTGAAAGGAGAAAAGAAAAAGGGAGCGGAAAAAATATTGGAGGAGACCATGGCCTCAGATTCTATCATAGAAAGTGAAATAGACGAAAGTAGAATAGATGAGCCCAGAGAGGACGCTCATTTACCAACAAAAGGGGAGATGGAGAAGATGCTTACAAGACTCGAGAATGCTATAAAAGCAGACATCAGTTCCCTGAGGTCAGACTTAGGTTCCCTTTTAACACGAGTGGAAATGGTCGAGGAGAAAACAGAAAAACTGGACCAAGAGATGAATAAGTTGCAGGAGCAGCTGCATAAAGAAAAGACGCACAGAAGGAGACTACAATACAGAATTGAGGACCAGGAAAATCGCAGCAGACGACAAAATATAAGAATTAGATCTGTACCAGAAACCAGAGGGGAAGATCTCAAGCAGATTACTCAAAAAATTTTCCGCCCAATCCTCGACAAAGGAGAAGAAGATTTCCCTAGGACCGATAGAATACATCGGGTCGGCAAGCCAAGGGATTACAATACAGACCGTCCAAGGGACATCATAGTTCGTTTTACTTTTTACAAAGATAAAGCTGAGATCTGGGCAAAGATAAAGAGGCCCACGCAGATACAGTATGAAGGTAAAGACCTACAGATATATATGGACCTGGCACCTGAAACGCTGGACAGAAGACGACTGTTGAGACCCCTCCTGGAGAGTATGCGGACACGAAACATCCGATATAGCTGGGGGTTCCCCGCTTGCCTGATTGGCTTCAGAGAGGGGACCTCTGCAAAATTAGTATTCCCAGAGGACTTACGAGAGTTCTGTGAAAAATTGGATCTACCAATCCCAGAGTTGCCCGGCTGGCTAGATGACTAGTCAGTTCTGGGGGGGGGGGTGGGTGGGGGGGGGGGGGGGGGTTGGGGTTCGGGGGGGGGGTGCGCGGGCGCCCCCCCCCCCGTCCTTACGTACCGGTCCCTTGGGGCCCGGCCGGAGAGGGATGGGATAACGCGTAGACCTCCTCAAAGGCGGCTCAAGGATGGTCAAGAATATTGGGACCATAGGCGAGCCGGGGGCCACGGAAAGGCCACGTGGGGAGTGGGGAGCTAAGCCCGGGATAGGGAAGGGAGGGGTAGGCAGGGAAGGGAGGGGTAGGCAGGGAGGGAGGGGGGGGAGGGAGAAAGGGGGGGGAAGAAGGGGGACCTGACCAGAATGATTTGGGGAATAAGATAAGAGGATTGACCATACCTTGCTACTATAAAGGATGCCTACTATAAACTTCATAACATATAATGTTAAGGGGCTCAATTCATCTAATAAGCGCCACAAAATTTTGATGGAACTGGGACAATATTCCGCCGACGTGGCCTTTTTACAGGAGACACACATTTCACACAACTCAAATATTAAACTAGTTTCCAAAGAATTTCCCACATGGTACCAAGCGGATACAGCAACCACTAGAAGTAGAGGTGTGGCAATTGGCTTTGCTAAAAATGTGAGATTCTGCCTGGAAAAGAGGGAGTCTGACCCAGAGGGAAGATACCTTTTTTTAGAGGGTAAACTAGAGGACACAAAAGTTACTTTGGTTAATGTTTACTCCCCTAACACCGACCCCGGGTCATACTTAATTAAAATCTTAAGGAGAGCGATGGAGTTCCGGGGGGGAATCTTGATTATGATGGGAGACTTAAATCTCTGTCTGGACCCACAATGGGATAGTACGTCCCGGGCGCCTGGGATCAGTAACGTACAATTACATAGAATTAAGAAAAAAACTACGGGAATATCAACTGTTAGATGTTTGGCGATGCCAGCACCCCAAAGACAAAGATTTTTCGTTCTACTCCCAGGCGCACGGGACGTACTCACGAATCGATTATATTTTGACAGAACACAGAACACTAGAACGGGTACTAGAATCAAACATTGGGATAATTTCACTATCAGACCACGCCCCGGTATGGATGAAAATACAAATGACCCCGGAAGCCAAAGCGCCCCCTAGGTGGCGACTAAATGAGGAAATAATAAGAGAAGACGCAGGTGCCGAGAAAATAGGAAATGAACTGGAACAATACTTTAGGGCAAACGACACAGAAGGGATCTCGAGTAGGACACTATGGGAGGCCCACAAAGCCTTTATAAGAGGAATCCTGATAGCCGAGGGGACAAAAAAAAAAAGAGACAGGACTAGTAAGATAAAAAAGATTACAGGCGAAATAGCTAAATTAGAACAGAGACATAAAATGTCCCAAAAACCCGATAGTTCGCTATACCTAGAAATAATAAATAAAAGAGAAGAACTTAAAAACCATATGGAACAAGAAACTAAACAAAGATTCTATCTTCTCGCCAGGGAAAAATACTATGGAAGCAATAAATCCCCCAAATACCTATCCAAAATGTTACAGGGAAAAAAAAAGCTAAATTTTATTGAGAAAATACAGGCAGATAAGGGGACCTTAGAATATACCACAAACGGGATCGCACAAATATTCAAGAGCTATTATGAGAAACTATACGCAGTAGAGTACGAACGGGAGGGAGCAATACCAGATAAGAAGGGAAACACCAAGGCTTTTCTAAGGCAGGCGGGCCTAGCCAGAATGACAACAAATGATCGAGAGGAAATGGAAGGCCCAATCTCAGAAGAGGAAATAGTTCGCGCATTGGCTGACACGGGAAACGGGAAAAGCCCAGGGCCGGACGGGTTCACGATATACTACTATAAGAGGTTCCAGAAGATCCTGATCCCATGGCTATGCAAGTATTTGAATGGTCTGGGAACAGACTATCAAATGAGCAAAGAGGCCCTGTTAGACAAGTTGGTACACCCTGATCAAGCTGGGTTTGTCCCAGGGAGAGAGTGTAGAGATAATGGGGTCCGTACTCTGCTCCTGTTGCTCCACGAGAGGGGGAGTGGAGGTCCCAGTCTGCTCCTGTCAACTGATGCCCAGAAGGCCTTTGACCGGGTAGACTGGGACTTCATGTTCATGACACTGGAGGAAATGGGCTTCGGCCCAAACATGCTGAAACGGATAAGGACGCTATATCACCATCCGACAGCGACAATTAAGATCAATGGCACGGACTCACCCCCCTTCGAAATGAGGAACGGGACCAGACAGGGATGTCCATTGTCCCCCCTCCTGTTCATTCTCTCTCTTGAACCCCTTCTGTCCACGATTCGAGGCGACACTGGGATAGCGGGATTCAGGATAGAGAAAGAGGAACACAAACTATCTGCATACGCGGATGATGTACTATTTTACATCAAGAAACCCAGTAACACCTTGCCCCGATTAATGGAGATAATCCAAAAATATGGAGAGATTTCAAATTTTAAAATAAACCTGGGGAAGTCTGAGGTGTTGAATATTAACACCAGAAATACAGAAAAGCATACACTCCAAAAGGCTTTTAAATTTCCCTGGCGAGAAGAACTGAGATACCTAGGCATAAAATTAGCAACTACTATAAAAAAAAATTTTAAGTCCAACTTCGTCCCACTCTTAGATGACATTAAAAATGACATAAAAAGACTAGGATACAGACCCCTCTCATGGTTCGGGAGAATTCAAGCACTTAAGATGTTTATACTCCCTAAAATTGTATATAAAATACAAATGATGCCAATTGCACTCCCCAAATATTACTTAGTAAAATTTAAATCCCTACTGACGGGGTTCATATGGAAAGGGAAAAAACCTAGAATAGCTTTCTCTACCTTAAAACGGGGAAAAAATAATGGAGGGCTAGCAATTCCAGACATAACCCTATATTATAAAGCTATTGTACTGTCAAGAATCACAGAGTGGATAAAAGAAAATAGGGAAAAAAGATGGGTGAACTTAGAGTGCTCCCTGAACAAGGCAAAACTAGGGAATATTATATGGAACCCCCCTAAATACAGGACAACCGATTTAAGTAAATGTAAACTCACACAAAATACACTAAAGATATGGGATGGGATATATAAAAAACACAATAAGTATTATAACTCACCACTAATTAGCTTAAAAGAAAATTATTTTTTTGCACCAGGGATGAAGATCAATGGAGGGAATTGGATAAAGCACGAGCACGCACAGCTTAAGGACATAGTAAAAGAGGGAAAGATCCGTCCATTACAGGAATTAAAAAACACAGTCAGGTTCGAGGAGATAGATGAATGGAGGTATCGCCAACTTGCTGGCTTCACGCAGAGCCTTCCACGCCCCTTAAGGGAAGAGACAGAACTAACCACACTGGAACGGATATGCCTAAATAAGAGCATTAGGGGCACGATATCTAGGTGGGGCGGGCTTCTGCTTGAGGGGGAGGAAAAGGGGATGCCCCCATTCATCTTAAAGTGGGAAAATGAGTTGGGAACACAATGTGATAGCACCACTATTAAGAAAATATTGAAACTCACACATAGGTCTGCACAAGATAATAAATCGGCTGAAATCAACTATAAAGTATTATCAAGATGGTACGTCACCCCAGATAAAGCGTGTAAATACCAACAAGATAATCAAGGGGATTGTTGGAGAGGATGTAGTGAACTAGGCACCATGACACATATTTGGTGGAGTTGCTCCAGGATCAGGGGGTTCTGGGAAAAAGTAATACAACACATAAAGGAAATAACCAACATAACCCTCCCAATGGAACCATGGACAATATTATTTCATGGGACAAAAGAAGGTTTAAAAAAATATCAAGGCTCACTTGTCCCACACCTCCTAAATGCAGCAAAAATAGCAATACCCAAGAAATGGAAGGAAGTTGAGGGCCCAACAATCTGGGAATGGGTAGACGAGGTAGAAAGGATATATACTATGGAAAGCAGACAAGACGATAAGGGGAGGGTGGAGGAAAAACTAGATAAATGGGTGGGATGGCGGGCATTTAAAAAAACATGGAGCCTCAGGGAGCATCTTTCTTGTTCTTAAATGTTTTTTCTTTCTTTTCTTTGGTTCTGATCTTTATTTATTTTTCTCCTATATTAATGAGAACCATCAAAAATCTGGTCAGGTCAGGGGGGGGGGGGGGGGGGGGGGG
The DNA here is from genome assembly GCA_028564925.1 of Lithobates sylvaticus. Taxonomy (NCBI): domain Eukaryota; kingdom Metazoa; phylum Chordata; class Amphibia; order Anura; family Ranidae; genus Lithobates; species Lithobates sylvaticus. The sequence goes on along the minus strand of CM053033.1, from coordinate 102,677,330 downwards.
GGGGGGGGGGGGGGGGGGGGGGGGGGACAAAAAAAAAAAAAAACAAAAAAAAAAAAAAAAAAAAAAAAAAAAAAAAAAAAAAAAAAAAATGGGGGGGGGAAAGGGGGGACTGGAGGGATTTGGGGGGGGGGAAGGGGTAAATATGTTAACGGTGGCCGACTAAAGCGAACGAGCCACGGGCCCGATTTGTGCCTAAATTATATTTGCTCGAAATAATAAATAAAAAAAAAAAAAAAAAAAAGACACAAGCAGAAAAAAGGGAAATACGGCTACAATGATGTGAACGGAGACGGGACACGCATGATTACCGCAGCTGATCTGAAGTCTCCCGAAATATTTCGCTGAGGTGGCTAAAAAAAAAAAAAAAAAAAAATAAAAAAAAAAAAGCAATGGGATCCTTCATATTTCTCTTATGACAAACTGGGCAATCTGTGGGAGTCCAGCTCTCGTGGAATTTAAAACGCTAAACATCCCCATTTTGCCTTTGGCTGCAAGAACAAGTTATATTATAATTTAAAAACATTATTTATGTTAGTTCTGAAGTGGGGAGGGGTTAGAACTTCTGCAGGTTTTTTTTATTGCTGTCTGTGTGGGAGATTTACCCTATTTGACCCTGTGAGCAGGAGGTGAAGGGAAATCTTAATGGAGAAACCTGTTCAGGTTCACTTTAACTGCGTCTGTGAGAAGCTGGCATGCCATGGTTTGGAGGGGAACATTGTCATTTCCTGAACTACTCACTTCCACAAGCTTCTGATTAGGAAATCTGTGTGTGTAACATAAAAAATCTGAAGTCTCATTACTTATCCACAGCACACATGGGGCAAAGACGCAGGTTCATTTCACCATATCTGCCCCCCCCCCCCCCCCCCCAGCACTCATTGCTTTCACTTCCCTGCTGCTCTGTTCAGGTGCGGAGAGTGAAAGAATGTCCTGTGCAATCTCTACTTAAGCCCTGGTTCAGACTGACTGCGGGTTAGAAATTGCGCTAGTTCAGCTGAACTCCCACGATTTCAAACTGGCAATGCAGTACGATTTCGGGGGCGATTTGACAGACATCTGGGCGGGTTGCTGCACAGATGTCTATTCAAATCACCCCTGAAGTCGCCAAAAGTAGTATAGGAACTACTTTTAGCAAAGTCCGCGTCGCACCGGTTACGTCGGTGCTATTGCCAGCAATAGCTGCCGATTTGGCTTGTCAAATCGGCCCGATGTAAACGCGGGATAAAAGAGATAAATATTGCACAGTAGGGTTCCATCGATACCGTTTTAACTGAGTACCGATACATTTGCAGTGCGATTTGAGGCCATACAAAATGAATGGGCTGAAATCACACAGCAAAGATTTAATATAATTATACAGGATTTATATAGTGCCAACAGTTTGCGCAACGCTTTACAATATAAAGGGAGACAGTACAGCAACAATTCAATACAAGAGGGTTAGAAGGGCCCTGCTCCTGTGAGCTTACAGTCTAATAGGAAGGGAGTGGTGAAACAAAAGGTAGTAACTGCAATGCACTGATGAGGGAAGTAGAAGATTCAGTTGTTAGCTGGAGGCAGGATAGGCCACCCTGAAGAAATGAGTTTTCAGGGATCGCCTAAAAGTGGACAGATACGGAGATAACTGGACAGATTGGGTGGGAAATTCCAGAGGATGGGAGAGGCTCGTGAAAAGTCCTGGAGATGAGCATGGGAGGAGGAGACAAGGGAGCTAGAAGAGAGCAGAAGGTCTTGGGAGGAGCAGAGAGGACGGTTTGGGTGATATATGGAGATAAGATTGGTGATGTAGCTCGGGGCAGAATTGTGAATGACTTTGTATGTTATTGTTAGTGTTAGTGTTTTGAATTTTATTTGTTGGGCAATGGGAAGCCAGTGGAGTGATTGGCAAAGAGGAGTGGTGGACACTGAGCGGTTGGTAAGGTGGATGAGTCTGGCAGCGGCATTCATTATAGACTAAAGAAGGGATAGCTTGCAGAGAGGTAGGCCAATGAGGAGGGAGTTACAATAATCAGGGCAAAAGATAACAAGGGAGTAAATAAGTTGCTTAGTGGTTTCAACGGTTAGAAAGGGATGTATTTTGGAGATTTTACGGAGGTGAAGTCTGCAAGATTTGCACAGCGATTGGATTTGGAGCTGAAAGGATAGGTCAGAGTCTAGGATTACACCTAGTACCCTGGCATGCAATTTGCGTATGCAATTTGAACAAGAATACAGTGCGATTCCTGTCTAAGTCACTATGACAAGCCTGGGCTCACACAGGAGCAGGAAACCACATGTGATTCAGACAGGAATCGCACCGCATTCCTGTTCAAATCACGTGATGCTTTGCAGTGCAATTTGAGCCTATTCAATTTGTATAGACTCAAATTGCACCACCAAGGTATTGGAGCATTTGCACGAGTACAAGTACTCATGCAAATGCTTAGTATCGGCACTGATACTGGTATCGTTGCAACCCTATTGCACAGGGCTAGGGTTGGAGTGACAGCAGTAATTGGCCCAGCGTTGTCACATGGCCCCCTCCATACCCAGAATTACCAGGTACTTCCTTTGGCTCTCAGCAACAGGGGAATGAAGAAGTATATTCTGGAGAGGGGAGGGAGTAAGGAAGGCAGGTCATAGATTATGCAATTTTCTTTCCTGCAACCCGAAAGAAAATCACTTGATTCCCCCATCAACACAGGCATTTTTGATGGGGGGGGGGAATCCATCCCGCAGAGCTATTGTGTTCTCCTGGCAGGGGGTACGGGGAGCTGCCCCTGCTGGGAGAACATATTGCTAGCAGCTATAGCCGCTGGCAATAATCGCATGCTAAAAATCCAACATGCGGGCTGTACCCAAGTCAATCGATGGATTGAGTTGGCCACAATCAGATTCCCCATAGATGAAACAAATCTCGACCGATGCCTGCTGAACTGACTGAGATTTGACCCATCTATGGCCGGTTTAAGGCAGCCCAAAGATGAGTAATTGAATGAAAAAAAAAAAAAGACTTGATTCCCCCACATTTGAATCCTCCCCCCTGAGCTATTGTATTCTGACAGTAGGGAGTCTTCTTGTGGTGCTGCTGATTGAGCGGAGAAATTCCAACAGGATGGATGTATAGAAGTCAATCAGTAAATCGACTTCTGTACAACCTCCCTGCCCATACATGGGCATAAATTTCGATCCATGTATGGCCAGCATAAAAGAAGGCCTTGTGCTTTGTTCCTAATGGATTGCTTTAAACCTGAATTGTCTGTAGGCTGTAACCTGTCTTATTTACCAAATGATTTGCAACTCTGTCCAAGTACCCACAGGATAACACGACTTTCTTTGGTAGTGTTTCAGAAATGGTGATGTCACCTCCTAGTCCCTCCTAGTTACCTGTCTTTGACTTCCCTAAGGCTGGCTTCACACTGGGGCGGTGCGGGGCGGCGACGGTAAAGCAGCGCTATATTTAGCGCTGCTTTACCATCGTTTTTCCCGCGGTATGCGGCCGCTAGCGGGGTGGTTTTAACCCCCGCTAGCGGCCGCAAAAGGGTTAAAAAACCTCCGCAAAGCGCCGCTGCAGCGGCGGTTTGCGGGCGGTATCCCCGCGGTTTCCCATTGATTCCAATGGGAAGGAGCGGTATAGGAGCGGTGAATACACCGCTCCTTCACCGCTCCAAAGATGCTGCTAGCAGGACTTTTGTTGCGGTCCTGCTAGCGCACCGCTCCAGTGTGAAAGCCCGCCGGCTTTCACACTGGAGTGAATGGGGCCGTTTTTTTCAGGCGGTACACAGGCGCTATTTTTAGCGCCGTACCGCCTGAAAACCGCCCCAGTGTGAAAGGGGCCTAACTCAGAAAGAACAAAGCAAACAGACCAGTATGACAGCCAGGTAACCCACAGTTTCAAAAAGTCAGCAAAGATGGCCTCCATATTTTGTTCAGTTTGGGTATCCTTTTGGCAGGTTCGGGCTGAAGATTTCTTTAGCTGACAGTTTTACAAATGGAACATAGATTTAGCAGAATCAGCTTTATTTACAAAAGATGCAGGCATCTGTACAGATACAGTATGACAGTACTTGTTCTGCAGCAGCACAGTAAAGATTCAATTTAAAGTTCAGCAATTCCTGATTAACCCAACATCCATAAAATAATATCAGTGTCTTGTGTTTCTAAATCTAAAATATTTCAGCTATAAAGTGGAAACTGCCCTCCAGTTCCAGGCTGATAAGGAACATTGGACTGCCCTGCCCCAGGTGCCAGGTAAAGTCATGGTGGGGTAGCAAAATTGCTTGGCAAAGCATCTCTGAAGCCTTGAGTTGCCCAAAAGGACTGCCACTAACGAAGAAGGCTAGCCCCCGCCGTAAAGGGAGGGTGCTGTGTGACGGCAGTGCCAAGTATGAAAGAGGCTATCAAGTCAAATGGCAGAAAACCAGGCCAGGACTGGTGCTGAATCCACGTTCCATCTCAACCCACAAACAGAGAAGGCTTTTCCACTTTATAACTGATAGCAGACACCTCCCTTAAAATATAACAGAGGCATAAAAACCCAATTTAAAAACAAAGTACAGTATTCGATAAGAAATAATAAAATAAAAATAACCGTAAATGACATAATGGAGGCATGCCATGAGGGAACTGTAGCATTTTTAACAAAGATGGTTGCACCACAAGGTGACTTGGCAGAAATGACAACAAACAATAGTAACTAAAATTCAGTTAACCGATTTAAGATCTAATAAAGATGTAATGTGGCGCGCTATGGATTATTTTTCTTTACTAAATTTGCCTTTATTAAGGCTTGTAAGCCTCAAGACTTTTAGGGCATCAAAATCAACTCCAATTATGGACCAGAAGGCCTGGAGAAGGTCCATAAGTTGATGTGCCACCCAAGTATGTGCTTAAAGAAGAATTCCAGGCATGAAAATGTTTACATAGTTACATTGGTCCAGCTTGGACCAATGTAACTATGCATATACCATACCTGTGGGGATCTCTCTGGAAGCTGGAAATCACTGAAGTAGACACCACTGGTCCAGTGATGTCCACTTACTTCTGGGTCCTGTGTTAACCTGCTGCATTCTGAACACAGGACGTCGGCCACTCTGCAAGAGGGCCATTTCAAAAATGCTTTGCATTATCTCAATGAATGCAAGGTGTTCTCTGATTGGATGAGGTGGAGAGACGGAGCGGTGATGCAGCATTTTATTTTGCAGGGAAGATTTAGCTTCATTATGACTCTGTAGGGACTGTTGTCACTCTGATCCTAAATCTGTAATAATTTCTGCCTGAACATGCAGGATCAGAAATCTTTATCTGCATGCTTGTTCTGGGTCTGGGACTCCAAAAGTATTGAAGCCAAAGGATCAGTATAACAACCAAGCATTTACAGAAGGAGGCCAGCAACGGCAGTCTAAGTATTTAAGGACAGGCCTTCTATAATAACTCCCGCTGCCACTTCAGGCCACACCCACTGAAAATGTTGCTAGTTCAAAACTGCCTATGCAGATAAGAGGTATCTGAAGATAAAAACAAACTGTGCTGCTCTGACTAAAGTTGAATAATGCCCTTGTTAAAGGTGTGGGCCATTTACGTACCTCCTGAAGCCTGACTGGAATACTCCTAGGACGTTGATGCGACGTTGCCAAGTTGCAATACTGCTGACCTCCTCCATCTCAAACACTGAGTTTAGAGCAACTGCATCAGAGAGAGAAAGAGCATGGAAGGGAGTTTGAAGAGCTCATTGCTCTGATGGTGGAGGTGAGAGTAATGACTAGACCTCATTTAGCAACGTCCTGGGAGTATTACTGTAAGGCTTCGGGAGGTATATAATAATAAGCCTACTACTATAGCAAGGGCATTACTTAACTTTAGTCAGAGCAGCACAGTTTATTTTTATCTACAAACACTCCTTACTCACATAGGTATTTTATGTAAAGGTGAAATAACCCTTTAAGGGACATTATAATTGGTCTGTTTTATCACTCCCTATTGTACTGATTATATCCCATGCTTTATAGTGGAAATATTCTCCATTAAATCTCCATTTATACCTAAATGTTTAGAGTGAAGAGTTAGGGCATATGTAGGACACCTTGGCACTCCAGATATGGGGAAACTACAAATCCCATGAGGCATTGCAAGACTAACAACCACAGGCATGACTCCCAGTGAAAGAGCATGATGGGATTTGTATTTTTACCCTGGAGTGCCAAGGTTGCTACCCCTGAGTTTGGGTGAGGATTTTATAACCATCTCTGGTCCATTGGGAAGATTCACCCCTCTATTGGCCCTGGTGACCTTTAACACCGGAAGGGAAATCTAAATATTACAGCTGTCACCAGAACAGGCGGTAAGGGGAATTCCTTCCAGTGGGAAATGTTCCAGTGACAACTGTAAGGGAGGGTTTTACATCAAAAAATAAATAAAATAAAAAAGAATAAAAGTTTTGGCTACAGATACATCATAAAATCAAAGTGTAAGGTTTCCTTTGCACAAATAAAGTGAATAATCACAGGCATTCCAATGTATTTTACAGATCTGGTCCCACCGTAGTCTATTCACAGACCCTGACTGGTAGACTGGTAAAAAGACTCTCCTTGATCTTGCAGAACCTCCTTGAACTGGGATACCACCCGACCAAAGTGCGACCCCTCCCAGAATATCTTGCCACAGTGACTACAGCAGAAGAAGAGGGAGACCTTTTCTACAATCCCTGCGGGGACAGAGTTTAGCTGCACTTTTGCTCCACTGGGGAGGTTGAGGTACAGGCCCAAGTCTTTCATCCATTCAAGATCCTGGCTGCTGTCTGATGATTCTGACTGGCTGGCAGGTTGAAGCTTCTGGGGATCTGTGAAGGAAAGCAAGACATAAATAATTATAACACGCCAATATTAGAGACATGAGATTCATTGTTTTGTGCCACTCAATTGTAGATTGAAACAATTTAAGTGGTCTCTTGATCATTTAGAGTGTGGAATGTTCCTGTTTAATTCATAGAAGCTGTATTATGGCTTTTATGAATGGAGGAGCTGGGGGGAAAGGGCGGGCATAGCTGGGCACTTATGAGAAGACCAGAAGATTACAGTAGGGGGTCACTGGAGGAGGAAGCTTTCACCTAACAAGGAAACAGCAGCACAAGGGACACATCACACTGATGGTAGAAAGTATCCCCTGTGTAAGTAAATTTAAGCTGGTCAGACGGTTCAAATCTCGGACTGCTCAGCAGGGACCAGCCAAGTTTCGAAACCATGTATGGGCAAGCTGATTGTACCCAAGTTATCGATTGATCAACTTGGGTACAACCAGCCTGTTGGATTTCTTTATACGATTATTGCCAGCGGATATAGCCACTAGCAATAATCACTGTGTTCTCCCAGCCGGGACAGCTCCCTCCACCCCCCTGCAAGGAGAACACAATGGCTTTGCGGGAGGGATTCCCCCCATCGCTCCATCTATGGCCGGCATTAAGCTTTAAAGCATGCAGAGCTGAATTACTTATATGTATATATAGTATTTCTGTGCAGCCAGTTTTGTGATCCAGATAAACCTTGCCCCACAGCTTTATCAGGAATAATAATAGCCTACTGATTGGGCATTGAAACAGCAGCACTTGCACTTCAATGAATGAATATTTATTTGCTTTTCATGAATTTGTAATACATTGTTGCATATTTTTTTAGGATTTGTGCAGACAATAGTCTTTTTTTTTTTAGCGCTATGAGATTATTATACCAATTATGTATGCTAAACTATGATGGCGGAGCAGGCAGATGCTTAGATCTGCGCCTCTAAACCTTCATCCTGCAGGCATCCTGTGTCCTATCTTCAGCCAAGAGGCACTGTGTCCTTCCTTACAGCCGTGGGCATCGTTCTACACCAGCATGAGGGTGAAAAATGGGCCGCCCACGCCCCTATCAGCGGCAGAACAGCTCACCTGGTTCCGCACGCAAGATGGCACCGATCCCTCAGCCATGCCTGAAGACACGCTGCAGCCTTCCTTCTCCTCTGCACAACCATCTACCCCCTGGGTGAGTGACTCTACCCCAGCTGTTTTCTCTACCCACCCAGAAACCCTCTCACCACAGGGTTCCCCTCTTGCTGCAGTGAATGGACAGATCACAGATTCCCCCCTGGAAGAACCCACACTGGCAAATATTATACTAGCCATACAAAACTGCATAGCGTCTCTCACTACAAAAATTTAAACCATTCATATTGATGATTTCTCCCTTATGAAACAAGACATACAAAATCTGCGTGAGAGGACAGGGGTGGCTGAGGAACATATTACCTCAGTGGAAGACACGGATGAATTGGGGACCCTTAGGCCTAAATTAGATTATCTAGAAAAAGGTTCTTGCAGGAACAGTGTTTTGTGGGGTTTCCCCGAGCATTTTGAGGGATCCCGTCCTGAATGGTTTTTCTATCCCTGCAAAGCCCCTCCACGTTCCTTGATTGCCCGGATCCTTAACTTCCAAGACAAAGTCACTATCCTACATCTTGTGAGAGAGAAGGGACTGCTCAAATTGAATGCCAATACTACCTCTATCTACCCTGATTTTCAGCTGAAATCTAGCCTCAACGCACCTCTTGAGCTGTGAAAGATTGTCTGCGCACTGAAGGCCTACAATAAGGCCATGCTTTTCCCTGCTGAGAATTATCCATGATGGCAAAGCCCATTTCTACACCATTCCGAAAGAAGCTATGGCTTGGCTGGGTGATCGTTTTGGAGTGGTGCCTAGATGCAGGCGCACCTAATTCTGACAGTCGGTATCACAACATACCTCAATGCACTTATATGGGTGAACCTATGGTTCCTATGCACACAAAAGAGAGCTGGCATTACCAAGTTTATGATTTCTGAGTGGGTTACTTTATTTCACCCCTGCAGGCTATCCTTTTTCTCCACGATACCAATGCTGGATTATTATTGTGATAAGCATGTATGGGGGCCCCAGCCTGCCTTCCACGTCATTTCTACTGAATAATGCTCTGTTATACCTCATACAGATGTACTGTTTAGTGTCTTATCCTGGAACTTGTTTTTTTTTGTCTCCTCCTCCTTTTTTGTAAGGACAGTCGGTATACCTGGTCCCATGAGCCTTTCCGGATTCAGTACATCACCCATACCAATTGGTGGGGAGGCCACAGGTCATTCATAACCTTGGCCAAGTATAGTTGGGGTTCCCCTTTGTTTTGTTTAGGGATCCAAGGCTCGCTATGTTTGGGATGGTTGAGGGGGTAGGTTGGGTAAGGGATTTTTTTTTTTTCTTATGGTCCCTCTCTAGCCTCCAATGTCAAAGACAGCTAGATTTTTGGAAGTTTTTGTTTTGTTATTTTTCATGGTTACTTGATTACTTTCTTACCTTTTGTCACACACGTCCATGCTTGTGTCTGTCATGAGTGGTATGATCTGCAGTGTTCTACCTCTCCTCACTACCCATGTAGTGCTTATTATGAACTGCCTGAATTAACATGTCTAAGTTGTTGAAAATAATATCTTGGAATGTCAGAGGATTGAACAGAGCGGTCCCTGGTTTTCTCCACCCTGAAGAAATATAAACCCCACATTATCTGTCTTCAGGAGACGCATCTCATTGACACTAAATTTAACGACTTTTAAGCGGTCCTGGCTAGCTAATTTGTTTCATGCTACCCACACTACTTACTCCTAGAGAGGCTCCATTTTATTTGCTATTTTAAGGCCCTTTCAGCTGAGATTCTAAAAGTTAAAACTGACCCGGAAGGGAGGTTTGTTGTACTTACCTTACGGATTATTTCTGTGACACACTGATAAACATCTATGTCGTCCCCCCCCCCCCCCATTCTCACCAGACTTTCTCTCAAAATTGTCCCTCATACTCATATCTAGGACCCCTGGCCCCTTGCTTTATGTGGGAGATTTTAACACTGTCTTGGACCCTGCTATGGACTGGTTAAGGGGTTATTGGTAGATTCTATACCTCAATTACTGATTGATTGGGTACAGGTGTATAGCCTCACTGAGTTGTGGTGGTGGAAGCATCCAGAGCGATGCCAGTATTCCTGTCAATTCGATTCTTTCCACACCATGTCTCGCATAGACTTGGCGTTTGCTTTTGACATCACACATCCCATTGTTTCTAAGGTGTCTTACCTGCCTAGAGGTGTGTCTGACCACGCACCCCTCTCTGTGGACCTTCTCCTCCTTCCAAACTCCAGTCCAGTTATCTGGCCTTTAAATTCCCAGTGGCTAAAGGACAAAGTGGTGCAGGGGAATGCTGACAAGGCATTGTGACCTATTGGAACCCGAATTTGGACACCCCCGATCCCTCTGCTGAATGGGAGGCGTTTAAGACCACGCTGCAGGGCACTTTTATGGAAATTACTGGTGTGTTGCGTAAGAATGCTCAGAAGCTTAATACGGAAATGGAAGAGGATATGTTGGTGGCAGAATCTGCATATGTTAATAACCCGGGTGCTGACACACAAGCTTCCTGGTTGTGTAGACGTAGAGAATATGAGCTCCGCCTGGTAGACCTTACTCAAAAACGAATGCTTCATGTCATGCAAAAAATATTTGAACATGATAAAGCTGGCCATTTTCTGGCCTGACCACACCCCTATATCTATTCCTTGAATTTTGACTCCATAAAGGTCAAATTAGTGACGCCCCTAAGGATATTGTGGAGGCCTTTCTATCTTTTTATAGAGCTCGCTATGCTACTAAAGTTGGAACTACTGAGGCTCAGCTAAATGAGTACCTGTCACAGGCATATCTCCCTGTCCTACCGGACAGTACACGGGAGGGACTAGACCAGTGATGGCGAACCTTGGCACCCCAGATGTTTTGGAACTACATTTCCCATAATGGTCAACTACACTGCAGAGTTCATGAGCATCATGGGAAATGTAGTTCCAAAACATCTGTGGTGCCAAGGTTATCCATCACTGAACTGGACGCATCCCTCTCCGTTTAGGAACTCACCCTGACCATTTTGCAACTACCAGCTCACAAGACGCCTGGTCTTGATGGCTTCCTGGCTGAATGGTATGGCCAATTTAAGCACCTACTGTGTCTGTTTCTTCTTCACACTTATAACAAGACTCTCGAATCCGGAATCCTTTCCTTTACTATGCGTGAGGCATTAATTATCCTGTTATTAAAACCGCATAAAGACCCTCTTAAATGTGATTCTTACCATCCAATATCTCTCATTAATGGGGACGTAAAGATACTAAAGTGCTGGCCAATCCCCTTGCCAGAGACCTTTGAATCTAAAATAGACGAGTACATCACTACCACAGCGACCATTTATAGAGGATGAACTTGTGATTGTGATATCCTTTCAAGCCTAATAAAAGCCCAGGACCAGACAGCTATTCAGTTTGCTTCTTTCAGGACTCTCTCCTACCGCTTCTTACAAAAGCATACAACACTATCTCCCCCGATTCTCCCTTCCCGAGACAAGCCCTAGAAGCTCATATTGTAGTTCTATCCAAACCTGGGAAAGATCCTACATTATGCGGTAGCTATTGCCCTATTTCACCAACTAAAATTGATATTCACTTATACTCAGTATATCGTCTTTTGCCACTGATATCTAACCTGATTCATCTTGACCAGGCGGGGTTTACCCCCGAGAGGGAGGCCAGGGATAACATCCTTAAAACCATTATCCTTATAGACTACGCCCAAAAATGGCAAATCCCATCCTGCTTGATCATTGGCAATTCCTTGAGAGCACACTTCAGCACGTGGGCCTTGGGCCTAACATGCTATCTGGCTCTCTATGAAAACCCCACGGCAAGGTTTCACTCTAATGGTCTACTATCAGATCTGATTTTCTACTATCAGATCTGATTTTCTATTGGCCAACGTCATTATAAGTTATCACTCTATGCAGATGACCTCTTATTATATGTTTCTAATCATAATAGCTCTACGACAGCCATTGTCAAACCATTCACGGAGTTCGGTTTGGTAAGTAACTTCCAAGCAAATTAGGAGAAAACTGAGGCCCTCAATATATCCTTACCCAAAACTACTCTGTCCCAACTCCAGTCTACATTCGTGCTTAAATGACAGCAAAAGGCTATTAAATACCCTGGAATCCAGATACCTACCTCGTTGTCTACCCTTACAGATCTCAATTATAGGCCCCTAGTGCAGACAATTCATACGTGTCTTAAAACATATGATAAATCGAACATTGGTTTAGCTGTATGAACATCGTCAAGATGGACATTCTGTCTAAATTTCTATACATCTTCCAGGCAATCCCTGTGCCCCCTCTGCTTGTCTTCTTCCTGACGGTCATTAGGGATATTTGTAATTTTATCTGGCAACATAAAAGGCCTATGATTGGCTTTTCCACTTTAGCGTTACCAAAGACTAGAAGAGGTGTTGCTCTTCCTAACCTCTTGTTATATTTCCATGCAGTGTCGCTAATCAGGATAGTGAATTGGTACCATGGTAAATCCACTAAGCTGTGGACGTCATTAGAAAATTACCTGATATCTCCTGACCTCACGTCATTACCGTGGACAGACCCGACACACAGACCCCCCCTACTAACCTACTGCCCCTTATGACTTTTGCTATGCTATGAATATGGCACAATTACCTTACCAAAGGTTTACTGTCCTCGAGGCCTAGCCCCTTGAACCCACTCTTGGACTCAATTCTTTCTCTCCAACTTGTATTAACTCTAAAATTTCTTTCATGGCAAAAATCTGATGCTCCCCTTTTAAACCATACTCTCCGAGATGGTAAACAAATTCCTTTATCCCGTATCCTCTCTGCCTGCCATAACCTGACTGGTGCCTGGCTTGAACACACTCAACCGACACACTTTCTGGACAAAATACCAAACATTGCAGACTTGATTAGGTCGCAAACAGCCTTTGAGTCGTTGCTATGCCAGTCTAGCAGACCGGAGCACGCATTATCCCAGATATATCAGAATCTGGTTCCGATCTCTTACCCAGATCCATCACCATTCCTTTCAAAGTGGGAACGGGAAAATGCATCGCCTGATGATATGGAATGGGGCAAAACACTGGCGGTTTCCTTTAAATTGTCTATCCCATCTCATGCTCAAGAACAAAATTAGAGTTGTGTCTAGGTGGTATTGTTGCCCTACTATTCTACATGAAATCGACCTTAACGTACCAGATACGTGCTGGAGATGCTTACGGGCCCCTGGCACCATGACCCACATTTGGGGCACTTGCCCACGAATTACCCCCTTTTGGGATAAAATTCTACATCTCTATGACAAACTTGTGGAGGACAAATTCCCCAATGAACCTTGCATAACTATACCATCTATGTTGCAAGGCTCCTATAAGCAAATCAAGAAGAGCGTAATTCGTCATTTTTTGATGGCTGCTCGCTCAGTTATCGATAGGTCTTGGCGCCAAATGGCGATCCCTTCTTTAGCTGATTGGGTTTGTGAAATGGACAGAATTGAACACCTAGAATGTATGGTTGCGTGGAATGCTGAGAAGAATGAATCCCACACCATTATGTGAACTGTATGATTGTACTTCCGGTTTTCTTCCAATTTTGATGATTTTGTAGTAGCTACAGTTAGTGATGCTTCTCCTGGGCTCTCTCACATATAAATGTCTACTCCCTCCCCTTTTCTTACTGTTATTTATCCTTTCTCTACTTTACCTTTCCCCTTCACCCCCCCCCCCTTCTGTCACCTTTACGTACATAAGGTTATGGTTATCTTAACGCTAGTGCCACCATATTCCAAGCCATATATGTTGAGCTTGGTTTTCTACAACTTTGTTATTAGTGGACTACGGGTAATTATTAATTAAGTTATTATGCTCATTTTACCATGCCTTAAAAAACTATATTTTATCGTAAATTACGCAATACTTGTTCTATTGTGATTATTCCGATATCACTGTATGCTTGTACATCCGTTGGAGTCGGGTGGACACTCCCGTGTTTTCACTCTATGTTGAATCTGTTTTATTAAGTTTTAAACAAGATTAAACAATACAAAGTGCAGGCCAATCGTCTGAACACAGTGGTTACGAAATTGGTGAGGAGTGATCAGGGAGGTTTTATCCCGGTCTGTTCTACCAGAATGAATATCCTTAGATTGTTCCACAACTTCCAATATCCACAAGTCCCACCACTCGTACCATAGCCTCCTTAGATACGTGTAAACCTTTTATGGTTTTGGCCCTCATATTATAGCATGCGTAAGACTCCTCTTCACATCACCAATGGCACGTATTCGGGTGAATTCACACGTCACCAACACCTTCCCAATAACCAGAGGCACTAGGCAGGGGTGCCCCTTGTCAGCCCTCCTATTTGCCCTACCTATGGAACAGCTTGCTATATGGATTCGTAATTCCCCTTTAATAAGAGGTCTCCCCATTGGTACTATAGAGGAAAAGATTTCTCTCTATGCAGACAACACCTTGGTTTACTTGGCTGATCCTCATGATTCCAGAAACAACCTTCTGGCTGAAATTAACACATTTGGTGACTACTCTGGCTTCCGGGTGAACTGGGACAAATCCATTCTCTTCCCTCTCGACCAAACTACTACTGTCCCCAGGATTCACCCAGATTCCGGATTACAGGTTGTGCCCTCATTTAGATATCTGGGTATTGTGATTTAACTACCCTTATCCTTGTATATTACCAATAATGTATGTCCCCTACTGTCTCAGCTACAACTGCAAACCAAGCGATGGATGGATCTGCCTCTGGACCTCATGGGAAGAGCCAATGTCATGAAGATGATTTATCCCCCCAAATTGCTCTATGTTATGGCCACTTCTCCATGTAAAATTCCCAAATCTATTTTTAAACGTATTAATCCAAATCTATTTTTAAATGTATGGAATGGCCATCCTCCTAGATTAGCATTGGAAACATTAAGACTTCCAACCCACTTGGCGGGACTGGCGGTTTCCAATTTCTATTTGTACATTACTTGGCATCCCAATGGGTTTTCGTCCATGACTGGCTGCACCCAGCTCCAGCTAATGCCTGTACTGGGGACAATGCCTGTACTACTACAGAAGGGGCTATTGCCTCCTCTCTAGAAAACCTTCACAATGTTGTCTATGGGGGCTGTGATCCGGATCGACCAGGCACATACATTTTGCGTATCTCTCTCCCCCTGTTCCAGTCTATAGTAACTAAACTCTCCAAGGGTTCATGGTTAGCATCCCCCAATAATCCCTTGTGGTTTAATCCCAACCTCCGGGAACTGTATTTCACACCTGACCCAAAGACATGGTATTCCAAGGGAGTCATATACTAGAGCTGCACGATTAATCGTTAAAAAATCGGGATCTCGATTCACCCCCCCTGACGATCTCTCCTGCTGAGAGTAGGCAATCCTTTCATATAAACAAGTGGAGAGATTATCTGCTCACTCAGCTGTCAAAAGAAAGCATCCCGGGCAATCTGCTAAGTTTAGAACTTGAAACATTGTAACTAACGCTTACTTATTAGATCAAAGGGATAGAACTTTTGTGTAAACAAATAATCTGGCCAGTCTGCCAAGCTTTCAACCACGTGTAAATGCAGGAAGTTTAACCACTTATATATATATATATATATATATATATATATATATATATATATATATATATATATATTTTTTAGCAGAGACCCTAGGGAATAAAATGGCAATTGCTGCAATATTTTACGTCAAACTGTATTTGCCCAGCGGTCTTTCAAATGCAATTTTTTGGGAAAAAATACACTTAAATAATAAAAAAAAGAAACAGTAAAGTTAGCACATTTTTTTTTTGTTTTAATGTGAAAGATGATGTTACACTGCGAGAATCGTGAATCGAGAATCTTCTAAGCAAAAAAATCGTGATTCTCATTTTAGCCAGAATCGTGCAGCTCTATCATATACCTATGTCACCTGTATACCCCCACTGGGTTTTACATCCTTTTACCAACTGCTAATGGACTTTGATCTGCCACGTACCTACTTATTCTACTATTACCAACTCCAACATGCTGTAAACTTATTCTACTACTACCAACTCCGACATGCACTAAGTGCGCAATTTGGTTGTTTGGATAACCCTATCCAGGTTCTACCCCTGGAGAAGTTGTTGAGACACCCAGACCCTAATAAACTTATTTCCACTTATTATACTGCCCTTATTACTGACTCTAACCCTAGATTCCAAGCCGCACAGACAAGGTGGGCCTCCACGGATATACCTTTCACAGAATAGGACTGGTCCGAGTTCTGTGACACATACAAGACCTCTGTTATCTCCTCTAGAGACCGTATTATGCAACTTACCTTTTTTCAGCATTCCCATCTTACTCCTACTAGATTATTTAAAATGGGGTTATCCCCCTCAGCTGACTGCTTTTGAGGCTGTGGCCAAACCACTGATTTTCTACACTGCTTCCGGACTTGCCCTATAGTTTAGGACTTCTAGGTAGATACAAGTTCCTTTATCTCCTGCGCATTGGGCCTGTCCAATATTGGATATGTTTGAATAAAATTAACCTATTAATGGGAATCTTTAAGCCCTGTATAATTATGATCATAGGAAACGTGTGTGACAAGTTTGCAAATGATGTTTATTGCTTGTTCCTTAGTACATTGTCTTTTGTATACACAGTGCACTGAATTGTGTTGGGTTTGTAGTTTTTTTTTGTTTTGTTTTTCTGTCCGTTTCAAAATCCAATAAATATATCTTTTAAAAAAAATAAAAATAAAAGATTAAAGTGCCACATTATGTATGCATAAATATCTGTATTTATGTGGGGACATGTACGATTAATGTGAGCAGCTACTTGCTCTTTATTCATTTTTCTATTTGTTCTTTACCTCTTTTCTCCACTCGGTATCATCTATTGAACTTAACAGAGTGGTGTTGCATAGGAAAGTTCCTTTATTTCAGCACTGAATAGGTCGTCACTCTGCTAGCACTCCTATTTTCTACTCTCTGCACATGTGCACTGTCACAGGACTTAATTTAGCTCCTGGTGCTGCCTCTCCCTCTCCTAGTCTGAGTGCTGCTGTATAAGGGTTTACAAGAGGCTGTTGCCAAGACAAAGTCAGGAACTAGCTGCAATTTAAAAATATAAATGTTCCCAACACATAACCACATGAACGTTTTTTTCTTTTTATAACTGCCTGGAGGTCAGCTGTATAAAAAAACTAGCCAGGACCAGGGCAAAGCAATGAGAATAACTGTGAAAAAGGGAAAGGAAGATAATTAAAGGAAATCTATTGTGTTAAAAAAGCTATTTCAATATGCGTGTGAATGTGATCAGCTTGGCGGATGTGACCTTGTCAAGGTCTGTTAATGTTAAAGTGGTTGTAAAGGCAGAATGTTTATTACCTTAATACATTCTATACATAAGATAAAAAAAACCTTCTGTGTGCAGCAGCCCCCCTAATACTTACCTGAGCCCCCTCTAGATCCAGCAATGTTGTAGGAATGTCTCGGCTGCCTGGGCCTCCCCTCCTCATTGGCTGAGACAGCAGCATGGCACTATTGGCCCCCGCTGCTGTCAAATTCAGTTAGCTAATGAGAAGAGAAATGGGGCAGGGGTCGTGGTTCTGTGTCCGAATGGACATAGGGAGCTGTGATTAAGCTCGGGGGCCCCATAGCAAGCTGCTTGCTGTGGGGGCACTTAACAGGAGTGAGGGGCCAAGAGCACTGAAGAGGGACCCAAGAAGAGGAGGATCAGGGCTGCTCTGTGCAAATCCATTGCACAGGGCAGGTAAGTATACCACGCTTGTTTTTTTACCTAAAGCATAAAAAAATTTACTTTACAATCATTTTAAACATTTTCTGTGTATAATTAAAATATATAAACTTTACAGGGGCAGCCATATTTGCTGAATATTACATAAGCAGACCTTCTGCATAGCAATGCTGCACGATGCTTGTACTTTCCCATTTCCCCGTCTCCACGGTGGTCTATCAGCCAGCCTATCATGTATATACAGCTGGTAAAATAAGTACTGAAGATGTCAACATTTTTCTAGGTAAATATATTTTTAAAGGTACTATTGACATAACATTTTTACAACATGTCGGTAACAACCCATGCAATCCATACATACAAGGTGTCTCATTACCAAGGTGTCACACAAGAAACATCTCATGATGGGTAAAAGCAAAGAGCTCTCTCAAAGGTCTTCTCAACCTTATTGTTGTAAAAACATACCGATGCCATTGGTTACAAAAGTATTTCTAAACTTTTGAATATTCCAGTGAGCACTGTTGGGGCCATAATCCAGAAGTGGAAAGAACATCATTTTCCCATAAACCAGCCTCGACCCGGTGCCCCTCACAAGTATTTTGACAGAGGAGTGAAAAGAATTATCAGAAGAGTTGTCCAAGAGCCAAGGACCACTTGTGGAGAGCTTCAGAAAGACCTGGAATTAGCAGGTACAATTGTTTTAAAGAAAAGAATAAGTAATGCACTCAACCGCCATGGCCTGTATGGATGCTCACCACGCAAGACTCCATTGCTGAAGAAAAAGCATGTTGAAGCTTGTTTAAAGTTTGCTGCACAACATTTAGACAAGTCTGTGAAATGGTTGAATATAGTCTGGTCAGATGAGACCAAATTTGAACTCTTTGAATCCCAGAATATGCACCATGTTTGAAGGTCAAATGGCACTGCACATCACCCCAAAAACACCCCCATGGAAATAACTAAAGATCAGATTTCATAGAAAAGGCCCACGGAACCTTCAAGATTTGAAGACTGATTGTGTTGAAGTATGGGCCAAAATCACACCTGAGCAATGCATGTGACTAGTTTCTCCATACAGGATGCGTCTTGAAGCCGTCATTACCAACAAAGGATTTTGTACAAAGTATTAACCACTTCCCGACCGGCGCACAATGATGTACGTCGGCAGAATGGCACAGACAGGCAAAAGGGCGTACAGGTACATCCCTTTAAGATTGCCGCCGTGCCATCGTGTGCGCGCCGCCGGTCGGACCCTGGTGAGTCCGGTTGCAGGTCCCGCGGACTCTATCGCCGCTGGGATACCCGCGATCGTCTCACGGGAAGGCTGAACGGGGAGATGCGGAAATAAACAGCATCTCCCCGTTCTGCCTAGCAACTAGAGACAATGATCTCTGCTCATAATGATGCAAATTAAGGACTCTGGATGGCTGCACTCCAAAAATACAAAAGCCTTTATTTGTCAAATGCGAATCACACAATACCAGCACCATATCAACATTGTTATATATATGATAACATTTAAACGAAATATATATATGTATATAAATATATATACACACACTTTTGATATTACTTTTTACTTTTGTTTATTAACAAAGCGCTGTTGGATTACATGCCGGCTTTCTCCGCCATCCCCCCCCCCCCCCTCTTTTTCTGTTTGTATTATTTTACATATTATTTTATATATTATCTTCTCATTTAGTCATCTGCATATACCTAGGCTTGCCATGTTACTAGTCACCACACATTAACATATTCTGAAGGTCGAAGGTTCCCATGTGGGTTTAAATTATAGGATTTTAGTGTACGGTACACACACTGTTCACACAAGGAGACATACACATATCTACATATATATATATATATATATATAGACATACATATATATACATACATATATATATATACATACATATACATACATATATATATAGATATATATAGACATACACATATATACACATATATATATCACACACATACACATTTTTTACGTTAACTATACAATACAGGCTTTGTGTCAGTCCCCTTGTTTCTGTGAATGGGGTCGTTTCCGTTCACGATTATATAGAAAAGTGCATTTATTTGTATCTACCTATACCTGTAATGTCCATATTCACGCATACATCATTTGAATTTAATTTTTCAAATTTTGTATTTACACCCTATTATGGACTCAAATCACCATTGTAGAAATATGTTATGTTTCCATACATATTTATTTTCAATATATATACTTTTTGCACTCACTTTTTTAGCAACAGCTAATTCTTCACTTCTATATGTCAGAGTCCTAAGTTTTCACTTTATTTTTCACTGTTATGTGACATACCCTCAAGTCTTTACATATTTATCATATTGGATACTTCAAATATGTGATATGGGACACATTCTAACAATATTTGAGCTTTAGTTGCACTGTCACGGTTCTTTATTTCATTATATCTGACTATACTAATGTTCCGAACAGAACACGTCCTTCACCCAGTAATTTATTCCTCATGACACACATATTTATTTATTTTCACTTCCTTTTAATAGTTTTGTCACATTTATATCCATATATATATATTTTTTATATAATTCTGCCTATGGACGTTTTAACATATATAGATTGATACATACCCTGTTTCCCCGAAAATAAGACCTAGCGCGATTGTCAGTGATGGCTGCAATATAAGCCCTACCCCCCAAATAAGCCCTACCCTGTCTCCCCGAAAATAAGCCCTACCCTGAAAATAAGACCTACAAGGACTTTAACTAGGGCTTATTTGGGGGGTAGGGCTTATATTGCAGCCATCACCGACAATCACGCTAGGTCTTATTTTCGGGGAAACAGGGTATGTACATATTTTTTTGCTTACATATATCATATGGACATGGAATTAATAATAGGCTATGAGTTTTTTCCAGTGACACAGGTTGAAGGTTTGCCATTGAATGTTTGATGGGGCCAGGTCTGGTTTTTGATCAGAGTCAGCTGGCCAGTTATCCACCAATTGAACTATTCATTAACCAATTAACCTATCAACTCAAAGTGTGTAACATCATGAAATGTATTTATTTGCCATATTTCTCCATGTGCAGTAGCTATGAGTAAGCACTATTGGTCGTGTGAAACGCGTTAGCTATTTTCCCGCTTTGCTGTGACCTATTTTTGTGTGATTCGCATTTGACAAATAAAGACTTTTGTTATTTTTGGAGTGCGGCCGTCCAGAGTCCTTAATTTGCATAATTATCAGCTTGTGCCGTGCCTGCACCTGGGTTTCTCTACCATAGGAACAGCTGTGAGTTTGAGTTTGGGTGGTTTATCCTGGAGCGGTGGATCTCTCCATATCACTGATCTCTGCTCCCTGTGATTGGAGCAGAGATCAGTGTTCACTAAAACACAGCCACGCCCCCCACAGTTAGTAACACGCCCTTAGGAACACGTAACCCCTACACTGCCACCCCCTGGTTAACCCCTTCACTGCCAGTGTAATTTAAACAGGAATCAATGCATTTAAATAGCACTGATTTCTGTATAAATGACAATGGTCCCAAAAATGTGTCAAAAATGTCCGATGTATCCGCCATGTCGCAGTCACAATAAAAATCGCTGTTTGCCGCCATTACTAGTAAAAAAATTTTTTTATAAAAATGCTATAAAACTATCCCCTATTTTGTAAACGCTTTAACTTTTACGCAAACCAATCAATAATCGCTTATTGCATTTTTTTTTTTTACCAAAAATATGTAGAACAATACATATCGGCCTAAACTGAGAAAAAAAAAAGTTTTTTTTTCATATTTTTGGGGGATATTTATTATAGCAAAAAGTAAAAAATAATGCGTTTTTTTCAAAATTGTCGCTCTTTTTTTGTTTATAGCGCAAAAAATAAAAACGCAAGGGCGATCAAATACCACCAAAAGAAAGTGCTATTTGTGAGAAAAAAAGGACATCAATTTTGTTTGGGAGCTACGTCGCACGACCGCGCAATTATCAGTTAAAGCGACGCAGTGCCGAATCGCAAAAAGTGATCTGGTCTTAAGCCAGCAAAATGGTCCAGTCTGAAAGTGGTTAAATAAATTTCAGTTAGAGTGTTACATTTTTTTTTTTTCCCTGTGTAATTCCTTTTTATTACACACATAACTTAAATTTCTGAAATTATTATTATTTTTTCTGCATGTATGGATTGCATGGGTTGTTACCGACAAGTGGCGAAAGTTCCATGTCAATAGCCCCTTTAGAAATATATTTACCTAGAAAAATAGTGACGTGTTCAATACTTTTTTTTTTACCCGCTTTAATACTCTTTTCAGGTGTCATTGCAATAAGAAAGTAACATTTGGATGTGAAGTCTCATTTTCAAACATCTCTGGCTTTTGACATATATTATGTTCTTGTTTTATAAAGATTTGTAGATTCTGTTTCTAAAGGCAATTCTAAGACTATGCTATCACCATCCTGGCTAAATGACTGCGGAGATAAACGTCACTAAAGGAGAAGCCAAGCAGGGAGTAAATACTTTTTTAGTGACTCATTGGAATTGATTTACTAAAGGCAAATAGGCTGCTCACTTTACAGGGGAAGTTGCACTTTGCAAGGGATTTTGCCCCAGAGCTTAGTGACGGTTCCCTTTGCAAAGAATGCCAAACCACATGCAAGCAATTTTTAAAAATAAAAAAAAAAACAGGATTTTTTTCTTGCAGATGACTGGATGATAGAAGTCAGCACTTCATTCACTAAGCTCTGGCGATATTTCCCTTTCAAAGTGCATCTTCTCTTGCAAAGCGAACAGTCTATTTACCTTTACTAAATCATCCCCATTATGTCTTTGAGCTGACCCTCTGACTTATAATGAAATGTATGAAACCGTAAAAGACAATCACCAAGCAATACTATTAAGAAGAAAGCTGTGTAATTATACCAAAAAGTAGGTTTTTAAAACAACTGAACTGAATATTATTTATGTTAAGCTGATTACATTGACATATATCTCTAACGAACTTTGAAGGACAGACAGCCTTTTCTAAATGGGGGCCATTGTGACTTGTCTGAGCTCTACATTCTGTTAACATGTTTAAATAATTACTGTCTAGTTTCCCACATGGGGCCAGTAAATGTCCTTTTATACATATGTAGTAAATTGGAAGCAGCAAATCCAGACTCGTGTGCGGCCGCAGTTCAGACACTTGTCTCAATGTATAGTCTGAGCTGGATGCAACACTGCTTCATTTCTAAAAGGGAGCACTCATCAGACACCCCATGCAACTGATGACCAATCTTCTTAGTTTTATTTCAAGCTTTTTTTTTTTTTTAAAAAGGAACAAATTTACCCTTAGCTATATATATATATATATATATATATATATATATATATATATATATATATATATATATATATATATATATATATATATATAAAATGTGAAATATTTCTTATGAATAATATGTAATCTATGCAGTCATCAGGTGGAGTTTTGGCTCCTTTTTACATGTTTTGCTTCTGTTTCTTTACCTTGTGTTTTCAAGCATTTTACTGTTTACACAGCTCTATAGCTGAAGCAGAAATGAACAAACACAGTGGAAGACTAAAGTGGGGTACACACTATGAGGCACAATCAATTTCGTACAGTGTGTACACAACTTTCGATTCAGACTTTCCAAACGAAAAATTTTCTCATACATGAACAAGACTAACAATTTTTGTTTATTGTGTACTGTTTTCGTATTAGAAAAATCCGATACAAAAGATTGCACATGGTTAAAAACGGTAAACAAAAAAAAAGCCTTTGTTGTTCAAGAATTTTTGTACAATTAGTACCATCCTCGGTTTTCGACCTGCTGTAAAACATTGGAGGAAAACTGGACAATCGTTCATCCGATTTTCTTATAGTGTGCACTGGGCTTAATTTCTTATCAGATAGCCCAGTCACTTATCACATGGCTTCAATTAGACAAAGCATGGCTCAAGGCAGTGTGTTTCTGCTGTGCTGTCTCTAGCTAACCCATAGTGCTTTGGGAATCCTTAGTCATGAATTACATGTTTATCTGTTTGTCTATCTATCATAAAAACATTTAAAACAGCGTAAAACCTTATTAATTGACCACCATGAGCAAAGTGCAGGTTTCCTTTTATGATAATATTCAGCATGCTGGAAGATCTACTGTCTGTAAAGCACAGCCTTTATTTAACAGAAGGCATTCACAAGTCAAGTCCATCTTATATATAAAACAAACATGTTCTAGAGGTCAACTAAGCATCCACGATTGCTTCTGTATAGAAAATATAAAGCATACAATTATAGAGTAACTTATATTAACAGGGTATGCAAGTTAAGGATTTAAATACTTATTGTAATGATTACGTCTAATGTCTACAGGCCATGCGCTTGGTTGCAAAAGGGACTACATGCATCTATGGGGGCCACGTTCAAGTGGACATGTTGCTTTGCCCTGCAGAGGCAAATCCCAGGTTAAGCCCTGGTTCACATCGATGCTACTTTGAAATTGCGCTACTTCACTTGATTTCAAAGTAGTAAGGTCAGCATGATTTCAGATACTACTTGATGGACATCTGTGTGGCTTCATGCACAGATGTCTATTGAAGTTGCACCTGAAATCGGAAAATTAGTGCAGGAACTACTTTTGCAAATCGGTGAGGCGTCGCAAGATCAGTGTCGCACCGATTGGAACAGTGCCATTGCCTCCAATAGGCTGCGACTTGTCATGCGATTTGATCTCTCAAATCGCATGACAAATCACTCTAATGTGAACCTAGGCTTACTATCAAGTTCTTTAAATTGTCCTGGCACTGTATCAGTGAGTAAAATAAATCAATGACAAGACAAATCAGAGGAAACAATTTATCTGGTTCTTCTCAAGTCAGGATTTAAGTTATCACCTTCATTAATACACCAGCGGACTCCCTCCCTCCCTTTCCCATTAGTAAGAAAAACTTCGGGAAGGGAGCCAAGAGCAGAAAATGTGAGGCATTGTTCCAGGCTGCCCATTGTGTCCCGACCTTTTGCACACTTCAAGGAATGCCTGGTATGTCAGATTTACTTCCCTTCCCCCCTAAAAGACATCTTGGCCAGGATGGCCGCTCAGTGAGCGAGGTCTCCACGTCAAGAGGACAAGATAGCAAGGCCCTTCTCTCTCTCTCTTTTTTTTTTCCTAGGGAGGCCACAATAAAAGAAACATTGTCATAAAGTGGAGAGAGTTTAATAGATTTCCTAGGGGCCTGGAGGTGAAAAACAGGTCATCCGGCGGAATGTGGACCTCCAGACAAAGTTTCCTTGGGGTCAACAATGTGACTATTTTAGGAAATTAAGGGAACATAGCAAAATATTAGTCAGGGAAGAAAAATATAGCAGCAATGGAGATTAATGGTTTGCATTGAAAAGAAAAGGGAGAGTTAAAGGAGGACAGGGGAAAAAAAAACATAAAGATAAGATTTATTGCAAATCTGTCTCTGGATTTTGTTTTCCGACGCACGGTTTGGCAGAAAAGCTAACAATTCAGAGTATGTTTTCGTTTAACTCCAAAGGCCTGCTTGTAACACATGAGCTATATGTGTCTATTCTGGAGCATAGCCTACTTGATCTGAAACAAAGACAGGTCCACCCATATATAATGATGTTATATTAGTTGGGGTACTGGAGGCTCTCACTTCAATGCAGGCAATCCATTTTAAATCAAAGTACCAAGTAGACATATTCCGATTGTTGATCCGCTCAGCTGATACTTTTACTGGGTTCAGCTACCCAACATTTATAATGAGCACATAGTCAACAACAATACTTGGGAACACTGAAACATTGAGACAATACAAAGTTGGTGTTAAGTGACCTAATTTGTACCAAGAAAACCATCCCCGTGCCATTAGACTACCACCAGCTTGAACTGATACAATTTTGTGGGAGTCAATGATGACATTAAAAAATGTAGGGGTGAACAGGTTGGGTCAAAGATGACACTATACAATGTAGGGGGGGTGTAGCTGGGGGAGTCAATGATGATATCATATAATCTACAGAAGTACAGCCGGGGGAGTCAATGATGATATCATATAATCTAGGAGAGCTGGGGGACTCAATAAGAACATCATATAATCTAGGAGAGTACAACTGAGTCAATGATGACATTATATAATCTAGGGAAGTCAATGATACATCATATATTATAGAGGAGTACAGCTGAAGGAGCTAATGATGACATCATATAATCTAGGAGAGTACCGCAGGGGGAGTCAAGGATACATCATATAAGCTAGGGGAGTCAATGACAACAATATATGTTTTAGGGAGAACATACAAACTCCAGGCAGGTGGTGTTGTGGTTGGGATTCGAACCAGCGGACCTTTTAACTGCTAGGCGAAAGTGCTAACCACTACACCACTGTGCCGCCCATCATATAATCTAGGGGAGTACAGCTGGGGGAGTCAATGATGACATCATATAATCTAGGGAAGTTTTGGGTACCAGTTTATTATTATCATACAGGATTTATATAGCGCCAACAGTTTGCGCAGCGCTATACAATGTTAGGGCAGGCTGTACAATTACAATACAATATAGGAGGGATCAGAGGGCCCTGCTCGTTAGCGCTTCCAATCTAGGAAGAGAATGAATGGAAAGAGTGCAGAGGACAACTAAACTAATGGAGGTTAAATAGAGAATAGTATTTGTGGGAAGGAGTTTGTATCAGTTAGCCATAGTGACATAGAAGTGTCATCCCGATAAATTGATACAGGAAGAGGAAGGGTGTAGTTGGGACTTTGAATACACTTCTATGTACACTCAGATAAGCGTAAGCAAAAAAGTTAAAAGAAAATACATTTTTTTTTATACAATGTAAAAGAGGGCAACCACAACATAGCTGCATATAATACATTACAATAAACAATGCACTAGTCCTTGAGATGGGTCAACACAGGAGGTGAGGAGGCAGCATATTGCCTCCCAGCCTCCTGTCAACTGTTCTCTGAAAAGCAATACGCTGTGGATGGCTTTTCAGACGGGCGGTACAGGCTGCCTCTAGAGTATATGAGGCACACACCCTTATGTTATGCAGATCAGGAGAAGGGAGGCGTTTTATACACCAGAAGAAAACTGCCCAGAGTTGCCAAGCTGTCCGCTCAAACATGAAATTAGGAGCTCACTTGATTTCTGGCAGATTAAGTATTTTTTTGTATTTACAATAACTGTAAAGTGACAAAACATGGGGGAATGTGCATGTATTGTAAAGGCATACTGCATTTGGTATTTTTGCTCCCCGACATACATTTAAGGGCACATTCCAGCCGGTACCTCTGCACTGCAGTGCGCTATTATGCATTACCGCACAGACAATAATTGTGTGGCATTTCATTCCTTAACACATTGCTGTACAGAAGCTCATTCATTTAAAATGAGCTGCTAATGTATCACAAAGCTTGTTTTAACAGACCTGAAGCATATTTTTAACACAATATGCTACAATGTGTTGTTGATGGTTTACATTTGTGTGATATGTTGAACACATGCGTTGTGGTGCACTGTATATGCGTTAAAGTGTCATTCAGAATGTCAGTTTCATGTGTTTCTAAACTCCACAATGACATGGACTTGTGCAAAAACCTTAGTATAGTCAGTAAAGCTGAATTTTGTGGTTTAACACAAGTTCCATAAAAAATCTCATACGTGAAAATCACAAGCCTAATAGCTAAAACAAAATTGATAAGTTAATGTTGGAACTACTAAAATCATGCAGGATATTGGAGGACTCACAGATCTATCTCCCATCCCTTTCATCAAGGGACTTCAAAGGGGACCCGAGGAGAAAAGGTTACTTCAAAGTGAGAACTCTTCAATAAGGGTCTCAACTGTCCCCTCCACCCCCAGAGCTGTCAAAAGAATTCCTTTAAATGCTATGGGTGCTTCTCTTTTCTTTAAACTGGAGGATGTCAGCAACTCTGGTCCACTGACCTCCAGGGATGTGCTACTTACATGTATTCATGTGAAATCACAGGAAGTGTCAAAAGTGTACCTGTCACACGCTGTCAATAGAGGTGAGGTTGAGTGGTGTTTCAAAAAATGAAGCTAATTTAGATGAAACAAGTTACACTGCTTTGAAATGAAGAGGAGACATCGAGAGTGACTTGTAATTTGAGAAGTATATGGAGAATCAATGGAAAATCACAACCCTCCCGAAAACAATGACAATATATACTGTATCCTTTGGTAATCGCTTACATTTCTAGTGTGGCAGAGTATGATCAATTTGAAAAAACACAGTCAACTTAGTCAAAACTATGAGATGCAGCACTCCAAGATGGTTAGTAACTGGAGTGTAAACAAATATCAAATAATGAGTACGTGGGCCACATTGTACGTTTTACAAGAGTCCTCATCGAAGTCCCCCTTTTATCAAGGTTCCCTTTACATCAGAGTTCCCCTTACATCAGTGTCCCCACTTACATGCCGGACCCCATCAAAGTCCCCTTTTACATCAGAGGGCCGCATAAAATCTTGCGGAGGACCGTATTTGGCCCCCAGTTGGCTTTATATTACTAACTAGAAGTCTGCAGAATAAAGGCTAATGGGTCATTTCACCCAAAAGTGATATTGTAGATAATGGTGGAGCCTTGTGGGCAGTCACCTCCGAGTCTTCTTATATGTCTTAGATACCGCAACAATGAGATCTCCCTGCCAAATTTCCGACTCTGCTCCTGTCCACCTGGGAGTTTTTGGCGTTTCCATACATCTGTGTGTTCCAAAGCTTCCTCTGATTGGTTGATAATCATAGAATACAAAGCTTCCTGTGAATGGTTGAGCAATACTTAGCCTGATCCGATTTTGTTCCAAAGCAGAATGAAAAGTTTTCATTCTACTGCCGGCACTGTATACTGCATGTAGCTGATGCTACATAGTTTATACAGCACTCCCAGCAGGCACAACGGTTAGTGAAGAAATAGTTTCTTTGGGCCAACTTGGCCCAAACAAACTATTTAAAGTCACAGTGGACATGGAGTCAAGCTGGCCAAATATGGATCAAAATTTGACTGGTTCAGCAGGGACTGGCCTTGATTTGATCCATGTATGGGCAGGCTGATTGTATCCAAGTGGATCCATCAATTGACTTGGGTACAACCGGCCTATGAAGTTTTTTAAATGTGATTACTGCCAGCGGCTATAGTCTCTAGCAATAATCATTGTGTTCTACCGGTCGGAAAGACTCGCCGCTTGCAGAGCACAATAGGTCTATGAGCGGGGATTGAGCAATTTTTTATTTGAGGAAAGAAAATAAAATCATCTTTGGGCTGCTTTAGGCTGATTGACTGAAGTCACTGTTTGGCTGAGAATTTTCCTGACTCCTTTGATTTTCAGATCAAATTTTGTTGTGCAATCTGGTGGTACTGGCAGGGCCACCATTAGTTAAAAAAGTTTGCCTGATTCAGCAGGAATCCCCCAAAATTTGAGTCATGTAGGACCAGCATAACTCCAAGGCCCGCTCTATACCATGCAGTGCATTTGACATAGGTTTGTTTTGGTAAATCTATAGTGGCTTGTAATGTATACAGCGGATTGGCTGAAGTCACTGTTTGGCTTTTCTAACCAACTCCTTCAACTCTACCCTTTTCCGAATTTTCCACCCAACTACTGTATTTATCGGCGTATAACACGCACCTTTTCCCCCTTAAAATCGGGGGGAAGTCGTGGGTGCGTGTTATACGCCGATACCCCCCAAGAAAATGACAAAAATAGCGAACGGCGCCAAAAAATTGCGAGCGCCGCCAAAAAAGACTGAATCGCCGCGGAAAAAGGCCGAGCCGACTGTTCGGCTCCGCTCGTAGTCCCGCCTCCCTGCGCTCGCTCCCGAAACAGCAGGGAGGCGGGACCGCGAGCGGAGCCTTACAGTCGGCTTGGTCTTTTCCGGCGGCGCACGCGCGGCGGGAAATTTAAACATGGGCAGGGCTGCAAATGACGCTGGGCAAGGCTGCAAATGACGCTTAAATGTAAGTTTTTTTTTTCCCTAAACGTCCCTCCTAAAACTTTTTTTCCTTAAAATGCCCTCCTAAACTTGGGGTGCGTGTTATACGCCGATAAATACGGTACTTCAATTTTCAAATCACACTATGTCAAGCCAAGTGATGCCAGCAGGGCCAGCATAACTCTAATGCTCAATCCACACCATACAGTGTTTTTTTTGGTGCATTTTACATACATTGCCATTGAACTCTGTAGCACACACTATGATGAATGCTCATCAAAGCGGCAAGCAGGATTTTATTTTAACACACCGCACCTGAAACACCCAGGTGTGAATGAGGCCCAAGGACTGAAAGGACATAAAAGAAAAAATCCTTTGGCACATAAAAAAGCCCCCTTTTGTGTACTTCAATGGAGTTCAGCTTTAATCCTTAATCACTGTAAATATAGAACTTCATCAAGGTTGTTACTTGTTGTTAACTGTCTACTAATGTATGGACGCCCTAAAGCAAAATGCAGACAAGGTTATGTGTTAAAAAAAAAACTGCTGTTTGAGCATCGGCTAGCTACAATGTTTTAAATCACAACTAAAAATGTACTTGGTGTTGGAGCGGAGTTGTCCATCTCTCATTTGCAGGGTGATGCCAACTCATCTGGGCATTGTTACACACAACAGTTACATTTTATAATATTATGAGCAAGATGTTACTAATAAGGAGACAAATGCCAAAAATATGATTATAATATTGTAAGAAGTAAATTGCTGCATTTCATTGTACATTTAGGGCTCATGCACAATGCAGCTCTACAGGGTTTGAGCTTTTTTTGAGCTCTATTTTTTTCTGCCTAGAAACTCCCCTCCATGTTATTCCCAGAGCAGCAGATATTTGATGGGATTTTAACAGTGCCAAGACACAATAGAGAAACAATTGAGAATATAAAACTTCATAGTTAATTTATACATGATTAAAATCAAACCATTAAAATCAAATGCATGCCAGTTGTATGATCAATAGTGTGTTTTACATAAACTGTAATAACGTGGTATCTGTTCTTGACATGTTTTGCCAATTAGGGCTTCTTAGGGCGATTTTGAAGACCACTACTGATATGAAAGCTATATCAAAAAACAAAATATTCAGTCATTGATATTCCTTACACTGTGCACACGGCTTGGTTGGTGACCATTGGCGGTTATTTGAGTAAGCAAGGGACGGCTGGACAGAGTGAGGAATGAAAACAAACTTGTCATCTGCATACAAATGTAATGATCTGTATTGTATAATTCATTGCATCAATGACTGGATATTTAGTTTTTTGAAATAGCTTTCATATCAGTAGTGGTCTTCAAAATCCCCCAAAGAAGCCCTAATTGGCAAAACATGTCAGAACAGATACCACGTTATTACTGTTTATGTAAAACACACCATTGATCATACAACTGGCATGTGTAAGATTTTAATCTTGTATAAACTATGAAGTTTTATATTATCAATAGTTTTTCTATTGTTTTTTGGCACCGTCAAAAAAAATCCCATCAAATATATGCTGCTCTGTGAATATTATTCCAGGGATGTGGTACCTAATATAGCCTGGTCACCTAGCCACATTACAAGGAGATTCCCCTCCATGTCAGGCCTGTGTCCATGCACACTATGGCTTTTTCAGGAGTGTACTGGCATATGCACTTACAGGCAGAAAAAACCCCCACCAAACTCGCCTAAGATGCCTAAGTGCGCAAAAAATGCGTGAATGAGCATGAAAAAGCTCAAAGAAGCTTGAAAAAAATAAATTAAAAAAATTAGGAAATATTAACTGAGGTGAGGGTTTGTGAAAAAAGAAAGGCTTAAGCTCATTAAAAACACGCAAAAGAGCCCAAAAAAGTACAAGCTTCTTCAAGCTGAAATAAAAGCTCAAATGCCTGTAAAAGCAGCTTTTTTTGAATTGCAGTGGGCATGGGCCCTAAACAGTTGCCCTTACTAAACGCTCTAATTTGTGGTCATAAGAAAAAGGATCAAACTTTAGTCTAGGCTAGCCAGCTAGGAGCATAATAATAATAAAAAAAAAAAAACAACCTGTAGCAACGCCTTCAAGCATAAGTAGCCCAAACCGGTAGAGTAAGGTGCCAAGACACACAGCTATTTCAGCACAGCAACACCCTGACTTGGCTGGTGGTCTCCACATTCCTTTCAATACAGGTTTCCCTATAAGGACCTCCGTGTTGGGTCCCCATATCTGTACTGGGGAGTTTCCTGGAAGTTTCCCATGGTCCAGTTCTCACCCTGTAACTGGCTAATTGCTTTAATCATTTAGTGGGAATTTTTGTGGGTTAATTGTATTACAATGTACAAAATGTTTATGTACCTGTGCCTCACATTTATCTGTCTATCCGGTTCCGATGTTCCATCAGCATATACGGCTCATGTCTATCCAAAACCGCATATGACTCAAAGGCTTGTAGGAAATACACTTCTTCCTTTAATCTAATTTCTATGGCTTCTCCAAACATTCTTATTAATAGCTGGGGAAACACATTATCCCACACTCATTTTGCTTTGTTACATGAACTTGATAAGATTAGAACGTAACTAACAAGTGTGCTACCTACCCTGAGAAACAGAGGGCGATTTCTGAAATGCATGTTTTGAGTTGCAGAGGAGGATATGATGCAAACATTATTATCATTCAATCAACGGAGCCAAAATGTTAAACAACACAGTCGAGGAGAATGCAAGAAATTTTCCGTACATAAGAACTAGAAGAAAAGAAAATATCTGCGCTGCTGGAGTAACCAACCAGAATGAAGCGAACCTTCTCACTTCGGTGTGGATCGGAGCCTAGTAACAGCACCCAATAAAAACGGTCTTAACACTCTGCATGCTCGCTAAGTCCTCCCTTTTTGGGGTAACAAATATTTGCAAGCTTTTACAAATGATTACACACTATACTTATGGTGGAGATCATAAAGTCCTTTGTCACATCTTTGTAAATCCAATTAAAGTTTAGCTATGTGAAAAAAAGAGCTACTCTATATTTGTAGATATACAAGTGAATGCAATTGGATTAAAGGTGAACATTAATTTTAAAGTTGTTCCTAAAGCCCCGTACACACGATCAAAATATCGTACCAAAAATACCGCTTTCAAAGCGATGGTACGATAATCTGATCTTTGGTATACAGCGGTCGTCCAAAATTTCCGAACGGACAAACATGAAAATTTTTGTCGTACGATATCAGATCGTAGGATTTTCGTTTAATCAGTACAGTTTTCGGGCGAAAATACAATACAAATACATTACAACACTTCCAAATTTTGACTCTATCGTACGATAATTTTCGTACTTTAGTAAACTCTTCATTTTCAATATTAAAAAAAAAAAACGGACGATCATTCATCCGATTATCTAATCGTGTGTACTAGGCTTTAGAGATGTGAAAGAATCAGCTAATGTAAAACAAATCTCATATGTTTATAAACCTCATGTCTGTGTATAGTTTGTAATCGTGTGTACATGTGGGCAGCCATATTTGCTCTTTATATAAGCAGGCAATGCATAGAAGTGCTGCAGTGTGGATGTGCCCTGCTGACCCACATCCACCGGACAGAGTCTGTCTGATTGAAAACAAAGGACTCTATACAGTCATGGCAAGAAAGAGGTACTGTTTCCTCAAATTTCCAAATCCTTTGATTTTGGTAATGCCAACATGTGGCCAAGTGATTGTGTGCATTTTTTATAAATGGTGCACTTTAACGAAAATAATCTTACCAACGATTTTCGTGTCAAGTAGAGACCTTATTTTTATGTATAATTTACAAATGCCTATGAATAAAAGGGCAATCATATTTCCTCATTACATACGCAGGCTCTGCTTCCTACTTATTTGTGCTGAATAGTAAATGGTAATTTTAGGGCTAATTTTTGTGTATGTATATATATATATATATACACTCAGCAGTGCATTGTAGTCATGGTTCTACAGATCCACTCAGCCACATCACACTTCCAGGAGAGTCGCTGCAGCGACTCTCCTGGAAGTGTGATGTGGCTGAGTGGATCTGTAGAACCATCTGTAGAACCATGACTACAATGCACTGCTGAGTGTATGAATGGAGTACCGGGAGGAATAAGGGACGCCAGGCTCGTATTATCCATTGGGTGATCGCAGGATTTCATCGCCAGGTTATCCATAGCCATTTCCACAGAGCTCTATATGCTCAGACTTCTGGTAAGAGCATAGCAACACTGGTGGAGGGATTCTATGTCACCAAATACATTACCTCACTGCGGTGTTGATTCTGTGATTATCCTTGATGTGGACATTCCCTTCAATTTGTGTACCATCTACCCTAGCTGTTTTTGTGCTCATAACATTCCAGCTACATTTGGACTTTAAAATCTAGGACTGGACACAGTGATTTTTTGGAATTATTTTTGTCTGTTATATAGTAATTTTTTGTTTGTTCTGGCGCTGCTTCCTTTTTATCTTCTTATGCTTGGTGTGTGTATCCCACTTTGAGCGGCGGCCTGCTTTTTTGTCCCCCCCCCCCCTTTTCTGGTTTCACCATTTAAGGTAGATTTATGCTTTATTAGCGCGGTTTTAATTTATTTCCATACTGTTAAAAAAAAAAAATGTATAATAAAAATGCTTTAAATCTATCCCCTACTTTGTAGGCGCTATAACTTTTGTGCAAATCAATCAATATACACTTATTGCAATTTTTTTTACCAAAAATATGTAGAAGAACACATATCGGCCTAAACTGTGAAAGAAACTTGGGGATATTTAGAAAAGTAAAAAATATTGCATTTTTTTCTCAAAATTTTTGGTTTTTGTTTATAGTGCAAAAAATAAAAAAACAGCAGAGGTGATCAAATACCACCAAAAGAAAGCTCTATATGTGGGAAAAAAAGGATGTAAATTTTGTTTGGGTGTAACGTCACACGACCGTTCAATTGTCAGCTAAAGCGACGCAGTGCCAAATCGCAAAAAATGCTCTGGTCGGGAAGGGGCTTTCTGGGGCTGAATTGGTTAAGTATGTTATAATACTAAATATTGGAGAAAATTGGACGAATGATTGTCTGTTTTTTTTTTTTTTTGCATGCGAGTCTCATATCGAAAATGAAGAGGTTACTCAATTTACGAAAATTATCATATGACAGAATACAACTTCGGAAGTGATGTAATGTATTGTACTGTATTCTTTCGGATGAAAACTGTCCTGATTAAAACAAAAATCAAACGATCTGGTATCGTACAAGAAAAGTTTTCATGTTTGTCCCTTTGAAAATTTCAGATGAACTGTCCTGATCGGGTCTCGAAAGCTGTGTACTAACAATCATATTATTTTACGATCGCTTCAAAAGCGGTATTCTTCATCCGATTTTCTGATCTCTGTGTACTAGGCTTAACTTAAATGGTGAATTCACCAAAAATACAATATTTATTATACTGCTAATTTTATCTATAGTCAATACTCTGGAAGATCTTCTTTATCTCGCCAGTCAAACTCCATAGTACACAAATGTGGAATGCAGATCGAAGGTCAAGCCAAGCCTTATTACAGGTCTTATCTGCCTTTCAGGCTGCACATTAGTGACTCTTGAAGGAAATTGCCTGTTTTCACCTTGGCTGGTGAGAACAGACAGAACAATAAGGAAGTGAAGAGCGGGGAGGAGGTGGCGGGGGGACCGTGGGATGGGAAACTGGAGAAAGAGAGAGAGACACTGTGAGGACACACCTTTACTGCAGGCAAATGCCTGGCTTCCTCACACTTATCCAGCGACATGATAAACAGAGAGCAGAGCCAGGCTCCAAACCGCAGAACAGGTGTAATCAAAGGCTGCTCTTTCATTTCACCGCTTGGAGCACCACAAAAAAAAAAAAAAAAAAAGAAGAGCACTTCCATTCCAAAATGAAGTCTCTGGAAACCTCAATGCAAATTAAAGACCAACTCTACTGATAATTTTTAATTCAACCTTGAGTCTATGTGGGGGTGATTTGACCTCTTTTACCAAGTTTTCTCTCCTTTAAAATGGAACTGGAGGAGAAGCAGGAAGTTTTATAAATGATCAGCCATATGCATAGTTTGATTCTGGTAGGCCAGGTTTGGAACCATGACAGCATCAGGATAAGGTGTTCTGTAACCAAACCAATTATGATGACCAAACCTGATAATGAGTAGGTCCCCCTTTTTCGGCTAAAACAGCCCTGACCAATCAAGGCATGAAAGTCACTAGACCTCTGAAGGTATGCTGTGGTATCTGGCACCAAGACCTCAGTAGAAGATCCTTTAAGTCCTGTAAGTTTGCAAGGTGGGTCCTCCATGGCTTAAACTTGTTTTTCCAGCACATCCTACAGATACTTAATTGGATTGAGATCTGAAGAATTTGGAGGTCAAGTCAATACCTCAAACTCGTTGCTGTGTTCCTCAAACCATTTAATAAATAGCAAATATACAGTTTCAATGTAAACATGTACAGGGGGTCCCCTAGTTACAAACATCCGACTTACAAACGACTCCTACTTACAAACGGAGGGAGACAACAGGAAGTGAGAGGAAATCCACCCCTAGGAAGGGAAATTCACTCCTGTAAGAGTTATTATAGGAAAAAGGTACCTCCACTGATTTTTTTTTTATCAAGGCTTGTTTCCACAACAACTAAACATTTTCAAAATCCAATTGTCATTGGGACAGGAAGTGAGGTGAAATCTTCTGAACAGGGGCACAGACAGCAAAATAAACATTACAGGGTTGTTAACCCTTCCCTATGCTATCCAAAATGCTTAAAAATATTTTTTTCTGGCTGGAACTACACTTAAAAATGTACCTGTTCCGACTTACAAACAGATTCAACTTAAGAACAAACCTACAGACCCTATCATGTTTGTAACCCGGGGACCCCCTGTACTTGGTCAGCAGCAATGTTTAGGTAGTTGGTATGTGTTAGGTAATACCACATGAATGGCAGAATTCAAGGTTTCCCAGAAGATCAAAACCCAAAACATCACACTGCCTTCTTCCCATACTGCATCCTAGTGCCATCTCTTCTCCAGGTAAGCAACACACAAGTACCCAGGAATCCACATGATGTAAAAGAACACGCGATTCATCAGAACAGGCCATCTTCTTCCATTGCTCTGTGGTTCAGTTCTGATGCGGACATGCCTATCGTAGGCGCTTTTGGCTGAGGACACCCATGTTTTCTGCTTTCAACACATCAACTTCAGGAACATATTTATTTGCCGACTTGTATATCCCACTGACTTTCAGATGCCATTGCAACAAGTTAATCAGTGTTCTTCATTTAACCGGTCAGTGGTCATAAAGTTATGAGGTGCAGGGCTTTTTTTCCTGCCAGAACGCAGCAGAACTGCGTTCCGGAACCTCTGGCAGCCCTCTCCTCTCCTGCCTGTCAGTCATTTAATACTGAAGCCAGTAGAGTAAGTTTTCTGCACAGCGCATTTCCTCCACTGGCTTCTCTGTGCTAGTGCTGGGTACTCCAGGCTGCTGCCCTCGATCACTGGAGAGTGCTTCCGATCCCATCTTTCCGCTGCTGCAGTGATTTGGGAGGAAGCTTTCATCCCTGCCTGCCACTACTCAGCCTTTGTAGCACGGAGCAGAGGAGCCCTGAAACACCGCCTCAGCTCTGTGCTACAGTAGGGGGAGCTCTCTGGTCCACTGCACTATGCATGTACCACAGAGTGCAGTGATGGAGGAAGAGGTGAGGTATCTGTCACTGAAAACGAGGGAGAACTTTTGCAGAGACCGAGTTCGTTCAGAGAGGAGTGCACTATGAAAGTATGTGGGGGAGGGTAAATATGTGCAGAGAGGTAAAGTTTGTGTGTGTTTAGCAGAGGGGAGAACATTATACACAGGAGAGATTGGGGGAAATTGTGCAGAGAGGGGAACTGAGAAGGTGTGTGTGGGAAATTTGTGATGAGAGGTGAGCTGTGGGGAGATTTGTACAGAGAGGTGAGCTGTACAGAGAGGTGAGCTGGGGAGATTTGTGATGAGAGGAGAGCTGTGGGGGGATTTGTGATGAGAGGAGATCTGGGGAGGTTTATGATGAGAGGAGAGCTGGGGGGGGGGGATTTGTGATGAGAGGAGATCTGGGGAGGTTTATGGTGAGAGGTGAGCTGTGGGGGGATTTGTGATGAGAGGTGAGCTGTGGGGAGATTTGTGATGAGAGGGGAGCTGTGGGGGGATTTGTGATGAGAGGGGAGCTGTGGAGAGATTTGTGATGAGAGGGGAGCTGTGGGGAGAGTTGGGGGGGGAGATTTGTGATGATAGGAGAGCTGGGGGGGGGGGGGATTTTCCTTATGAGTTAAAGCTTAGAACTGTGTATCACATAACAATCTTTTGGTGCTGCTGTAACTCTCTCCTCTAAGGAAGGTGTGGCTGGGTCCGATGTTGGGGCGGAGTTTGGGTGTGGTTGGGGCGGAGAGTTGGACAGAGAGGGTGAGTTCCTGCACCTTTTTTCTGAGAAAAAAAGCCCTGATAAGGTGTACTGTATATCAAAAATATTGTTGGGGATTTCAAGGATATGTACATTTAATAAACAGAACAACATTGATGATCTTACTTTCTTTCCCGTTGGAGTCTTCTAGATGTTCCTGAAGTTTCATTAGCCTCATTTGTTCCTGGGAGATGTGCATGTACTTGTCACAATTACATACCTGAAAACAAGCAGAAAGCAAAGGTAACCCACAGACCGTGCTGGATAAAAATGCACAATTCCACCTGCAAATATTCTAGTTTTTTTCCAAACCGAAAACTTGCGTGCCAAGATCCAGACCATAACACAGACCCAAACCATGTGGATAGTATACTGAATAACCAAACTAGTATCCTGGTACAACTGTACAGTTGCAATGGATAATGGAAAAGATAGGCTTCAGGAAGATCAAAACAAGTGGCCTGTCATGATTTCCAGCGTAGCAGAAGACTACTGACAGGAATTCGAAATTACATCTACTCAGTCACTAATCTCTCAAGAGATAAGAGTCATCCAAATAAATCTTCATCAAATTTACTACACCCAAATTAAATTAATGGCCTTGGGTTTAGCCACTTCCGATAAGGTGCGGTGACAGCTTTCATGCCAAATAGCAATGGCAATATATTTTTTAGTTCTGGTGACAGGTGGCCAACTTTTTTGCAGACTCGCTTAGATACTTCATCCAAAATTATGCTTACTGGGACTTCTGACTACTTAAGGGCTATTCCAAAAGTTAACCTCATTACCTATTCCATGCAAAAAAGTGCATTCTACTAAGGCCTCTTGCACAGTCGGCGTTTAGCTCATTTACATCCCATCCTGGTGTTTTAGTGAACTTGAAAGGCACAAGGGTAGTAACTAGCCCCACTGCCTGCCGCCTGCCAAAGCCTATAGCAGGCGGAAATACGCTGCAGCTGGATGGGGCTGAACGCTGTACCGAGTGGTACTCGCTTTTAGGGTCCTATACATTCAGGGATGTATGCCCAGAACACAGTTATTCTGCATTCTGGGCATTTGTCCCGGAATTCATAGAGCCCTAAATGGGAGAAGTTTATATGTGAAAATTTAAGCTTAACCCTTTCGCTGCTAGGTCCGTAGGACGTACGGACCTGACAGCGGGGGGAGGGTTTCACACACAATCCAGTGGCTGCAGCCACCACAGGATTGTGTGCAAAACTGACAGGCAGACACCTGACTGTCAGGTGAAAGCATTTGGGCGCCATCACTCAAACCCCCCCGGTACCAGCGCGCCACCGCACCCTGCCATGCTTTCTGGGCTCTGCTTGCCTATCTGCAGACCTCGGACTGACATGGCGGGTGTTGGCACCTGGAAGGGAAGGAGAAGAGCAGACACATGTCCTCACTCCTCCCCTTCTTGTTATGACACGAAAAGCGATGTCCGACGGCATTTCCGGGTCAGCCTTTCCGTGCCCCCGGCTAGCTTAGCCGGAAAAGGATGTTTTGCAATGCAAAGTGCATTGCAAAACAGACAGTGGAGCCCAAAGGAGACATGCAGATTCTTTTAGACTAACCATCACCTAAAAAATATCACATTGGGGACTTTTTGGCCCATATGTAATGAAAAAAGTATTAAGTAAAAAAATTTAAAAAAAAGTTTTGCAAAAAAAAATTGTTACACCCAAGCACATAACCCCCCCCCCACCCCCCAAAAATTCTTTGAGGCCTCCCCCAAATAGGGTAGTAAAGTTTGTCGCCATTTCACGGGCACACACAAATTTAAAGAAGTGTTCCCCCCCCATGGAAAAATTAAAAGTCAGCAGCTACACACACTGTAGCTGCTGACTTTTAAAATTAGGACACTTACCTGTCCTAGAATCCAGCGAAGTCGGCACCCCAGCTAATGTTAACATTTGGCTCTTGGATGCTGCCACTGCCATAGCCTGTAAGGGAAACTGGCAGTGAAGCCTTGCGGCTTCACAGCCGATTCCCTACTGCGCATGCATGAAGCTCACTGCACTTTCTGAATGGCCCGGCAGCGGAAAGGGAGGGGTCGAACTTCTGACACACCTCGCCATGGCGAAGTCCGACGGAAGTGGGGATAGGTACCTGTCAAAAATAGGTACACGCTCCCAGCCCCGAAAGGTGCTAAATGTTTCACCGGAGGGGTAGGAGACAGATAAGCGAAACTTCCACTTTTGGGTGGAGCTACGCTGTTTGAGCTAAGATTCACTTTAGTGTGTTTTTTAATTGGAACTACCACTATTTTATTATCTAGGCTGTCTGCTTTCATAAAATACAAAATGTTTGGGGGTTTTGAGTAATCTTCAGGCCCAAAATGATTTTTTTTAAACAAGTGTGCAAAAAACGCAATACTGGTTCTGGCAGCGAAAATGTTAAAGAAGTAGTACAAGATCAAAAAAATGTGGACAGAGCTGGACCGTAGAATCGCTGAGCTGAACTTGAATGGCTCAAGTTTGAAATAGGTTTGCTTTAAACCTCAGATTTTTTTTTTATATAACCTATAGTGTCGCTTGTCAAAGAGAAGTAATTCTAGCCAGTGGCATGCAGTAGAAGTATGCGGAGACCTGAACTTTACAGCTACAGATTTCTGGATCACAGCAGTGCACTTTTTTTCATTTTGGATAGAGCAAGGGAGGTTTTAAGGTTATAACTCGTCAGATTTTTTGCAGCGATGTCCCTTTACTTCCTGTCCCATAGCCGAACAGGAAGTGAGAGTAAATCGTTGCAAATCGTTCTGGGGACAACCGAAATTGTGGTATTTTCTTTTACTTTCGTTTTCAATAACAATGGTAAACAGGACCAATAGAGAGGGAGAATTACCTTAAACGGGGCACAGACAGCAATAAAAACAGACAAGCATTCTAATTCATCTTTACTCTGTCCAAAACAAAAAAAAAAAAAAAGTTTGCCTTTAGTTATACTTTAAAGTGGTTGTAAACCCTTTACAACCACTTTAACCTACAGGTAAGCCTAGATTAAGGCTTACCTGTAGGTGCTTGAAATATCTCCCAGACCTGCACGGTCTAGGAGATATTTGCAAATCGCCATAAGTCGATTTTTTCTGAGCATGCGCCGGAGTTAAAAGGGGCACGCTGTGCCGTTTCTAGCTCGGGTCATGCCGTTAAAGGCGGCTCCTGCGTACGGGAGTGACTCCGGGCCAGTCACAGAGCCGGAGTACGCGGCCCCGGAAGGAAAAGGGGTGAAGAATGGACGCTCGCTACTAGCAAGGAAGACTGCAGGTAAGTATCACATAATGGGTTACTATGCGATGCATAGTAGCCCATTATGCTTTACCTTTGCAGGGAAACAAAGAGGAAGTAATACCCATCAAAGTATACTTCCTCTTTAACCACTTCCCGCCTGGTCAATAGCAGATTGACGTCTGGGAAGTGGTTTTGTTATCCTGACTGGGCGTCATATGACGTCCTTCAGGATAACAGCCGCTACGCGCCCGTGGGGGCGAGCATCGCGGCGATCATTGTTGCAATGTGTCAGTCTGACACACCGCTACACTGACTGATCTTCACCGAAAGATCAAAAAATCGCAGAGGTGATCAAATACCACCAAAAGAAAGCTCTATTTGTGGGAACAAAATGATAAAAAATGTGTTTGGGTACAGTGTTGTATGACCGCGCAATTGTCATTGAAAGCTCAAAATTGGCTTGGGCAGGAAGGTGTCTAAGTGCCTGGTATTGAAGTGGTTAAAGAGGAATTATGGCAGTTTTGTGTCGGTATGGCCTCTTTAAAACTGCCTATGCCTAGTTCAGGAAGGCCTTGCAATAGCTTCGCAAAGTTTTCAGACAGGTGCATTGGATTCAGGGATTTTTCTTTACCTGTGACAGATTCTAAAATAATTAGTGCCAGTTTGTAGATAAGCTTACTGACAGTAATTAGGACCAATTCTGAGTTGGTATACAGTGAGACGTTAGTGCTTAGAGTGGGGCATTTTGCGTAGGAAAGCTGCCATGAATATGACAACTTCCCCTACAGGGCTTCCTGGTTGATATGAACCTGGCAGGCACCAGCATCATAGCAATTGATGCCTAATCCATTCAGCTGCTGGCTGGGAGATTCCCTGGCCTGCAGCTTAAAGTAAACAAAGGGGTGCAATGCAATGATGTCTTTAACAAAATATTTTGTCTACTTTTTTGTTTTTACAATGTCACCAGCATCCCTGCCTCTTTGTCTACTCTCAGCTGTCGGCCTGCAGCTGCATAAGGCTGGGAATGAGCCATCCTTTGCTTTGATGCTCCTAGCTAGCAAGGGACTGGACATGTACTGGAATGGAGTGGTCTTTGGTATGGACCCTCCAAGCTCCAGTGCCACCCCCCTGATTCATGTACCTACTCCTGACAGATACATGAATCTGTCACCCACACCGAAATTTCCAAAGGAGCGGCAGAATTCTAAGGCGTATCTTCGACACTCTTTATGAATTCCACTGATTTGAATTCCACTGATCCTAACCTCTCAGGCTGGGTTCACACTATCTTCACATGTGGCTCACAGGGGTCCAATGCGTCCACGTTCACCGATTCAGGTCCGATTTCAGCCAGAATTTTTGACCGACTTCCCACCTGAGACCGACCAAAAGACGCACAGGGCTCCGGTGCAAATTTGCACTAGAGAAGCCGCAGCGGAGATATGTGAACTGGCTCCATAGAGAACCCGCATCCAATTCACAATAGTGTGAACTTAACCTAAAAGAGACAATTTTAACGTGAATAATGCTATTATGTGTTATTGTTTAAAGAGCCATACAGTGTACAAATTTATACATGTGCATGGGGTCAGCCATATCTACCCCTCACATATACAGGGTCTGCATCCTGTAGTAGTGCCACACAATGGTTGTGCCTTGATGATCCTCCATCTTACTGCAAGCATGCCAGACAAGGTCTGTCTGACAGAAAATAAGACATTTAATGTCCGTGCTACTGGTAAAAATGGGACTTTTGCTCAGGTTTTAGATCACAGAAGAGAGCTCAGGAGCCGTGGGTTACTCACAGCAAAATACTTTTTGTTTTTTTAATACAAATCTACATTTTCTTGTATGTGCCATACCTATTCATGTGAAGTGTGAATTGTAATAGGCCCACTTTAAATAAGAAAAAGTAAAGCACAAATCTGCAACAGGTAAAAGAAATAAATAAAAAAAAGATGAAAATAGTAACCTTGGTCTTTTACTGTGCTTGGATGGTGTCAAGTTGTCTTATTGGGCTTTTGGAACAGAAATGGTTTCCTGACGATGTATTACGGATATAAAAAGCGTGAGATGTGGAAATGAGAGGTGGCCCTACGGACATGTATCCAGCCCGATGAGGAACAAAAAGACTCAGGAAGAAAAACCGGTTCTTCAGCACAAGGTACACAAGAGAGAGGAAGGACGACAAGGCAGGGGGTGCGTTGGGGGACTGAGCTGCGTGAACTTCTCATTAGCAATACCAAGGACAGGAAAGAGAACTTCGGCCCCGTCTGCAGAAGATTAAATGCTTAGGAATAATGACCATATCTGTAGATATAATTCCAGGTGTGACATTTCAGGCCTGTGTTGGCCAATGGATCATGGCTACTTATAGGCGGATATAGGCTACTTATAGGGGATTTGTAGTTGAGGATTTTCTCCCACACCCCTCATTTAAAAAAATATATATTTAATTTGTTGGCTAGAGCAAGACTAAAGATCTAAAATAAGCAACACTAAAAAGAAAAGATCTTTATAAGCAACACTACAATTAAAAATACTTGAGAGAAAAGATAGTAATAAGCTACTGGATTACATTTTCTTACTTTTTCTATTATTTAAACGTATTCTGCCAGTTATAGTAAGCTTCTAGTAAGTATATACACATTATTTGTGAATGCAGTGCAATTCTCGCCTGTATACCAGTAGCTGGCCTATACTGATGTATATATGGAGACTACATGCTCCTGCAAATGCTAGTTTCCTGGCTGCAAGGTAAAAGGAAAACGTTTTTTTTTTTATAGCAACTAATCGGGTATCAGCCTTCTTTACCTGAACCAGAAAAAACTGAGTCGGTATGTGACAACACAGGCAACACAAGCACTATGGAACTATTCTCATCATGAAACAGTTAATAGTGCAGGCATAGTATTAATAACATTACTCCCTGTTACCTGTGAGTGTCACAGCAAGGCCAGGGGACACCTTGACAGTAAGCAAACAAGGAGCTTGCTATGGTGAACGCCCTGCAAGCAGAGTAAAAATGTGCCAAGTAGTTTGCAATGGTAAAAACTTGCTGGTTGCTTTATATATCCCATGAAGCCCTACATCGCATGGTAATGGTACCTTCTTACTTGAGGTTCTGCTTTCTGTAGCCCAATATATACTCATATTATTACTAGAACTCAAAATTACAGTTCCCGATCCCCATCTCCACAGTTTCTCTGGAACCTTACATAGAAGTCTGCAATTTACAGCTTCTAGATCTTCCACACCAAGTTCCCTACAGAACACATAATTATACTATGGCTTTTGTGTTGTAATTGTACTACAACTGTAAAATGATTCATCTAGATCAGGCACATTGAATGGTGTATTCTGGGTAGCATGCAACTACTTTGTGTCCTTTGGTGGTTTATAGTGTTGATCCATCCAAATGCTTTTTCAATTTTGCATGAATTGGGGTCCATTAAAAAAAAAATATATATATTAAATATATATATATATTAAATATATATATATTATATATATAGGTGAGGTTTTCACTTTAATCTGTGACCCCCCCCCCCCCGACTGGGGAGATCACCCTCACTTCA
The DNA here is from genome assembly GCA_028564925.1 of Lithobates sylvaticus. Lineage (NCBI taxonomy): Eukaryota > Metazoa > Chordata > Amphibia > Anura > Ranidae > Lithobates > Lithobates sylvaticus. Next base: position 102,632,423 of record CM053033.1, on the reverse strand, counting down.
TGCCAGTGACATCCGCTAAAGACTTTGGGGGAGCAATGGTCACATGGACAGCAATAAAAACATTCAAAGATGAAAAAGGGTTAGCAGGAACTCGCGCCCCCTCCCCCCACAAAAAAAAAATCCATAATACTAAGTTTATTAATACATAAAAACTGGAGACCCAAGCAGAAAGCCTAAGAGCTCTTAGACAGACAGTAGTCTCTACTGGGCCTCTACAAAGCGATCTGCAGGGGATTGTTTTTCCAAAGACAGTAGAACAGCAGCTGCTAGGCATTCAACAGTTGACACTTCTACCTCCTGAATGGTTGTTTGGGGGGATTTTGAATAGGAATATAATAATACCGCAACCATAAGTGCTTGGCTCTTGGTTGCGACATGCCACATGCACTTAGATGGTGAAAATGATACGAACTTTGGCAGGCGGTACCTCCGCGAAGTGCAACAGCTGGTATCATTTTCACCACGCTGCAACACTGATGATGTGTACTTGTATAGCCACTGCCCAGGTCAATGTGCTGCTGGAAGTGTTTTATGTCCGTGTTCGTGGCAGATCGCTGGCAGGGGTTTCTGTGAAGTTGTGGCAGGGTAGGTGCCTTGACTAATATCTGCTGGTTACTGTACTTTAGTTTAATTTTTGTCCTGGCCTAGTCTCTCTACTATACTGAATGTTCTGGAAATGCGCAGTCTTTTTGTAAATTTAGCAAATTTTTCAATAAAGCTTTTTTCCTGAGAAAAAATATAAGCTTGCTGCTGGGCAATCAGAGCGAGGTAAAATAGCGTCTCAACTGCCCCTTGCCTAAGTAAACCTTGTAGACATGGGCTTCAGATTTTATAAAACAATGTGCACAGCAAGCTTTCTTGAGATTTATTTTTTATTTTTAAGCCTTTAAACCTACGTCGAGCCGAGATAATTAAGTTCAATGCTTCCGAACATGCGTCAAATTGTTTCCAAGCATGCGTAGGAATTTTGCGCGTTGGAATTGCTACAGACGATCGGAATTTCCAGTCTGAACTTTTTCCGACCGAAAAATTGAGAACATGCTCTCAATCTTTTGCTGGGTACACACGGTCGCATTTTCTGACCAAAAGCCCTCATCGGTCTTTTGCTGGACGAATTTCCGATCGTGTGTACGCGGCATTAGGGGCTATTCTACATGACCGCTCTTCCACTGCATGCGAGGGTGGGCGCTTTGCATAGTAACAGTGTGTACCGGGAGCTGAAATGCAGGTTGTTCTAGCACTCAGCAATTTATTACAGGTACTATAGGCAGAGTTCCTGTATAGTCCCAGCCGTGACATCACCATTAGGTGTGGCAAAGGAAAGGGACCCTACAAGGAGATAAGTCCCCCTTTTTTACACCCACTGACTCCAATGCAAGGGGGTGGGGAGGAGAAAGGGGGTTTAATTATCCCACTATGCTCCAACGATGAGGCATTCTTTGCGCCTATTGACTGTCAATGCAGGGGCACTTATTACTCCCACTAAGCACTGAAACTGTGGCATTTTTTAAATTCCTAATAATCATTGATGTAGGGTAATTTATTACTGAAACAATGCTGGCGCATGTATGACTCCACTGACATACTGTAGGAGCATTTATTACTCCAACTGACTACTGACACAGGTGCACTACTCCCAATGACCACTGATGCAGGGGGCATTTACTACTCAGACTGACCACAGTCACAGGGGGCACTTATTATTCCCATTGATTACCGAAGCAGAGGCATGTTTTTTTTTCCCACTGACCACAGATGCAGGGGCATTTATTAATCCCACTGGCACAGGGGCATTTATTACCCCCATTGACCACCCACGTAACAGCTTTTATTATTTCCAGGCTTGGTTCACACTGCTGTGAAGGCAAAGTTGTATGACTTTGCCCAGCGACTTTCTTCCGACTTGAATGCCATTTAGGAGCACATATAATGGCTGAAATCGCACTCAGGTTGGACCAAAGTAGCGCAGGAACTTTTTCTGAAGTCAGAACGACTTGTGTAGTATCAGTTAAGACAACTCTCATAGGGAAAAATTACATTTGACATGTTATGGCTCGGTTAAAACTGCTGTTAAAACTGCTGTGACATGGGATTCGACCCATGTCGCAGCAGTGTGAACCAAGCCCCATTGAACATAGACACAGGGGCATTTATTACTCCCAATGACCATGAACATAGGGGCATTTATTACTCCCAATGACCACGAACATAGGGGCATTTATTACTTCCACTGACCACTGCCAAAAGGGAATAAATTACTCCTACTCCTCACCGGCACAGGTACGTTTTTACCTCCACTGACCACTGATGCAGGGGCGTTTATTACTCCCACTGACCCACCAATGCATGGGCATGTTTACCACCACAAACCTTCCATGATGGGGCAATTTTTAAATCCTGACCACAGTGCGGCCCCCAAACAGTGTGATGGACAGTGAACTGGCCCTTTGCCTAAAACGTATAGGGACCCCTGTTCAAGAGATTTAAAGAAAAAATTAATAAAATCACTGCAACCTCAGTTCTGTGTTATTTTGGATTAGGACTTGTTCTAGAACCCCTATTTGGAACAGAGAAGGATCCGTAGCCCAGTCAACCTGTATTTCGTTCTGACATAAACACAAGTATAGATCTGGAAAATCCCAGCATGTAATCTGTCAATGGGCAAACATTATGAATAAGGTTGTTTATTTGGATTTGACGTGAGGTCCCCAGGAAATAGGTTTATTATCTCTGACTCTCTGGCTCCATTTCACGCTGGGGGATAATACAGAGTAGACTACAAATTAATCTGCCGGGACAACAAGACTCTGCTCGGGAGTTGCCCTTTCTCTCTGATGGGAATGAGTTAACAGGGGGGAAGGGGTAGAGGAAAGTCCCTGCAATGTGCTACTGTATTTTTGGCAGCCAACAAACAAACAAAAGAGACTTGGAAGCTGATAGAGGTTCCCAGGGAATAGGTGTTAAGTGCTCCCTGTCTCTTCTCCCCCTGACAGTCTCTGGGGTGTGAGAAATACAACTTCATTACACTTCATTAGGAAGTGTCTGTCCTGCGGAATTGTCTCAGACTGGCCAGTTCTACAGGCAATAAAACAGATCTTTCATATGCAAACAAATGACAGTTTAAAGGAAGCCTGTCACGAGAGATATGTGATGGCCATCACTGCTGACCTCTGACAATGCTAAATGCCTGGCTGTAACATTGGTGCTTTTTGCTGACCTGAGGCAGGTACACAGATAAGAACATGCTTGCTCCAGGTGTGGCCAAAGTCAGCCAGGCATCTAACATTTTCATTAATGGGTCAGCCATGCCAACCCCCATGTTTCAAATATGACAAGTTGTGCTTAACTGTCTTTAGTAAAAACTTTTATATATTTGCATGGAAGAGTTATTGGTACGAGTTGGCCGAAAACATACATGTTCATTTAGAGTTTATGGCTAGATTGACGGCATCCTATTTCTGTATTTATCAAACTAATGTCACCAATATTGAAATTATAATTGATTGTAAAAATAAACCAAGTTTGGATTTAACATACTGTAAGAAGCACTAAGTTTCAGGCGCAAGAAACTTATGTGACAGCCAAAGCATGTCTGCATGTCAGGGACTGTCCCTTGAAATGTTTGGTTACAAAATGCTGTTTGGTCCGCTCTGATATTTAATAGTAGACCAACTGGACAAAAGAATTTTAGCAAAAAAAATAAAAAAATCACATGAATATGTGCCCTTTTTATTCACGTAAATTGTACATTTCAATAACTGGACACTTTCATATAATTATCATTGACTGATTTTGAGATGCAGCCAACTTTCGGTGACCACCTACCATTATTTCTCAAACTGATGCTCCTGTCTGTGTTTGAAAGCTGCTTGTAAGTCAACCATGATTATATATATATATATATATATATATATATATATATATATATATATATAAATAACTTATAGTAGCTCACCCCGAAGAACTAGCCTCAACCCCCCTATTACGGCACCCCAGTCCTACTAAACTAACCCCAATTTCCCTACCATAGTAGCCCAGTCCTACTGCACTATGCCCAACTCCCCTATCATAAAGCCCAGTCCTACTGAACCATTCCCTATTATAGTATCCCAGTCCTACGGAACTATCCACAATTTTCCCATCATAGTAGCCCAGTCCTATTGAACTATCTTCAACTCCCTGTGCATAGTAGCCCAGCACTAAACACTATCGTTAACATCCCTTACAATTATAATTTTCCCCCTCTTTCTTTCAGGTGTAAAAATACCATGCAGAATCCTATAGTTTAATCTCTAAAAGAAGCTTATAAGACGCTCTCAATGTACGTTCCCGTATAGACCACTTTTCTTCTCTGTAATATTACTGTGACTACTTCATTAGTGAAAATTAGCAAGTTGGTGACAAACCGTGTCATGTTGTAGCAGTTGGGCATTATGGTGGCCCAGTATCCTTTGGCCCATATGGCTAGCATACTGTAGCCAAATTGTTGGTGAGAATAGACAGGTGTAGTAGAAGAAGTATCTGGCAGAAGTGTGTAATTGGCATCAGTGTACTAATTTGTAATGGACAAGCTTGGGAGAGGAGATAGGTCAGTGGGAAAAGCCAAATGCTCTGGAAACAATAGCAGACATTTGCCTGTTGGAGACTTGTGAAATGTCTTTGAAACATCATTAATAGACATTCACTAGGACGCCATTACTGTTTTGAGAGCCATTTGCTGGTTTAGCACAGACATGCCAAACGTCAGCATTTGATGGCAAAATGTCACCCTTTGGTCTATAGATTTCTTTGTCTAAATAAATGTTACCATATTGGCCATTTGTAGTAAGTTTCTCCAGCTGTAAAAAGAAACCAAGCATGGAATCAGCATATGGAGCTTCAAATTTCAGGCTTGAGATTCTTATGCCGCAGCCAAAACATAGATCTGGTCTGGGTGAATTTGGATTCAGCGAGGACTACGTGCAGAAACAAGGGTTACGCATTTGCTGTCTGGATGCAAAAACTTGCTTGGTCTTCACAGAGATGCAATAACATTTGATATGACAATTAATAACTAACCCAGGTCATAAAAATGGTAAAAATAAGACTGGGAAAAGAGGGGCTCCCCCCGCCCCACCAACAAAAAGGGTAAACATACAAATATATATATATATATATATACATATATATACATATACATATACATACACTAGCCAGTACAAACTCCAGCCAGACAGAGGAGACAGGTTGGTGACATTAGATTTGCCTACTGTGGATAAGCAAGATAACTCGATCTCCTGCCTGCTGATTTGACATGCAGCAGAATATTTATATGTCATCTCCTTGTCAATACATGTCTTTGTGGCATACCTGGGTGGCTACAACCACAGCTGCTGTACAGGAGATTACAAAAGACTGATGAGAAACCAAGGAGTTAAATTCATGTACTTATACTAGGCTGCATTTCAAAATACATTTGGTGATTTTTTATTTATTTTTTTATATACATTTTTTTTAAATTTGCTTGTAGATTAGCTTAAAAAACACGATTGGAAAAATACCCACAAATAGAGGGTAATAAAAATAAATGCACCAGTGTCAAGGGGTACCTGAGGTCAGGTGACCTACAAAAGAGTGGACTCTGTATACAATGTCTTCCATAAAGGGATACACCCTTTACTAAAGATGGGAAACACAACTGTGGATCACTGCATAATCATGAACAGGAAAACATAAATGAAACAATATAGACACAAGAATTTGTTTTTGCATATAGATCACGGATTATTATATAAATTATAATCTGCTATAACCCCTTATGCTGGCCTGAGACAGAATTTTTTTTTACCCACATGGCAAAGATTAAACGACTCAAACAAGAGATAAGTGACTGTCGAAATCCTAATGGTGCTTTAAAATGCAAAGGATCATGATTAACTTGGCCAGTTCTGATAGTTTATTGTGAGCCAGACTTGCAAAGTTTAAGCCTCCACGCACACAGGACGTTCCGAAACGTCTTTCTGGACATTGGCCCGCTGGCAGGAAAACGCTGCTGTAAAAACGCGCATTTATCAGCGTTTTTTAATAGCCTTTATGAGTGTTTTTGAAAATTTACACCAAGAACACTTTCAGCTCTGCAATGTCAAAAACGTTGATAAACGCACGGTTTTCAGCATTCAGTGTTTTTTTGTAGTCAGAACTACTCTTGAACACACATTTTAGGGCGTTCTGACAACAGTCCATAAACTCCTCTGCTGGTAAATGTAAAAAAATGTCCATGTGTGCATGGACACATACGATAACAGAGGGGAGTTGAAGGACTGTTAATAAAAAAATAAGGCCCAAACTCCCAAAAACATGAGTTTTATCAGCTTCAGTGTGCATGAGGTCTAAATGAAATTTTTCAATGGGGGCTGTGTGCATTGCCATTACTGGCCTCCTTCTGAAAATGCTGATTGCCAGGCTGTTTCTGGCTTCAGTACCTTTGAGTCCCTACAAGCATGTGTGGCAGCCAGGTGTGTAGCATTTGTAGGAGGAGTACAGCAATGGCAGCCTTTATTTATATTGTAACTGGTATCATCATTAAAGAGCTTCACTTTTTTTTTTTATTTGTTCTGGTGATCATCACAGCCTATACAGAAAATGATGGTAAATCAAAGCATATCGGAGTTGTCACCATAACAGAGTGTAAACGGAAATTATCCAATGGGGACACCTTTTACAGTGACAAGAGGAGAATTCTGCTAACTTTGTGGAAATATTCACTAATTTTCTTTTGTTCTTTTACATGGGAAGTAAACAACAGTCCAACTGGGCTAAAAACCAATGGAAGTTCTAACCCTTCACTGCACCATTTACCACAAAAAAAAAAAAAAACATATGTTGGCTAAAGTTTTACTTTAATTATATTTAAAACCAAAGCTTTTTTATTATTAGGATTTGGATATAGTAGGAAAGAGTTAAAAACAGCTGTCTTTTTTTTCATCTTTGTCCCATTGGGGAAATTTTGCTTTACTTCCCGTCCTGTAGAAACATGAAATGAAAGAAAATTCCTCCAAAGTGATGGCAATCCCCTCTGAGACGGTTGTCACCAGAACAAATGTCACCATTAGAAGATTTCTCCTCTATTACTGCTGACACAAAATTTTTTGGACTTTCCGTCACTTTCAGTCTCTCACTACCAAAACTTTTTTTTTAAATATCAAACATGTCATACTTACCTGCTCTGTGCAATGGTTATTCACAGAGCAGCCTCTTCTCGGCGCCCTTGGCCTCCTTTTCCCAATAGCAAGCCGCTTGCACTCAAGCATGCTCGCTCCCAATCTGGTTCTGTGGGTCCATTGACCCACAGAGTACAGCTCAGCGCATGACGGACAGCAGCATAAGCCAATGGCTACCGCTGCTGTATCGGAGTGTGGGGGGGCAATGAGGAGGGAGAGAGCCGGGAGAAGCACTGCTCTCATGCACATCGCTGGATCAAGATCGGGCTCAGGTATGTACAAAGGGGGGCTTTGTACAAAAGGGACACAGAAGTTTTTTTTACCTTCATGCATTCTAAACCTCCAGCTTTTAGAACTGCTTTAAAAAGAAAAATGTCTTTAGATATGTAGCGCTACCCCTGAAAGAGCCGCTGATAGATTTGGGTCCTCTGCACTTCCTTGGCCCTAAGTGGAGCCCCACCAGAACACCTTGGTCAGGGAGGCTCCCGGCAGTCACCCAAGAAGGATTCACACAATCGGTGATTAAACAAACGGGTTGTACTGGTAGAAATATAATGGTAAAGCAGTGCAACAGCTTAAATGTGAACTGATAAAACACAGTGAATCAACACAGTAACAATGCAGTACAGTGCAGTCAAATACCCATTAAAGTGTGGCCACCCATGCCCTGTAGGACCAGAAGCATAAACAATAGCCCTTTGACTGGGAGATCGCTCCTCAAGTGAGACGTATAAAAAAAGCAAGGAAACAACAGGCTAGCTCACATGAAGCCCTCAGTCAGGAGAGTCTAGGTTTAAGCCTGAAAATCTATTAGACCTCCTGCACACCAGTATTATTAAATTAGTAGAAACAGTATGAATGTTGAGGCTTTTGTCGGCTTAGTTTGGGCCTGTACATTGGCATGCGATCCAAGATGCTGTCCCTTTAAGATGTGGAGCAAATAGGACAATTACCTTGAGAATTACTGACATAGGTCTGTTTAAGAGGTGAAGATGTTGTCACAGTTTGCTTATGGATATGAAGCTGTGGGCCAGAGTCACTTTAGGATAGTGGAATTGTAAGTGGGATTCACTTTAACCTTTAACCCGGCTTTGGCCCGAAGTAGATGCAGCTACAGGGACAAATTCTGCCTAACAGGGAGCAAAGGGGTTGACTCAGTTCGGCAACCTATGGGCAGTGGCCACAATAGAAAACAAGGAATGGCAATAATAAAGGGCAAAGATATGTTTGTCTCTGCTAAAGGCCAATGTTGAAGAACGTTGTAGTGTCAGCAAACCTGACTGGGAATAGAGACTGAATGTAACTGGTAGCCATGACGAGTGGGTCAGTGAACCTCTCACCCAGTCTTCCTGCAACAACTCAGCAAAGCAACGGTAATCCGTCGGTGAGGGGCATCCGGATACAGATAAATTGTAAGGGCCCATTCTTATGAGAAAGCACCACAACTTTCTTATATTGGGCATTAAAGTGGTTGTAAACCCACTTTTTTGACTTTTACCTATAGGTAAGCCTAGAATAAGGCTTACCTATAGATAGTGGAAATATCTGCTAAACGTGCGCCGTTTAGGAGATATTTCACTTGTAGTCCGCCATCTTCATTGCGCATGCTCAGGGAACAAACAAACCTAAAGGCCGTTTCTTCCCTAGCATATGCCGTAGGTCGTGGCTCCCGTGCACATGCGCGGGAGTGACGTCACACGGCTCTGCAAATCACTGAGCCGGAGTCAGCGGCCCCGAAGGAAGAGGGCAAGAAGACGGAGGCTGCCCACACAGGGGACGTCGCTGGATTCTTTTGCAGGTAAGTGGTACATAATGGGCTAGTATGCGATGCATAATAGCCCAGTATGCTTTTCATTTGCAGGCTATACAGGGAGAAGAAGTAATCAGGGTTTACTTCCTCTTTAAGGCAAGCTGCGTTACTGCCCAAAACATGGAAAACCGCTCCTACTCAAACTCTGCCAAATGCAGTACACCGCAACACACTGCGGTTTAAATAATTTTCCCTGGCGCTGAAAGCGGTGAAGCTTCACTTTATAAAGAATACCCAACCAGGTAAGAAGAAAAAAAACAGGACATGATTGGATGATGGAAATCAGCAAATTATCACCACATTCTCTAAGCTCTGTGAAAATTGAATGCAACTGAACTTACAAAGTGCAAAGTCTATTTGCCTTCAGTAAATCAACCCCATTGGGTGCAGTAGCATTCTGTACATGTTGGGGCGGCATCCATTGTATATGGCACCACAGAACATGGCACCACGTCTTGAGATAGTCTTGAGATAGTGTAAACAAACCCTAGCCTAGATCAACAAACAGGAGAGGTGGAAGGAGGAGTATGGCACAGAAGTTTATCACATGGTAGAACTGGATAGGTTAGTTTTTTTTCTTGATAGATTTCCCCTACGACAGCTGTCAACTGGTGGGCACCTACCTGCCATCACAGATGTTATATCACCACCTTGGTGTTTAAATAAATTTTTTTCTTTGTCATCCAGTGCCTAGGGCTACCCATACACACTTTGATTACTCTCACTCAGCCCGTGGGCCTAACAAGAAAAATCGAATACATTTCTCCATCCAAGCTAAACAGCATGGATGGGAGAATCTCTACTTCCAGCTCTTGTATTCAAGCAGCCATGGCAACCGCCTCTGCTCGACTATCCAAACAGTGACTGCACCTGATTGGATGCAGTCACTGTTTGGCCAACAATTTTTTACTCGGCTCCTCTAATTTTTTATTTGAAATTTGTCAATCCAATGGGTGCCAACAAGGCCACCTATGTCTCAAATTTTGGCCAGTTCAGCAGGAAGTGGCCGAAATTGGAACCATTTATGTATGGTCGGTCAAAGGGCTGCTTAGGCAGGCCATAGATGGTGCAAATTTTTGCACAAAATAAAATTTGCACGATTCCCCCATGTCTGTCTCCCAGCAGGGGGGCAGAGAAAGCTGTCCCCGCCAGTTGAAGAAAGTTATTATTGTTAGCAGCTATAGAAGCCGCTAGTGATAATCGTGAAGTGAACCCAGCAGGCTGGTTGTATCCAAGTAAATTTTTTTTTGCCATTGCCAGTTTGTTCCTTTTTGAAGAATCCTTTCTGGACATTTGGTCCTCTCTCCTCTTTTTTTCAATTTGGTTGTATCCAAGTTGATCGTTTGATCAACTTGGTAAATTCAGCCTACCCACACACATTCAAATCTTAGCCGGTTCCTGCTGGCCGGCCTTCGTGTTCATCAAATCTCCTTTAAATGAAACAGAATGCCATGTCCTGTTTACGGCCTCCCTGACATTGCCGATGAGATGCAAATAACGCTGTGCTGAATTCCTTTCTTGCCTAAAGTGGATTCCAGGTGCAGGTAAATTGAAAAAAATTGAAAAAACCTATGCAAGAGTGTCAGAAAAATGATGATCTGCTGGGTTGGAGGTTTATTACGCCTCCCAGAAAAGTCGCAGGATCACAGTGACTCCATCTCCACACTTAATTCCATAAGTGAAGATGAATTGGGTGAGAGGCTGAATTATTTTGTTAAATTAAAGGAAACAGCGACCTTAATTCTATCATAAACACCCCATAGCAGTATGGAAAGCCAGGATGTGAGCCAAGCCTCGGTCGGCGCACGCTCTGGCATTCCAGGATCTGCTGGAAATGAGATGCACATGGGCCGGCTGGGAGAGCAGACACTCCTTAGAGACAAACATGGATTTACACTTGATGCATGCTCTGTCTGTACAGGATACAAGTGCACAGCCCCAGGCTCAACATTGTGCTGCACTCTGTTTGCTCTCAGCTAGCCTGACATTTGCACATTCCTAAAGGGACACATTAACACCTTCAAGGGATGCTCTGGTGAGCTTTCTGTGTGCGCACAAGTTCTGAGTCGATGAAAGGAATTTTTTATTTAACTCTTATTCTTTTCCACCCCTGCTGTTCATATTTTAACAATCATACTGCATATACAGATTCGGATATTCCTCCTTAAGTGGATGTGGACCAAACGGTAACAGTCAAAGCCATGATAAATGACTGCTGAGATCAGATCAGTCAGGGCACGGAGGAAGTCCACTGGTTTCTTAGTAATTGTTTTTATATAGTTAAGAAAAAAAGGACATTAGAAAAAAGGTTGTAAGGCTGTATGTACAAAAAGGATCATAAAATGACTATTAAAATTGCAGCTACCAAAGGCCAATAATAAATTAAAGGAAACCTCCGCTAAGGGAAAATTTACAGACAGCTAATGCTGATCTCCTCTGAAAATGACAGTCATGTTGATCCACTGGCATCAGCAGCTGACGAGTCACGGACATGGAACATGCAGATAAGGCACTCCGGCTTCATGCCTGTTCTAAGCCACTTGTTAAAGTATTTAAGACAGAGGCATTCAGGCAACTACGATTTTCAGGTGGTCAGCAACAGCTGCCTTTGTATTTTTCTCAAGACAGGTTTTCTTTAAAGTGAAGTCCAGTCAAAACTTTGAAACCAGAAATTTTGGATAGGAGACAGATAAAAACCCATGTTATGTATTTATTATTATACAGGATTTATATAGCGCCAAAAGTTTACACAGCGCTTTACATTATAAAAGGGAGACAATACAGTTATAATACAATAAAATACAAGAGGATTAAGAGGGCCCTGCTCAGTAGAGCTTACAATCTAATAGGGTGGGGCAGGTGATACAAAAGGTTGTAACTGTGGGAAATGAGATGATGGAAGTGGTAAAAGATTAGTTGTGGACGTGATAAGCTTCCCTCAAGAGATGAGTTTTCAGGGATCGCCTGAGGGTAGCAAGAGTAGGGGATAGCCGGACAGGTGGAGGTAGCGAGTTCCAGAGGATGGGAGAGGCTCTGGAGATGAGCATGGGAGGAGGAGACGAGAGAGAGCTTGAGAGTAGGAGGTCTTGAGAAGAGCGGAGAGGACGATTTGGGTGATATTTGGAGACAAGATTGGTGATGTAGCTCGGGGCAGAATTGTGAATGGCTTTGTATGTTGTGGTTAGTATTTTTAATTTAATTCGCTGGGCGATTGGGAGCCAGTGTAGGGATTGGAGGAGAGGGTTGGCAGACACTGTGCGGTTGGTAACGTGGATATAAGTCTGGCAGCAGCATTCATGATAGACAGAAGAGGGGATAGCCTATGGAGAGGCAGGCCAATGAGAAGGGAGTTGCAATAGTCAAGGCGAGAGATAACGAGGGAGTGAACGAGGAGCTTGGTGGTGTCATTTGTTAAAAAGGGGTGAATTTTACAAACTTTTGACAACGATTGGACTATTTATCATTACTTCGCGATCTGTTAGAATGATTACCCCTTCGTGAAAATGTTTTGACCTGGCAGCAGGTGAGGGAAAATCTCCAACAGCTACACAGATGCAAAGAAAAAAAAAAAGGGTTATTTTATAAGTGGAGTAGGGTAAGCCTAGAAGGGTATAAAATCTGTCTTTTGATGCACAGGCCTGGCTCATCTGGTAGACACCAAGGAGCATTTGTGAACATATGAATCATATTTGTGTACCAATCTTCAGATCCCCCTCTACACGTCTGTCAATGAACAGAGAAAAACACTTTTTTAGGAACACTAAGACCGGTCAACTTTTTATTTTATTTCTGACCGTGTCCCTCTTGCAGATTTTCCCATACTTCCCATCTGGAGAAAAGGATCCCCTGATCGCAGTAATCCAACAAAGGTTCTAAACCTTCACCATTCTATCCATATTCAAAAAATATATTTGGCTGGACACCCTTTTTGGAATTTTTGGTTGTGATAAATAAAAAAGATAAAAAATAATATGCAGACATTTTAGGTGTGAAAATTCCTATGCCCCAAAAAATGCCATTTCAATTTTCAGATGCCCATAACACATACGCCTTTGTTCCACTGTCATTCTGTTTTCTTTGTACAACCCCATTTCTAAAAAAGTTGGGATGCTGTATAAAATTTACATAAAAACAGAATGGAATTATTTGGAGACCTCATAAACCCAGATCTCATATTTAAGAGGTCCTGTCATGTTTTTTTTTTCTATTACAAGGGATGTTTACATTCCTTGTAATAGAAATAAAAGTGACCCAAACTTTTTTTTTTTTTTAAAGGACAGTGTAAAAAAAATAAAATAAAAAAAGTCAAATAAAATAAGAAAAAAAGAATTTAAAGTGCCCAGTCCCACCGAGCTTGCGCGCAGTAGTGAACCCATACGTGAGTCACGCCTGCATATGAAAACGGTATTGCCACGATCGTCAGAGCAGGAGCAATAATTCTCGCCCTAGACCTTCTCTGTAACGCTTAACATGTAACCTGAAGAAATTTTTAAACGTCGCCTATGGATAATTTTAAGGGTAAAATCTTGTCGCCATTCCACGAGCGGGCGCAATTATGAAGTGTGACATTTGGGTATCAATTTACTTGGTGTAACATTATCTGTCACAAAATAAAAAAAATTGGGCTAACTTTACTCTTGTTTTATTTTTTAAGTCAAAAAAGTGTATTATTTCCCCAAAAAGTGCGCTTGTAAGACTGGTGCGCAAATACGCTGTGACAAAGTATTGTAACAATCGCCATTTTCTTCTCTAGGGTGTTAGAGAAAATATATATATAATGTTTGGGGTACTAAGAAATTTTCTAGCAAAAAAAAAATTATTTTAACTTGTAAGCACCATGTCTGAAAAATAGGCCCGGTCCTTAAGTGGTTAAAATGGTACATTTTCTCATTGTAAACATTTGATATATTTTCTATTGTGAATAAAATATATGTTTATGAGATTTGCAAATCATTGCATTCTGTTTTTATGTAGATTTTATACAGTGTCTCAACTTTTTTGGAGTTGTGGTTGTAAACCCCCCCCCCCCCCCCCCCCCCCCAAGCTGCCATCAAAGGTAGCAGTGGTCTCTGGCAGGCAAAGTAGTAGTGGAGTGCATTGTTTATGTACTATATAGTGATCTCACTCGTCAGGAGGTTATGACAGAGACTGCAGTATTGCTGTTACCAAGTTTCTGAGGTGGCCTTTGCATAGCAGATGTGAGAAAACCAGTGGCTAGTAGTAGAGTGGGCAAGATTTAATTTTCTTAAACTGGGAGGAGCCATACAAATCTGCATGGGGCACCACAGAACCTCATGGTGACCATAGATGACTCAATAATTATGGGATGTTCTTGCTTTTAATTAGCAACTCACTTCTGACCTTCTAAAAGGGATAACATGTCTTCAGTGGTCAAAGATACTTATATCTGTGAACCAGAAGAGAAGACCAAGAGGTTGCACTGGAGTTACCGTAACTCGGGCAATTAGAAAGTCTCCCATTCTCTGGATATCTGCCTGTTTGTGGCTGAAAAATAAAGTGCAATTCCTGCATTACATTTCAAGTAGTATTATAGCATCTGTTAACTTTGAAAGAACTTGCTTCTGAACAAGTGCGATGCAATGCAAAAAACATTTCAGTGTTTGTATTACATTACATATATAACCGGCAAACTACAGTGTCTGTCAGAAAGTAAAATGCTAGCAAAATGGCCCCCTCTGTTCATAATAAAAGTGAGCAAAACAGCCACCTTGTCCACATTAAGCCAAATTATGACCCAGCTTTACTTACACCGCCCTTAGAAAGGAGGGCTAATGTCACAGCTCGAACAAAGGCCCCTAGAGTCAGCTAAAATTCTGGGTGGTCAGCTATTTAAACTGCATTGTCCTGAGGGGAAAGGACGGAGGGGGGGCAGAGTAGCTGGAAAAATAAATGGATCAGCAGTAACTATACATATCTATAAAGATGAAAATGATGCGGGGAAAAAGAAAAAGACTATCAGCCACCTCTGAGTCTGCGAACGGGTTAAGGAGTTCTTATCCTAAGTAAGTTTGCTAACATTCCACAGTGACTTTTACAATTGTGCTGCCCTTGTCAGACTGGTTTGTGTATCCAGCCTTAGAATCCATAACTTAGGGTAGCTCTTCAGAGGGGGTGGAGATACCGCTCTGGCAAAGATGACCTTCATCTCAAAAGGAAAGTCGCGTAGTTCCTTCACTTGTACCTACAATGCTGCGAGGTGTGAAATTACAAGTGCAGAGAACAACAACCCTACAAGTGGATGTAACCTGCAGCTAATGGAGGTGCAGCCGGGGTGCAACTGTCCTGGGCCCAGGAGGGGACACTGTATAACTACTGACCATATTTAGCTGTGTGCTGCCATTACTGTATAGGGTACAGCAGCATTTTTATTTCCTGAACATCTCTTTCAGGTATTCTATCATAAAGTGGAAGTGTGGGAGATGGGTTTAACCGTTAAAGGCTGTTGCAGGAGATGGTATGGGACCCTGGTCCAATATTGCTCTGGCATCCCATGTTATTAAAGCTGGCTATATAATTCTCTGTAAAATGGGTAAACTCCCCTCTCCCTCTTGTCCAAAATGCTCTTGTACTGTAGGTACGTTTTACCATATGGTTTGGGACTGCCCATCCATATGTACCTTTTGCACTGAGGTTACTAATTTTATCAGTAAAGTTCTTCAGCTGCCTTGATTCCCCCATCAACACTGTCAGCGTTGATGGGGGAATCCCTCCTGCTGAGCTATTGTGTTCTTCTGGCGGGGGAGCAGTGCCTGCTGGGAGAACAGAGTGATTATTGCTAGCACCTATAACCGACATGCTGGTTGTACCCAATAGATGGATCGACTTGAGTACATTTAGCCTGCCCATACAGCTTCAAATCTCGGCTGGTCCCTGCTGAACTGGCTGAGATTCTAACCATCTATGGCCAGCTAAATGCTGTGTATTGGGACATGTAGAGGAGAATACTCTTCCTAACGAAACAAAAAAAAACTTACACCTCCCCGTTTTCTATGCCAATAAACTGATAATGATGTCATGGAAATCTCGTGCCCCTCCCACTCTCTCTCTCAATGGCTCAATCTCATCAACCTGGCGATTCCCATATATAAATTGAGGATAGAGGATGCCCATAGAAGTTCGACAAACTTTGGTCCCCTTGGCTAGTCTCACAAGATTTATGCTCTATACGTTTCTGAGCTGTACTCGTTTCTTATTTAATTTTTCATGTCAAAACAGAGAAAACAAGAAAAATGTACCCTAAAAAAAAAAAAAAGAAAAGCGGTCATAGATGGATTCCCCATCCACAAGATCGAGGTGAATAGTGGAATCCTCTCTGTGGATTGCTGATCAAATACATTTTTTTCTCTCTAGTGGGAATAGCCATAGATGAAATGGAAAAATGCAAACAGCTGATAACAAAGAGAGCTATTGGTCAAATTTATATTGAGCAGTTGACAGATTGATTTCACTAGCTCCCTGCAATGTCACTGGTCAGCTACTGTAACTCTTTGTATACACAACATGGGACTGGTGTGTATCCAAGCTCAGTGCACCCATTGTGGACCTGAATAACCTCTCAGGAGGGCTAATCCGAGGTATATTATCTCTTTCAGATCTTATCAGCTGTGTGACTGTGGGTAAACAGTGGCTCTGTGACCTCAGACGCTCATGGGAAGATGAATGCAATCAGATTTTAGCAGGAGAGATTTTCGGAACTCCCAGCCTTGTTAATTTTCCCATAAATTCCTGTGTGGATCTGTCAGCGATCCTGTCAGCCAGAGTGTGAAGAGGGGACCTCTGGAGTTCTCACATCACATCAACACCTGAGCTTTGATCCTTTCAACTCTCCTGATGAAGCTCTTTTATCTGGAATGTGTGAAAATTCTCAATGCATTCCATCACGTCCATTATCCTATCATGGCATATCGGAAATTATACTCTAATAATCAGTGAAGCAAACTGCTTAAGGTCACCATTTTAAAAAGATTTAACTACTGTACGAGCTACTATTCCTTTTTACGGTGGTCTACCCTCTTCTGCTCTGTCCAGGCAGTATGTCCAGGCAGTATGGATACACAAAGGTTCAGCACATTAAGGTAAAATCTGCAAGCACAAAATTTGTGGAAGAAAGAAAGACTGGGAAGAAGAGGGTAGACCCTCGAAAAACTTCTGACAATGTATCTGTAAAGAAGAAGTTTTCAGAGGACTACCTTCCTCTTCGTCTTGTTTACAGAGATTTTTGTCTATAGATTTTTTTCTCAGCAATATACTAAATTTTTGCGTCCCAGTACTGTTTGGACCGAGGAAAAAAGTAACACCCCAAATAGTTGGACCTGAAAATTTAAATGTTAAGGCAAATAAAAAAAGTATTACGGACAGTACTCAATTGAGTTGTTGTTCTTATATTTTTGGAATTATATTTTTATTGGGTTGTCTATGAAACCCATATGCTTTTCTATGGTCTTCTTTTATTATTTTTTTAATGGTGTCTTGGATTTCAATTGTGTTGTATTGTCGATACATTTTAATTGAATGAATAAAAAGAATTTAAACCAATTGTGTTGTTGCAAGTGCACTATTCGGCTACAATCACCCCAATTATTTTTAAAGAGCAAATACAGGCAATAAGTAATCTCAACCAGTGAGCTGTTATTGGGAAACGCAAGAATCGCAGCAAAACGTGCTGCACGCGTTTGGTTGCCATAATCCTTTATGGGCACCCCAATGTGATGCGATTCTGCCGCAAAAGTTGCACGGCAGTCACAGCATACTGTGCCTTCACGAATGTCGTGAAGCTTGTTGATCCAAGGAGCTGGTGCTTATTTCCGGGCGACAAATGTGCATAGGGGACCCCATTTCAAGCGAATAGGCTGCCGTATGCAACACTCATAAGTGTGTGAAAATCACATGTCAAAATCCCACTACACGATAATGTGAATGGGGTCTAGGGGTTGGAAAAATATTCTTGCAAAGTGACTACAACCGTTTTGCCATTGATCTACACAATTTAGTAGGCTTGCACTGATGCTGGTATTGGGGCCGATACTAAACATTTGCATGAGTACTTGTACTCGTGCAAATGCTCCGATACTTTTGCAGTGCGATTTAAGCCCATACAAAGGTGGTGCGATTCCTGTCCAAATCATATGCAGTTTCCCGCACAGCTTCTGTGTGAACCCAGACTTGTCATAGTGACTTCAGCCTGGGTTCACACAGGAGTGGTATGGGAAACTGTATGTGATTCGAACAGGAATCACACTGTATTCCTGCTCAAATCTCATGCGTCTCTATGCAACCATTTGAGTCCACTCATTTTGTATGGGCTCGGATCGCATCGCATGGTATCAGTAATTGGTATCGGCGAGTACTTGAGCACAAGTATTTGCACGCATACTCACTTTCAAAAAACAGGTATCGGTGCATCCCTACAATTTAGTACTACATGAGCGGTAAAAAAAAAAAATCAGCCAGATTCAGCAAGCTTTTTTCTGTGATTCTGGAGCTGCAATCTCCTTCTTTGAGATCCCAGGGGGTGAAATTTATAACCTGTGAACACTGAGCCCATGTTTTCTTAATTATCGATCTCTAGAAGAACAGGGCTGCTGATTGTACTCCCTACCAAAAGGTGAAGCAGAGCCAATCGCTATACCTGTATCCAGGCAGTTGACAGTAGGCAGGAGCTACTAGCTTTATGTATAAGGATACAATGAAAAAATGTAATCTTTCAAAAACTGATGGCGGTTTCAAAAATATGGCTTATTGAAAATCCACAGAGGAAAATCCAAACTGATTCAACCAAATTATTAATAATATATACTATAATAATAATTTTTTATTATTGCGTGTATGGCCAGAAGCGCACAAAATTTATTATGCCGCGTACACATGAGCGTACACATGAGCGGAATGTCCAACAGAAAAAGTCAGACTGAATCTTTTCATCGGATATTCCGATCGTGTGTGTGCCTGATCGGACCAAAAACCACGCATGCTCTGAAGCAAGTACCAGACGGCAGCTATTGGCTACTGGCTATTGAACTTCCTTTTTCTAGTCCCGTCGTATGTGTTGTACGTCACCGCCGGACCACCGGACTTTGGTGTGATCGTGTGCAGGCAAGACAGTTTCAGCGGAACTCCGTCAGAAAAACCTTCGGAGTTTATTCCGATGAGAAAACCGGTTGTGTGTACGCGGCATTAGTCTCAAGGTTGTACAAAGGTGGGGAAATTGTTTGGTGTCAGATATGGGTTGGGAAATGGGAAAAAGATAAAAAAAAAAAAAAAGATAGATGTGGGATTAACACAATACATCCATTAATCATTTAATGAGTATGACCACCACTTTTTTGAATTTACACCCAATCTTTCAGCACATCATAATTTCACCATTTGACAACGGAAAGCGTTTCTCAAGAGAAAGTCGTTTGAAAAAAAAAAAAAAAAAAAAAAGTGCCATTATCGCAAGAAATAATTGCAAAAGAAAAGGTCTCTTATATATGAAGTTAGAACAATATTTTTCTAACTGACTTTTCTTCACTTGTACCTTACAGATGTCTGCGTTGTTTGACATAAGCGAGACTTTGATTTACTGCGGAGCGTGACAAAGTGAATCCTGGTGACAGATTCTCAGGAAGACTGGGTGTGACTGGAGAATCTTCCTGTCATACATGCTAATGGAGCCTGGGAACAAGCTTCTGCCTGTCACACACACAAGCTGCGTCTCTCCCTCGAAGGACACTGATACACACCGCATGAACCCGCAGTCCACCATCATTGACAGCCCCGAGGAGCACAAAGAGGGCTGAACATATGAAGTTCCTGTAACTTGAACTGCGTCTAAAGTTTTTTTTATTTTATTTTTTATTACATTTAGGACAGAATTTGAAAAGTTTAAGGTTATTACTGCTGTCTGTGTTCCTGATGGAGAGATTTACACAGTGATGGGAACTCAAACAGCGGAACAGGAATCAAGGTGAAATTTTATAAAGAGAGATTTCCTCTCGGTTCCGGTTTCTCCAAGACAGAGAGTGAGGGAAAATCTCAAGAGTGGGACATACAGACAGCAAATTACTTTTCCACTTGAATATATATACACCAGGTGTCTTCAAAAAGTTTCCACTATTATATATATATATGAAAAACGTAGTTAAAAAAAAAAGTGCAGAAACTTTTTGTATATATATATATATATATATATATATATATATATATATATATATATATATATATAATATATATATTATTATATAATTATATATATAATATTTTTTTTATGGTCGTGGCCCTATGACCAAGACAGATATGGACCACAAACACGCGACAAGAAATAGACCTGAAGTGTGTCTTGGTCGTCTGGTTGGTATGCCAAGAAAAGGGGGCATATCCAAGATAATAAATGGGTGATTATGGAGAAGGATGTGCTGAGAAGTGCCCTGAAAAAGGGAGGGTATCGCACATTGGAACCGACAAGGCGCATGGGCGAGTGGGCTGCTTAAACCCCCCCCCCCCTGGGCTCCTCCCATAAATTTAGGCCACCATACTGGCCTTCATATTATTATATTATATATATATATTTTTATTATTATTATTTTTTTTTTTTAAGTAAATGTGGCCCTTTTTATTGTTCTTAGATTATTCTATTTATTGTTTTTTTTTTAGGGCAGAAGTATTACTTTTCATTCTTCCAATATCACAGATATCAATAAGTTTTAAGGTAGAGGTAATGACACGATATACTGTAGGTAGAGGTGATCATACAATATTCTTAAATGTTTTTCTTCATGATTTTAAACTTAAAGGGAACATGTTTTTGGACAAAACGAATAGTTCAATCCATTGCGGCAATAAAATCAACTGTTTCAACAGAATTCACTCCCCATTTTGTTTCAGGTTTTTGACATTTCCTCCATGCTTAATTATTATGCGCAGCGCTTTACAACATTAGGCAGACAGTACAATTACAATACAATTCAATACAGAGGGAAAATCAGAGAGCCCTGCTCATTAGAGCTTACAATCTAGGAATCCAAAATGTTTAACTTTGCTTGCCGACAGAAACTATGCAAGGTGTCCATATTTATCTCAAAGCTGTAGACCAAGTTGTGTGGCTTCAAAGAAAATATGAACATTTTCAGGAAAGCACAACATCTGCTTTATAACACCTACAGGCTTCAAGTTTAACTTAAAGCGTTACTAAACCCAGGACCCTCCATTCACTATATCTGGTCTCCCACAGTACACAGAAAATGTTCATTTTAGTAAATATAAGTAAAATTGTATAATTTGTATATACAGTGCCTTGAAAAAGTATTCATACCCTTTGAAATTTTCCACATTTTGTTATGTTACAACCAAAGACGTAAATGTATTGTATTGGGATTTTATGTGATAGACCAACACAAATTGGCACATAATTGTGGAGTGGAAGAAAGAGGATATATGATTTTCCAAATTTTTTACAAACAAATATCTGAAAAGCGTGGAGTGCATTTGATTTCAGCCCCCTTTACTCCGATTCCCTTAACTAAAATCTAGTGGAACCAATTGCATTCAAAAGTTACCTAAGTAGTAAATAGAGTCCACCTGTGTGTACTTTAATCTCAATATAAATACAGCTGTTCTGTGAATCCCTCAGAGGTTTGTTAGAGAACCTTAGTGAACAAACAGCATCATGAAGGCCAAGGAACACACCAATTTGGAAGAACATACTTTTATGTCTTTATTGTAGACAAGTTATAAACTGACGCATGGTGTCCACACAATTACGTAGAAGGATGTACCACTCCCTACTGCTACACTGCTTGCCAGGACTCAGCTCGTTAACACACAACTTTACACGTCGATTATTGGAGATCCTCCATGTGACTCACGTTCTGCTATCAACTGGACCTCAATTCAACCCTGATTTCATAAATGTTACATTTCTATATATATCTAATTAGCAGTGTAGGAAACATGGGTTCCCATCAGGCAAACTTATCTATCCAGATATCACTACTGGGTGTTGCCAGAGTCCTCGAAATGTGGTGACAGCTTAGCCATACACCATGTATCTGGGATGCATTCCCTGCTCTGTTGCTGCATGTACCATTTAGTATGATAAGGTGGCAAGCGTGGGACACATATTTTGCAAGGGTGTCAGGTGCTGGGAATGCCAACTATCTGCTTTCCCACGACCAGAAAAGCAGCTGAAAATATTAACTGGCTTGATTTAATAAATGCAGTTGCTCAATTTTTAAACAATATTCTTTTTTTTTTTTTTTTTACTGGAGATTTTTCAAATATTGTGTCCCAGAAAAAGTAATGAATGAAGTTTCAGGACGTTGGCATTGCTCTTAATGCTGTGAAAGCCCTGAGGTGCCACAGAGTCATCTAATAAGCTGGTGAGCCTCGGAGGACTCTGGGAAGTGATATGAGAAAGTCTCTGAAGTGACAAGCCGTATTAGATTCTTCATCTCCATTTCGTCTTGTTGTGGGAAAACGGAGAGGTAAATGGTACGGTGGGAAAATTTCAAGGGCTTCTCTCACCCATAGGAGGATGCAGCAGTGGAAAAAAAAAAAAAAAACAGGGAGGAGGAGGGATGGGATTTCCTAACAATACACCGCTGAAATCTGCATGACAAAAGAAAATGGAAGCCGGGGCTCGTCAATAGCTGCCCCATTGTCTACACGCTGACCCTGGGGTTAAGGAGGGCTCTCTCCTTCCACATCTCTAACTATCGCCAGACTGTGGGATCTTCTTACAGCCCCTGTTTAGTGTCCCTACTGTTCCCAGGCTGCCCAGTCGTGAGACACTGCCGCCCTCATGAAAACTCCCATTTGGTTCCATCTTCCAGGCAGACTCGCTGGTGAGACCTGGGCAATTACAGGACTAAACTCATTAGCAAACGAGTCATTTTCTCCCCAGCATGCAGAAACATTCTAAGGGAAAAGGACAGACCTGATGAGCTTTTCTGATGTATGTTTATGAAGATGCGAGTGCTTTGGACGGAGTGGCTTTTAAAAAATGTTAATAAGAAAGGAAAGTACCATCATTATACAGTGTGGCGCCTCGCTACCCAGGGCTGACCAGAAATGGGTTTGAATCAGAGCAGAGAGATATGCGTGCCTATGGCTTTTAGTTATACAGTTAAAGCGGAACTAAACCCTCCTATCGTTTTCGGCCAAGGAAGCCTTCATCTTAGGCCCCTTTCACACTACCGCGACTTCAAAGTCACGCAATTTTGTGGCTGCGATTTTGCCGTGATCTCAGGGAATTCCTGTGTAACTCACATCAAAGTCGGACCAAAGTAGTGCAGGGACTACTTTGAAGTCGGCACGACTTGAAGTCATACTAATATGATAGTCATTGGAAATCATAGGGAGCGACTTGTCGTAAGACTTTGCAGTCCCAAGTTGTAGGACAAGTCGTGCAAGTGTGAAAGGGGCCTTAGCCTCTGATCTTCAAGGAAAATAACTGCTGCTCCAGGTGTATAAAGATGATTGGAGTATCTTGCAGAGTGCTAGCCCCGACCCATCTCTGTGGAAAACTTGGAAAGAAAGAAAGAAAGAAAGAAATGGCTGCACATCCAGAACTGCCTTCTATTTTGTTTCACAAAGATAACACCAAAGACACCAAACTGTGGTCACGTAGACGTGTTTCACACATACATCTTGTGCTTAATCATTACGATTAAGCACATGATGTATGTGTGAAACGCGTCTACGTGACCACAGTTTGGTGTCTTTGGTGTCATCTTTGTGAAACAAAACAGAAGACAATCAGAAGTTCTGGATGTGCAGCCATTTCTTTCTTCTTTCCAAGCCTCTGATCTTCAACTGCCATAGTGCTGCACATGTGATCCGTTATGACACCAGCCATTTGAAGGTTTCACAGTTTAGTTGAGAGCACAAGCAAATGTAACAGTTAGCAATCCAGGCACATGCTGGATTTAACAGTTTTTTTTAAATAAAATGGGTTTATTTCCGCTTTATGCCCCATTCACATTTAGGAATTTGGGATCGCGGGCAGAATTTCCATGATTCTGCCCACAATTGCAAATTACACTGCAATGCTGGCAAAAAGCAGCATGTGTGTTCAGGTGCCATTCATTTTAGACGGCACATAAACATGGTGCGTATTTGCTGTAATTGTTGCATGATAAATAGCGCTGCAATCGTGGCAAAACCCCATCGCATGAAGCTCCTGCTTCTTTTTGGGCAACAAGCTGTGTGCAATGTGGTTTTGCCATGATTGCAGCGCGACAATTGTGGCAAAACCGCACTGTGTTTAGGTGCCATTAAAAATTAACACATGTGCTGTGATTTGCCAGCATTGCAGTGCAATTTGGAATCGAGGTGATGGGAACAGGGCATTAAGCCTAGTACACATGGTAAGAAAATCATACAAAAATACCTCTTTCAAATCGATCGTACAATAATCTGATCGTTACACAGCCTTCAAAATTATCCAAAGGGACAAGCACGAAAAATGTTCACATACGATACCAGATCGCGCAATTTTCATTTAACCAGTACAGTTTTCGTCTGAAAATACATTACATCACTTCCGAATTTTTATTCCGTTTTACCAAAATTTTCCTACTTTAGTAACCTATATGTTTTTGATATGAGACTAGCATGCAAAAAAAAACAAAACATGATCATTTGTCTGATAACCTCAATGTGTGTACTAGATTTTAATGTTAAACTCAACCCAAACCTCTAGTTTTGGATAGAGTAGGAAGACAGAAACCAACAGCTTTTTATTGTATGTGTCCCCATTAGGGAGATTTGCCTGGTTCGTCCAAGATGACCATTGTCACCTGGAGTGAAAGTGAGGGCAGATCCAACATTTTACGGGAGCCAGCGGCATAGTAATGGAGGAGAAATCTTCCAAAGAGGACAACTGTTCATGGACAAAACACAGGTTCACTTTTATATCTCTAAATAGAACCGATTAATCTTATAAGTATTTAAAGGATCTAAAACTGCTCTGTTGCTACATTAATTGTTGCCATTGTGGAGCCCCTTCTAAAAATGCTACCTGCTTGGCTGTCTGGCTTAAACTGACCTAAAACAATTATACGGTTTATTGCATTGAAGACAGGACTACTGATCTGCATACTAAAGCTGGCCATAGACGGTTCGATCCATGTATGGGCAGGCTGAATGTACCCAAGTTGATCGATCGACCAACATGGGTAAAAACAGCGTGTCGGATTTTACATGCGATTATTGCTAGCGGTAATCACTGCGTTCTCCTGGCGGAGACGGCTCCCCCGCCAGGACACATTGGCTCCACTGGACGGATTCCCCTATTGACACTGACTGGGTTAATGAAGGAATCAAGAGATTTTCTTTGCTGCAACCTGTGCTTACAGGAAAGAAAATCGCTTTGTCTATGGCTGGCTTAAGACCCTAAATCCCCATTCACATATCTGTTGTACCTTGCCCACCACGTGACAATACATGACAAGAGGCATCTCATTTTTGTCAATGCGGTTCCTTCCCAACTATGAAACGCTCGTCTGTGCAACTTGGGAAAAGGTGCAGGTACTTTATTTAAAGCGTCCATAGACTTCAATAGGAGCACATGAAAAATGCATAAAAAAAAAAAAAAAATATGCATGAAAAAAGTATGCATATCAGTTTGAACCTAATCTAAAGTACAGCCAGGCAAATAGTAAGTTCAGGAGTAGATCAGCAATGGTAGCGTCACATTTTTCTCATGGCCCCTTTGCTTTAAGCAATGGCTTTCAATGTATACAGTGCTCACCAGAGTTCCTCTAATATTCAGGGAAGCTGGCAGCTACAAATGCCACACACACACAGCCTGGAAGTGAAGCTCAGCGGTGAGACAGCCTCGTGAGAGCGCAGCGTGGGAACTGGGAGGATGGGCAAGGAGGCTGCCGTCACAGTCTCAGCATCAGCAAAGAGTTAATCAGGGAGGGGTGAGAACGCTCTGGCAGGTGTATGGAAGTGGGTGAGATGGCTGCACATCTCAGGCTCTGTTCTCATGACCCATAGAACAGGTGTTTCACTACGCACTAAAAATAATACTATGCGGCTTCAATGCTCCGTCTCCTGCTTATTGCTGCATTTCTTTTATGTCTTGACAAGGTGGAACGACAAACAAGCCCCCTGGGTTGAGGGCTGGGGTGGGCATTTAAAGGGCAATTACCTCCCAGGAAGAGGTTAGAAGGTATAGCTTCAATTTAAAGCTAGCATATAGAAATGGTGGCTTTAAAGTATCTATAGTCAAATATTTTTTTTTTTTTTTTCTAGTTTTGGACAAAGTGGGGAATGGTTAGATTCCCTGTCAGGTTTTACATCTATTTGGGATTCTGTTTCCCCTTACTTTCTATTTTGGGGACCACCTTTTATCAGACAGGGAGGAATATATCACAGGAAAACAACAGCAAAAAAATAAAAAGCAGAGATTCTAGCTTTCTCCTACTTAAAATAGTATTAAATCCTCAGCATTTTTAGTTGAACACATTGAGCACAACAAAATAAACATTCCCCAGTAAACTATTTGTTAAAATTCTTGCCCCAGCACTTGCAGTTTACATCAATTCTGCTGGAGTTAAATGATATAGTGCCTTGAAAAAGTATTCACACCCCTTGAAATTTTCCACATTTTGTCATGTTACAACCAAAAATGTATTGATTTAAAAAAAAAAAAGAAAAAAAAAAAAAGATGCCAGTGCTGCAATGCAAAATAAAATAAAATAAATAATTTATAGGAAAAAAATGTATTTAATTTGGATTTTTATGTGATAGACCAACACAAAGTGGCACATAATGGTGAAGTGGAAGGAAAATGATAAATGTTTTTAATTTTTTTTTACAAATAAATATCTGAAAAGTGTGGTGTGCATTTGTATACAGCACCCTTTATTCTGATACCCATACCTAAAATCTAGTGGAAACAATTGCCTTCATAAATCACCTAATTAGTAAATAGAGTCCACTTGTGTATAATTTATACTCAGTATAAATACAGCTGTTCTGTGAAGTCCTCAGAGGTTTGTTAGAGAACCTTAGTGAACAAACAGGATCATGAAGGCCAAGGAACACACCAGACAGGTCAGGGATAAAGTTGTGGAGAAGTTTAAAGCAGGGTTAGGTTATAAGAAAAAAATATCCCAAGCTTTGAACATCTCACGGAGCACTGTACAATACATCATCCGAAAATGGAAAGAGTATGGCACAACTGCAAACCTACCAAGACATGGCCGTCCAGGAGAACATTAAAGGAGTTGTAAAGGCAGAAGATTTTTTTATCTTAATGCATTATATGCATTAAAATAAAAAAAAAAACTTGTGTGTAGCATCCCCCCCAGCACCCCCCAATTACTTACATGAGCCCCTTCTCTCTCCAGTGATGTCTATGATCCTCTCAGCCATCCAGGACACTCCTCCTGATTGGCTGAGACAGAGCAGCAGCGCCATTGACTCCTGCGGCTGTCAATCAGCCAATTAGGGGAGAGAGGGGGCCGGGTCGGGGCTCCGTGTCTGAATGGATACACAGAGCTCTGACTCTGGGCTTGGGTGCCCCCTGTAGCAAGCTGCTGCCTGAGGGGGCACTCAAAGGAGGGAGGGGCTAGGAGCAGCAAAGAGGGACCCAAGAAGAGGAGGATCTGGGTTGCTCTGTGCAAAACCAACTGCACAGAAGAGGTTAAGTATAACAGGTTTGTTTTTTGAAAAAAAAAAAAAAAAACACCTTTACAAACACTTTAATCAGAGAAGCAGCCAAGAGACCCATGATAACTCTGGAGGAGCTGCAGAAATCCACAGCTCAGGGGGGCGTGGTCTGGACCTGGCGGCGTGAGTATGCTTGCTGGAGAGTTCTGCACGGACCAGGCACTAACACCTAGTCCAGCCACTACAGGCAGCCACAATTTATGCCTGGAGACCGGAGATCTGTCCTAACTACCGGGGAGCTTTGGACTGCGGAAATTAACTGCTACTTCCTCCGCCAACACTTGTCCTCTTCCCCGGCTCCCGCAGCCACCGCTACCTCCAAGATGACATCGCCGCGAGTGGGACCGCCCAGCACCTCTGATGGCCCTAAGAAGCCGCCCACATAAGTGACTGACACAGGTGAGCCCCTCTCTCATGCATGCCGCCGGACATCTCCCATCCTGTCACCGGAGCTGCCACTTGCAGACTCCCCTACATGCTCCACTATCCCCTGGGCTTCAGGGGCACAGCATGAGGGGGACATCAGGGACTTGCTGGAAAAGCTGCCCATGCGGCAAGATATCCAGGCAATGGCTGCATCCATAGTCTCTGCTCTGTCTAAGGAGATACATGACATCAAGCAGCAGATGGACACAGTGGAGGAGCGGGTAGCTACCTTGGAGTCCTCCAAGTCTACAGTTGACACCCGGTTAGAGGCCCTGGAGTCACATCAGGCCACGTATTGCCATCACCTCATAGACATTCAGCTTAAAATTGATGACGGGGAAAATAAAAACAGGAGAAAAAACCTCCGTCTTCAGGGTATACCAGAGGCAACTATGGGGGGGGGCGACCTGTGTGCAACAGTGATGGCAATCCTTAACCAGCTTCTACACAAGGGACCTACAGCAGAACTCTAGCTGGACCGGGTCCATGGGGTGCAAGGCACTTGGCCTACCCCTTCATCCGCAGCTTCCTCCCCTCCACCTAGGGACGTTCTGTGCAGGGTGCACTTCTATGGAATTAAAGAAGAAATTCTACGTAAAGCATGGATTCAAGGGCCTATTGACTTTGATGGAGCAACTGTGTCGGTCTACCCGGATATCTCTCGACAGACCCGCATGCTTCGCCCCGTACTGGAAGTTATTCGGGACAAAGGGGCTACCTATCGGTAGTGTCATCCTTTCCACCTCACTGTCCAGAAGCAAGGTTCCTCTTTCAACCTACGCTTCCCTGACCAACTGCAACCACTATTTCAATTCCTTGATAGGCCAGCGATTCATGTACCCGATTGGCTGGAATCGCTTCTGGCCCACCTTCTCCAAGACCACAGAGGAT
The DNA here is from genome assembly GCA_028564925.1 of Lithobates sylvaticus. Taxonomy (NCBI): domain Eukaryota; kingdom Metazoa; phylum Chordata; class Amphibia; order Anura; family Ranidae; genus Lithobates; species Lithobates sylvaticus. The sequence goes on along the minus strand of CM053033.1, from coordinate 102,603,413 downwards.
CCGCAGGGCATGATTCCGTGCATCCAGCAATGCACCACGAAGGAGCACCCCAGCCACCTCGGAAGACTGAAATACTGAGGGTACCCCATTGCTGTGTTCCTTGGCGGTGGAATCTTTGTCTTCTCACCAGTTGATGGTTGCAGTTCAATGTGTAGCAATGATATCTTGATCCAGTCTCCTAGAACCTAATCTTACTATTGGGTTATTTTTTTAATTTTTTTTCTCCATGTCATTTCTGGGTTCTGGATCCACCCTTCCATACATACACCACCATTTAGTGTGGTGGTTCCCGAGGAACAAACACAATGGAATGACCATTATATACCCATAAACAGTTGCATTTAGTCCGCAGGGCCTTCTGCTGACTCCCCTATGCCATGTGTTGATGGCCCATGTTCAGTGTTAGTGCCTTTTTATGTATTACCGTTTGTCGACGGGTGGTTCCCCACCTCAGAGACCGGCCATTTCCTCACCCCTCTTTGCCAGGTGTGACCGGAGAATGTCTCATGGTCACTGGTGTCCCCTAACGTTTTATGGCGCAGCTGGGGCATGGAACTCAATGAGCGGACTCCTTAATGATGCTGGGTTCTCTCCAAAGGTGTGGGACAATTAGATTGGTCTGGTGGCCTCTTTACTGGGCCTTTTGGTGGTATCTTGGCCGGGTTCCCTGGGCCCCCTTTGCTGTTTGACTACAGGAGCCCCGCCTCACTTGGGGAGGTACATGGTCCTATGCCTTGTTTACATGCATCAGTTTTTCTATCTCCCAGTTTTAGTCCCATTGGGGTTGGGGGAACCAGCCTGAATATGGGTGTAACATGTTATTAAAGGTGAACTTCTCCTTTAACAGTGGACAGTGCAGTCTCAGTCTATTAGTTTGGAGAAGGAAGTGGGGAGAAGGAATGGGTTGCTGCAGAGTGCCTCATCATCCTAGGCTATGGGGCTGTGAGACACAACTCTGGTCCCTGCATGCAAGGGTGACTCCATAGGATGCTGAAAGAGAAAGGAGTCCCCCTGAAATGGGAAACCTGTGGCAGTGGCCATGGTATCAGCTTCAAATGGAACATAGGCAAGGATTAAAAGATAAAGAAGCTGCATACTCAGTAAGTGATTAAATCAGCTGGTCAGTAAGGGATTAATATCACATTACGCTTTAAAAAAAAGCATTTTTACTTCTATAGTACTTTTGGAGAGTTTTCTTCACTTTCTGTGCAGGGAAGAGGTTGACACTGGAACAGTTAGTGAGGGGAATTTTGTCTAAGCCCTGGACAGTAGTAAAACCACAATAGGAGTTACACTTCTTCCCATGATACTCAAAAAAAAAAAAAGAAGTTTTGGCTATGGCGACACAGAGCAACACGCTGCACAGCAAAGTAACATTGCTCTAGCCAAACATGCGTTGATCTCTAAACGAATAGGTTCCTCCATCTATGCTAAATAGCGCAGAGAAACTAGCACTGCTGACTATTGTAATAAGACAGCCACTGACAACCACGTCTGCCCGAACACCCAAACGCTGACAACTTTCCACCCAGCTCCTTCATTTTTTCAGTTGAAGTTTGTTGGGTCGAGTGGTGCAGACAGGGTTACCCAGGGCTTGAACTTTTGCCGATTCAGCAGAAGCTGGCAGAATCGGAGACGTTTATGGCCGCCTTTAGTGTTGGATAATGTTGTAGGTATTCCAATACACAGCTGAAGGATTAAATCTGTAATTTCAATGTGTTTTTCTCATGGGAAATAGTTTATGATAGTGCTTTCCTCAAACATTGAAGACAATTTACATCATTCTTAGGGCTCTTGCACACACACGCTATGTTTTTAGGCCTCTTGCACACTGCAGCTTGAAAAATCAGAGCGTTTTTTTTACTGATCCAAAATGCAGCCCATTGTTTACAATGTGCCTGTACACAGGCGTGTAAACAACCGTTGCGTATTCTTGAGTAAAAAGAAAAAAAAAAAAATATAGAAAAATCTGCATTCCCGGTCAGTATGCGCAAATGTGCACATATACAAGCATATTAGCATGAATATTAATGAAGTTCCCCTAGGAATGTATTGTGCGTGCAAATGTGCATATAAGCGCAAATGCGCACATAAATAGGTGCAAATTTGCGCAAAACACACACCTGAAATTACGGCCAAAAAAAGCAGATGTTCAAATATCAGTATTGTGTGCAAGAAGCCTTTTTCTTTTTTTTTTTCTACTGATCTGAATGCAGCTCATTACTTTCAATGGCGCCTGTACACACAGGGGTAAAAATAAAAAAAAACAAAATTTTGGTAAAATGTCAGTATTTCTCACCCGTACTAGCAAACAAAGATGTGTAAATCACCCCCTTCCCCCTTATATTATTTAAATTTGAATTTAATTTGGTATTCTGTGAGCTAGAATTTTTAAGTGCCCATATGCATGTAAACACATGCACTATTCAGGTCGTATTTGTGTTTGTGCAGGGACTTTCTACCATGAAGATCCAATGTTCATACATCAGTACTCTGTGCAAAGACCCTAAACAAGCAACTCTGTTCACACACTTTCACGGCCTATTGTTTTGAATGTACTTGTACACACAGGTGTGAAAACATGCGCTACGTATAGAGTAAGAAAAAAAAATACAGAAATCTGAGTTATCGTTAGGTATTTTACGCACATACTGGTGTTAAATTATATTCTGAGAGCTGGAATTTATTTTAATCATGTATACATGCAAATACGCGCAAAATAAAAAACGCAAAAAATTATTTTGGCCAGGAATACTGATGTTCAAATATCAGTAGCATGTGCAATTACCCTTACTGTCACAAATAGGCATTACTTGATTTTGTGGTACCAACAATGTAAATGTTGCAGGGTTTTCACAAATTTGGCGTAATACAACTACATACACACCTGCCGAAAAATACACTGATAAGCCATGACTTTATGACCATTTATGTGTATGGGGATGTGTAGCCACAGACCATTCAGGGTTCCGACCCATGTCCAAAGCCATCATTTCCTTTTACACTGCGTGGATGGACGAGTGTGTCGCTTTTATGGGGAAAAGATGGCACCATGATGCAGTATGGGAAGAAGGCAAGCCATGGGAAGCAGTGTCATGCTTTGGGCAATGTTCTTCTGGAAAACCTTGGGTTCTGCCATTCACGTGGATGTTACTTTGACACGTACCACCTAACTAAACATTGTTGCTTACCAATTATACCCCTTCATAGAAACCGTATTCCCCGATAGCAATGGCCTCTTTCAGCAGGATAATGCACCTACCACACTGCAAAAATGGTTCAAGAAAGGTTTGAAAAACACATCAAGGGGGTTGAGGTGTTGATTTGGCCTTCATTCTCCAGATCTCAATCCAGGTGAGCATCTGTGGGATGTGCTAGAAAAACAAGTCTGATCCATGGAAGCCCCACCTTACATGACTTAAATGGATCTGCTACAGATGGCTTGGTGCCAGATACCGCAGCATACCTTCAGAGGTCTAGTGGGGTCTATGCCTCAATGGGTCAGGGCTGTTTTGGGGGCAAAAGGGGGACCTACTCAGTATTAGGTGGGTGGTTGTAAAGTTGTGGATGATCAGTTTATGATGAAAAATCCTCCAATAGGTTTTGTTGCCGTCTGTGTCCACATTGAGAGTTTTATAATGACTTCTTGCCCCGTGAGGAAGTGAGGTAAAATCTCCTCAATAGGGACACAGGCAAATAAAAACCTGACTGAGGTTTCATCCCTTCCCCCAACTAAACAAAAAAGTTTTGGCTACAGTTAGGAACAGAAAGGTATATAAAAGCTTTTTTTTTCACCAGCTAACGTGCTGATGGGAACATATCGCAAAGCGTTTCATTTACATTGTACACAAAGCGATTTCATTTGTAAGAGACTCCACAAACACTTCACCGTGAGGGACCTATTAAGGCCTGTTCATTAACATTGCATTTTAATCAACATTTGCCGTACACCATAGTAACCAATCAGATATTTGCTTTCATCTTTTAATGGCTAATTGCTGGCCATGTGTAAACAAAGCGTCCTTGTCTATGTTCTATTACAGATTGCGGAGGACCCCGGCTCCATTATAAAAATACTTCAAACCACCATTACTCACTAGATAACCCGCAATCCTGACAGGATTTTGGGTCTATGCTGGCCTATTTATCAAACCCTTGTCAGTGTGTTATCTAGAACAAATACATCATCTGCTACAATTATCTTCTACTATGCAGCCACTTGGCGCTATCGAGATTTTTATTAGATCGCTTCTAGCTTGCGCAGACGCTGGGCGTCCTTTTTGTGACAGGAACCAATGATTTATCTGTGTGATAGGATACTAAATAATGTTCATATCACAAGATGGCCGCCTCAACCGTGGGCCATGCTACCAATACCAAATTAGACTTTAAAGCTCAACACACAATACAATCTGATTGTACAATCTCCTTTAGATCTAAAAGACTTGTACATAATACAAGAGCCTGCTTGATTAGACACTAATTGACTGGGTAGATTGAGCCGGTCATGATATTGCATCGTTTTGGTAAATCTAAAAACTGAAACTGAGATTGTATGGTAAGCCTACATAGGTCTTTAGCCAAAATTGTATTTAAAACATTTTGGAGAGAAAAGGTAAGTAGTAGAACCATGGCCAGGTTTGTATTGCTTGCCCTCTCGCTTTGTTCTGGTGACCACTGTCACAGAAAATGATGGGAATCCAAAATCTTTAATTGTTGCCATAACAAGAAAAGGGGGGGGGGGGGGGGGGGGACACTTCTGGTTAAATTTAAAGTAAAATAAAATCCACTGATGTAACGATTTCCCAGAACAGTTACATTTAAGACATGCCATGAACATGTTCACAGTTGCTTGTGCTTTAAAGCAAACTGTCAAGCCATCAAATGGCTGGTGTTGCAACATATGCAGCATCATGGCAACTGCAGATTAAACTGGGGTTAAGATGGCAGATACCTTGGTTGTAAAGGATAAGAGGGGTTCGTTCTGCATTAAAATGAATTTCCCCCACTTTCGGGAGATTTCAGCTCACTTCCTGTTGTGTGTACAAGACAGGAACTGAAAACAAGTCTCCCAAATAGGACACAGATGGCAAAAAAGGTTTGGTTTTAGCTAAACGTTAAAGGCTCCAACATCTCAAGAACTATAGGCAAATCTTTTTTTTTTTTCTGGCAGGGTCCAACCAAAAAGTATAGAAACCTCTGTCAGGTTAGTTACCCTGTGTCACCATTGGGAAGATACTTTTTTTTCATGAAGAGTAAAGCTGCCCATACAAGAATCAAAATTCGGCTTGTTCAGGAGGCCCTGGCCAAATTTCCATCCATGTATGGGCAGGGAGGTTGTACAGAAGTTGATCTACCAATCGACTTCTGTACAACCACCCTGGTGGATTTTCCCTGGTCAATCAGCCTCAATCAGCTATAGCCTGCAGCGCTGATCAGCGTAATCCGATGGCTGGGAAGTCTTCTCGCTCCTCATCAGGGAGGCTTTCTCCATGCATATCCAGTGAGTATCGGGGAGGATTTCCCCATCCACATCGAGTTAGTGTCTGGGAGGATTTCCCCATACATATCAAATTCACATCATGAATTTGAAAAGTCAAGTAAAAATACTACAAGAAATCCTACACCGTTTTGGATGTCAAACATCACCCCCTTCATGGGAGCTTCTAGCATTCTGTCAGAAGTCAGCTTTTTTACCCAGTGGCGGGCTTTTACTCTCTTTGCTGTGGAAACCTGCTGCTGGGTGAAAGGTCTGACTGCTGACAAAAGTCCTGATGAATAGAACGATGTTTGACACCCGTAACGCAATAGATTTCTTGTACAATCTTCATGATTTCATATAGAAATAAAATGTGTACCTAGGCTTCTAGTTCAGAATGTGGCATTTCAGTCTAAGATCTATTTTTCTGAATCACAAACCAAGGCAACAGTGAGAATTCATTAGTATGTAAAAGCCTGCTGCCCCAGTCCACACACCTTACACAAATATCACTACTATTACCATTACCAGGAGTATCCTGGGTACCAGCATTACCTACCCATTTCCCCAAGAAATACAAGCAATACAAGTAAGCAAATACAAGCAAGACGTATTCCCCAAATCTATCCAAAACTAAATTAAAAAAAAAAAAGTTTTGGCTTTCCAACAAAGTAAGGAATCAGGTTTTTGTTGTCTCACCAGTGGAAACTCTGACAGTTTCTTTGTGATTTACAGGACAGTTTTTCCAGAGATATAAAGAGCAATAAAATACTTGTTTTTGAGTGGGAAAATACTAAAAGTGGTTGTAAAGGCAGACATTTTTTTACCTTACTGCATTCTAAATAGAATAGCATTCTTACAGCCCCCCATTAAATAGATACCTGAGCCTGATCTCTATCCAGCGATGTGCATGAGAGCCGAGGGTCTCTGCCTCATCATTGGCTCAGACACAGCAGCAGGAACTATTGGCTCCTGCTGTTGTCAATCACAGCCAGTGAAAAGGGGAGCAAGGGTGCAAGACCAAGCCCCGTTTTGAGTGTCTTATGGACACACAGGGCAAGGATCAGGGGTGAGCATGCATGAGTGCCCCAATAGCAAGCAGATAGTTATTGGGGCACTCTGTAGGGAGGAGGCGCCAGGAGCGTTGGTGGGAAACTTGAGGATTGGGGCTGCTCCATTGTACAGAGTGGGTAAGTATAACCTGGTCAATCACCCAAAGCTAACTAAATGCAGATTTTTAATGTGGTATGGGTCCCCACTGAGGAGATCTCCTCTTGCTTCCTATGTAGTCACCAGAACAGGAAGTGAGGGCTCCCCAATGGATACATAGACAGCATACAAACTTAACAAAGATTCTAGATGTGGCCATACATGGATCAAATATTCTAGAAGTGGCCATACATGGATCAAAGATTCTAGAAGTGGCCATACATGGATCAAAGATTCTAGAAGTGGCCATACATGGATCAAAGATTCTAGAAGTGGCCATACATGGATCAAAGATTTACATGGATCAAAGATTCTAGAGGTGGCCATACATGGATCAAAGATTCTAGAGGTGGCCATACATGGATCAAAGATTCTAGAGGTGGCCATACATGGATCAAAGATTCTAGAAGTGGCCATACATGGATCAAAGATTCTAGAGGTGGCCATACATGGACTGAAATTTGATCCATTTATGGCCACTGCAGTTGAACAGATGTCTGTCTACCGATCTTCTTCTCATCAACTGTCCTGTCCAGTATATTTCTGCTCGATCAGCACTACAGGCTACAAGTCTGCAGTGCTGATCTGTGTATTCTGATGGCAGGGGTGTCTCCTTGTTGTCCGAATACAATGACACAGCAGGAAGGATTCCTCAGTGCACTATAAAATATGTGGATGGGGGAATGGGGTCAGTTTTTTTTTTTGTTCAACCTGCTGGTTGAATGAAAAAAAACTGACCCATGCATGGCCAACTTAACCCTCCACACTTTATGTACTCGTGTGCCGACGACTTTCTCTTTCCACGGTAAAGCACATAGCAAACATTAAATAGAACAAAACGATCAACACTATTCTCTGATAATGGACTTTTCTTCTCTCCCAGGAGGGTGATGGACAGTATAGCAGGGAGGGTCTATTAGAGGCAGTGGGGGTAGGCAGGTAGTACAATGTGGTGTGTTATTACCCAGCGGGGTCTGTATGCAGCACAGCTGGGGGGGCTATTAGAAAGGTTAGCGAACAGCAGGCAAGGCAGTCACATCCGTCCTCTGCTCTCCAGTTCACATGCTCATCAGTGTGCAGTGCAGTAGCTTTACTGAAACTACAGGAAGCCAACACAGGACACAGGATTGCAGAATTGCCAACAGCCAGTAAATTTACTGACAGTTTGTAACAACTGCCAGTAAATATTTGGGGCTAATAATTTCATGTTGTGTTGACATTTTAAGTGTAAATCATGCAAATTCATTTGTTATAGGTATTGTCAATGTTTCCATTTCATGTTTATACTGTTCAAATATTCACTGTGTTAGTTTTCAATAGGAGATCTGTAATTTCTCAGGTTGCCGGTAAATTTTTCACGTTTTGTCAGTAAAAAAATGCTACGGGAGGTTGGCAACCCTGGGGGGGATGCTCCATGTCACCTCACCACCTGTTTTAACACCTACAAACTCGCACCACCATGATGTAACCGATGGTGCTGCATGTGCAAGTGAATGTGCCGCGTTTAGAGGGGAGTATAGTTCTTGGCGCAGCTGCGAAGCAACGCATTGTGGCTACGGAATGTGTATAGCTATGTTTGTACACTAGAGCTGCACAATTAATAATTAGAGAATCGAGATTGCGATTCTACCCCCTCATGATCTTAACCGCATGCCGACCAGCCGCCGCAGTTATACTGCGGTAACATGGCTCGGCTGCGCGAATCGCCATCATGGTACATCGGTAGTGCGCGCCCCCTGCCCTGCACAGTCCCCATCCCCCTTCAGTTAGAGAACAAACTAGGACACACTTAACCCCTTCACTGCCCTCTAGTGTTAACCACTTCACTGCCAGTGATATTTTTACAGTAATCAGTGCATTTTTATTTGCACTGATCGCTGTATTAATGCCAATGGTCCCAAAAATGTGTCAAAACTGTCCGAAGCGTCCAGCATAATGTCGCCGTCACGATAAAAATCGCAGATCAGCGCCATTACTAGTAAAAAAAAAAATTATTAATAAAAATGCCATAAAACTATCCCCTATTTTGTAGATGCTATAACTTTTGCGCAAACCAATCAATATACGCTTATTGCAATTTTTTTTTTTACCAAAAATATGTAAAATACGTATCAGCCTAAACTGAGGGAAAAAAATGTTTTTATATATTTTTTGGGGATATTTTTTATAGCAAAATCCTAAAAATGATGCAATTTTCAAAATTGTCACTTTTTTTGTTTGTAGCGCAAAAAATAAAAACCTCAGAGGTGATCAAATACCACCAAAAGAAAGCTCTATTTGTGGGGAAAAAAGGACATACATTTTGCTTGGGAGCCACATCGCACGACCATGCAGTTGTCAGTTAAAGCGACGCAGTGCCAAAATCGCAAAAATTGCTCTGGTCTTTGGCCAGCCAAATGGTCCGGGGCTGAAGTGGTTAAAAAAGCATTTACTCAATTCAGTGCAGAGAGTTCTCTGCTCAAGCCAACAGCTGTCAAAAAAAAAAAAAAAAAAAAGGCAGCCTGCCAAGTTTCTAAGAACATCGCTTACGCAGAGATAAGGAGAACACATTGTAACATATAGAGATCAAAAGGGGTAAACTTCGGTCTGTAAATGAGGTCAGTTTAACCACTTAAAAGGGTTGTAAACCCTCGTGTTTTTTCACCTTAATGCATCCTATGCATCCTATGCATTAAGGTGAAAAAACACCTGGCAGTGACCGGCCCCCCAGCCCCCCCATTTTACTTACCTGAGCCCCGGAATTTCCTATGGCGGGGACTCGCCGCCCCTCTGCCCAGGGTTCTCGGCTCTTAATTGGATATATTGATAGCAGCGCAGCCATTGGCTCCCGCTGCTGTCAATCAAATCCAGTGACACGGGCGGGGCTCAGTCATACATTCAGCAGCTATGGACGCCGAATGATGGACTTCGAGAGCCGCCGGGGAACCCCAGAAGACGGTGTTGGGGGCCACTCTGTGCAAAACGGACTGCACAGTGGAGGCAAGTATGAGATGTTTGTTATTTTTTTTTTTTAATAATCAAAGCTTTACAATCACTTTAAAGACTAAACCTTTTTCCGACACTTGCTGCTTACAAGTTAAAATCAGTATTTTTTGCTGGAAAATTACTTAGAACCCCCAAACATTATATATTTTTTTTTTAGCAAAGACCGTAGAGAATAAATGGTGGTTGTTGCAATATTTTATGTCACACTGTATTTGCACAGCGGCCTTTCAAACGCAATTTTTTTTGGACAAAATACACTTTAATGAATTAAAAAAAAAATAAACAGTAAAGTCAGCCCAATTTTCTTGTATAATGTGAATGATGATGTTACGCCACAAGAATCGTGATCTTTATTCTAAGCAGAAAAAATTGTGATTCTCATTTTAGCCAGAATCGTGCAGCTCTACTGTACACCCACGTCAGGGAGGCAGTAAAAACGCAGCTTAACCGCAAGTTTTTACTGCTTTCTAGCCGCAAGTGTACTGGGTGAGATCTGGGTACACAGTCTAAATCTAAAAGTCACTTTTAATCAATGATACATTTATTCATTCTTATAGAAAAGACACACAAACAAAAAAAAAAAAAAAAATACATTAAAAAGCATGCTTTTGTTTCTTATATCAGTTTTTTTTTCTCGAATGTTTCTGTGTCTTTGCTATAACAATAAATACATGCATTATTTCTTACATTTTCTATTTTCAAGTGTGATCCCAGATTTTACCCTTTTCAGTACCTTAATACGCTTTTAAAAGTAGATAAACAATAGTAGCCTGAATATTGCTCTCAGTGGCTGTACCATGCATTCCTGCCATGCATGCAGCATGCCTAAAAAAAATGCCCACTCCTCCAGACTGCCATTCACCTACCAAGGCATTTTGTTATTTGCATCGCTTCCCCCAAGATCCAGCCCAATGCTTACATGGGGTCCGAGGGCTCTCAAGAAGGGTACTAAGGCTGGGTGCTACAATGTATTCAGGACGCTATGTACATCAGTTTTCCAGCCCTTTCCCCAGCTATGATCTGTCTGCATTGCATATAGAGACACAGAGACCCAGTGATGATGTCACTGTGTCTTAAATAAAGTATGAAATAAAAACAAAGGTTTTATTTAAAAAAAATAAAATAAATCAATTGATGAGGTGGGAGGAGGAGGAGCAAACAAGCCAAAATTTAAGCAGATTAAACTTCAGCTTAAAGCTGGACACATTTTTATGAATATCTGCCAACACATACATTTTTCTATTAACCCTAAACATAAATATATAAAACTTTAATAGCACCCCAAAGAGATTGTAAAGCCTTGATTTTTTTTGTTTTAATAAAATAACAAATGTCATACTTACCTGCTCTGTGCAATGGTTTTGCACTGAGGAACCCCGATCCTCCTCCTCTGGGGTCCCACGGCCACTCCTAGCTCTTTCCCCCCCACCGAGCGCCCCCATAGAAAGCAGGTTTCTATAGGGGCACTCGTTCGGGCTCGCTCCCACATGCCTGGCATTTACTATAGGGTTAGGGTGATTTCGGCAGCCATTTTGTTCAGTAAAAAGTATTCTCTATTAGTTTATTAGTCACCCACAGTAACCTATGAAAAAGGGGAGATAAAAGATGAGAAAAGAGAACTGAAGCCATGAAGCTAGCACTCTAACCAGTACTAGGAACAGGAATGTGAGGAATGAGGGGGCCCAGGCGAGCTGGTGTCTCTGCAGCCGGCTGATCAGGTGTCCCTTCACACAATGAGGCAGCCCTGACTCACAGGGATCTTTCCTCTTCTATAACAAGCTAAGAGTACATATTCCCACGGGGAGGAGGAGGCCTCGTCTCTTGTTACCGACTTCAAGAAGGAAAAAAAAAAAAAAAAAAAAAAGAACGCCCAAATTTACCACAAACCACAAAAGAAAGAAGACTGGCCTCCTGGTGGCACTGCAGGGGAATCCTAACATGACTGGGCTGCGGAAACACCAACATGAAAAGATGATCCTCTTGTGGTTTGACACAGCCACTGAGCTCAGTAGACGCTTGGCCCGCTGAGCAATCTGAGTGTCAGCTCTTGGGCTAGAAATATTCTGGGCCTTGTTGATTTTATCTATTTACATAGTGTTGACACTTTCTCAGCAGTGTTTCACAGAGAACACTGAACCAATCTCATCTGTCCAAAACTGATGGACATTTGTTCTCAGCTTTAAAGAGACCCTGTCACTTTAGTCATTCAGGACAAAGTGACAGGATCAGTGTAAAAGCCCACACCCTGACCATCCTACACTCACCTCTTCAATGCTCCCCCATCGCCTCTTCTTCCATGGCTAACCTAACAAAAAAAACTATGCTTCTCAGTATCAGGGAGCATATGACCACCTCTGATCAGATCCATGTAAAGCCCACAACCTGACCACCCTACACTCACCACTCCAATGCTCCCCCATCTCCCCTTCCTCCATGGCTACTGGCTACGCCAAAAAAACTGTGCTTATCAGCATGAGGGAGCATGTGACCTCCTCTGATCAGAGTAAAGCCCACACCCTGACCACCCTATACTAACCACTTCAATGCTCCCCCATCCCCTCTCCTGACCACCCTATACTCACCACTTCAATTCTCCCCTATTCCCTCTTCTTCCATTGCTACCTCAACAAATAAACCTGTGCTTTTCAGCATGAGGGAGCCCACACCCTGACCACCCTATACTTACCCCTAAATGCCCCCCCCTTTCCTTCTTCCACGGCTAATCCAACAACAAAAAAACTGTGCTTCTCAGCATCAGGGAGCATATGACCTCCTATGATCAGATCTATGTAGAGCCCACAACCTGACCACCCTACACTCACCTCTTCAATGCTCCCCCATCTCCTCTTCTTCCATGGCTACCCCAACAAAACAACCTGTGCTTCTCAGCATCAGGGAGCTGCTTCTCTAAAAAATATGGTGCTTCTTAGCATGAGGAACCATGTGACCTCCTCTGATGGTTCAGTGCTTGGGCTTAGTGGTCATTTGTTAGGGGGTTATTTTACCACTCCATCTACGCTTCAACATTAGCTGCTATAGAAAAGAGTCAGTGAGCCTTTGAGAGGTGAGTATAGGATGTTTGGGGTGGGCTTTACAGGGATGATGTAAATTTTCACTGAAATGACAAGGTGACCAGTTTTCTTGAACGCTGGTTTACACCTTTGTGCGGGTCTCTGCCAAAAAAGTCCTTTTGCTGACCATATACAGTGCAAAACTGTTGTCCGTAGGTTACCGTCATCTGCTTGATTGTGTTGGCAATCAAAGCTGGTTGAAGTTGTCCAAAAATAACCACATGCATGACTGCCATTGGACAGTTATGCAAGAGCGGACATGTAATTCTTTGCTATATCTGCAGAAATTTCACATACGTAGCATTTTTTGTATTCAAAAGCACCTATAGCCAAAACGCAGTGGGAAACTCTGTAAGGTTTATATTGCTGCCTGTGTCTCCACTAGAGAAGTTCACCCCTCTACCACTTCCAAGAAGACAGCAAATCCAAAATTGTGCAGTTACCCCAGAACAGGAATAGATGGGAAATCTTCCAATAGGGAACAGAGGGGGGATCAGCGCTCACATTGATAAAGCACTGTAACTGGACAAAGATAAAAAAAAAAACACTAATCTTAATAGTTAAAAACAACACAAAACTTTGTACCATAGATACACTTTAAAGTTTAGTGTTCCTTTAATATAATGCCCTAAATAGCTCATTAGTCTCGTTTGATATGGGAATGCTAGGAAGCGGAAGCAGGTATTAGATTGAACGTATTGCCTGTTAAATGCAAATTCTTATTGTTTTCGATCTATCACAGAACTTTCACATCGTTTGCCAAACTGGATCAGCCAGAATGTCGAGATTGCTAGCTCAGAGATCCAGACTATAAAGATATACACTCTAGAGGAAAAACAAAGTCGCAGGCAGTGTGTCACCTCTCTTCTATGTGTTTGTCATGCCATGCAGCCCTGCTCCGACCCCCCCAGCTTCCCCTCGGCTGTGTGTGAATAAAGCCTTTCACTGCATTATCACAGCAAACAGGATGCTGCGTGGTCACAAAATAGCAAGAGAAGCGGTACAAGGGAACCCTATGGCCCGCCTGTTCTCACCAGGCAAATTAAGCTCCAGCCTCCCTCCCACCAGAGCCTATGGACTCTGACCCGGGCCAGAGGGGTCTGGAAAATGTCCTTAATTAACCATTTCATTCTGGGAAATGGGGAAAGACCACATTCCACCAGCACTGCCAGGGGACACTGAGGCATACAAATTATTCAGAAAACCTATAGGGTAACAGATTTTAGATTAGCTATCCCTACTATAGGACGCGTCTGCTAAATTACAAATAGAACACCCACCTCATGGAGTGGTGCAATACATGACAGGTGCTTATCACTATATAAAAAAAATAAAATGCTGCCAAGCATATGCAACATCCTTAATGGTCAGTCCACTCTAGACTGTTTTTTATAGTGTTTTGTAAATGCTGGAATTTTAAATCACAGCTTCTAAATCTTGGGAACACTAGAGAACATTAGAGAGGATCTACATCTGCGTTTTGGGGTCTTTACATCGGCTGTAGCTAGGAGGGGGTCCCAGTTTTAGCTAGAGGTCTTTAATACATTTCATATGATTGAACAGGAATATCCTTCGGCTGGAACACTCAAATATGGGCAGATACCAAAGCCATGAACTATAGCGGACAAATCTCACCATCAAAGTCCTTAAGGAACCAGGAGGAGGCTCTTTCCACCAGACCCTAACCATATCTAAAATATTGCTTGTGAGGACCCTACACGAAGAAACTCCAGGCAACATCAATTACTGGAATGCCTATACTTCAGTGAAAAGGTCTCTTCACCCAAAGTAATATTTTACTTACTAAAACAAGATCGATGCAGTTCCTGAGGATATCTCCACTGTGCAGATATCTACCTCACATACCCTGTTTAACAGCACATTCAATACTTCCTTTTTTTGACCCAGTTACTACAGAAGAGGTTACCAAACATTTCTCAGATGCCCACCTAAGAAATTTTCCCCTGGACCCTGTTCTCTCGCAAATATTACAGTCACCCTCTCTTCCCCTGTCCTATGCTCTATCACTCACATAGTCAATCTCATTCTCTCTCTGCTGACACCTTCCACTCCCCTCTAAAGCTACATGCCCTCTACAGGTCACCCCCATACTTAAAAAGCCCTCACTGGACCCAACCAACCTGAACAATCAAGACCCATTTTCTGGCTTCCATTTACCTCTGAACTTTTAGAACGCTTAGTTTACAACTGTCTCAGGTCCTACCTCACTGAAAACAACCTTGACACCTTACAATTTGGTTTTTGATCGCAGCACTCCACAGAAACTGCACTACTGCAACTCACCAACGATTACGATTTACTAACTGCTAAAAAACCAATGGCCACTACTCTATACTCTTATTACAAAACTTTTCTGTGGCCTTTGAAACCGTTGACCACCCACTCCTCCTAAAACTCCACTCTTTTGGCCACCAAGGTTCTGCTCTGTGGTTTGCTTGATTCTCCTCTTATCTATCACAGGGCACATTCAGCGTTAGCTACAACTCCTCTCCACTTCCTCTTTCTGTAGGGGTCCCCCAAGGCTCTGGTCTTGGACCCCTTTTCTTTATCTGCTCTTCCTCTCTTGGTAACCTCCCATGGCTTCCAATACCACCCCTACACCAATGACACCTAAATCTATCTCAATACTCCTCACCTGACATATCAGCATGGATGTCACAGCACTTTCTCAAACAAAACCTTTCTAAAACAAAGCTTGTAATATTCCCCACCCGCCACAACTCTAAGTCCCTCCCCTCACGCCAGGGTACCAGGTGTATTTCTGACCTGTCCTTTCAACCCCAAATCCAATCACTGTCAGGATCTTGTACAATTCACCTTCATAACGTCTCTAAAAATCGCCCCTTTCTAACTAATGAAACCACCAAGCTAGTCATGTTATCTCTCACCTTGACTATTGCAACTCCATTCTCATAGGCCTACCACTTCACATGTTATCCCCCTTTCAGTCCATCACAAATGCTGCTGCCAGACTCATCTACTTTACCAACCGTTCAGTGTCTGCCCCCCCTCTCCGCCAATCCACCCACTGGCTTCCAATTGCCCATCAAAATAAATTTAAAACACTAACAACATACAAAGCCATTCACAACTCTGCCCCAAGCTACATAACCAATGTCGTCTCAAAATATCACCCAAACCGTCATCTCAGCTCCTCCCAAGACCTCCTGCTTTCTAGCTCTCTTGTCTCCTCCCCCAATGCTCATGCACAGGACTTCTCCAGTGCCTCTCCCATCCCCTGGAACTCTCTATCTCAATCTGGCTGGCAATCTCCAACTCTATCCACCTTTAGGCAATCCCTGAAAACTCATCTTTTCAGGGAAGCCCACACTACTTCACCTAACATATGAACTTAATTATTCCATCAGCTTATCCCTCAAAGTTATTACCTTTTTTTTAACACTTTTCCCATCCTATTATATTGTAAGCTCTTAACAGCAGAGCCCCCTTAACCCTCTTGTACTGTATTGTAACTGTACTGTCTCCCTTTACATTGTAAAGCGCTGCACAAACCGTTGTCGCTATATAAATCCTGTATAATAATAAGTCGAACCTGCTTGGCTGAGTTAGCCCCTGGCTTTCTTTTTTAAACTTCGGTTTTATTGAATATAAAAGACATACATGTAGATTTAACAGTTTCCATACAGCAAGCCCATCACCAGGATGTCATACAGAAACACTGAGGGTGGAGTATGGACAAGCGGCCAGAGCATACTCAACAAATGGTCATCAAGCAACCAAATGCATTCCAAAAATACAATTACTGGTTTGAAAAAGAGGATCAAAAACAGTAAACAAAGGAACAAGAAAACCTATTCACCATACTGTATGTGCTGTGTCAGTTTCTAATAAAGTAAAATGTGGAAATAGATGTGGGCATAGGGGAGTCATAGGTAGTAGAGTCAGTAAGCAATGAGAGAAGGGTGTCACAGGTGTCCTGATTTCCCAGTCAAGCACCTCAGATCTAATTAAATTTCCCATGGCACCCCCTGGCCTGGCCAACTTTTACAGAAGCAAGATTTGGTAATCAATTTTGTCCACACGCCAATATTAAGAAGGCTTTTTCTGCATCCATTTCCCTAGCATTCTACAGAAGGATCCATAGTTATTGTTACATAGTTACATATATAGTTACATAGTAGGTGAGGTTGAAAAAAGACAAGTCCATCAAGTCATGTGTGTGATTATATGTCAGTATTACATTGTATATCCCTGTATGTTGTGGTCATTCAGGTGCTTAGCCAATAGTTTTTTGAAACCATCAATGCCCCCCGCTGATACCACCGCCTGTGGAAGGGAATTCCACATCCTTGCCGCTCATACAGTAAAGAACCCTCTACGCAGTTTAAGGTTAAATCTAATTTTTTTTTTTTTTTTTCTTTTTCTTCTAATTTTAATGAGTGGCCACGTGTCTTATTAAAATCCCTTCCGCAAAAAAGGTTTGACCCTATTGTGGGGTCACCAGTATGGTATTTGTAAATTGAAATCATATCCCCTCTCAAGCGTCTCTTCTCCAGAGACTAATGTCCACATCTTCTAAAATACCCAACAGACACAACTTAGGGTTCCAAATGTAAGGCAGAACTAACTATTTCAAAATAGGAGTTAAAGTGGTTGTAAACCATTACATATACCTAGTGAATTAACTGGCCTTTAGGTGATGCATAGAGATTAAACAAATCCTCCTACATAAGTTGTGCCTGTTTATCTGCAGTCTTCTCTTCTCTAAGTCTGTTCAAAATCCAGAATTTATAAAGCTTGTCTGACCTATCAGTAACAGGGGGCAGAGAGCTAAAGTTACACTCAGTAGAGCTAAGTGAGGAGAGCTCTGAGAGCTGATTGGAGGGAAGAAACACACCTCCCTTAACACAGCACATAGGAACAGAGCGGAGGCTGTCAATCAGCAAGAGGTCCCTCCCCTGTCACCATTTTTCTCAGAAAAACAGAAGCGATTCATGCAAATGGCAGAGGAATGAAGCAGCAGACAGAAATTACACTTATTGCTCTTAATTGAGACAAGTACACACCATGGAGGGATATGGTTTGTTCTCATGTGATCTCATGTCTGATGTTTACAACCACACAGATTTCTCACCAATTTTTTTTTTTTTTTTCAGGGATATCAGGTACGTCACATAACCATCATGTTTGTGCTGTAGCCCAGGTTCTGCGGGAATGAAGCCGTGCGAGTTCAGACCCGATTTCGGCGGCGATTTCAGTGACATCTGTGCGGGTTTCTGCACAGATGTCAATGGAAATTGCACCCGAAAAAGCAAAAAATTTGTACAGAAACAACTTTTTAAAATCGGTGCAGCACCGCACCAATTAGGATGGTGCCATTGACTGCAATTGCCGCCGCTTTGACATATCAAAACGCTCCAGTGTGAACCAGGGCTTAAGGAAAGTAGGGCATTTCCCAAAAAGAAGGCTCAGATAGAAGGTGGCAGTGAGATGTGTAGGAACCGATTAAAGCAGGGCTTTCGCGAATTTGGAATGATGGAAGTGTAAGCCCCTAACTGCATAGGTACATAGTAGGTTAGGCCCCTTTCACACTGGGGCGTTTTTCAGGCGGTACAGCGCTAAAAATAGCGCCTGTATACCGCCTGAAAAAATCCGGCCCCATTCACTCCAGTGTGAAAGCCCACTGATTTGAATGGGACACCGCGGTAATACCGCGGCAATACAGCCGCAAAGCGCCGCTACGGCAGCGCTCTGCGGGGGGACTTTAACCCTTTTTTCGGCCGCTCGCGGGGGTAAAACCGCACCGCGAGCGGCCGAATACCGCGGCTAAAACGACGGTAAAGCAGCGCTAAATATAGCGCTGCTTTACCGTCACCGCGGCTCCCGCCCCAGTGTGAAAGGGGCCTAAGGTTCAATAAAGACAACAGTCCATCCAGTTCAACCTGTGTAGGTGTATGTGTGTCAATCACGATAATCATTTCCCATATCCCTGTATATATCACTAAGGTACACATCCAAGAGTCTTTTAAAAATATAAATACTTCATGCTGACACCACAGATTGTGGAAAAGAGTTCCACATCCTTACTGCTCTGACAGTGAAGAACCTCCTATGCAGCTTAAGGTTAAACCGCTTCTATCCCAGTCTCATTGTGTGGCCCGGTGTCTTCTTGCACCCACTGGGACTGAAAAGTTTCATATTTATGCTGGGATCACCCTTAAGATATTTGTATATCACCATCATATCTCCTCTCAAGAGTCTCTTCTGCAAGGAGAATACATTTAGTGCTTGTAGTCATTCCTTGTAATTGAGGTACTCCAGTCCCCTTATTCATTTTGTTGCCCTTCTCTGGACTCTCCCCAGCACACCCTTTCTGAGGATTGGTGACCAGAACTGAATGGAATACTCCAGATGCGGCCGAACCAGAGTTTTATAAAGTGTCAGGATTATCGTTTTATCTCTGGAATGAATCCCTTTTTTAATGAATACAAATATTCTGCTGGCTTTGCTTGCTTTCTCAAATGTCTAGGAAGATCTCGCTGACATAATTCCAGACTCTGTTTTAGTCCACCTGGGAGTTTTAGGTGTTTTTGCCCCCCTTTGTTCCAATTCCTCGTTACATTCTCCATAATATAATAGAAATACAAAATCAAGCAGGGAGAGCGAGAGCCCCCGATATTGGGTATAGTAGGTATGCAGGGAGCTCAGGGTAGGGATGTGGGCTGACCCTAAGATTTAGGTTGTCCACTGCAACCACATTTACAAGGCTCCCCTGTAATTCCCTTTGGTACAGACCGCAGTCTCTTCTCACATGATTCTTTGTGTACAAGCTTTCCATTACAATCCAGTATGTGCAGAAAATGCTTTTGTGACCTTCTTGAAGGCAGTGCTGGAGCCAGGCAACTCTAACCTTAAATTTCAAGGGTTCAGTTTCAGGTTTAGGCTGAATTTGGAGCTGAAACGGACCAGAAGACCCAAAGAACTCCCATCCAATTCGCACCGGAGATGTGAGAACCGACTCCATAGAGAGCCGGTCACAATCTCCTGACATGCGAATTGGATGCAGGGAAATCCTCATCCAATAGTGTGAACCCAGACCTACTAACAAGATGAAGATCCTAGGAACCCTAGAGATTTATCTAGTAGGCCAGCCAGATGCATAAGTGACTTATCTGCCTTTTTTTGCAAGATTGCCTTGAGACATTTGACAATGCTCACCAGATTCCTGAATAATCTATTGAACAAAAGATTTTTGACAGGAAATGCTCCGGTAAAGTTTCTCTGGTAAAAAGTTGTGTAAAAACAGAGTATTAGGTAATGTAAAATCAAAGCAATGCTTTCCGTACATCATGTGTAGAGTATGTGATAGTTTGATGATCCTAAGATAAGCAAAAATGGCTAGTGTGGGAATCAGCTAGCTGCTATATGACCACACTAGTTTTCAGAAAAACACCAAGGAGGAAGGAAAAAACAGAATGAGGTCATGTAGTTTCGGAAGCACTGCTACTTCATCTTTGGATTCTGTGGTTTAAGTGAAGCTTAAAGGGAACTGATCAACGGGGTCAATGAAGGACAACGATGTACAAAGCAGCATCACCAGGTAACAGGCATGGCGCCTTTTGGCTCTAATCTGCTGCCCAGCCTGACCTTCAAAACTTACTAGGTAATTAGAACCCTTTGAGAAGTTTGCATGCGTGGATATGGAAACATTTGCTAAATAAGTTGTGGTCTAGCTAACTGTTCTTTAACGAATCATAGCTGGTTGTTAAGGAGCCGGCACCTGCATTCTGCTGCAGAGTTTGTGCTGTAAAAACAACAGACTTGCTGGCTGGATCGCTAGGTAATAGAAGAAAGCAAGCCTAAAACAGGAAACGAACGCAGCCATTACAAGAATTGGTATCCTGCAAAATAATAACCGTTTACTTTCGGGTTTAATACTTCTTTAATGTAACTTGAGAGTCAACTGAGGAAAAGATTGATGATAAAAACGTTAGGAAGGCTTTAGGCTACATTTTTTCATTCTGAAATATGATTGTAGCTTAAACCTACGAGCAGTGATTGTAAACAATCACCTTGTAAAACAACCCAGTTTAAAATAGAAATGAAATGCAAAGCATTTTTGGTGGTATTTGATCACCTCTGCGGTTTTAATTTTTTGCGCTATAAACAAAAACAAAAGAAGAGCGACAATTTTGAAAAAAAAACACAATATTTTTTTACTTTTTTTACTTTTTGCTATAATAATTATCCCATTTTTTTTTAAAAAAAAACTTTTTTACTCAGTTTAGGCCGATACGTATTCTTCTACATATTTTTGGTAAAAAAAATCAAAAAAAAAAAATCGCAATAAGCGTATATTGATGGGTTTGCGCAAAAGTTATAGCGTCTACAAAATAGGGGATAGATTTATTGCATTTTTTTTTCTACTAGTAATGGCGGCGATCTGCGATTTTTTTTTCGTGACTGCGACATTGCGGCGGACACTTCGGACACTTTTGACACATTTTTGGGACCATTCACATTTACACAGCGATCGTTGCTATAAAATTGCAGTGATTACTGTGTAAATGTGACTGGCAGGCAAGGGGTTAACACTAGGGGGCGCTGCAGGGGTTAATATGTTCCCTAAGGTAGTGATTCTAACTGTGGGGGGAAGGGAATCACAAGGGGAGGTGACCGATCGGTGTTCCTCCGTACTGGGAACACATGATCGGTCTCCTCGCCACTGACAGGACGTGGAGCTGTGCGTTTACACACACAGCTCCACGGTCCCGCACGGTCCCGCTGGTTTCACGGGCAATCGCGGGTGCCCGGCGGACATCGCGGCCGCCGGGCACACGCACCGGGTCCCGAGCGACGCCGCGGGCGCGCCCCCTAGGGGGCCGCAAATGGGAGGACGTCATATGACGCCCACCCAGGATGGGAGATCCACCTTGTGGGCGTCATATGACTATGTGCGGGATGTGAAGGGGTTAAATAAGTAATCATATTCCCTTTGTTCTCAGCCGCATAAGAGCAGGGGGAGGAGAAGCAGCAGTACACTGAGATTCCCAGTGAATAGCTCTGCATTGGGGGCATGTCAGGACAAGTTTGATCATTGGAGAAGAGCATATTGACTTCCCAGGACCGCTAGAGAATAGGGATGGGCTCAAGCGTGTTCGGATCCCAGTCCCAATCCTGAGCAATCCCGCCAGGAAGCCGTCACTGCACACTTTCGATCATGAGCAGCATGTGTATGTGCAGCTGCGGGCCGGGAAATGCAACATTACCTATGACTGGTGGTGTGCAGTGATGGCTTCCTGGCGAGATTGATCAGGTGGGTTGGGACTAGGATCTGAACATGCCTGAGCCCATCTCTATTAGAGAACTGACCACGGGTATGTTCTCCTACTTAGTGTGGTCAGTTTTTAATAGGAAAACAGTTGGACTGGCAGGGACACCAGGTATTTCACACAAAGGAAGCAATACAAAGAGAACAGGAGACTCTCATACAAGTACATGGTACAGCAGGCACATATCAGGAATATAGATGCCTTCGGGCTCTATTAGATCTCCCTGCCAATCTTTTAGGGGAGGAGAGAAATTCTTAGGTTTTGGGGGAAGATCTCTGCTGGATGTAGTGCAATAAGAACACGCAAAACTTTGCCTTCACTATATATAAAACATGAAGATGAGAGTCTTTCAATGGCAGCATGATCGAATGTAAATACTATTGACACGCGGTGACGAGCGAGAGAAGAAGTGCTATGGAGAATCTCTGCTGTCCAGTGACAAAGCCAGACTCTCCCTCTGCAGAATAGGAAACGGACAGGAGAATCTGATTGGTTGCTAAACACAGAATGTCCCAGCTACCTCTTCTTTCTGATACTTTCATAACTTGGGTCAATAGTGTATGCTTAGCGCTCTATATCCAATTCCAGGAAAATGATGATGTTGATCATCAGACAGTTTGAAACATAAGGAGTGAAGAAGGCCGGACTTAGAAGTAGCTCATTAAAGGAGAAAAGGATGTGCTTTCCTGGAGGTCAGGCTGGATGACCTGTAACCTGCATGAAACTGTATATGTGTTTATAGACTGCTGAAAGTCTCTCAGGGAGATCAGCTTAAGCCTCAAAAAGCAGGCTGTTGTGAGGCATTGAATATTCCCACATTGCAGCCAGGGTGCCGAGGCATTCCTTTCCTGTCACTCACTGCAATGTCATCATCCTGCACTAAATTCTTAAAGGAGAACTCCAGCCAAAAATGATAGATCAACCCAGGGATAAGCAAATAGGAAACCTATGCATGCTTACTTGAATCTTGAATAAAGACAGGTTGTTGATGTCCTCTCTCTCCTTGTGCAGGATGACAGGTCTCATCTCCGCCCCCTCCTGTAGTTCTCTGCAGACAGCCTGTAGTGGGTGGAGCCTGTTGGGTCCCTCCCACAGCTCTGCTCTCTGCACAGGTTTTTGTATGGCACAGTGATGTCACCACTATTTTTATAAGGTAATAACTGGGTTTGCAAAGGCATTTGATCCACACAAAATAGATTTATATCATTTATGGCCATCAAGGAATATATTTGAATGATTTTTTTTAGTGCCTTGAGTACAGCTTGAAGATTTTTTTCTTGTTTTTTTTTTAGAGTTACATTTCTAATGCCCCGTACATACGAGCGGAATTTCCGTCGGAAAAATCTTGGATGTTTTTCCAATGGAATTTCACACAAACGGTCACACAAAAGTTCTCTGAACTTTCGACCATTAAGAACGCGGTGACGTACAACACTACGACGAGCCAAGAAAATGAAGTTCAATGCTTCCGAGCATGTGTCGAATTGTTTCAGAGCATGCGTGTTTTTTTGCGTGTCGGAACTGCATACAGACGAACACATTTTCCGATTATATTCTTCCGGTAGGAAAAAGTTCCAGAGAACCTGCTCTCAATCTTCCCCAGCAAATGTCCGATGGAGCATACACACGGTCGGAATTTTTGACCAAAAGCTCACATTAGACTTTTGCTGGCGGAATTTCCACTCGTGTGTACGGGCATTAGCCAGGATCTGCCAATTGTAGAATGGAAATCTTCATCTGGTAGCAATGCCCTAATAATTGACTGCTGCTGGGTATTCCTGGAGACCCCAAAGCCCGGGTCCTAGTTTTATGGAACATACTGGTTATAGGAATGTCCCCATTACAGTTCAGAAGACACTGCAGATCACTTCTCAATAGGTTGATGAGTCTGTATCAGCCTTTTTCAACCAGGGTGCCTTTAGATTTCTTTTGGGGTGCCTTGATTAAATACCTAAAAATTGTCCAAAAATAGTATACAAGCCAGCGGGTGGATGAAGCCTGCCCTTTAGTTCCACAAAGCCACAGGTTCTCATTGTGCATCATTACAACCTTCCAGCTGCCAGCATCCTAATAACCAATGACGTCATTGGTTAATAAGGAGGACACCGGGCACCTGCCCAGCATCCTTGTTTGTTCCTCCCCTGCTCCTCCGTCAGCACTGGGGTTACATTAGCTGAGTGAGGCAGAGAAGTTGAGAAAAAAAAATAAGCATTGGAATAGTAGTCCGTACTAGCATGCAAAGGTGTGTTTGCTTTAAGAACAGGGGACTCCAAACTGTGGCACGTGGGCCAGATGTGGCCCTTTGCTTGCCTTTATCCTGCCCTTGGGGCACTATTCCTTCCATTGATACAAGGCACTAGTCCTAATGACCCCAAAGATGTGGCACTATTCCTCCAACTGGCACCAATGATGTCGTCTTTTTTACTCCCACTGACCACCAAGCCATGGTTTACTCCCACCAATGCCAGGGCAATTTCTACTCCCGCTGGCCACAGTTCCGGCCCCCTTAATATTTGAAGGGCAGTAAACTGGTCCTTTGTTTTGAAAGTTTGGAGACCCCTGCTTTAGAAGAAAAAAATCATCTCCAATGTATGGATGTTGCTGCATTATATATATATATTATATAACGTAAAACTATTAGTTTAGTTTTTTACACATTAGAATGGGGTGCCTTGAGATCGTGCAGCATTTTAAAGGGTGCCTTGACTGGAAAAAGGATGAGAAACACTGGTCTGTATATTGTGGAATGTGTCTGAAAGAGTCCTGACACAGGCTTTTGGAAAAGTCAAAATCTGCATACTGGTGTCCTGCAGCAGCAAACAGTAAACACATTTCTACTGACTGGCTCTTGGAGATGACCATTTCTGCATGGTTGATGTAGCAGCATAAGCTTAATATAAAGTGCACTTAAAGGAGGTCTTATTGATATCGCACATGAACCATTAAGGCCCGCATCAGCATTATCAAATTATTATTTTCATTTTAAACTGAACTTTAGTCATAAAAATAATGTTCTTTGGCAAGGAACATACATTCTACATGATAAAGATGCTACCAAAATTAGTGTGTGAGCTAAATTGCCGCCAGCATCGTTTCGGTTTCTTCTTGCTGGAGGCTGCCATTTTCATGAAGCCCAGAGCCCCTGAGCAGCAGTAAAACTTTAGTCTGTCAGCTCTACATTTTTTGGTACCGTGACGAAAAAGAGAGCAACTGAGTATATGCGAAGAAGGGTGAATGATGTATTACTTTGAGGACCATACAGGTCTACACAGACAGCCCTGTCATTGATTTGAACAGGCTGCCTGCATGCAGCTGTAGAGAAGAGCTGTGCATTCCAGGCAGGTAAAGGAGGACCTTCACACGGATGTACAGATTGGTACACCCATGAGAATGAGTCCTACAAGATAAAAATATCCAGACAAGGGCATGATCTAGATTAGAGTTGGGGGTCAAGGTCAGGGTTAGGGTCAAAGGTCAGGGTCAGTATGTTTTAGGTAGGATAAAGACAAAAAGGGTTGACAGCGCTCAGGAACTAAGCTGGAATTGATGGGTAATGGCTGTAATGAATCACATGTATACTCAAAAAGGTTGCCGGTGATTTATTCCAAAGATTAAAACAGTATCAATTTGAATGACAACGTTACCACAAGGCTGTAAGGCTGGCTCAGGCACTGATGGATCACTAGAACCGACCAGGACAACCAACCAAGGGAGACCGACCATGGGAAGCCATAAGGACACGCCAGCTGCAGTGTGTGGTGTGTAGAGCTGGACCCACCGTCAGGGGAAGATGGTGTCACTGACACTGGTGATGTGAATAGAGCCAAGCAGCTGACTGTGTCCAGGGGAAAAGCTCTGTGGTGAGCGTTGAAGGAGGGGGACCGGTTTCACACACTAGCATGTTTTGTGGATTTGACAAAGCACGCAAGCGTGCAAAACCGGTAGTCACAGTGACAAACGCCCTGCTCCACATTGCCCGCGGTTGGTTCCTTCTCCGACACCTCAGTTCCGCCTTGTCTTCCCCCTCCTTCCAACGTTCACCACGGACACCATCTTGCCCTGCCGGCAAGTCCGGCTCTACATACCACACACTGCAGCTGGCGTGTCCTTATGGCTTCCCATGGTCGGTCTCCCTTGGTTGGTTGTCCCGGTCCGTTCTAGTGATCCATCAGTGCCTGAGCCAGCCTTACAGCCTTGTGGTAATGTTGTCATTCAAATTTATACGGTTTTAAGCGCTGTCAACCCTTTTTGTCTTCAGCATTGCAGCATCTGATCCTTTGCCATTAGACAGCAGCACATTTCAGCTGAACATATATTGCATTATGTGTTTTTTCCTGTGATTAGTGCCTGGGACTCTAAATTCCTTACACTATTGTTTCTTGGCCCCAAAAGGGTACAAACAACAAATAAAATACACATATATGGTATTGCCGCGAACATCAGGAGCACGAGAATATATTTAGCTTTTTTGGTGGTGGGTCATGGTAAAGGGCAAAAAAAAATTACAGCTAAATTTAAAAAAAAATGATGTTTTATTGTTTACTATTTTAGGATAACTGTGCTTAGATAATATTACCCCAGGAGATATCCATTACAATTTACCTCCAAATGAAAGCACAATTTGTCCTAAAAAAAAAACAAGAAAAAAAACAAACAAGAAAAAAAACAAGATAGTTGCGATAATATGTTACACTAACACGTGTCAAAGTTGAAAAACTGCGTTCAGGTGTTAGGATTTGTTATACCTTCACGCATTAAAAGGGGTTAAAATGTAATCCATGGCAAGTTTTCGACATATAGCTGTAATGTTTTTATGGATATTAGCAATTCACTCAGTTATTTTACTTGTTGCTTTGATTTGCTCTTCAAAAGGACTATGATGGATATCTGTATGGCTTAACCGGGCTTTTGTTTGGTTTTCTTAGCCAATTTACATCACACTATTATCTTTACCTCAGGCTACCTATTAGAACTAAATAAGGGAGCTTTGTATTTTGGCATTCTAAGGTACTACCATGTGGCAGTGTTAAAAAGCTGCAACACATACATTACATAATTACCATAAACTAGCTTAAAGCCCCTTTCACGCGATAGACACGCCTGTCCATTTTTTAGGCGGATCCGAGCGGGCCACCCATTGACTTGTTTGGGCAGGCGGATGTCAGCGGAGATGTGTTCACTGACACCCGCCTGCCATCCAATCCAACAAGATTTGCTGAAAACAGACGGATGGCGATACGTTTGCCATCCGTCCAGTGGATCGGATGGGATTGAATGAAAAAAATTCTGATGCTCACATGCCCACTGTAGGCACTTTTAGCTGTGGACATGGGTCAGCATGAGCACCCAACTGGTTTGCAGCTGCACAGCCCCATACGCAACAAACTGCGATACACTATGTGCTGACCTTTCCATCGGGACCAGCATTAACTTTTTCAGCAATTTGAGCTACAGTAGCTCTACTTGATCGGCCTACATTGGTTTACGCAGCGCTTTACAATGTATAGGGAGGGACAACACAATTACAGTATAGTTCAATACAAAAGGTACAGGAGGGCCCTGCTCATAGAGCTTACATTCTAAAGGGCGGGGGTGGTGGTACAAAAAGCTAATAGATGCAGAGAATTGGATTTGATGGCTCTGGGACAGTTGTTAGGTGGGTGCGGGATAGGCTTCCCTGAATTAATGAGTTCTCAGGGATCTCCTAAAGGTGGACAGGGTAGGGGCTGATCGGACATACTGGGGCAGGGAGTTCCAGAGGATGGGAGAGGCTCTGGAGAAATCCTGAAGGCGAGCATGGGAGGAGGTAACAAGGGAGCTAAAGAGCAGGAGGGCCTGGGAGGAGCCGAGGGGAGGATTTGGGCGATATCTGCAGATGAGGTTGGTGATGTAGACGGGGGCAATGTTGTGAATGGCCTTGTATGCTGAGGAAGTCCCGCCCACTGGGACAATACGCGCGCGGGAGGACCCGAACATGTCAGCAGCAGCCACCTTCCACTCATTGTCTCTGTGAGACACGTACGCAGTGAATGCTTTTATTTCTAGCACTGGGACAACAGTGCTTTACTTGTGAGTAAAATCTTTTTGGACTCAATAAAACTTATGGGTATATACAGAGAGCACTATGCACATTTCATTTAATCTTACATGGTACAACGAGTTTATCTAAGCACCATTGATTTGGAGATCTGATGAGCGATCTGGAGCAGTGGAGTTTTACTGGATCTCTGCAAAGGCATCTACATTTCTACTTTACCCCTTGTGAGGGGAAGGATCGTTTTGACCTGTTAGTTCAGTGGGTCCATTGTGTAAGGTGAGCGGTATGTATTACTGTCAGTGGTGGTGTTTTCACAAATCTGCACAAGATTGAAAAGCATTTTACAAGCACAGTGATCACAGCTGAGGACTTTTCCCTTTGCTCATAGGCACGGACTTTCCTGTTAAGGTTTTATTACTGTCATTAATTTTTAAATAATTGTATGAATTTAGTGTTATAATAGCGCTGCACTATTTATTATTTGAAAGTTTATATTGAGGATTTGTATTTTAACCTTGAGTGCTATAGCGGCTTTGTAGGTTAGGTTATTTGCTTGCCCCGATTGATTCTACTTTCTATATCTTGTAGACATCCTTAGCAAAGCCTAAAATTACCTCAATCTGCCCATAAAACTCAAGAGGGCAGGCAGGTATGCATGTGCTATTTGTCTACACCAGGAGCCACCTTAGCCCAGAAAGTCTGTGAACGTGAGTAGTCAGAATGGCCAAGCATGCATGTTTATGTCAATGAAATGGGTTAGGGAAGGTGATGAGCAAAGAGTGCGTGGGAATTTTCTCATCTATGTGATTGTCTAGCTTGAGTAACCTTAAGCTATGTGGCATTCTGGGATCTCATGTCAATTATGGGTGTCCCTAGGTGATAACAGCACTTAAATGACAAACATCTCATTTTCTGTCCAGCTTGGGGTTCTTCTACATACTTTTTTGTGGCTTATTAGAAATTCTTTCACAGAACCTAACTTTAGTAAACGTTTCATATTAAGGTTAACATTTACTTTTATGAAGCAAAAGCAGAAATCATAAAGCAAAAATACAACTGGATAAAAATATAACAAAAAAAACATACAATGACTAATGTCTCATAAATCCTGTGAATTTGAATTGCGCTGCCCGAGGGCCTCAGCGACTGAGGTAATAGACCAAGCAGGGATTCCGATGTCACTTGCCTAGATAAAATGCACTCCGAAAACATTTACTTCCTCTGGCTATGTACTAAACGAACAGAGACCTCCATAGTACTGAGGATGGGAATTTTATCTTTAGGTACCAGACCTTATAATAACACAACATGCCTGAGAAATGATCCCATGTAGGGGGGGGGGGGGGGGCTAAACCTAAAGCTAGTGGGAATATAAAACCAGGGGTCAACGTGCCTTAACCCCTTACTGCCAGGGGGCTGTGAAAACACTACTACTGTGTCTGACTTCAGGAAATTCTACACCTGTTAAACACATTGTGACAGATCTTTATATTTGCCAGTAAAAACTTGTAGATTGATGCGGTAGATAAGGGAACTAGATCTGGGTGGGCCAACCTTCTCCATTTTTACACCACATCAATTCTGTAAAAAAAAAAAATTTTTTTATTTTTACTATGTATTTTTTTTAATCCAGGTATTGGAAGGGTAACATTTTGCAAGTACGGTACATTATTAATGTCTGTCTGCAATAAATGATATGTGAACCCTTGCCTTGTAAAACAACCTATTCAGTTTAAAATAGAAATGCAAAACATTTGCACATATAGAAAAGAAAAAAGGTATTTTAGATTTTTTTTTTTTTTTTTATATAAAAGTGACCACTTGACTTCTGCATAAGAGTTTTAAGCCCTGTACACATGGGCCGAATAACGGGAGACATCGACCAGTTCAATACAAAAACTGGCCAACATTCAACCTGTGTTGTATGCCAGCCAGACCGGCTTCTGTCGGTGAGCATGCTGGAAAACCATCACCTGACCGTCTCCCGATCAGAGACGCCAGACTGTTGTGGTGATCCAGTGGCTTCAGTCCTTTGAGAGACATGGACCGGGAACTGGTATACAGATCAGGAGTTCTGACTTCACTATATTGTGGGTCAGTGATTCAAAATATTAAAGCCATATTCATTTTCAGAAATCAAAAACCCTGAATATATTCTTGCCTGTTATTTTGATGACCCTTCTCAAGACTAACTTCCCATTCAAATGGGCCTCTCTCCCACCCTCTCACCAAGCTGATTGGCAATGGTCTTGTAGCCCATTCCAGCCTTGTGTAGGTCTACAATCTTGTCGCTGACATCCTTGGACAGCTCTTTGGCCTTTGCAGAGAGATTGGAATCTGATTGATTGCTTCTGTGGACAGGTGTCTTTTATACAGGTAACAAGCTGAGAAAAGGAGCACTCCCTAAGAGAATGCTCCTAATCTCAGCTCGTTACCTGTATAGAAGACACCTGGGAGCCAGAAATCTTGCCGATTGATACGGGATCACACACTTATTTCACTCATTCAAATGCAAATCAATTTATAACTTTTTTTTATTTTTTCTGTATTTTGTTGTTGTTCACTGTTAAAATAAACCTACTATTAAAATTATAGACTGATCATTTTTTTTGTCAGTGGGCAAACATACAAGATCAGCAGGGGATCAAATACTGAATTATGGGTTCCTTTCTTAAAGCCCTAAACAGGATGCTCCTTACCTTCATCTGGGCCCATAAGCCCCCATAACTCCCGCAGAATATCTTGCGCCTCCCAAAGCTGCTAGGAGGGATGGCACTGTCAGACGTAGCCCTCCATCAGACTGTGTACCACTTAAGCAGAGTATTGGATATATAGAACGGCCACTATAGGCCTATCCTTGGACAGAGTGCCCTGGTGTTGTGCTAATGTTCCCGCTGGGGTGAGCTTCCATCCCACAGTGGGAAAAACCTGGTACACATGTACCACATTTTTCCAGAGTACATAGATCTTTTCTGATCCCTCCCCACTCTTTCATACAGTGGGAAATCCTGCTTTCAGCCCTGGTCTTTCTGACCTCAGGTTCCAAACATGATGGACTCTTCCATGCTAGACATTTCATATCGGCTGGATGCTGGGTTACTTAATGACCTGGTCTACTCTGCGATTTCTTTTTGGCACAAACTCCAGCTCTCACACTTTTTACAATTGCTGCCTCCAGCCACACAATTCATTCTTCAACGCACTCTGTTTGAACTTTTTTGCTCTGAAAATTCACCGCTGTATCATATGATCTCACAGGCCTATCGCCTGCTTATCTCTCCTCCTGTGGATTTCAACATACCCTATATTTTCAAATGGGAAGAAAACCTTGGAACCACTCCCTCTGGCAAGCAGGTTGAGAGGATGCTTCTTTTTATTTATAAAACCTCCATATGCTCCAGATATCAAGAATCGGGGCTTAAAGCTGTTGACACATTGGTATTACACACCCATACAAATCCATAAGATGTTTCCCCAATGTTCTGACTTGTGCTGGAGTTGCAGAGAAGAAGTTGGCTCCTTACTTCATGTCTTTTGGTCCTGCCTCTTACTTCACGACTTCTGGATTGAGGTGCGGTGTATTACTCAAAAATGTACCGATTATGAGCTTCCCTGAGACCTGGCATTCTTTGTACTGCACCACCATACTATCCCAAGAAAGACCAAAGGACAATCTATTATACCATTATTGGTGACTGCGGCAAGAAGCTGCATCCCGCTTCTTTGGAATCAAAAACAAGCACCAACGATCACGGTCTGGTTCAAAAAGTTGCTGAAATTATTGAAATGGAGGACTTGGTTGCAACAGAGAAGGGCTGGAGGGAGAAATTCCTAAATAAAAAGGCTCTACTGGTGCGGTTTTGTATATTCCACATAGTACGCACCTTTAGTGCACAAAGCTTTGATCAGCTTTATTTTTCTTCTCGTCCCTACCTACCCCTACTCTCCCACAATAATTGTTTTAAAAAAAGCAGGGTACAGAGACCCCTGGGCGCTGTGCTGAAAGGGGTATTTAAAACGGAGGATAATGGGTTTTCTTGTACTTGAACTTTACACAGTTGTATCAACTTTCTGGTTGATAGTGTCAATTCTGACAATTATGTTTCATTCTTGGCAATTACCTGTAGCACCCCCAGGTTTTACATATTAATACTAGTGTGTTGAGACTATGAGACCTCTGTTGCCTTGTGATAAAGAATTGAAAAACAAAAAAAGGATTAAAGCTGGAGATAGGGGGAAAAATCCAAGTTGCCCGCCTATATTTCTACTCAGTACAAGTTATGCAAAGGCAAGACACGTTGCTGGAAACGTTTGATGTATTTTTATTAGCTGTATATCTATTGCTCACCATTATGTATCACACCACAAAATGATGATGGCAATGTAAACATAAGAACAAAAATGTAATATATTGCAGTGTGCCAGTCCTTAGATGTGGTGGCTGCATTTGTTTATTTTTTTTCCTTTATTTCTGCTTGATAATCCTGCCAGTAAATCACTTCCTGTCCTAGGAGAACAACGCTCCCTCACTGTACTGTATCACTGTAGGTAAAGCATTGTTCCCCTATGATAGGAAGTGTTAGGCTGGCCATACACGGTTGTTCTTTTCTGATCTGCTGGCAGGCTGATCAAAAAAAAAAAAAAAAACTAACAGATTCCCCCCATCCACACAAGTGAGGTGAATGAAGAAATCCTCCCAGCTCTGCTATTGTATTTTAGCAGTGGGGAATCCTTTGCAATCAGAATACACTTATTGGTGCTGCAGGCTTCAATCGACTGAAAGCTTCCAAAAGTCCAGTTCCAGAGAAGTCGATCATTAGATTGACTTCTGTTGAACGTGAACTGCTATAGATGGATCACAATGCAGCCATCTATGGCCAGCCTTAGGCCTACAAAACACCCACTCCACATTTCCATGACATGAGGGGGGGGGGGGGGGGGAATTGTTCAACAGTTCAGGGAAAGAACTTGTAATAATGTTAAAAACAGCGACCACAGCCAGAGAAAATGCGAAATAATTTGTTTACAAGATTTTTGGCAGGATCAACTGGTATAATTTTGCACATATCAGTTAGATTTAACAAAAAGTTTTAAATGGTATTTTTTACAGACCAAAATAAGAGAAGTTAATTTTTAAGGTTTGCATGCATGCTAGGGACTGAAAAAGGGACATGAAGCAGTTAATGCATAACAACATTCTGTATGCATAGATGGCCTCCCAGAAGCATCCATTGCATATTTAAGATAACCTAACTTGCCGAGCCAGAAGAGGGACTGCACTGTGACTCTACGACTCTTTTAGCCTCGTCCTCTGGTCCAACGGGAAAAGCTTCCCACGGGCTTTGTGAGCAGGACAAATCTCCCAGCCCGGCCTGCACTGAAAGAGGAAGCCTGATGCCTGGGAAAGGACCCAGTTCCGACTCTCATCGGGACAAGGGGGAATAACCTTGTGGGAATGTCTATATATTGTCACACAGGGCGCGCGCTGTCACTGCCAGCCTGTCCCTAATAGAGTTGGGGACAGTGATGAATAGGACTGCACGGAGGCCAAGAAATGTCGGCACTTATTTCGCACGAGGATGTTCTGCAGATTTAACCACTATTTTGTTTGATATTGCCGGAAAAAAATAAAATGACATTTAAGAAAACA
This sequence comes from Lithobates sylvaticus, assembly GCA_028564925.1. NCBI lineage: Eukaryota > Metazoa > Chordata > Amphibia > Anura > Ranidae > Lithobates > Lithobates sylvaticus. Next base: position 102,569,668 of record CM053033.1, on the reverse strand, counting down.
CACACATCATACAAAAGCCACAGGAGGTATTTCAAATGATCATTTTTTCATCAAGGATGTGCAATATCCAAACATAAAAATCACATTGGAGTACAATCATATTTTTCAGCATAAAAACTCCAGACAATTTTTAAGCTCTGGATAGAGTGGGAAAGTGTTAAAATGACTGCGATCTTTTGTCTGTGATCCCATCTATAAGATTTTCCTTCACTTCCTGTCCCTGCTAAGGCCATAGAAGGAATTGGGGAGTAGCAGTTAGTAGGACACAAAGGCACAGGACAGCAAAAACAAATGTCAGTTCTACCTCTTCTTTACTATACTTTACTACTATATAATATTACATTTTTAGCAGGTTATTTTTTATATATGAGCTTTTTGATCAGTCACCATTAGTAAACCCACCTCAAGAAATGCCATGCAGCCATCACTGAAGTACATGTAGACAGGAAGTGGCTGCTCAGGAGATCAGCACCACTGAGCTGAAACAATCCTAATAATGATAGCATGATAATATTAACAAAAACAATAATAATAGTGATTAATATCATTATTCTTTTTATTATTATTTAAACTTTTTTTTTTTTGCATCAGTTGTACAATCAGATTGTATAATGTATGATTCAGGTTCTACACATACCAGTTTTGAGATATATTTTACGCAATTTTTTATTTTAATTCTTCTTTTATATATTTATTCTCTTTAGGTTAACATATCACCCAGAATTTATCATTTTAACTGCTTGCCCTCTGGAAGATTTACCCCTCTGCATGACCAGGCCATTTTGTGCTTTTTGACACTGCATTACTTTAACTGACAACTGTGCGGTCATGCTGTACACAAAATGAAATGTATATAATTTTTTCCTACAAATAGAGCTTTTTTGGTGGTATCACCTCTGGGTGTTTTAATTTTTTTGCGCTATAAAACAAAGACCCCCCCTCCCCACCCCCAGTATTTTGGTTTTTGGATATAAAACATATCCAATGAAAAAAATTAAAAAAGCAACCATAAAGCGCCTCTGCTGTCACTCTAGTGTGAAAGCCCGAGGGTGTATACACCGCTCCTAAAGCGCCCCTGCCCATTGAAATGAATGGGCAGCGCCGCTGAAGCTTTGCGGGCGATTGTAACCCTTTTTCGGCCCCTAGCGGGGGTTAAAAGCGCAGCTAAAACGACGGTAAAGCGTTTTTTTTAAATGATATAGTTTAATGTTCATGTTCCCATTTTTGTATATTAATTTTGACACTCGCATTAGTATTGACTATTTTAGTTAAAATTTTGACCCTGTGGAGGCGATATTGTATTAGCAGATCGATATGAAATCTTATGTTCTTTCTAGCCATGATGAAGTGGGCCCTTGGTCCTCCAAAACATGTTGGCTACATTTTGGCTTGTACCCCTGACTTTTAAAAGGGACAAACTTGTAACTGGACCTCTTAGAAGTAGTGTGGCGCTTCAATTTCAATTCCCGTTACATTAGCCTAATGATGATGCACAAACAAGATGGCGGCACAGGACCCAGCTTGCGGGGGCTTTCAAAAGGGTGCAGTTGGACAGCACTGAATTTGCTGGGTGTGTGAATATGCCTTTATAGCTCCACCTAGAGGGCCAGGTAAGAAGGGGATTGTGTAAAAATGTATCTGGGCGAGTGGGGGGAAACTAATTCAGCAGGAATGAGACAAAATTCAAGACATATACTATATTACCAAAAGTATTGGGATGCCTGTCTTTACACATGCATGAACTTTAATGGTATTCCAGTCTTAGTCCGTAGGGTTCAATATTGAGTTGGCACACCCTTTGCAGCTTTAACAGCTTTAACTCTTCTGGGAAGGCTGTCCACAAGGTTTAGAAGTGTGTCTATGGGAGTGTTTGACCATTCTTCCAGAAAGACATTTGTGAGGTCAGGCACTGATCTGGACGAGAAGGCCTGGCTCACAGTCTCCACTCTAATTCATCCCAAAGGTGTTTTGTTGGGTTGAGGTCAGGACTCTGTGCAGGTCAGTCAAGTTCCTCCACCCAAAACTCGCTCATTCATGTCATTATGGACCTTGCTTTGTGCACTGATGTGCAGTCATGTTGGAACCGGAAGGGGCCATCCCCAAACTGTTCTCCTATAGTTGGGAGCATTAAGTTGTCCAAAATGTCTTGGCATATTGATGCCTTAAGAGTTCTCTTCAATGGAAGGGGCCAAGCCCAAACCCTGAAAAACAACCCCACACCATAATCCCCCCTCCACCAAATGATTTGGACCAGTGCACAAAGCAAGGTATATAAAGACATGGATGAGCGAGTTTGGGGGTGGAAGAACTTGACTGGCCTGCATAAAGTCCTTACCGCAACCCGATAGAACACCTTTGGAATGAACTGGAGCAGAGCCAGACCTTCTCGTCCACATCAGTGCCTGACCTCACAAATGTGCTTCTGGAAGAATGGTCAAACATTCCCATAGACACACTCCTAAACCTTATGGACAGCCTTCCCAGAAGAATTGAAGCTGTTATAGCTGCAAAGGGTGGGCCAACGCAATAATGAGCCTTACCGACTAAGACTGGGATGCCATTAAAGTTCATGTAAAGGCATGATGGTGTCCCAATACTTTTGACAATATAGTGTATATGGCTAGCATAAGAGACTAGGAATTCAGTGGGCCAGTCAACTAGCATTTTCAGAAGGATGTCAGCATTTCTGTCCTGACACTTTTACTTTAAAGTAAATTTTACAAGCACTGTGTTAGAGGGTTAATGGGTGTTGGGGGACATGTAGAATCAATGATGAAGGACAAGGATGACTTGACCCCAAGGCTTCCTGTCTTGCACAGCAAGATGGAAACTTGTGGTTTTGTGTGTGCGGTTCGCCCTCCGTTGAGTCACTCCTTGTAGCGGGTCCCCACCTATCCTGCCCTTTTTACACGGCAGAGTTTGAATTTTCACAGAGATTTTGTGGTCGGGACACCTGCAAGCTGCGGCTTTGTAGAAGTGATCGGAGTTCAGTTTTTCACACGGTACTCGGAGCCCACAATCACTGATTGTGCACACTCACCTTGTAAGCTGAAGGCTTACTGACGCAGATTTGTGCTGGAAATTTACCCTTTGCAGCTCAGTTAGACACTCATCAGCAGTAATGCCCATTTTACAGTGCCAAGGTATTTTGTATGCAAAATACAAAAACCTATAAAAGCCAATCATATCCGGAATACTGTTATTATTATATATGTAAAGCCCAAGCTTGTTTTAGTTTTGGAGAGAGTAGCGAATGGAAAAGAATCAGTCAAGACTTTCTGTCCCATTGAGTATTCCCTTCATTTTCTGTCCTGGAGAGACAATAGTCAAGGAAGGCGATCCCCTTATAAAACAGTTGTCAACAGAACAAGTGTCCCCATTGGAGGATTTCCCTTCACCTCCTGCTCCAGTGACAAATTTACAATTTGGGATTTCCCATCACTTTCTGTTCTTGTAAAAACAGTGACCAACACAAACAGAGAGGCTCAAACATCAATAAAACCCTTCCCTGAGCCATCCAAAATTAGAAGCTTTAAATCACACCCCTTGCTATAAGGATGACCACAACATTTATGGTACAATAATCAAAATATGGAACAGCAAGCAAGGACAGGAGTAAAATTCCAATCAAGGATGAGCTCACTGACAATACAGGGTGTAGGCGGATTATCACTTTAGGCAGCCTATAGACCAGTGATGGCACCCCAGATGTTTTGGAACTACATTTCCCATAATGCTCATGCACTCTAGTTGAGCATTATGGGAAATGTAGTTCCAAAACATCTGGGGTGTCAAGGTTCGCCATCACTGCTATAAACTATGTAATTTTCTTACCTGCAACCCGTTGTTGCAGGAAAGAAAGTCACTCCATTCCCCCATCAACACAGTCAATGTTGATGGGGAAATCCCTCCCGTGGAGCTATTTTGTTTGGCCCTTCTGGGGGAATACAGTGATTATTGGTAACGGTTATAGCCGCTGGCAATAATCAAATGTAAAATTCGACATCCTGGTTGTACGAAAGTCGCACAACAATCGAATGGGGTACAATCAGCCTGTCCATAGACAGTTCGGATCTTGGCTGGTCCCTACTGAACTGGTGGAGATTCCAACCATCTAGTGCCAGCTTAAGTTTAGACGCTGTCTGCTCCAACTTTGTATGGTTACAGGCCATCAGAAAATAGATCCCCCACCTAATGCATCATTTAGGCTAAATCTATACATGAATCTAATGAGAAGGTACATTTTTTTTTATCAGAAAATAAAGTTTTATTGAGCATATTGAAAAAAAAAAAAGGACAAAACAAATAGAGTGCAACAGGCGCTGATCAAAAGGATGGAGGCATAGCCATAACCATACTGAATATGAAATATTTAAGGTCAAAATACAGAGGAATACCAAAACCTATAACCGATAAAGCTAATTATACACACATGGGGGGGGGGGGGGTCAAGAAACAGCCCAGTACAGTGCAACATAACTAGATGTGCTCTGAGGGGGGAAGCATGGGAACATTGAATATGAGGGTGAATGCATGTAGCATGGGGTGTAGAAAGTTATGCATGGTAGGTAAAGATCACTCCTCAGCAGTGCAAGTGAAGGTATCCTCCAGTCACCGGTCCCATAATTTGTTATATTTATTCAGGCAACCCCTATATAGATATAGTACTTCTTTGTAAGGGAGGGTGACACTGATGTCCCTAATCCACTGTTGGATAGTGGGGGGGGGGGGGGGACCTAGACTACCTGGGTCCTTGCTATTTGCATCCTGGCCAGGAACAAAGACTCTTGCAAAAATATATTTAGATATTTTTCCTCCTCAGAAATAGAGAGGAGGCCCAGTAAAACAGGGACGGGGGCATAGAGTCAGGAGGGAACCCATGTGGTCATAGAGGAATTTAACTACCTGCAACCAATGAAGGGAGGGGCAGGACCATATTAGGTGAAAGAATGTTCCCCCGGGTCTCCACACTTAGGGCAAGCCGGGCTGTGTTCCGGCTTATATTTGGAGAGGCAAATCGGTGTTAGGTAGAACCTGTGCAGAATGTAAAGATGAGTAAGGCGATCAGACAGTTTAGGGGACACTAAACTTACAAGAGGCAGCACCTCCTTCCAGTCCTCATCCGCCATGTCCCCCACATCCGTTTCCCACTTGGATTTCAGTTGGTAATCCTGAGCAGTAGATGCAGGTAACATGAGGGGATCCGGGCCTGGGACCACCTCCACAAGATATAACGATTCAAGGCGTGGCAAAGTTGGAGGTAACAGTAGAACATGTGGTTGGGCACACCAAAACCATCTTTTAGAGCTTAAAACATTTTAAATGAACCATTAGCTATGACCTTTGTGAGAAATATAACCCCCCCCCGAGCAATCCATAGTTTATAGTCGGGGACAGTCAACAACTCTGGCAGGTGCGGCTTGTCCCACAATGGCGTGTGGGTATGGAATATGGGGGCCTTGGTAATTGACATAGCCTGCTGCCAAATTTTACAATGATGGAATATCACATGACTCCTGTTGTCCACATGAGGCAGCTCACGGGAACCGCACAGTAAAACTTGGAAGGGGTGGGCTACTAGGCAAGAGAGCAAGGAGCATACAAGGGTAGAATACCTGTCCCTGTCTTCCTGATTGTAGTAGAAAAAAAAATTGAAAGCGGAGAAGCAATATAATACAGGTCTAAGTCGGGTAAAGCAGTGCCGCCCAGGTGGACAGGACAATTCAGATTCCGCCATGATAGTTTGTGACGGGAGGGACCCCATATGAACGTGTTGAGAATGGGTTCCATGGATTTGAAGATACGTGTAGAGATTTACATTGCCAATACCTTTTGTATTTAGCATATGAACATCAAGCCAGCGTACGACAACCTCATCTCATTATACCCTAATTACCGAGGATTGTTCTTAGCCTAATGACACCCATAGTCACTGTTAGGATGTGCTAAATCCTGAGGAGGTTCCTGACTAAGGTTAAATGTTTAGTGGCTCCTTCTCACATTTTAATTAGCACTTCAGGCCATTAAGTAAAGACCAGCCTCAGGGCTATGGTCATCAGAGCAGAATGTTTCAAGAGGGATAGTGTGGAGATCATCTGTGATGTCTGCAGGCAGGCTGTTACTTGTGGAATGATCAAGCACAGAAAACTGCCCTTTGGACAGGCCATACATGGTTCAAATCTCAGCCGGTTCAACAGGAACCGGCCGAGATTCGAACCGTATATGGGCAGGCTGAATGTACCAAGTTGATCGATTAACTCGGGTACAACCAGCATGCCGAGTTTTACCTGCTAGCTAGCAACAATCACTGTCTTCTCCAGGCGGGGATGTCTCCCCCCCCACCGAGAGAAGAAAATGGCCCAGCAGGAGGGATTCTTGCATCAACACGGTCTGCGTGGTTGCAGGAAAGAACTTTGCTCCGTGTATGGCTGGCCATAGATGATCCATTTTTTTTGTTCATTCAGCCAGAGGGCTGAATAAAAAAAAAAAAGTGGGTTCCTCCATCCACATAGTTGAGGTGGATGGAGGAATTATCCCCACCATTTTATTCTGACAGTGGGGACTCTCCTCTGTCAGAATACACTGGTCAGCAGCTGCAGCTGCTTATCGAGAAAATGTTTTCCAACAAGCCTGTTCAGCAGAAGTTGTTGATTAGATCAACTTCTGTCGAGCAGGAGCAGTCACACATTGATCGAAATTTGTCTGGCTCAGCAGGAATACATCTATGGCCAGCATTAGGGCGCTATTTTGCTGGTTCAGCAGGGACTGGCCGAATTTTGCTCCATATATGGGCAGGCCGATTATTCACAAGAAGCACTTCTGATTTGCAGCACTAGGGTCCTCGGTGTCAATCCTGACCAACACACTGCCTGCATGGAGTTTGCATGTTCTCCCTGTATTTGTGTGGGTTTCCTCCAGGTACTCAGATTTTCCCCTACACTTTAAAGACATGCTAGTAGGTTAATTTGCTAAATTGAGAATGCACAAGATGGCTGCCTCACCTTCTAACTACTTTGAGTACCCAGGAAGAAAAGCACTATATAAATACAAATTAAATGTAAAAAAAATCTAATAGTTTATTAGCATATTTATTTTATATGTACTTAGGACATATTGGGGTGATTAGGTGCGTGTGTGTCTGTATTTATAATATATAAGAATTGAAGAATTTACACTTTGCTACAATGTAAAGTAGTGAGTGTACAGCTTGTATAACAGTGTAAATTTGCTGTCCCCACAAAATAACTCAACACACAGCCATTAATGTCTAAACCGCTGGCAACAAAAGTGAGTACACCACTAAGTGAAAATTTCCAAATTTGGGCCACTTAGCCATTTTCCCTCCCTGGTTTCATGTGACTCAGTGTTACAAGGTCTCAGGTGTGACTGGGGAGCAGATATGTTAAATTTGGAGTTATCGCTCTCACTCTCTCATACTGGTCACTGGAAGTTCAACATGGCAACTCATGGCAAAGAACGCTCTAAAGATCTGGAAAAAAAGAGTTGTTGCTCTACATAAAGATGGCCTAGGCTATAAGAAGATTGCCAAGACCCTGAAACTGAGCTGCAGCACGGTGGCCAGTACCATACATCAGTTTAACAGGACAGGCTCCACTCAAAACAGGCCTTGCTCCCTATGTCACAAGGCGAACCAGTACGGCATACCCTTTCCCTTCTGTACAGCCTCTTGACTAACCAAGACAAGACTTCGACTCCCACATTCATCCTTCAGTGGGAAAAAGATCTTGGGACCCGCTTCACTCCACAGCAAACAGACAAAATCCTTTTACTAGCACATAAAGCCTCCATCACAAATCAATATCAGGAATCTGGGTATAAAATAATCTCCCGTTGGTACAGAGTCCATTACCTACTCAATAAGATGAGTAAAACAATCCGTGATAAATGCTGGGAGGTGCAACACGGAAGTGGGAACCTTGAGTCATATCTTCTGGACATGCCCGGCGCTAGGGGCATTCTGGGAGGGGGTGACGGTGACAATTAAGAGCATAACCTCTGTGGAATTAAAAGATAACCCAGCTGCGTGCCTTCTCCACCTAACAGAGAGACCTATCCGAAAGTATAAAAAGACATTGACGATGCAACTCCTTAACGCGGCAAGGGCATGTATGCCTGCGATGTGGAGACAGCCCAAGCCCCCGTCCAGGGTCCTGTGGTACTCAAAAGTTAATCACATCCTCCGGATGGAAGAATTGACAGCCACCCTCTATAACACAGAGGAACAATTTCACAACAAATGGAGGCCCTGGAGGTATTTCACTGCTACACATGAGTATCTACGAGAGATAACCCTAGCTACCAACCTAGACACTGAGCAGACGTTCTGAGCAAATTGCGCCCAGGGAGTCTGGGGCATTACTCTTGCACGAGAACTGGCAGTCTCCCTACCCCCCCCCCCCCCCCCCCCCTTTTTTTTTCTCTTTCTCCCTCTCCTCCCTCCTTCTCCCTTCTCTTTCCCATACTGATACTTTCTTTACCTATCTTTCTTCTCTTAACTTGTCTCTTCTCCCTCTTAATTCTAAAATATAGCCGAAGACCCCATCCATTATATTCAGATGGAGGTAAAGTACAACGAATATGAAAGACGGAGGAAGCAGGTGGTCTTGTAGACTTAGTCACATACCATAGACTCATTGAGAGGATATTAAGACTTGTTTAAGTTTGGGCCACTTCGGGGCAGGTTCTTTTGGGCCCCGTACGCCTCCCGTTTATCATTCTCTTTAATTGCAAATATAACTGGCACAATATTGTTTGAAGCTGTTAAGAGTTCATAATGTGTTGAGACATATTGTTTATTACCTCTAATGTATGGACACCATGTTTATACAGATGGAAAATGTAATGTTTAGACACATTGTACAGTTTATTGCCATGAATAAATAAAGGAATTTTAAAAAGAACAGGCCTCGCCATGGTTGACCAAAGAAGTTGAGTGCACATGCTCAGCGTGATATCCAGAGGTTGTCTTTGGGAAATAGACTTATGAGTGCTGCCAGCATTGCTGCAGAGGTTGCAGGGGTGGGGGCTCAGCCTGTCAATGCTCAGACCATACGCTGCACACTGCATCAAATTGGTCTGCATGGCTGTCATCCCAGAAGGAAGCCTAACGATGTAAACAAGATGCAAGAGAACAATGGGACTTTAAATGAGGCCTCCATCCCTATCCAATTGAGAACAGCGGAGACGGGAATGGGACTTTAAATGAAGCACAAAGTTATGAAAAAATTCTATATAAATAGGGTAGATGATCCATAACAATTCATATATATGCATATATGGCAAAATAATTTTCCTAATTACATAATACGGATTCTGGAAAAAATATATGAACATGATAGATAAACACGGCATATAGCAGCTCTACGCGTTTCGTAGATGGATCCACTCTTCAGGAGCATGCACGTGGATGTAGTCTGAAATCTAATAGGATGAATAAGAATATCTCAAAGGTCTGACCCTTCCCAGAAAAATAGTTAGACATTAATGGCTGTGTGTCGAGTTATTTTGAGGGGACAGCAAATTTACACTGTTATAGAAACTGTACACTCACTACTTTACATTGTAGCAAAGTGTAATTTCTTCAGTGTTGTGACATGAAAAGATATAATAAAATATCTACAAAAATGTGAGGGGTGTACTCACTTTTTATGGTACTGTGTATATATATATATATATATATATATATATATATATATATATATATATATATACATACATATATACATACATACATATATATATATATATATATATATATATATACACACATACATACACAGACACAGTAGAAGCAATAGTAATAAAAATGGGCTGTGATTCACTAAAACATTGGTGTAATAAAACATCTAAGATGTCACTGATGGTGTTCTTCTATGAAGTCTATCAAGTGCCTATAGCATCTGCTTCTGTATTACCTCATGTAAAGTTTATACTTTGATATCACTTTTCTCTATTTTCTACATTTCACAGCCGCACTGATTCCAATGATATGCATGCTACTAGGCAGTTAGAACAATCATTTAGCTTAGCTATGTAAATAGGATAAATAAAAAAAATTGTTGCATAGCTACAAGTATATAAAACACAGCCTGCCCCACTGATGTATAGGGTACAAAAACATAATAGCAACTGTATTATCTCATGCAGACCATCAAACACAAATAACATACACTTTTACCCTTGTTACTGTTTAGATTTAGAACACCCTGTAAACCTGTTTGGATATTATATTTTTATTCAATGGGTAGCAATCTTCTCTTTGCATAAACCAGAACTGCACAAAGCACTCTATCCACCGCAATGATACAATATAGCCACACGTAGGAAGAAAATACATCTTTAAACCTTGAGAAATCTCACAGGGATATCAAATCTCCAGTGTTTTGGGGAAATGACTGCAAACAAAAACTGCTGAATAATCCAACCCCAGACAAACAAAAAGTCCCATAAATCAACACACTACGCCCATGTCATTGCTGTGACAATCCCATAAGGCACACAGAACACATGAGAAAAATGAAACCTGTACAGAGAGAACTATGAAAGCTACTATTGCAGCAATGCTAATTGCTTGGCTGCCACTGATTTCAATGCTTTTTGAGTCATCAACCTGGAACAAGCATGCAGCATGTAAAGCAAACCTGAAATGAAAGTTCCAGTTTGCAAACAGTGCCTCACAAACCACTGAACTTGTTGGATGAGCATGACAAGCATGCATCTTGGCATTTTTATGAGATCAGTTGTCCCTGAGGACTTCACATATGACGAAACGCGTCTGAAGGAGACACGCACACATGCTACCACACATGTGCAATTGATGGTCGGCCATCTCGCTTTCTGGAACGACAACCTATTTTACTACACGCTTGCTTTTAAGCTACCCAATGTGTTACTCAGTTTTTTACTAATAAATAGTCCAAACGATATTATGCCATGTGGATTATTCCTTCATTACATGTCTGGTGATGCGTGACCAACCCGGAGGGGGCGTTTTACTCAAAGGGTTCACTTCCTGGTTTGACTCATTCACCACTATGGCACATATCCAGTGACAAGTGCGGATGCATGCGAGGTCCGGATCCTTCGGCTCGGATATTCTAATTGAGTGCCTATGACCACTCCTATTAAAGGGGTCACACATCTTCTGGTAAGCACAGTTGTAATTATTTTGATTTGGTGACACCTACTCTATGCTACCTTCATCACTCTCACGGCTGGAGGGACTTTTTCATCCTGAGTGCTCGTTTATATGCAATAGCAACAATTGCTCTTGGACACATACATGGAATTTCACATATGAACTTTGTGCATATACACTTTTTGTTTGATTTTAGCGCTGCACTGTTTTTTGTATATTTATTGTACGTCAGGTGTCTGGACATTGTGCACAGCTGCTGTTTTAAATTTCATTATCACTATTATTGTTCACCATTTGCGCAGATATATAATTTTTGCCTATTTTCAGGAGATCAAAAGTGAAAGACTATGTAGTTTTCCATAGAGGATCCTGTTTAAGGGCACCTGTCACTCACCTACAGTGATAACACATGCTATCTTAAAGTGTTTGTAAAGGTCACATTTAAAAAAATAAACAAATATGTCATACGCACCTGCCCTGTGCAATGGTCTTGCACAGAGCAGTCCTGATATCCTCCTCTTCTCGGGTCCCTCTCCAGTGTTTTTGGCCCCTCCCTCTTGCTGTATGTCCCCATAGCAAGCTGCTTGCTCTGGAGGAACTTGCGAGAGCTTGTTCCCAACCTGCCTGTGTGTCTATTTGACTCACAGAGCGCGGCTCGGCCCCCCCCCCCCCCCCCCTACTGACTGTGATTGGCAATAGCTCCCGCCAGGCAGAGACCCGGGAGAGCTTCTGCTCTTGTGCACATCGCTAGATCAGGATCGGGTTTAGCCCAGGTTCACACTGCACTACGGTAATAAAGCACCCCCCGAAATCGCAAAAAGTAGTACAGGAACTTTTTGAAATCTGAGCAGAGGCGCAAATGCGGCGTTGCACCGATTAGGATGGTGCCTTTGCCAGCAATTGCTGCAGAGTTGACATGTCAAATTGCACCAGTGTGAATCAGGGCTCAGGTAAGTATTAAAGGGGAGGGGGATTGCTATCCTGGGACGTTTTCAGATAAATGATGATCTATAACTGAACTTGGGAATGTTCCCAAAAAAACTGGCTGTATGTTACGACACCAGATTGTCTAGTGGATTTACAAAGAACGGTACAGAAAGCTAAATGTGAATACATTTTTATTTCAAATCAGTATTTAGTGTATGTTCTTTTGATGCTTTTATTACATATATGTACTTTTTCAATTATTAACTTTTTATGTAATGTGGATTGGAAGTAAAAAAAAAACTGCCCTTCCAGACAAGGGGATACTCGATAAACATAGGGGGGAACCCAGACCTAGTATAAGTCTATTGAATCGTAAAGGATTAATTCTTCTATCACTGAAAATACATCCAATGGACTTTGAGTCTCTCTCTCTCTCTCTCTCTCTCTCTATATTCCACACTATTGATATAGAACCATAGACCTTGTCCTACTTGAATGAGGATCATACGGACTTGTGATGGTAAATATTAGTTCATACTATCTCAACTAGATGTCAATTGTCCCATAATTGAAAAGATATAATTTTTTCCCCGCTAGTTTACCCTATAAAAATGAAAGACCTTCAACTGCGACCTCCGCCCAATCAAATCAAACCAAGAAAAAATGTCCCAAAGAGGGGAATAGCAGAGAGGAAATTTCAGAAGGAGACACTAGTTCTGGTAATTCTTGTGACACCCCAGGATTTCCTCACTTTGGAGGGATTTGCTCTCACTTCCTGTTTTGGCTATGGGACAGGAAGTGAAGGGAAATCTCCCCAATGGGACACAGATGGGGAAAAAAATGACAGGGGTTATTACACTCTCCTTACTCTATCCAAAATTCTACTTTAAATCTTTATCAAGTGAAACATCATAGCAGTAGCGTAGAGTATTGTACCATGTTACGATGAATGCAGAAAAGTGTGGAGTTTAACTGATAGCCTTTAGTGGCAAGCTTTTGGGATGCCTTAGATCCCTTCTATAGTCTTAAGAAGAGAGGGAAGGCATCCCAAAAGCTTGTATCTTTAGTAAGTTAAGTGTACCAATAAAGGGTTTCACTTAAACTTCAAACTCTCTGCATCAAGTGAAAGATGAAAAGAAGAAAATAAGCTGTATATATGGGGGCTCTTTAGCTGAATCCTGAGATCGGTACAAGTGCCATCTTTTTCCCATGGCTGCGTGGGAACAGCTGGCTTGTCGTATTTTCCAGTTGAGACGGAGAAAAGATAAGGAGCGGAGGGTGAGAAAGAGGAAGTGTACAACCTGCTACTTCTCTAATCCCATGCTCTCCCTCCCAGCTCCACTGGCTTTCCCTGTGCCCCCATTAGGATGATGGGAGCAGCTTCTAATAGGAGGGTAATTGACCAGCAGCTCTGGGAACTTGGAGCACGTAAGCGGCAGATGATAATCAGCCGCTTCTCGCATCCAAACAACACATGCTGTGCGGTGAGAATGAGACAGCTAAATAAGGCAGAATGTGATCAATAAAATGATCGGGCTTATTTAAATTGCAATTTCAGCTAAACAGATAACTAGGCATCTATTTACCTGCCATAGGATTTGTAAATTTATTCACATACTCCTATGCAAACCCCCCCTCCCCCTTTCCTCATCAAAAATGTGACCAAAACAGGGCAAGAACACAAAAGCTGCAAGGCAGCCATATACTCTTCGAATCTTGGCTGGTTCAACAGGAACCGGTCGAGATTTGAACTGTTAATGGGCAGGCTGAATGTACCAAGTTGATCAAGTCAATGTCAATGTTGATGGGGGAATTGAGCGAACTTCTTTTCTGCAACCTGAAATTGCAGCAACGAAATTTGCTCTGTGTATGGACGACCTTAGTCTGTAGCTCTCGCTACCGTGCATCCTTCCTCACAGGTGGCAATTCCAATTTGCAAGCCTGATTTTAGCTTTCAGCTTCAAGCAGTTCAAATGATTTCAGGAAATTACACTAGCTGGATTATATTCATGACTTAAAGTGATACTAAAAAGTCTAATTTTCTTTAAAAATAACAAACATATTATACTTACCTGCTCTGTTGCAGTGGTTTTGCACAGAGCAGCCTGGATCCTCCTCTTCTCAGGTCCCGCTTCAGTGCTCCTGGCCCCTCACCCCTGTCGAGTGCACCCACAAGAAGCAGCTTGCTATGGGGGCACCCAAGCTGAGCCGCAGCTCCCTGTGTCCATTCAGACATGGAGCAGCAGTTTGGCTCCGCCCCGCCCCTCTCTCTCTTGACTGGCTAACTGACTTTGATTGACAGAAGCGGGAGCCAATGGTGCCGTTGCTGTGTCTCAGCCACTCAGGAGGGAAAGTTCCGGACAGCCAAGGCTCTCATGTACATCGCTGGACAGAGATGGGGCTCAGGGGGCTGCTACACACACAATGCATTAAGATAAAAAAAATAAAAAATTCTGCCTTTACAAACCCTTTAAATGAAAGGCAAAATATGCATTAGGCATTTTTTAAATTGCTACGGAAAGCACTTTTTTTAATTTCAGTACTTGACACCCTAAAGAACTATGTTTTTGTGTCCCCCTGAATGACAGCATAACTTACATATAATTGATGTACTGTAATTTTTGAAGCCATCTTGGTTAGGCTGCTTTCACACTGGGGCGGTTTTCAGGCGGTACAGCGCTAAAAATAGCGCCTGTACACCGCCTGAAAAAAACGGCCCCATTCACTCCAGTGTGAAAGCCGGCGGGCTTTCACACTGGAGCGGTGCGCTAGCAGGACCGCAAAAAAAGTCCTGCTAGCAGCATCTTTGGAGCGGTGAAGGAGCGGTGTATTTACCGCTCCTATACCGCTCCTTCTCATTGAAATCAATGGGAAACCGCGGGGATACCGCCGGCAAACCGCTTTGCGGCGCTTTGCGAAGGTTTTTAACCCTTTTGCGGCCGATAGCGGGGGTTAAAACCACCCCGCTAGCGGCCGCATACCGCGGGTAAAACGATGGTAAAGCAGCGCTAAATATAGCGCTGCTTTACCGTCGCCGCCCTGCACCGCCCCAGTGTGAAAGCAGCCTTAGAGATTTATAGATCATGTGTCTCCAGGATGAAGATTGATCATCGATTGACTTTTCGTTATTGCCCTTACATAATTTTAGAATAGCTGATGAGTTGAATAAAACCATGTACTTCTAAGCAACAGGACTATTATGATTTTTATTGGGTTAGCTTTTTAAATATATGATATGTAATATAGAATAATAAAAGCCATGTTCTTTAACAATTTAATAGTTGTGTCAAATTGTTTATTCATTAGCCTTGGGTGGAAAAAGTCAATAACATTTCCCTGTGTTTAGCTTACACACAGCTGAGCAAGAGAAAGTTATGTTGTATCAGGGTAAAAGATAGTCAGTTATTATATCAAGTGGCCAACTAAAGGTCTTAAAGCGGTGTTCCAGCCATAAAAAAATTTTTTTTTAAAGTCAGCCACTACAAACACTGCAGCTTCTGACTTTTATTAAGGACACTTACCAGTCCAGGGCGCCCGCGATGTCAGCCGATCCGTCCCTCGTATCATGTGCCGGCGCCGCCATCCTCACTAAGGGAAAAAAGCAGTGGAGCCTTGCGGCTTCACTGTATGTTTCCTACTGCGCATGCGCGAGTCCCCCAGCGATTTCTGAATGGGCGGCTGTCTTCTGTGACACACAGGTCCCAGGAGACACCGTGCCCAAATTTCCCAGAAATCAACGCGAGGAGAAGACGGACGATCACAGCGGAATAGGAAGTGGCAGATTAGGACGATCTGCCTAGCAATAGGCATTTCTGGTGAGTAAAAAATATATATATTTTTTTTTTTGTTCAATGTTTTTGTTGCATTTGTATGTATTTTTTTTCAGGGTGGACCTCCACTTTAAAGTGCATTTCCACTTTTGCAGTCAAATTGGGATACTGTAACACCTACTTTATATTGGTTATTTGTTTCCATAAATATAGCGTAACAAAAAAAAAAAAGAAAAATTAAAAAATGCTGGTTCCCTTTTTAAGTGCTTTTTACTTGCTTCAAATCGTTACAAGCTCTCCCTGCTTTGTGAAGAAGGGGGCTGTGAAGTGATGTTTACCATAATTAACTCTGCCTGTACTTCTGAAGTTCATCATTATCAATTGTAAACTAAATTTGAACATTGTCTGTCCTAACAAAGGGTTAAAATATTGCTTGTCCCTGGAGCCGATGCGAGTGCCTGGCGGTCGCGATGACCACCGGGCTCCTGCGACTGCTCGTGACACAACGAGAACTGGGATCTCTGTGTGTAAACACAGAGATCCCGCTTCTCTGAGGGGGGAGACAAAGTATGAACACCGATCTATCACTTCCCCTAGCTAGTCCCATCCCCCTTCAGTTAGAACACACACTAGGGAACACAATTAACCCCTTGTTTGTCACCTAGTGTTAACCCCTTCACTACCAGTGACATTTTTACAGTAATCAATGCATTTTTATAGCACTGATCACTGTATAAATGCCAATGGTCCCAAAAATGTGTAAAAATCCAATGTGTCCGCCATAATGTCGCAGTCATGATAAAGAAATCGCAGATCGCCACCATTACTAGTAATAAAAAAAAAAAATTATAATAATAAAAAAAGCTATAAATCTATCCCCTATTTTGTAGACCCTATAACTTTTGTGCAAACCAATCAATATACGCAAATTTGGACATTTTCACTTAGGGGTGTACTCACTTTTGTTGCCAGCGGTTTAGACATTAATGGCTGTGTGTTGTTTTTTTGAGGGGACAGCAAATTTACACTGTTATACAAGCTGTACACTCACTACTTTACATATAAGTAGAAAAGTGTAATTTCTTCAGTGTTGTCACATGAAAAGATAAAATAAAATATTTACAAAAACGTGAGGGGGTGTACTCATTTTTGTGAGATACTGTAGGTGCATCTCAATAAATTAGAAAGAATATCATCAAAAAGTTTAATTTAAATTTATTTCAGTAATTCAATTCAAAAAGTGAAACTCATATATTATATAAATTAATTACACGCAGAGTGATATATTTCAAGCATTTCTTTCTTACAGCTAGTGAAAACCCCAAATTCTGTATCACAGAAAAGCAGAATATAACAGGTTGCTTTGATAGTGGCCATCAGCTTGTCTGCGTTGTTGGGTCTAGGGTCCCCCATCTTCCTCTTGACCATATCCCACAGATTCTCTATGGGGTTTAGGTCAGGCGAGTTTGCTGGCCAATCGAGCACAGTGATCCCATGATCGTTAAACTAGGTATTGGTACTTTTGGCAGTGTGGGCAGGTGCCAAGTTCTGCAGGTAAATGAAATTAGCATCTCCACGAAGCTGGTCAGCAGAGGGAAGCATGAAGTGCTCTAGAATTTCCTAGTAGAGGGCTGTGCTGACTTTGGACTTGATAAAACACATTGGACCAACACCAGCAGATGACATGGCTCCCCAAATCATCACTGATTGTGAAAACCTCACACTGGACCTCATGCAACTTGGATTCTGTGCCTCTTCACTCTTCCTCCAGACTCTGGGACCTTAATTTCCAAATGAAATTCAAAATTTACTTTCATCTGAAAAGAGGACTTTTGACCACACAAGTAATGTGACAGTTGTAGCCCATGTAGTTGGATACGTCTGTGTATGGTGGCTCTGGAAGGACTGACACCAGATGTAATCCACTGCTTGTGAATCTCCCTCAAATTATCGAATGGCCTTTGCTTCACAATCCTCTCAAGGCTGCGGGTATCCCTGTTGCGTGTGCACCTTTTTCTACCACACCTTTACCTTCCATTCAACTTGCCATTAATATGCTTGGATACAGCAGCTTCTTTAACAATTACCTTTTGTGACTTACCCTCCTTGTGGAGGGTGTCAATGACTGTCTTCTGGGTAACTGTCAAGTCAGCAGTCTTCCCTATGATTGTGTAACCTACAGAACCAGACTGAGAGACCGTTTAAAGGCTCAGGAAACCTTTACAAGTGTTTTGAGTTAATTAGCTCATTAAAGTGTCTACAATACTGAACTTTTCACAATATTCTAGTTTTCGGAGATACAGAATTTGGGGTTTTCACTAGCTGTAAGCCATAATCAAACTTAAAGGGGTTGTAAACCCTCTTGTTTTTTTCCCCTAATGCATCCTATGGCTCCTGATTGGATAGATTGATAACAGCGCAGCCATTGGCTCCTGTTGCTCTCAATCAAATCCAATGATGCGGGGGCGGGGCCGAGTCCGGCATTCTGTGTCTATGGGCGCAAATGCTGGACTCGGGAGCGCACCTGCACGGTAACCCCCTGGGAGAGTGCTTCTCCTAAGGGGGTTCCAGATGCCAGGAGGACCCGCGACCACCGTCGGGGGACCCCAGAAGACTAGGTTTGGGGCCACTCTGTGCAAAATGAACTGCACAGTGGAGGTAAGTATGATATGCTTGTTATTTAGAAAAAAAAAAAAAAAAACGAGGGTAAAAGAAAGAAATGCTTGAAATATATCACTCTGTGTGTAACGCATCTATATAATATAGGAGTTTCACTTTTTGAATTTAATTATTGAAATAAATTAACTTTATGATATTCACATTTTTGGAGATGCACCTGTATAATCAAGTACAGATATCCTTCTTTCTCTCTCCAACGAACTGCAAACATATCATAGAAGAAAGTCTCCTCTTCATTGCTTTCCTGCGTCTTTGCTCTTTCCCCAACGGAAGCCCAATTTCTGGGCATTACCATTGCTGAGCTCAGGTAGCTGCCACCTCCTCCTGGCTTAGTGAGTGTGCTCTTAGGCACACTGATGTCATAAACCCAGATGAGTAAACTGGAGCCTCATTCTAACACCTCAGCCTCCCTATGCATCCGTACTGATAGCACATGAGTGCGAAGCACTGACTGACTGAGCCTTGCTGTGGGCTTGCTAGTGTTGAAAAGGGTTTAGCTGACAAGCCCACTTGCATTCTTGGTGACCGTGTTTGTCTTAGGCAGTCCCATGGTGCTGGAGACCAGCACTGTCAATGAAAATGCATTTGGTATCCATCACTTTGTGGTCGAACAGAGGTGGGGAGGAGGTGTGCTGTTGACCACGCTAGCCTGGCTCTATACCACTTAGAAAAAAAAACAGAAACGGAAGCAAAAATAAAAAAAATAAAAAAATGTAGGCAAGGCTTCTTTCTTTCTGCTCTGAAGAAAAAGCTGTTTATTTTCTGCAGAGTTAATCTCAATAGGAGTGACTCCATTATTAATCATCTAATGCACTTGCATTGTTTTAACGAGGAAAGTTGCAGTGCCTGAATCCCTTTAGAAGTGATTATCCCTTTGGGAGCATCTCAATAAAGATGACATTTTTGTTGCAGAGGATGTCTAAAATCGGACTTATTTTTGTGCAAACTTCTGGGAAAAGAAAATAATCGTTAGGTGCAGCCCTAGAGTAAATGTTTAATAAATACCCGTTGATCCACCCCAGTTTTTGCTCGTCCTTAGTGTATGTAATGGCACAAACTTTTTTTTTTAGTTTTGGACACAGTTTGGAAGGGTTATACCCTCTATCATGTTTTGATGCTGTCAGGTAAATCTTCTGTTGGGAAGAGTCATCCCTCTTGAAGGTTTAAACTGAAAAGTTGTGACCAGAGCAGGAAGTGAGGGCAATTCATCCAATTGGGACCACGATCTCAGAAGAAAATTTCACTTTGGGAAGATTTCCTGTTGTTTCTCCAGTACAGGAAGGAAAAACTCCCTAGCGGGACAAAGACAGCAAAAAATAACCAACCCTTTCCTACTCTACCCAAAACGAATAAAACACGTTTTGGCTATACATGTACTTGGGTTCTTAAATATACATGTAGGGAGGCAACACTATCCCTCTATCTCACAATGCTGCAGCAACACTGTCACCCTCCTGTGTACACTACAGGCAGCCATGCTTCATGCAATCTACTGGTTGATTGACAGCTGCTCTAACAATTTAGCAGCCAAGACTGGGGCTTCAATTATGACACTGGCGACCTCAGATACAAAACCTACAAAATAATATTATACGTCTACAATGCACCTTGCATTACTGTAAAATTGTGGGGGTTCTGAAAGAAACATGTATACTTGGTACATGTATACTTTAAAGGGGGTCTTCACCCTCGGAGTAAAGCTCCCTCCTCTCCACACAGAGTGCATAATTAAACATTTTTTTATTTACCTTCTTTTTCTGAAAAAGAAAAATTCTCTCCTGACCCCCCAAGCATGTCACTCACTTAAGCGAATTACATGCACCATGCCCGCTGTGCCTCCTAGGATATGCACATCACATATCCCAGGAGGCATATTCCTTCATTGATAGAGGGGGGGGGGGGTTGGGCTTAATGGCGCATCATCATGAGGCTTGGCGACTGAACCCAGAAGAGCCGACGGGCCTCCCCGATGATGCCACATAAGATGGTGGTGTGGGACCGTGCAGGGCAGAACTCAGAGGGCTCTGCAGGACACAGCTGGATCTACTGGGCGGATGAGTATCTGAAATGTTCAGAGCCCCCCACAAGGTAGGAAGTAAGAGGGAGAAATGTGGGGAATCCATGGTATTCACCAGGGTCACTAGAACTAGTGTCCCCTGGAAGATTTCTCCTCTATTTCTGTTCTGGTGGCCACTTGAAATTATAGGTTTTCTTTCACTTTTGGTGATAGCTGTCACCAGGACAAATATAGAGGCCGAAGCTCTCTAATGGGGACAAAGGAGATAATAAAAACCTGACAGGTGTCCGTTCTCTTCTAACTAAAAAAAAAAAAAAAAAGTTTTGCCTACAGTTATACTTTAGTAAATCACAGACAAGGAAAGTACACAGTTTTTTAAGTCAGTTAGACCTAAGAAAGGAGAAGACATGAGGAGAGAGGAGACTATTATGGCACAAACAATGGGCAGCACAATCAGGCTGTATATGTAAGAAGCAGATATGTGTGCCTCCCTTCAATTAAAAAGAACACACTAATAAATTTATTTGCATTTAGCCGGTCACTTTAAATCTAGGATAGAAGCTACAGCGTGTCTCTTTTAGGGCATCTTCAGTATTTCAAAGGCTTTGAGTGGCTGGAAAGTCTTTGGTTTTTCATAAACGCGGCTTGACCACTGGAAAAGCCTGCCTCCAGCATGTTCAGGAAGCATCAGGTACACCATAAATTACACCCAAGTTCAGAGACAGTTCAAGCTTTCGAGACACAAAGATCCTTTCTTTAAGGACATTTCCATTAAGGCAGACGGGGAAAGGACAGAGGTTTGCCATCGAGGTAAATAAAAGAGGTAACAGAGGCCTACTAATACACGGCCCAGTTATTACACAGAAACCAAAATGGCTTTGGGTCTTTTCTCCACTCTGTCTCTACAGAGTCCCTGGCTCCCAGCGGCTGCTTTTGTGTCTCTGGTGACCCGTCAAATTATGAGTGTGGGAACCAGGTCCTGTGGGAGAACGGGAGGCTGGCCGTGTGGGTCTTTCTGCGGACAATAGAGATACAGAGACATCCAAAAGTAAAGAGGACGCAGGCCCCATCGCTGGGATTTAGGAGGGTGACACGCACTGCAATTATTGGGGACAGCACCGATGGGATGTTGGATCAATTTTATCAAATATCTGTTGCATACAGCCAAAATAACGAACCAGGTGTAGGTTTGCGACCTGGCTGGCATTTTACCGGTCTAGACAGAAAAAATGCTATTAATAACAGACCATAAGACCAGAATTATATTATTTTTTGGGAAAGTTTGGTAACTGTATATGTCTGTATGAATACATTCTCGACTTGTTACAATATACAAAAAAGTACCTTTTTTTTTTTTTTTTTTTTTTAAGATCCACCTTTTTCCATTAAAAAGCCATCTCTGAGCTTTTGGCAAGGGACTATGCCTAGGCTAAGATGATGTCATCAGTCTGCCGCAGGCAGTAGGAAGCATTTCCTCAGTCTCCTCTCCTCCTCCGATCTTACGTAGGATTCTGGGTATGAATTAGAGCAGTGGTTCTCAACCTCAGTCCTCAAGTATCCCCAAAGGGCCATGTTTTGGGAACTTCCCTTAGATAAAATAGCTCTTATCGATACCATGTCATTGATATTGATTTAAAGCAGCTGTGAAAAGTAAAATAAAACCTGAAAACATGGCCCGTTGGGGGTACTTGAGGGCTGAATTAGAGGAGTAGTAGTCAACTCACTTGATTTAAAGGGCCTTGCGGCAGAGATGATCATAGCCTGCACATGTGCAACAGGAGATGGTCAGAGACTTGCAGCATACTACAAAATATGGTTATAGACTGCAGACATGCAACAAGAGATGTTCAGAGACTTGCGCCATACTACAAGAGATGATCAGGGACTGCACACGTGCAACAAGAGATGGTCACAGACTTGCGGCATACTACAAGAGATGATCAGGGACTGCACACATGCAACAAGAGATGGTCACAGACTTGCGGCACACTACAAAAATGGTCAGAGACTGCAGATACGTTACAGGAGATGGTCAAAGATCATGCATGACCAACCATGCGCCAGGAGTTTTTAAGAGACTGGGGACAAATCATTGTGTTCACTTAGGTGCTCTTTACAGCTTGATATTTCTCTGAACAAGTTGAATTTTCAAAATATGAATAGAAATGAGATGGACGGCACAGAAAAAGGTAAGCTAGTGAAGGCCAAACCAAATAAATAAGTAAAACCAATCTAAAGAATATTTTTTCTTTACCAGTGTGAGTAAGCATTCGGTAAGGAAAACACAGACAACTGTCAGGCCCATAATGGCTGCACAATAAATGCCAAAGGGCTGCATATGGCCGCTTGGTCGCAGATTAGGCACCAGGGAATTTAAAAGGTGATATACTGCAAACAAGTGCAATATAATACTAATAATATTGGCAAATACTGAATATCTGTTAGCAATGAGGCGCAGACATGATTCTCACGCTGTACACAGAGGAAGAAGCGGATTCTGGGTATATCTCAAGGGATGATGAGGTAAGGACATTCACATATCACTGCTCTCCCTCCCGCGTGGATACATGGCCGGGTCACCTAGCGCCCAGCCTTACAGGAGCAATACTGTCCGGCTTCATGGTACATTTTCAAGCCACATTTAGAATTAGTCATGGGAAGGCAGAACCATATCATGAATAGCTTATGTGTGCCAGACACTACCAGCGTCAGCCTCTGAGAACCACTTCAAGATGAGATTTTCCCACACAGCATTCTTCTATTTTAGCTCGGTGCCGGCGATATACCCGGTGTATGCAGCGGGCACTGTGTGCTGGAGACTGTACACACATTCCGCTCATTCCCCCTCATTTATTTTATTATGCGAGGCTAGGCACAGCTCAAGCCGACGAAAAACAAAAAAAAAAAGTAATAAATGAATCTGGAAGGAAGTGTTAAATAAGTGAGCAATAATGGTGCAGACTTTAGTAGACACAAGGGACAACATGGCCTACTGTGTCTTCTTTCCATCCTCAAAGCGGGAGGCCAGCTGTTGAGAATCTAAAAGTAGGTTTGGAAAGAAGAACTTTATTAAGAAGGTTTTGGTGTATTTGGAAATGGTGATATTAAAAGCGAACACATCTTTTTCCCATGCAGGGTAAAGTAACAGGTTTACTTTAATGCAGGCCCCTGCAGCAGCTTATATACACCTGCTCATTGGTCTTTTTGCCGCTAGAAGTGAAGAAAAAAAGCCCAAGTGTTAGAACCATGTCCATCATATTCAGAACCTACAAGGGGCTGTGCTGGAGCCTGACTAACAATTGTCAAGAAAAAACACCTGCTGTTAAATAAGGGTAACTGGTGTTGTGTAAGCACTCAGTAAGAAAAACACAGACTACAGTCAAGGATCAAAATCCAGACAGTTCAGCATTTTGATCCTTGTATAGGCAAGGCTGGTTGTAAAGAAGTTGATTTACTTCTGTGCACCCAGCGTGTCGGGTTTTTCCCAATCGATCCGTGCCTCCTGTTACAGCACTGTTCAGTGTATTCTGACAGCGAGGAAGGCTTCCTGCTGTAAGAATACAATAACCCAGTGGGAAGGATTCCCCCATCTACATTGAATATGTATTATGTATATGTATGTATATACATTGAATATTTTTTTTCCCCTTTTAGGCCCCTTGCAGACGGGGCTGACTTGACCAAGCGGATCCGCCTGTCCGCTGATCACAGCTAAACACGTGGATGACAGGTCCATGTCCGCTCCGCTGTGCAGAGCGCACATGGACATAGCCCACTCTTTTCTATAGGGTTGTCGAATGGAAACGGACAAGTGGTCCAATGGAAACGGATTGCTTGTGCGTTTCCATCCAACTGTCATCCGATCAGAAAGCCATGGATGGTCCAATGGGGTCAGCCTGGAAAACTGACAGGGGGACCCGATCGTTCTGTTAGTGTGAAAAGGGCTTTAAACCACTGGTTGTAAAAAAAAAAAAAAAAAAAAATATTAAATGTATGGCCTGCCTAAGGGGCATAAGGGAAGTGAGTCACGTGCTCTTCCATACCAGGAGGAAAAAAAAAAATAAAAAATCAGTGGCAGACCCTTAAAGGAGTTGTAAAAGCAGAAGGTTTTTATTTCATCTTAAAGGGGTTCTATGCATTAAGGTGAAAAACCTTCTATAGTGCTGCAGCACCCCAGCCCCCCGTTTTACTTATCTGAATGCTGTCTTTCTCCGACTGAAAACGAGCACACCAGATTTAGCTGGTGTCTCGTTTCCTGACTGGATAGATTGATAGCAGTGCAGCCATTAGCTCCCGCTGCTGTCAATCAAATCCAATGACGCGGATGCCGGGGGGCGGGGCCGAGTCTTGCTTTCTGTATGAATACATGCAAAAGAGACTCGGGAGCGCGCCTGCACGGGTGTCCACCAAGGAGAGTGCCTCTCCAACGTGGACACCTGATGCAGGGAGGAGCTACCAGCGCTTCCGGGGGACCCCGGGAGAGGTAGATCGGGCCACTCTGTGCAAAACAAACTGCAAAGTGGAGGCAAGTATGACATGTTTGTTATTTAAAAAAAAAAAAAAAAAAACAAGGGTTTACACCCCCTTTAATGCATTCTATGCATTAAGAAAAAAAACCTTGCGTGTAGCAGCCTCCTCAGCACCACCCTAATACTTACCTGAGCCCTTCACTTTAACTCTACTTTGAAGCAATATATACATCAATTTTAATTACCCACACGACCATATATCATCAGAATAACAAATTAACAAAGACATCAAAGCAGGTTTATACAGCAGGTTCTTCCTCTAGTGCATCAGATAGCACAATCAGCATCTTGTTCAAAGACTGAACACCAGTTATGGCATAGATCAGCCAGACTTAGGCATTTAAAATGCTATTCTGTGCTTGCCATGCATTCACACTGATTTAAAATCATCTTGAAAGCCCACTACAGCAGTGGCGTTGGCGTTTCAATCATCAAGGAACCATGGTTGATATGGTGTCAAGATGATTGAAGCGCATCATTTCTATTATTACCTTGTAATATAAAAATGAAATAATTCTCACCATAGTGCAGAATCATAGGGAGCCCTGAGCGTGTCACTTGCCATGTCGCCTGCCACCAGATGTGGTTTGTCACGTTGCATGCCAATAGATGTGAAATGTCATTAGCCACCAGATGCGGATTGTCACTTGCCACAGTCGCCTGCCACCAGATGCAGCTTGCCACGTCGCCTGCCACCAGATGTGGATTGTTACTTGCTATGTCCCCTGCCTTCAGATACAGCTTGTCGCCTGCCACCAGATGCAAAATGCCACGTCGCCTGCCACCAGATGTGAAATGTCACATCGCCTGCCACCCAGAAGCAGCTTGTCACTTGCCACATCGCCTGCCAGTGCAACCAGATGCGGATTGTCACTTACCATGTTGCCTTCCATCAGATGCGGATTGTCGTCACTTGCCAGGTTGTCTGCCACCAGATGCAGCTTCTCACTTGCCACATCGCCTGCCAAAAGATGCAGCTTGACCCTTGCCATGTTGCCTGTCAGTGCCACCAGATGTGGATTATCAATTGCCACGTCACCTGCCAGTGCCACCAGATGTGGATTGTCATTGCATTGGTGGCAACACTGGTCCATTCAGCACAGAGGCAAGCCTCTGCAGGGGCCGGTTCTGAGTGAGGACAGGAAATCGGTGATGTGGGGCGAGTGGTGAGAGATGTCATCCCTCTACTCCCTGCCGCACCTTTGACATTGAAGAGGCCTGGCCGTGAGGGTGGAAGAGCAGTGATGCGGGGCAGGCGCAGAAAGACGTTAACCCTGCTCGCCTGCCAGCTTCTCTCATCCGCCTGCCCGGCTCTCATCCACCTGCCCGCCTGGTTCCTCGCCTCCCGGCTCTCTCATCCACCTGCCTGCCCTGTCTCTCGCCTGCCCGGCTCTCTCATGCCGCCCGCACCCACGGCGCAGTTGCTGAGAGGCCACGGCCTGGTAGTGGGCTGCGGCCTGGTGGTTGGGGACCCCCGCACTATAGCATCCCTAAGGCTGGCCATACATAGATCGAAATTAAGCTGATTCAGCAGGAACGGGCCAAATTTCAATCAATGTAGGCCAATCCTGTTCATGCGATGTTGATGCAAGACTTCTTCTCATGAACTGGCTTGTTGGTAAATTTTTGCTTGACCAGCGCATGCAGCGCTGATCAGTGTATTCTGACAGTGAGGGAGTCCCGCTGTCAGAATACAATGACACACAGGAGAGGATTCCCACATCCACCTCGAATGTGTGGATGAGGTAATCAGTTCCGTGTTTTTAGTTTAGCTGGCTGGCTGAATGAAAAAAAATTAAACCATGTATGGCCAACTTACATGGTCCAGCAGACACATCAGGAATATGAAATGTTGGGTTCACATATTTTTTAACTCTAACAGTGAGTTCTAACAGAGCTGTGCTGTCTGGTACAGGCATATGAATCCTTGTGTGTGTATATCTATGTATATACAATATGTGAAAACCTGCAGAATCCTCTTGCAGTAGACATTCCCAGGCCATTCCCAGGGAGCGAACACTTGATAGGAGACTATTTTAAAAGCCTGGAAATTGGTGGCTTGCCTCACAATACCCTTCTAAATGCCATCAGTGTTCCTGATAATGGCAGTCTACAAGGAGAAGAGGGTTTGTGAAGCCCACTGTGTATGCATGTGTGTGTGAGAGAGAGGCAGATAAAGGCCGGCGAGGTTGGTATTCATAAGCAGCCAACACACAAATAGATAAAGGTTCCGTTAGGACTGATGTCATCTCTGGTCTCCGAAAATAGGACTCTCAACTTTCTGGTGGGAAAACTATTTTTCTCCTACTCAAACCCTCCCCTTTCCAGCAAGGTCCCCTCCAAACACAGCTCCCAGGAGGAAGCAGAGTTAAAAGGCTATGTTGTACCCCTGGGATACAAAGGACTTCAGCTCTCTGCTCAGGAGATGCCAGTTAGATGGCCATAGGCAGTTTTATAGGTTTGTCAAGAGAACGGCGTGGCACCACATGAGCAGGTGACAATGGTTGTATTAAAAGAACAATAAGTTTATTATGCCGTCAATGAATCATGCACTTAGGACAAGAGAGAATGGGCAATTTATAGTTGTACTATCACTAGCGATCAATTGGTAAGGGCAGCTATTGATCACCACAGAGTGTCAGTTACACAAGTAGTTTCTGGCAGAGGTTATTCACAACAATTGGAGCACTGTGAGACCATGTGCAATTATTCACTACTACATGATACTTGTGTAGCTACTTGTGTAGCTTACGCCAAAGAGTCATTGGTTCCATCTCTGTAGCAACTGATCCTCAGGGCCCATTCACACCAGAAACTGCACATAACTGCGCGTTTTTGACTGCATGTTTACATGCATTTGAAGTGCGGTTAAATGCGTTTTGTGCTGCGTTTAATAGTGCATTTTTCTATTCTTTTTTAACGGCGCTGAACTGCACTGCAATCATGTGAACTATGCTCATAGGATTACCTTGGTTTTGGGCTGTCTATGCAGTTGGAGTGCAGTTCAAAAAGCAGCCAACTGCGTTCAGTGTGAAAGGGTCCTTACTCTTAGTACAACAAAGCTGCAAAAAATTACAGCAAAGTAATAGGTTCACTTTAACACTCAAACCCCTCACAGCAGCACGTACCTACATCTTATTTGCTTTCCAGCCCCTCCATATAACCACCAGGAGCAAATAAAATACCTAGTACTAGAAACAGTCACGGGCTGGGAGACTGTAAGCCTTGTATAAGCACCAGCTAGGAACCTTTACAGGGCTGTCTTTCCTCATTCCTGGCAGGTGAACAGACAGAGAAGGATGTCCGAGGATGTGTGCTTTGGGAGGGGGACTTTAAAATAAACCTGTTTCCTTACCCTTGCATGGGTAAAGCATACATTTATCTTAATATGCAAATATATGCACTGATTATACATGACATTATGATCATTGATTGGTAAAGTGAATAACACTGACTCCTTAAATCTCCGTAAAATGACACCTGAAAAGGGTGGGATAGCTTGCGCAGCAAGTGAACAAGTTATCCCTGAAGTTGATGTGCTGAATGCAAACAAAATGGGCAAGCATAAGGATTTGAGCAACTATGACAAGGGCCAAATTGTAATGGCTAAATAACTGTGCAAGGGCATTTCCAAAGCTGCAGCTCATATGGGATGATCCTGATCTGCAGTGGTCAGGACTGACCAAAAGTGGTCCAAGAAAGGAAAACCAAGGAACTGGCGACAGGGTTATTGGTGGCCAAGGCTCATTGACGCACATGGGGAGCGAAGGTTGGCCCATGTCGGCCGATTCAATTGTAGATCAAATTGCTGAAAACTTTAACACTGGTTCCAATAGAAAGGTGTCAGAACAAAGTGCATGGCAGCTTCCTTCTTCTGGGGCTGTGTAGCCACATTCGGGTTAGAGTGCCCATGCCAAGCCATGTTCACAGCCAAAATCATCTACAATGGGCATGTGAGCATCAGCACTGGACCACAGAGCAATGGAGGAAGGTGGTCTGGTCTGACAAATTCAAGAACGGTTTGAGGAACACAACTTCCAAATTTCCCAGATCACAATCCAATCAAGCATCTGTGGGATGTTCTGGGAAAACAAGTCTGATCCATGGAGGCAAGACCTTGCAACTTACAGGACTTAAAAGGATCTTCTACTGATGGCTTGGTCCCAGATATCACAGCGGAGTGCATACCTCAGTGGGTTATAGTGGGCGGTCATAATGTTATCGCTGATCAGTTTATATCCAGGTCAAGAGTCCTAGCTCCTACCTATTGCTCCAAGAGGTAAAGAGAACTATTTTGATGGGTTATACCAGACAGTATTGGAACAGGCTGGGAGCAGTGGGGCATTTGCTACATAGACCAGCATTAATCACATAAGTGAGGCTGATGGCCCTGAATGAATATACATCACAATTTCAGCATAATTCAGAATTGGACTAAAGCTGGTCATACACTAGGAGAATTTTGTTTGAAAACTTTTATTTCAGGAATGTTCTTAAACAAATAAAAAAAAAAAAAAAAAATTCAGACTTGATAGCATCTGGAAGAGAAACGTTTTCTAGCACCACATTGCTTTGCAGCACTGTGATATCATGTAACCAAATGGCAAGAGCCATAAAGGAAAGGAATGCTGGAAGATGTGAGCAGGTATGTCACAATAAATCATGTTCTATAGCTGGGGTCTCCAAACTTTCTAAACAAAAGGCCAGTTGAATTTCCTTCAGACATTAGGGGGGCCAAAGTGGCCAGTTGAAGTAGAAAATGCCCAAGCGTCAGTAGGAGCAAAAAATTACATAGTGTCTGCAGTCAGTTGAAGGAAGAATACTGCCCCATCATTGGTATTAACGGAAGGAATAGTGCATCATTTTTTATATCAGTGGGAGGAATAGCGTCCCATTGCTAGTGTCAGTGGGAGGAATAGTGTCCCATCATTGGTGTCAGTGAAAGGAAAAATGCCCCATTGCTGGTGTCAATGAGAGGAATGGTTCCCCACTTATGGTGTCAGTGGAAGGAATGTTGACCCCTTGTTGCTCTCAGTTGGAGGAATAGTGCCCCAAGGGCCGGATAAAGGCAAGCAAAGAGCCAGTGTTTGGAAACCACTGTGCTATACCAAGCAAACCAAAGACTTCGGCACCATGGCACACTATGTGGTACATTTTGTTTTTTAACCAACAGAAATCTTCCGTTGCCATAAAAAGGCTAGTTGGTTCAGATTGCCTCCCTGGCCAAAAGGTTTCCACCCCTCTTGGTTCTATAGCCAAAATGACACTAAGGCCCCTTTCACACTGGGGCGGTTTTCAGGCGGTACAGCGCTAAAAATAGCGCTGTATACCGCCTGAAAAAAACGGCCCCATTCACTCCAGTGTGAAAGCCGGCGGGCTTTCACACTGGAGCGGTGCGCTAGCAGGACGGCAAAAAAAGTTTGGAACTTTGGAGCGGTATAGGAACGGTGTATTCACCGTTTTACCCCCCGCAAGCAGCCGAAAAAGGGTTAATATCCCCCGCAGAGCGCCGCCGTAGCGGCGGTATTGCCGCGGTGTCCCATTCAAATCAATGGGAAGGAGCGGTCCTGTCCTGCTAGCACACCGCTCCAGTGTGAAAGCCTGCCGGCTTTCACACTGGAGTGAATGGGGCTGGTTTTTTCAGGCGGTATATTTTTAGCGCTGTACCACCTGAAAACCGCCCCAGTGTGAAAGGGGCTTTAGGCCTGATTCACAATTATGCAGGTTGCAGATTGCATATTGCAGGTACATTTTGTGTTTTTTCAATACATGCTTTTCATCCATTGATGTCTATGGAACCAAAAACCAAAAAAAAAGTCCCTGGCCCTTTCCATTAAATGCACAGATGTGAACTACATCCATAGGAAGCCATGTTAAATGGACTGTAGTGTGTTTCTGCAAAACTGAAAATGCATAGGTGTGAACCAGGCCTTACTACAGATTAATAAATACAAATATGTATATTAACTTTTCCTGCTTGAGGAGTTTTACTATGAGACAAATTAATTGTAAGGCGAGGTTCACACCTATGCGAGCTGCAGGTGAGGTTCTTTTACATGCCTTTTTGATGTGTTTTTAATACTCTTTCTGAAGCGTTTTGCATTTTTCTAAAAGGCGCCTGTTGTCATGCGAAAGAAACCAGCAAAAACACAGAGGAAACACTTAAAACTGCAAGAATTTTTTTTATGCATTTCTGTTGCGTTTCCATTAAAGTCTATGGAACCAAAAACAGTACCTTCTGCGGGCAAAAAATTCCCTAACGGTTTCAAAAAAGACACTGGTTAAAAACGCACAGATGTGAACGTGTCTCATAGGAAATCATGTTAAATATAGACTGTAGTATGTTTCTGCAAAACTGAAAATGCACTGCAAAATGCATACGTGTGAATCTAGCCCAATAGCCTGTATTTATACGTTTCTGCTGACACAGCCAGGAACCACCGTATTTAGCATTTTGGCCTTGGTGTGCGAGAGCATCTTTTAAAGAGGATGGAATACGAGCCACTGAACAAGAGTGGTTGATTTACTAAAGGGAAATAGTCTTAACTTTGCGAGGGAATTTTCCCATAGCTCAGCGAATGTGGTGAAGCTTTGCTGACTTCCATCATAAATTCATACACAACAAATTGGGTATTCCTTGGGTGTTCCTTGCAAAGTGAGTTTTCACCACATTCACTCAGCTAAGCGAAAATTCCCTTGCAAAGTGAGCAGCCTATTTGCCTTTAGTAAATCAACCCTGTAGTCTGCAAAGCTACTGGGTAGGCAGGATATGAATTTTCAGTGATTTTTAAAGGCAACATGTCTGTGTTTTACAGAAGTTTACCTTTAATTATACACAAAGCTGTCAGTCACCATAATCCGTGGATCTATTGATCACTGCATAAGTCAACGGCTACGTGATGCCTTTGAAATGGCCAAAAGGGAGGAAGGAAGGAAGAAATAAAAAGAGAAAGGATCAAGGGAACGCTTGACAGGGTGTATGCAAGGAAAGGATAAGGAAGAACAACAGGACACAACACCAAAGGCACAGGAAGCCAAAACACAGGGCCACTTTCAACCACTGGCTCTTTGGATACGTCCGGAGACGGTCATGCATGGTGCTCGATGAAGCAGGAGGTTTCCAGGTGAATAAGGATTAGGCCATTACCTGGAGACGGTCTGAGCACTGCAGCTCTAAAGAGCAAATATTGACAAGCATTCTTCAAGGTTAAAATGAATAAGGTCAAGCGGCAGAGAGGTATGGTGCCACTTGTTTGTAAAAGATATACTAAAGAGGGGAAGAGAGGCTAAGCAAACACATTTACTTTGGAAGTTAAAGTACACGTAGGTGGATGAGATTTTGTTTGTTGCGCGATCCATACGTGGCTTAAATTTCATCTCATTCAGCAGGAATCAGACGACATTCAAGCTGTATGTGACTCTGCTGGCACCAGCTTGGCTAATTTCGATCTTAAAAATCAAAGGAGTTGCGTGGAAAATATTCAGCCCAACATTGATTTCAGCCAATCAGATGCAGTCACTGTTTGGGTATTCAGACAGCTGTGGAATATGCACCTGGCGGAATACAAAAGTTGGCATGGGAGATCCCTTCATCCACGCTGTTTAAAAATGGATGGTGGAATCTAGTGATTCCTCTTGTTTAGCCTCTCAGTGCTAAACTAAAGAAATTTTACCATGTAGTTAACATAAGCTAAAGAGCCATGTATCATAAACTGCCATTCTTTTAAATAAAAAAAAAACGTTTTTCATTTAAAAAAAATAAAAAAAAATAATGCCATCTCATTGTTGATTATCACCTCCGGGCTGTATCAGACACTTTCTATGTATATGAACTTGTTTCAGCATTGGCTGCCCTGTACATTGCTCTGGAATAAGTTCCTGATGGTGAAAACAGCATCATGTCTTAATGATGTGTGCCCCCCCCCCCCCCCCCCCAGGGACGCATGTGACCGGGTGAAAACACAGGACAATTGTGAGGCAGTTGTCACCCCATAACAAGAAGTCATTGCATGATAACCAGGTATCCTTTAATTGCCTCCCGCCTGCCGTATAAACAAATGACGGCAGGCGAGATCCCCTCTCGCTGTCATAGGACATCGCCCCAGTCTCAACCCACTTGTGCACCCGCATCCCAGGGACATGGTGCAACCCTGATCTCGGTAAAGAGCCGATGATGCAGGCCCTTTACCCATGTGATCGGCTGTGTCCAAATCACAGCTGATCACATGTGAACACAGAAGTGCAGTTTATCGGCTCTCCTCACCTCACACTGACAGAGTGTGAGGAGAGGACAGCCGATCAGCGGCATCTCTTTACAGGGGAGACCTGTACAGATAATCAGGGCACTGATTATCTGTACAGCCCCAACAGTGCCCAGCAGTGATTCCAGTCAGTGCCCATCGGTTATGCCAATCTGTGCCCAGTGATGCCGCTTTGTGTCCAGTGATGGAATCAGTGTCCATCAAAAATGCCAGTCAGTGCTGCCTTTCAGTGCCACCTCATCAGTGCCACCTCATCAGTGCCACCTCATCAGTGCCCATAAGTGTCGCTTTATCAGTGAAGCTTCATCAGGGCACATCAGTGAAGGCCTAGGCAGGAATGGGGGTAAAAGTGGTTAAAGAAAGCTGCAGATTTAATTGGAAATTAAAACAACTGTAGAAATTATACTAACACAAAACTTATATGAGATCTACTTAAAGGACTCACAGAGAGAAAACCCTTCAGACATCCTCGCAGAAGGAGAAGAAATATATAGGTGACCAGACAGTGGAAAGGCAGGTTCAGGTGTAATTTACTAAAGCAATTTTAACAGCTCAAAAATGTCTTGAAATTTACTAATGGGTGAGACAAAAGGTTCCCAATGATGTAAGAAGCGTTGGATGATTCTGAATTCTTAGAGACTCATACACACATACTGTACATACACAAACATGTAGGTTGAACTGGATGGACCCGCGTCTTTATTCAGCCTTACCAACTACGATCCATTGCAGCTACATGCTATTTGATTAGCTTACTAACAAAAGGTATTTGTTTCATCCATTATATTACCACATTGCATTTTTTTTTAGTAAATTCAATCATTAAAAATTCTAATCTACCTCTGCCATATAGATATAAACTAAAAGGATGCCTTAAACGAATTTTCGTAATCAATACTCTGAATAGTGTTCTGGAACACATTATACCGCTCTTACATTTTTGATATTCTCCAGCAATAATGTAATATAAATGTTGTACTCCTATTAAATATGTTTATATGTGTTTGTACAGAATTTATTTTTCTGAAAAATTAATACAATTATTTATGAATAACAAAAGCCAGTTATAAGTGACTTAAATTGCCAAAAAAATAAAAACTGCTGAGTGACCAACACATCACTGAATGATGGCTATTGATGGAAGAAGCGTTAGGGAACGGGATTGAGCTACTATAAAATTGCCCATGTCGTTTACGTTTCAGTCTATGTTAATAAAAATTTAAAACACAGAATAATTTGAGGATACAATTGCAATTTCCCACAGGATCTAGAAATAGTTTTTTTAATGTTAGAATATGGAAGGGTTAAATCCCTTGTCATGCTTTTTTTTTTTTTTTAATGCCGGTGTCCCATTATGGACATTTCTCTCCATTTCCTGTCCTAGAAACATAACTCTCTTTGACAGCTGTCCCCAGAACTGGCGTTTCCCTTGGAAGATTTTCTCTTAACTTATGTTCCAGAGACAACTATAAAAATCTGATTTCTCATCCCTTTTTCTCCTTGTGAAAATGGTGACCAGCGCAAAACAAAGAGAATGAATCTGGCCAGTGGGGACACAGACCACAATACAAATCTGACAGAGGTTCTAACACTTCCAGATTCACAAATCCATAGCCAAAACATTTTCTTTTCATTTTGGATAGCGCAAGGAAGGGTAAAACCCCAGTTTATGTTTTGCTGTCTGTGTCCCATATGAGAATGTCCCTTCACTTCCTGTCTCAGAGACGCAACAGGAAGTAAGAGGAAATCTCCCCAAAGTGTGAGGACATTCCCTCTTCCCGCCAGTTGTCACTGGAAGAGGTGCCTTCACTAGAAGATGAATCCCCACCTCTTCTGATTACAACTGTAATGCCGCGTACACACGATCAGAAATTCCGCCAGCAAAAGTCCGATGAGAGCTTTTGGTTGGAAAATGCGACCGTGTGTATGCTCTATCGGACTTTTTCTGGCAGAGTTCCAGCCAGCAAAAGATTGAGAGCATGTTCTCAACTTTTCGGTCGGAAAAAGTTTTGATCGGAAATTCCGACGTGCAAATTTCGTACGTATGCTCGGAAACAATTTAACGCATGCTCGGAAGCACCGAACTTAATTTTCTCGGCTCGTTCAAACTTCTGTGTGACCGTGTGTATGCAAGCCAAGCTTGAGCGGAATTCCGTAGGTAAAAACCATCCAAGATTTTTCTGACGGAAAATCCGCTCGTGTGTATGCGGTATAAAAGTATTTCCACGGACAACAATAACTTGACAAGGGTTATCATTTTTCTCTATGGTATCCTCAAAAAAGGTTTTCGCTGTACATATACTTTTTTGCCAATTTGAGCATTACTAACATGGAAGATATAGCAGGGCGGCTGTGATAAACCAGATGGGGGGTAGGAGGATCTCTCCAAAGGACCAGAATCTGATTCTGGAAAGGGCATAAGACCAAATATTTTTAAGCGGTTAGAAGTAGAGTTTCCCTTTAAACAACGGCCTTTCACCTTTTTCCCACAAGTTTGATTGCAAGCTCTGCACAGTGATATCCGGCCAAGATTCAGCTTTATTTATACTGAGAATATATAAATATGAAAATATTACTTCCACTTTTCGCACACACTATGGCACTTTGTTAACAATCTGGAAAATGACAAGCTATGACAAAGGTAGATTGGTCAGAAGATGAACGGATGTGGCCAGAAGCCACACTGGGCAATTCCCATTGCTCCTATTCCAGTCCTCTGGGTGACAGAGCCTGGGTGACCCTGATAAAGGGTTAAGCTGATCTGCGCGGCGGTTCTGTGGGAACTCTCTCAGCGAGGGCACTGCTAGGCTCCCTGGGACATTTTCCCACTCCATTTTTAACTGGGGCAGCCCTGGGGTCCCAGTTTTCCAACCGATTAAGGCTCGCTTGACGAATGACCCTGCGTTTAGCACATAGCTTCACCCTCTCTTTGCTGGAGGGGTGTTTAGCTGCACTGGGAGATCTGCAGGGCAGGTCTCTGGAGCAAGGATGCAGTTAATGACAGTGATGGGGACACAGTCACAAACTCACATTAGATTCCATTTAAAGCGATGACATATACGTCCTGGTACATCCATGTATGGAAAGAGTCCCCGCTGCTTGTATATTCTTATGGCTGCATTAGAATGTAAGCTCCTTCGTGCATGGAATTCATATGATATGTATCAAGGGGGGTTACAATTAAGTTCTATATATACATACATTATATATATATATATATATATATATATAGAAAATCCACATATATATATATATACACATACACATACATACATATACATACATACATATACATACACACACACACGAAAATTATATAATATATATATATATATATATATATATATATATATATATATATATATATATATATATATATATATATATATATATATATATATGTTCAATATTGAGTTGCCACCCTTTTGCAGATTTAACAGCTTTAACTCTTCTGGGAAGGCTGTCCACAAGGTTTAGGAGTGTGTCTGTGGGAATGTTTGACCATTCTTCCAGATGCGCATTTGTGAGGTCAGGCACTGATGTTGGATGAGAAGGCCTGGCTTGCAGTCTCCACTCTAATTCATCCCAAAGGTGTCCTATCAGGTTGAGGTCAGGACTCTGTGTGGGCCAGTCATGTTCCTCCACCCCAAACTCGCTCATCCATGTCCTTATGGACCTAGTTTTGTGCACTGGTGCGCAGTCATGTTGGAACAGAAAGGAGTCATCCCCAAACTGTTCTCACAAAGTTGGGAGCAAAAAATTGTCCAAAATGTCTTGCTTTGCAGATACCCTAAGAATTCCCTGCACTGGAACTAAGGGGTCAAGCCCAACCCTTAAAAAAAACAACCCAACACCCTAATCCCCCCTCCACCAAATGATTTGCACAAGTGCACAAAGCAAGGTCCATAAAGACACGGATTAGCGAGTTTGGGGTGAAGGAACTTGACTGGCCTGCACAGAGTCCTGACCTCAACCTGATAGAACACCTTTGGGGTGAGTTAGAGTGGAGACTGCGAGCCAGGCCTTCTCATCCAACATCAGTGCCTGACCTAACAAATGCGCTTCTGTAAGAATAGTCAATAATTCCTATAGGCACATTCCTAAACCTTGCGGACAGCCTTCCAAAACGAGTTGAAGCGGTTATCCTTTAAGCAATGGCTACATGGCATTTCTCAACAACAGTGGACCATGTCTATGTAATATACACTATATTGTCAGGGACAGTCTACCCAAAAGTGATATTTTAGTTGTTGATGGAACGTGTGGCCTTATCAGTCTTGCAGAACCCCTGCCATAATTCCTGACTCTTGGCCACCTTGGCATTTTGGGTGCTCCCTCCCACCTTTGTGTGTTACAGCTCCTACATAATTGCACTGTAGTGCAGGCAGGCACAGACTGCATGAACGTGGCAACTCTGCTTTGAATTCAGGAGCACTGCACCATCACATTGCCACACTATCACAAGAAGCTGTCTTGGGCGGATTTCACTGGCAGGATCAACAAGTAATTTATAGACTTTATAGGAAGACTAAGAGAATACTGTGTGCAGATGCAATTGCAATTAAGTGCTGCTGCACATACACTATATTACCAAACGTATTGGGACACCTGCCTTTACAAACACACATGAACTTTAATGGCATCCCAGTCTTAGTCCGTAGGGTTCAATATTGAGTTGGCCCACCCTTTGCAGCTATAACAGCTTCAACTCTTCTGGGAAGGCTGTCCACAAGGTTTAGGAGTGTGCCTATGGGAATGTTTGACCATTCTTCCAAAAGTGCATTTGTGAGGTCAGGCACCGATGTTGGACGAGAAAGTCTGGCTCACAGTCTGCTCAAATTCATCTCAAACACCTTCTATTGGGATGAGGTCAGGCCAGTCAAGTTCCTCCACCCCAAACTTGCTCGTCCATGTCTTTATGGACCTTGCTTTGTGCACTTGTTCCAACCCATTTGGTGGAGGGGGGATTATGGCGTGGGGTTGTTTTTCAGGGGTTGGGCTTGGCCTCTTAGTTCCAGTGAAGGGATTTCTTAAGATGTCAGCATACAAAGACATTTTGGGCAATTTAATGCTCCCAACTTTGGGGATGGCCCCTTTCTGTTCCAACATGACTGCGCACCAGTGCACAAAGCAAGGGCCAACAAACAAACACCATTGCTCTCAATATAGCAAGGCATATGCTCCTCCATACCTGAATTATCAGGATTATTTCTTTGCTCTAGTAGCTGAACAGAGCAGTATAGAAGTAAAAGAAAGGGGAACATGTGATGTGGGGGGGGGGGGGGGGGGTTTAAAATCAAGCCAACATGGAGGCTGTCATGCTAAATTCACATTTTGCAAAGTCTAGTTATTGTTCCAAATACACAGAGTTTGCGATCTGCTGTGGGCATCAATATAATCCTAAAAACAACTGAAACGCAGCTTGCATAACACGTTTGCC
This sequence comes from Lithobates sylvaticus, assembly GCA_028564925.1. Classification (NCBI taxonomy): domain Eukaryota; kingdom Metazoa; phylum Chordata; class Amphibia; order Anura; family Ranidae; genus Lithobates; species Lithobates sylvaticus. The sequence goes on along the minus strand of CM053033.1, from coordinate 102,530,887 downwards.
TGCACAGGATTGCTTGGTATCACAGTACCATGTGATCCGGTGCAGTACTGTTTTGAAAAGCAGTGCAGGTGTTCTGTCAGATTAGGGGACCCGTCAGATTTCGTAACATACACTTAGGCCCCTTTCACACAGGGGCGGTTTGCAGGCGCTATTGCGCTAAAAATAGCGCCTGCAAACTGACCTGAAACAGCTGTTGCTGTGTCTCCAGTGTGAAAGCCTGAGGGCTTTCACACTGTAGCGGTGCGCTTGCAGGACGCTGAAAAATGTCCTGCAAGCCGCATCTTTGGTGCGCTGTAGGAGCGGTGTATTTACCGCTCCTATAGCGCCCCTTCCTATTGAAAACAATGGGGCCGCGCTCCAAACCCGACCGCAAAACGCTGCTGCAGCGGCGGTTTGCGGGTGGTATTAACCCTTTTTCAAATAGCGCCGCTTTACCGCCAGCGCACCCAGCGCCCCAGTGTGAAAATAGCCTAAGCCTACAGTCAGAAGTCGCCAAGCAGACATCTTTTTACACCCACCGAAATCTTGGATATCACACTTATTTTTACCACTAAACTGAGCTTATATCGTGAAATACAGTATTTAGAAGTCCGTGACACTGTTTTGATGTTGAATTTTAAAAGCAGCGGCAAGCCTGCTGATCTCACAGGTTTGCTAATCTGACAGAAGACCGCTGCTTTTAAAATTCAACATCAAAACAGTGTCACGGACTTCTAAATACTGTATTTCACGATATAAGCTCAGTTTAGTGGTAAAAGTAAGTGTGAAATGCATGACTTCAGTGGGTGTAAAAAGATGTCCGATTGGCGACTTCAGACTGTAATCTTGCTGCGGCTGAGTGCGGGGTGTACCAAGATGGCCGTGACAGAACGTCACTTCCGTTCCAGGTTTTGTCTAATCTGACGGAACACAGGCACTACTTTTGGGGCAATAAAGCATGATTTTAGCCAATTCAAATGAATAGGCTGAAAATAGCACTGCACTGAGAGAACCGGCCCTTAAATTACACCTGTACTGAAATAAGTACAATACCATTGCTGACCCTCTACTGAAAATGTTCGCAGCCTGGCTGTTATTTTGTATCTCTGAACATTTTTTTTAATCACTGACACAGATCAGGAAGGTTAGAGCAACTCAGAATTCATTTTCATAGTTGTTCTGAACTCAAGGATAAGCAAATATTGTCTGAATACAAGAGGAATGCGTTTACTTGTGTGAATCTTGGTGTGCTTTGTGTATTTCTTCCAGATCTTTGCAATAATCGAGTGTGAAACTTTGCTTCTGTGCAGGAGTTTCCTTTAATAAAGACCGGTCAATGCTGCCCTCTCTCCTTCTGCAGGGTGACTAGTCTCATCTCCTGCAGGTGTTTCGTCAGATTAGGCAACCCGCCAGAATGTGTAACGGAAGTGATGTACCCTCGCCAACATCTTGCTACACCCCGCACTCCTCCATAGTAAGGATACACTGAGATGGGGAAAGCGGACATCTTGTTACACCCAACGGATATTTGCATGTTACACTTATTTTTAACAGTGAAGTGAGTTTATATAGTGAAATACAGTACTTAGAACTTTGTCTGGTTAGATGTTGAATTTTAAAAGCAGCGAACTTCTGTCAGATTAGCAAACCTATGAGACGAGCAGGCTTGCCGCTGCTTTTAAAATTCAACATCTAACCAGTCAGACAGAATTCTAAGTACTGCATTTCACTTTATAAACTCACTTTACTGTGAAAAATAAGTGTAAAATGAAAAACTCTGGTGGGTGTAACATGTCTGCTTTCCCCCTTCTCAGTGTATCCTTACTATGGAGGAGTGCGGGGTGTAGCAAGATGGCGGCGATAGAACGTCACTTCCGTTACACATTCTAACGGGTTGCCAAATCTGATGAAACAGGCAACCTGTAGTGGGTGGAGCTTGCTGGGTCTCTCCCACAGCTCTGCTCTCTGCACAGGTTATGTACAGCACAGTGATGATATCACTGCTGTTTTTACAAAGGAAAAAATAGGTTTGCAGAGACATTCGGTGCACACAAAGTGGATTTATATTCTTAATGGCTATTAAGGAATATATTTAAATTAAAGTTTTCTTGCGTGGAGTTCAGATTTAAAGCATAAGGATTAGCATGACAGCCAGGCAACTAACATTTTCAGGAGAAGTCAGCAATGCAGGAAAGGTTTCCTTTTACTGAGAAAGTATGGAGGCTGGCAACGCTTGCCTACATCTATGAACACCAGTTGCCTAGCCGTCTTTGGCTCTAATACTTTCTAAATCACTGACCAGGAACAAGCAATGTTCCTGATCTACCTACTTGTTCTAAATCAGCATCACAGAAACGACTGAAGCCGCTGATCAGACAGCTTCACTCAGACGCAGAGGCCATTCTGGTAGATGGTCAGATCCCAAGCACCGGCCTTTTGGTCCACAGGTTATGCTTTTATTATCGAAACCATGAAGCATATTCCTCTCCCCTAAGCCTGGGTTCACACATATGCGAACACAGACATCGTATGGGACTCACACCCGCATTACTGTGCCGACCACATTCGATGTCTGTGCAATACGAGTTCAGCCAGTTTGTATGGCTGAACTCGCATTGGATTCGCACAAAAAAGGTGCAGGGACTTTTCTTTTCTCCCTGCACTGGAATCGGATCGCATGTGTGTTCACAACCTTGTGATCGGATTCCTGTTCGAATCCAAAGATTGCACTGTAATCTGTGAACCGATCTGGGGGTGTCATTAACATTGTATGGACACCCGCAGCAGTTCGCAGAGGGCAGTGTGAACTGCCTGCGGGAGAGATGCAATGCGGGAACCCACACAGGAATCGCACTGGTTCCCGCATCGCTAGTGTGAACCCAGGCTAAATGTGTCTTTTAGATGCTCTACAGATTATTTTTCTGGTTTTCTGGTCAGAGCCCCTGAGGCTCCCGGAGCAGACACGTCCCTTAAAATTGATTACCACCATGGAGGCCAGTAAAGTGTTAACGTCCTGTTTTTCTAAGGACAAAAATGATCCTTATCTGGTCAACGCAGTCTGATCGGGAAAGACTGTTATTCCCAGACTGGCCCACGTCATGTAGTAAGACAAAGGTCAACTTCCACCATTGTCCTTTCTGCCAGTACGATTTTATCTGCGGTATTTTTAATCATAATTATTTGGTTGCTGCCCTTTTTCACAGGAAAGGAAAAGATTGTCGAGAAAGAGAAAATAAAGCAAAAACGTGCTGGCATCTCTGTAAGGAAATAGGTCTACCTGTGCAACAAATAACTTCAAAATTAGCTAGGATTATGAAAAGCACTATGAAAACTTCAAGGCATTCCAGAAGTAGTTTACAATGGATTCTGTTATATAGATACTGTATATGTATATGGGCCTATGCACAATTTAGGTCAGTGATGGCGAACCTTGGCACCCCAGATGTTTTGGAACTACGTTTCCCATGATGCTCATGCACTCTGCAGTGTAGTTGAGCATCATGGGAAATGTAGTTTCAAAACATCTGGGGTGCCAAGGTTCGCCATCACTGCTTTAGGTCGACGGTACCGAAACTGCACAGAGAGTTCTAAAACATCGTTTTTCAATAGTCAATACAAGAAACTCCTGTTGCAGCTTAGCTGTGGTTTCCAGCAAGCAAATCTATAAAACAGAAATGGTAGCTATACATCTACAGTGCTTTTCATTTTCACGTACGTCCATACAGCTGCACTGTAAAAGCAGGAAAGGCCTCACTCCTTTGAAAATTTTAGCCTAAAGTTAGGAAGAGATTCTCTGCCAAGTTTTTAAATGCCATTGTGTCTACACTTGGCCTGGCCACAAAAACGACTTTATAGTCATCATTGCCCATCCTGCCTCGTTGCTTGGGCACTCTACAGGAGCGAGCGCTCTCCCATATTCAAAAGCGGTGCATCCGCAGTGCTCTTTCTTCCTCTGTTATGAGCTCAGCATTGCTGCAACAGAGGGATAGAGAACGTACTGGGAATGTACAGCTTTTTGAAACTGGGAGATTTCTGTGAGTGAGCATTCAGCATAAAGAGTGCCCAAGGAACAAGGCAGGATGGGCAACAATAACTATATGAAAGTTTTACAGCTAGGCTACAGGAGGTCGCAAATGATAAAACATGTGATTCTAAACACTTTAATTTACATTGTCCCTTCTATTTCTGTATGTGGATGATGACACTATTTAAATAAAATCTAAGTACCTTTTTTCTAATTATTATACAGCTGTCACATGACCCAGCTCTTTCCCAGTCTGTCTGCAGGGAAACATAAGCAGGAGGAGCTTCTATTCCTCAGTTTCTGGCCACATGTGCACAACAATAAAAAAAAACAACCTTTGTAATACAGATTAAAAATAAATATCAATACATTGTTATACAAATGTATATTTGAAATCAAATGTTAACACTAACATGGTGTGGCCAGATTTCGATCAGTCACAGCCTGTGTCTTAGAATAAGAGGGAGGTGAAGCCACCAATAATCTACATTTATTATCCCACCCCCCTTGTGTTTAGTAGGTTAGCGGGCATGGAGGAGGGAAGGAGGGAGTGGGCTGTCATTTACCACTGTGTATACGCCCACCTGTGTGATACTAAAGTCACATCGGCTGTTAAGATGTAATAGTTTCTATGCTGAGCATTTCCTCCCAAACTGAAAACTGAGCATGTGCAAAGTTGCCACCACAGCTGCAAAATCCCTAGCTGATTGTTGACATGGACAGAAGATGGAAGTAGAGATCAGCAGGATAAACCATTTTTTTTGCAGAATACACAAAACAAATCTCATAGTGACTGAGTGAGTAGGCATGTAATACACCATTTGATAATTTTTATGATGTGGGTTTAGGGATACTTTAAACAAAATGTTTTTAGTAGAGGTTCTGTATTCTATATGCCCATATCCTATATTTTACATACATCACACAGAAATAATTGTAGCCAAGGACTTTTTTTTAGGGCATATAGAAAATTACACCACAAGGATAATTATATAAAACCACAAAATGTATTATACCTAAAATTTAAAATCACTTTTAACACCATGTCCATTGTGAGGTTCACACATTTTTAAATCCAATAATCCACATGTGGACTCAACACATTTCGAATGAGCTTCCTCAGGAGAACATGAGAATGAATATGACGCTCGTGGAACCTAATCTCTTTAAAATCAAGGATATGTAGAGGTTTTCTGAAACCAAATAGGTGCGAGACATATTTTCCAAAACAGGGCCACCAATGAGCGAAAATGGGCTAAAAACATTGACTCCCTATCAGGAGACGCTGTAACCAACCACACAGCCCCATATTAATCCACATTTTCAAAAGAAGGCCAACTGTTTCTATCCTAGTCAGTCAGATAAAAATATAAAATTTGCCCTTAGGCAATCTCCACATCATTCCAGGGAATCAGATATAATTGTAAGGTTAGGCCCCTTTCACACTGGGGCGGTGAGCCGCGGTGACGGTAAAGCAGCGCTATATTTAGCGCTGCTTTACCGTCGTTTTCACCGCGGTTTTCGGCCGCTCGCGGTGCGGTTTTAACCCCCGCGAGCGGCCGAAAAGGGGTTAAACACCCCCCGCAGAGCGCCGCCGTAGCGGCGCTTTGCGGCGGTATTCCCGCGGTTTCACCGCGGTATCCCATTCTATTCAATGGGAAGGAGCAGTATAGGAGCGGTGAACACACCGCTCCTCTCCCGCTCCAAAGATGCTGCTAGCAGGACTTTTTTTGTCATCCTGCTAGCGCACCGCTCCAGTGTGAAAGTCCGCCGGCTTTCACACTGGAGTTAAAGGGGCAGGATTTTTTCATGCGGTGAACAGGCGCTATTTTTAGCGCTGCACCGCATGAAAAACGCCCCGGTGTGAAAGGGGCCTAAGGCATTCAGCGTGTCCATATCACCCAGCAAACTTGCATTAATCAATCATTTTTTTTAAAGCTGTTCAGTTTCCTTTAACCTCCTGGGGTCCTTTGTTTGCACAGGCATTTTATGCAAAAAGGTAAACTTAAAGAGCAGGTGCTAGCTTCCTTCAGAAAAAATTAAAAAAGTCAGCAGCTACAAAAATACTGTAGTTGCTGACTTTTAATATTAGGACACTTGCCTGTCAAAGGACCCCGCAATGTCTTCACCCCAGCCGATTTTTCCATCAGCTCTTGGGTGCTGCCGTAGCCGACGCCATTGCTTATAAGGGAAATCGGCTTCACAGCTGGTTTCCTACTGCGCAAGTGCGAAGCGCGCTGTGCTTTGTGAATGGCCCGGCGGCAGGGTAAGGAGGAGGGGGGCCGAACTTCCGGGTGAGAGCACCTGGAAATGGGAGCGGTACCTGTCAAAAACAGGTACCCACCCCCCCCGCCGCCGCCCGAAAAGTGCAAAATGTGGCAGCAGAGGGTGGGAGGAGATAAGCGGAGTTTTCACTTTTGGGTGGAGCTCCACTGTAAGAGAAGTTGAGGATTTATTTTTTTTAGAATCATACTTGCCTAGGTAGATGCAGCATCGGTCCCCTGCTGACTCCAAGGCTGAGAACCAAGCGATCAAACACCACTGATCACTCAATTCTCAGTGCTCCGTAAGCAGAAAGCAGGTTCTTTGGTCTGCCCCCCACACTCGCTATGGCGCTGGGCTGTGGAGAGGGCGGGGTCAGCTGGCTCAGGCTCTCAGCAGATTGCTGAGAGGGTGAGCCAGGTGCTGGTCCAGAGATCCCGGTGGATTCCGACCATATGGTTGTGATCTTTTCCCAGCCTGGACCAGCTCTGTTGGGTCAGACAATCTGATTAAAATGTATATGTGCAACTTAACATACTTTTATAATTGAGTCCCACAAACAGTTGCCATCCGCAATAGAGAGTATGAAATGTAACTGGCTAATATCGGCAAGACAAAAGCTTTTAGGCGTTAATGAGAAATGAGGCCCAGAGTGTCCTCCCTTTGCTTACGTGAATCTCTCAGGGAGTCCAAACATTGAAATCTGAAACCCAGGGGTAGCTCAATCACAGCAGGGGACAAACATTGCTTGTGGTGATGGAAAAACCTATGTGTAACACCGTGCATAACACTGTGCTGCGGCACACCGGCTCCAGCGCGGCAGGCCTCATCTCTCCTAGAAGCGACTGACAGCTAAGCAGATAAGTAAACTTGTCCAACCGGTGTACATTCCTGGACCAAGGCCAGCCAGGTACACCCCGGCAGCTCTAAAGATACAACACAGCAAGTGGTCACTCCCTTCTGGAGAATGCAATCAGGAATTCGGGGAATTGGGCCGTCAGCTAATCCCTTACCTGCGGCTATGAGGGTCCTGCGAGGGGAGCAGCTTGGGACTGCTGCGTGGCTGGAAGCTGGCTTGCAGCTTCAAGGACTTTAATTAACATGCCCTCCTATGAATTTTCCCCTTAGCAGACATATCTTCAGCATTAAAAATGCACCTGTCTTTCCCAACCTGTAAAGGAGCCATTTTATAAACAGGATGTAACTGGAATCCTCATGCTTTATGTAGCCTTCAACAACCAGATTACTTTTTTTTTTCCCTACACATTTGATATGTACACTCACCAGTCACTTTATTAGAGAGAGATGGGGGAAGAGGGAGAGAGGAAGAGAGGGAGGAAAAGGAAGAGAGGGAGGAAAAGGAAGAGAGGGAGGAAAAGGAAGAGAGGGAGGAAAAGGAAGAGAGGGAGGGAGGAAGAGGGAGAGAGGGGGGGGGGGTAGAGGAGAGAGGGGGGGGGGGGGAGGTAGAGGAGAGAGGGGGGGGGGAGGTAGAGGAGAGAGGGGGGGGAGGTAGAGGAGAGAGGGGGGGGAGGTAGAGGAGAGAGGGGGGGGAGGTAGAGGAGAGAGGGGGGGGGAGGTAGAGGAGAGAGGGGGGGAGGTAGAGGAGAGAGGGGGGGGAGGAAGGACGGAAGGAAGGAAGGAAGGGGGAGGGAGGGGAGAGGAGAGGGAAGAGGAGAGGAGAGGGGAGAGGGAGAGGAGAGGAGAGGAGAGGGAAAGGAAGGGAGAGGGAGGGGAGAGAAGAAGAGAGGGGGAGAGAGGGAGGGAAGAAAAGCATCCCCATAACATGATGCTGCCACCACCATGTTTCATGGTGGTGTGTTCAGGGTGATGTGTATTGTTAGTTTTCCGCCAATTTTGGACTCATCTGACCAGAGCACCTTCTTCCACATGTTTGCTTTGTCCCCCACATGGCAAAATGCAAATGGAAAATCTTATGGCTTTATTTCAACAATGGCTTTCTTCTTGCCACTCTTCCATAAAGGCCAGATTTCTGGGGAGCACAACTAATAGTTGTCCTGTGGACAGATTCTCCCACCTGAGCTGTGGATCTCTGCAGCTCCTCCAGAGTTACCATGGGCCTCTTGGCTGCTTCTCTGATTAATGCTCTCCTTGTCTGGCCTGTTAGTTTAGGTGGACGGCCAGGTCTTGGTAGGTTTGCAGTTGTGCCATACTCCTTCCATTTTTGGATGATGGATTGAACAGTGCTCCTTAAGATGTTCAAAGCTTGGCATATTTTTTTTATATACCCTAACCCTGCTTTTAACTTCTCCACAACTTTATCCCTGACCTGTCTGGTGTGTTCCTTGGCCTTCATGATGCGGTTTGTTCACTAAGGTTCTCTAACAAACCTCTGGGGGCTTCACAAAACAGCTGTATTTATACTGAGATTAAATTACACACCGGTGGACGCTATTTACTAATTAGGTGACTTCTAAAAGCAATTGGTTCCACTAGATTTTAGCTAGGGGTATCAGAGTATCGAGGGCTGAATGCAAATGCACGCCACACTTTTCACATATTTCTTTGTAAAAAAATAAAATTATAATTTATAATTTTCCTTCCACTTCACAATTATGTGCCACTTTGTGTTGGTCTATAACATAAAATCCCAATAAAATACTTTTAAGTTTTTTGGTTGTAATATGACCAAATGTGCAAAATTTCAAGGGGTATGAATACTTTTTCAAGGCACTGTAAAGGCCTTGCCATATGTAGCGCCAATAACCTTGTGCAGGGCGGCTATGGATTTCTGGGCTCACTGATTACTCCTTGTAGCTCGTCGTTCGTTGTCTAGGGGTTCCCAGGGTTAGTACCCAGTAATTGTTGAGACTGACACTCAAAGTCCTTTTGAAGATTTTTATTTGCATAAAAAAGGTTGACATCAAATAAATGTCTCTCTAGATGATCCAGGGAGTAGCCACTCGCTGGACACTTCACTGTTGGATAAACCCTTTTTTTGTAGATCTAGCAGCCAACTAGTGATTCGGAATTAGCAAAGTCTCTGCCACAGACTTGGTTGTGCAACTTGAAGTGAACGTGTAAAAGTCTCTGCCACAGACTCGGTAGTAACCGAAGGATGGGTTAGGAACTTTTCCTATGGTACCTATATCTTTCAGCTGATCTGGCGATACTGTAGGAAATGTGGATTCAACTAGTGTCCATACATCTCAGCTCCCAGGCTCTTAACGGGCAGCCAGGATTGTGCATGGCCCTCCTCCGAAGAGTCCTCCCCTGGTCGCTTGTCGAGTTGCTGTGCGTCTCCAATCCTGAGAGGACACCGGGACACTTCAGAATCCTCCTTCAGTTACTGCGCCTCGAACTAGCCAGTTCCGAGGCTCGGAAATGGATGGATCCCCACCCCAGACCATGAGGGCCTCTGGGGCTGGTCAGGCTGACCATGCTTACGGGGGCAGTAGCCACTCCTGGGCCCGGGACCCCTCACAGGGTTGGTCCAGACCGGAACCAGGAGTCAAAGAGCAAGCCGAAGCCTGAACACGTGACCTCAGCATCTTAAATACCCCTTCCCGGAATGCACAGCGCGGCCAGAGGCACCCACTGATTGGCTCTGGGAAAGATTGGTACCTAATGCGTCCAACCAGACTGTGTTCTCAACCTGTCACAGGTGCTCACCTCCCCTATGACCAGGCAGAACTCTAGTACAGCCCAGCCAAACTGATGCCAAAGTAAAGACCTAGAACAATTAACCCCAAAACTCAGTTACAGTTCTGGGAAAAAACGAAATTTACAGAATAGCGCACACTTAGAAAAAGTGTCGGCGCTACACATAGAACTCCACAAGCGTGTGCCAATTTCCTTAGGAGCGTTTAGAATGTGTTTGCGGTGTACGTCCCTTGACTTGAGTACAGTGTTTGATAAGCTTTGCAAAACTTTACACCTAGAGCTTCATTTCGGTTCATTAGCAGTTTAAGTGTGGTCAGTTAGTTTGTATTTTCACTTTGTTTTTCTAGAACACTTTATAAATGCTCAACAACTGCAGGACATTTTGGTACATTTATAATGTTTTAAACATTCTCTCCTCCCCCTAACAGCACAATACAGATATTTATGGGCTGGTTTCGCTTCACCCTGGAAGTTTTTCTTCTATTAGCACATCAGGAGCATTTAGTTGGTATTTTAACTTTGTTTCTTTGTATAAATGCATATTATAAAAGTACCACACATTGCAACAGTTTTAACGGCTCTTCTGCCGTTAGGACACAGATCCATGTTAGCAATACAAAGAGGGGCAGGACTCTGATGTGACATGTACAGTGAAGTATTTCTGGTCAGGTGTTTTTTTTGGGGGGGGGGGGGGTTTAAGTGGGACACAAGCAGGCCGAACACCAGTGATTAAAAGAGTATGTTTTTTACTACACACTACTACAGGCATGGGGGTCAGAGAAATGGGTTTCTGCATTGGTGACAGGTTCTCTATAAAGTGTTCTCAAGAGGTAGAGTAAGCTTCATTGTTGCTACAAATAGCAGCAGAATGATTCCAGCTAGCATCTCTTGCAGAATCTCAGAGCTTCTGGTTCAAACTCCAGTCTGTACCCATCAGTATAGACATGTGCCCACAAGATGAGGAATACCGGATCACAGACACCTGGGATGTTAGTCACCCTTCCCCTCGGCTCACCCCACCCCACCCCAACGTGCAGGATTCCGCCTCCCCTACAGGCAAGGAACCACATGAAACAAAACCAGGGAAAATCCCAATATTTCGGTTTCCCACACAAGACCGTGTGAGAAAGGTTTCCCCGTCTGTGACAATGTTGGGCATATATTTATGTACATATGATGTATATTATATGTATACACACAGAGGAGTAAATCAATGCTGTAATATCTTCTAATGCTTGTGGACATGTATTCTTATGAAGCAATATGGAATGCATTTTAAAAATCAATGATGCGTAGCCAATTCAACCCCATTAAAATTAAGTCTGCCTAGTAACTGCAAAGTAACAGTCCATTTAATGGCCCCTGTCCCTTATTCATACTTTGCTCTGGCTCCCCTACCACCCTATTCACCCACTAAAGGCCAATTTGGAGCTTACACAGGGATAAGGACCCACCCGCCACCTGACCCCTTTCTCAGGCCAAGCAATTGGCTATTTAGGCACCTAGCGCTGCATCATGGAACTAAGGGGGGAGAGTCGCACGCCATTGTTGACCAGGTTTAGTTAAAGGTGGGAGAGCTAGGAAGTTAGTAGGGAGGACCTAACGAGTGATTCTGTTACTTTACCTGAATCAGAAATGTATAGGTGGATAGTGCAATTGTTTCCTTTGATACTCTAGATGCTGCTGGTCCATGAGCAGATTGTGACATGGGAGAAGCTGCCATTTTCAGCAAGCACACTTATCTTGGTATTTAAGCTTAATGAATTGAGCCTATAGTCGTTTATTATTTTTGTTATCCTTGAAATTAACTCACTGATTGGTTAAAGAGGTTGTAAACCTTGTGTTTTTTCACCTTAATGCATCCTTAATGCAACTTCTGACACTGACCGGCCCCCATAGCTCCCCGTTTTACTCACCTGAGTCTGTTCACTCCCTCGGCAGAGACGCGCTGTACCTCTCTGCCCGGGGTTCTCGGCTCTTGATTGGATAGATTAATAGCAGCGCAGCCATTGGCTCCCACTGCAATCAAATCCAATGACGCGGATGCCGGGGGCGGGGCCGAGTTCAGCAATTGTGTCTATGGACGCAAATGCTGGACTTGGGAGCGCGCCTGCAAGGTAACCCCCAGGGACAGCACTTCTCCTAGGGGGTTTACCGATGCGAGGAGGAGCTGCGAACGCTGTTGGGGGGACCCCAAAAGACGATGATCAGGGCCACACTGTGCAAAACAAACTGCACCGTGGAGGAAAGTATGTTTGTTATAAAAAAAAAACACGATGGTTTACAACCCCTTCAAGTTTACCCTTGCTCAAGCTTGCACCCCCACTTCCCAACTCCCTATGGAAATTGCTTCTCGAATAATGGGCTCTACCCTTTGTGGTTCTGAGAGAAGGAGGTTACACAGCAAATAAGTCATTCAACTAAAGTCTGCAGTTTGTTTCTAATGTACCATATGTAAAGCATCAAACATAATAGGAGGAGAACAGCTGGGGGTTTTGGTAAATCATAAGTTAAAAATATAATGCAATGCCAAGCTGCGTTTTTCAAAGCGAGCAAAGTCATTTCTTGTATTAAGAGAGGTATGGACGGCAAAGAGAGAAATAATCTTGCCCCTATACAAATCATTAGTAATACCTCATCTGGAATACGCAATTCAGTTTTGGGCACCAGTTCACAAAGGATATTAGGGAACTGGAGAAAGTGCAGAGAAGGGCAACCAAACTGATAAGGGTAATGGTGGAGCTCAGCGAAAAGGAAAGATTAGCTGAACCAAATGTATTCTCTCTTGAGAAGAGGAGATTAAAAAGTGATATGATCCACATGTATAAATACATAAGTGGTCCATATAGCAAACTTGGTGTTGAGTTATTCACTTTAACTACTTCCCACCCGGCCACTGTACATATATGGCTGGGTGGGAGCCGTCTACTTCTGATAGGACGTTCCGGAACGTCCTTCAAAAGTAAAGGGATCGCGCGTGCCCGCGCAGCGGCGCGTTCCCGATGCGGCCGTGTCACCCGGACACGGCGCATCTCGGATCGGCAGGAGGGCTCGGTGATTGGCCCTCCTGATCACATGACGGCCATGTCGAATCACAGCCGTCATGTGATGTAAACAAACAGCCGGTTGCCGTCATAATAAAAACACATGTCCCTCACATATGTCCCAGTAAA